>JAWWEW010000078.1:134338978-134374646 GCA_035583185.1 Anabacerthia variegaticeps
GAATAGAGGGGGTAGAATACACAGCTTTGATCACCCCCCACACAGTGATAACTGGTCCCACCTGCTGAACTAGGACAATGACACATAACGGTTCTCAGGGCTTTGGGTATTGTCCCAAGCCTTGCGCTCTTAGTTAGGATGAGCAGCGCTGCTTAATGTAATTTGCAGAATCTGTAATGGGGAAGTTTTGTTAATAAAGTTTCTCTTCCATTTCCTTCTCCTTTGAGTTAAATATGTCTTTTTCAAAATTAAGCAGCTGATAAGAAGGTTTCTTCAATTTCTTGAAAAGAAGATTGTGAGTTAAAGATTTTCTCTGGCAGCTGAGACTTGTATCTGTTCATAAACCACTGTGGATATTGATATCTCATTGTGGATATTAAATTCTATATGTCCCTTTTAGTTAATGTATGAGTTCACTTACATTTTTCACCTGCTCTAAATAAGGACAGCATCACCAGTGAATGTGATGCTGCAATCTTCTGTTTGAATTGATACCTTAAGATTGCAGTGATCCTGGAAAGGCTAGAGCAGCAGGTAAACCAGGGAAAGCAGGCATGTTTAGTTAATGGTGTAGATGAAAATGTGAAGAAGCATTATTCAAAATGTTCCATAGGACAAAAACTTGTGGTTGTTTTATCATACTGGAAGAAAGAAAATTTGAAACAGATGGAAAATACTTTCTTTTTAAGGAAATAATCTCTTTAAGTCATCATTGTCAGGAAATTTGCTGTCAAGGGTTCAGCAAAATGAAAGACAAGTTTTTCAAAGGACTGAAAACTGTTATGCACCAAGGAATCTGACAGTTCCCCAACACAAGACTATTAAGAAGGAATCAGAAAATTGCCTGATAGGCAAGTTTTTCTACAATTCAATCTCAAAGATGTTCTTTGGCCTTCTTCAGAATTCCCTTTAATTTTAGTGGTCCTGTTTTCGTGTCTTTGAAATTAGGACCGCTGATTTCAAAGCAAGACAGAAGTTAACAATGGGAAAATGTCAAAGGCTGGTATTATATTAAAGTAGAATTTTCCGTTTCAGAAAGCCCTTATTGTAGCAATAAGCCTCTGAAGATGGAGAAAACTAACCATAATGCTTCGAAAGCAGGCTTTCACTCGGTTGTAAAATGGAGTCTATCCTGTCTGTGTTACCTTCTTGTTCCCAAAACCCCCTGGGAACACCCTCATTAGGATACAAGAAAGTACCTGGGCAGGTCTATGTGAAAAGCCCCCTCATTGGTCTTTTGTTAACCCCTTCCCTATTTGCTGTTAACCCTCGATTTTCATTGGTGTGAGTCACTTCCCCTAAAGCCCCTTAAAAAGCCCCAACCGTGGGAATAAACCGTCTCTGTTTCCTCTCCTGCAGCTGTGTGGTGTGTCTCTGTCCTAGGACATCTTAGAGACCACGTGGCTAGAAGGGGGAGGAGAAGGGGGAGGAGAAGGGGGAGCGTTTCCAGCTCAGCTGTGGTGCCTTATGTAAAATAAAAATATACCCAAAATTTTAAGATAATAAATTTCCTTTTTCTTATCAGTTAAGTTTTGATTTTTATTGATATTGCTTGTGTTCATGCACTAATGGGAAATGTATACAGTATTCTACATTTTAGAGTTTCATGCTATTTTTATCTATTTTTTAAAAAATAAATATATCAGTATAAAGAAGACATTACAAAACAGGTGGCGAAATAGGAAGAGACAAGATAAAAGGACAACTTTCACTAGAAATAAAGAGAAAACAAAGACAAGTTATTATTTGGCACTACTCTTTAACACTAACTACAGCATGTTTCCTCGCTCCCCACCCCCCCTTCAAAAAAAAAAAAAATCAGTGCTAATTTTATTAATTTTTCAAATCTTCTGTGTTTTTCTCCCCACTTTTAGACAATCAGTCTCTCCCACAAGACTGATGTTTCATGCTCATTCTTTTCTACCTTCTTTCAGCCTCAAAAGAAAAAAGTATTTTCAGTGAAAAAAAATCTGTGGTAATTTTCAATTAAAAAATATTTTCAATGGTATAGTGTGAGCAACAAGCAGATATTATAGTACTTATCCTATAAGAATATGGGGCTGAATGCAAATAAAATAAACTTTCTTTGCACATATTTTTGTTGATACATGTTTATACATATATGTATTGATAATAAAAATTTTCAAATATGTTTTATAAATGAGAGTTCTGAAGACTGTGACAACAACAGTGAAGTATAGCTTTCCATTCCACATTATAATCCATGCTAAATAAAAGCCTCCTCTCAAGACTTTGATTAGAATGCTGAAAATTATGCCTTCTAAAATTATTGATTTTAAATGGCTGACAGTTGCTTATATGACTTTGCTTTATATAGCAGCACTTCAGAGCTTCAGATATTTAATTAAATCATAAGTGCCAAAAATATCCTTGTCAGGCACTACAGGACCATAGGGAAACCGAAAGACATGTTGAGGAGAATCTCATTACCAAAGATCTGTTTTACACAAATTAAAATTGACATATTCTAAATAGACTAGATGAAATGAACACTCTATGTCTTTGCAAATTAAAATAGTTGAAACATACTATGAAACATGGATACATGAATATGTAAAAATATGGAACATGTATTTGATTGGGATATAAAATTCATGAATAATAAGAACCCCTAAATAACTTCTGAAATTTAAATGACAAAAATTAATAAATTCACCTCTATTCTTTCTCTCTCTTTTTGTGATTCTGCTCCTCAGCCCTGCAGTTTGGGTGCAGATTCTGAAGTGCATTAAGCAGTATGCAGAGTTGAACTATTACATTAGTTTTTTATCTCAAAATTAAAATTTTAATAACTATAACAATGTAGCAGGACACCCATTTCATTGCACAGGTACAAATAAATCAATTGAATCAATAAAGTCAGTGCCTCCTACAAAATGAAATGCTCATCTCTTTACTGAGTCAGTTATACAGACACAGTATTCTGACTTTATGGATAGATTGGAAAAAAAAGGTTGTTGGTTACTTGAAATATTAGCTTGTTACTCTGTAGATAGATGAAGACATCAAAGAAACAAGTTATTCATGCTTGACTTCAGGAATTTATGACATAAGGATCAAAGAATAACATGAAACATTCGAAAAATAAAAAATAATAGGGTAGGTAAAAAATAATAGTTCAGAATGCAGTAAGAGTATTGATTTCTTGTTGGATTCTTAGAATGTGGTACAATCTGTGTTGCTGTCAAAGTGGAACTTAAAGTACCATTCTTGTAAATTGTCAGGACTCTTTAGAATTATCTGTTTTAAGTTGATCCATAAAGAGTTTCCATGAAAATGAGATCCTGTCTTCATTGCTTCCCAGACTTCTGTGTTCCAATGCTCCCAAGTCCTTCAGGTCAGAGAGGCAGATAATATGAATTTCTGTCTCTTCTTAGAATTTGCTTCTTCCTGAGATAAGTGCTGAGAATATTGACTTTTTGAATAGGCTGGCAATATGTTTCTCTGTGTCAGCTTCATTTCAAGGCTTTCTGGCACCATGGAAATTTACAAGCATTATTATTCATGATACATGCCTAATTAGAAAAAGAGTAGGAAAAAGAAAGTTGACAAGAAGTTTTAAGAACAGACATGCACTTGAAAACATTAAGATATGTTTCAGCCTAATTCCTGCTCCTGAGTACCTAATTTTTCTGTAGTTTTTAATTAGAATGGAACACAGACTTGTGGGTTGTTATTGAGGTTATTAAGCAGGCTTCCTGTGCAGTCCAAAAGAAAAGACAGGTATTTGTACCTCCTTCTATTATTTTGCACCAGGGCCTGTACATAGAAGTGAGTGCTCCTATATGACCTCAGTTGGACTAATAGACTTTCAAACTCACAGCCTCTATGGAGTATTTCTTGCTGATGTCATTTTCTCATAGATTAAAAAGGGAACTTCTCTGAATGAAAACTACAGAGCCAACAGAGACATCGTAGTTGAAAATAAAAAGAAGTAAATAAAAGTAGAATTTTTAAATTACATAGAAGAGAAGACTAAGGATTAAATGTTTTCACCCTGATATCCTGGGATTTGCTTTTATTCACAGCTCTTAAGGTCATGCTGTGTTAATATCAGGGACATAAAACCCTTTGCCATAATTCCATTAAGTACTGTTCACTTTCCTGCATTAGCATCTGGTTCTTCTGAAGGCTGATTGTCTCCTCTGTTGTTCCGTTTTTGGCATTCCATTTATTTAAAGCATTTACAGATTTAAAGAGAATTATAGAATGATTTGGGTTGGGAGGGACCTTAAAGATCATCTAGTTCCAATCCCCCCTGCCATGGGCAGTGATATCTTTCAGTAGACCATAATCTTCAAGGCCGCATCCACCCCGGTGTTCAACACTTCCAGGGATGGGGCATCCACAACTTCTCTGGGCAACCTGTTCCAGTGCCTCAGCACCCTCACAGTAAAGAATTTGTTCCTAATATCTAATCGAAACCTACCTTCTTTCAGTTTGAAGCCATTGCCCCTCCTCCTGTGACTACATGGCCTTGTAAAAAGTCTCGCTCCATCTTTCTTGTAGTCTCCCTTCAGGTACTGGGAGGTTGCAATTAGGTCTCTCCAGGGCCTTTTCTTTTCTTGGCTGACAAACCCAATTTTCTCAGGCTCTCCTCAGAGGAGAGGTGCTCCATCACTCTGATCATTTTGTTGATGATCTAGACATGATTCTTCAATAGGTGGATGTCCTTCCTGTGCTGGGGACCCCAGAAATAGACAGGGTACTCCAGGTGGACTCTCATGAGAGAAGAGGGCCAGAATCCCTTCTTTTAACCTGGTGGTTACACGGCTTTTGATGCATCCCGGAATATGTTTGGTTTTCTGGGCTGCAACCACCCACTGCTGGCTCATGTTCAGACTCTCCTCCACCAGCAGCCCCAAGTCCTTCTTATCACGGTTGTTCTCCATCTGTTCATCTCCCAGCCTGGATTGATACTTGGGGGTGCTTTGACCTAGGTGCAGCATTTAGTACTTGGTCTTGTTAAACCTCAGGAGATTCCCATGGACCCACTCCTGAAACTTTTCCAGATCCCACTAGATGGTATCCTGTTCTTTGACTGTGTCAACCACACCACTCAGTTTGGTGTCATTTTCAAGTTTTCTGAGGGTGCTCTTGATCCCTTTGTTTATGTCATTAATGAAGATATTAATTAACACTGGTCCCAATATGGACCCCTGAAGGACAGCGCTTGTCACTGATGCCTATCAGGACTTTGAGCCACTGACCACTACCCTCTGGATGTGACTGACCAACCACTTTCTTATCCACCTAAGAGTCCACTCACCAAATCCATTGGTCTCCAACTAGGAGAGAAAGATGTTGGGGGACTGTAACAAAGGCTTTACAGAAGTCCCGATAAATGACATCTGTAGCCCTCCCCTTGTCCACTGATGTAGTCACTCCATTATAGAATACCAGTAGGTTGGTCAGGTAGAATTTCTGGTGAAACTGTGCTGGCTGTCTGGAATCACATCCCTGTCCTCCATGAGCCTTAGCATAGCTTCTAGGAGGATCTACTCCATGATATTTCAGGCATAATTCCTGTGTTGTTGAATAGTCAGAAACCAGAAAACTGTGAAATAAAAGATGGGCAAGTGAATTCTTTATTAGGGAGTACTCTTAAATGTTTTTTCCAAGGGGCTATAAAATACTATTTGATATATATAAACAACTTAACACATAGACAAAAAGATAAATGCCAGGTCTGGCTGAAATTTAGTTTAAGAAGTGTATGGTAAAGAAAATACTTCTAATATGAAAAGTACCATAGTGAAGATTTCCCTGTAAAACTGACGTAATAATCCTTTGCAATATTATTTTCAAATATTTCCTTGGAAAAAAATCTACATATTTTCTCTATTTATAAAAGAAGAATGTCTTCATAAATTTTTATAGGAAACATCCTTAATTAAACAACCAATGAAACAAAGAACACAGTTTGAACAGTTTTATGAATTAAGAAGTCTTTAGCTGAAGACCGGGACATAAATTTTTGCTGGAATTAATGGTGTGGTTCATAATACAGGTTATTAATGAAAGACCTGTTGCACCTCAAGATCTGTGGATACACTTTGTGTAGTCAGTGCAAGACATTACTATTCATATGGTAGCATCCAGCATGTACCTGGCCAAGGTAGTAAAATAAAAACTGAGAAAAGGCTGACCTTGTAATAATAAATATTTTGATTGCATAGAAAGTAACTTAGGGAGAATATAAATTACATTAAAGCAATATTGAAGGTCATAGTAATTAAGACAGAATGCAAGATCACTTGTGTTTGGTGTGTGTGATATAGCTCCAGAACAGATGGAAGAAATAAGTTTTGGATAGCACTTAAGAGCTTATGAAGAATGAGTGTAGTAGTAGTAGTAGGGCGTGTAGCACCTCCCATTTATTGGGATTTTACACCAGAACAGGTGCTTGATCCTGATAAGATGGCCCATTATCTGTTAGAAGGGTGTTTTCAAGAGGAGGATCCAAATATGCGATTCTTTGCTTTGTATCGGGGCCCGGCCCGATACAAAGAGAGAAGAAAACAGTGGAAAGGAAGATTCAAATCTAACCTCAACAAGCAATAGTGCAGCACGGAGGAACAGCACCATGTCATGAAAAAGAATTTAGAAGCCAGACTCCCCACCAGCACCTGTAAGAGATGATCCAATTTCACTTAAATATATCTTAGGTGATTTATAGTAGACATACATCTAACTGGACAAATTCTGCAGTTAGTGATAAAGTCTTACTTTAGGTGATGATGTATGTCACTCAAAGGGTGCTTTAAAGTGGCATTGTTAACTAAAATAGGTAACTGGCCCTTTGTATAAGGATACCTTGCCCATCTCCTCAAAGAAAAAGAACTGACTGGTGAAGGGTTTGAAAGTATTTCCTTAGCTGGTTGATCCCATTGGTACATACAGTGTTTCTCAGTGCAGCTAATTAAGTGGGGAATTTGAATTGTCTAGGCAGGTGATTTATATTTTAGAATGTGCTAAATTGCTTTGCGCGATATAGCTCAGTTCAACACACACAGACATGTGGCATTACTTAAAAGTTCACAAGTTGTTCTTATCTGGTCTGTAACTGTGGGTCCAAAATGTTAGGCATCTCCCTAGTGTGAACTCTGTTTCTTGTATCACATGGAAGAATGGCCATTTTGTCTCTGTCCCGGGCCCCACATATGTTATTTTCCAGGTGGGGGAGGTTGACTGCCATCTGGAATTGGTCAGGTGGGTGGAACTTGGGAAATTTCTCCTCGTCAGTTGGTTTATCCTGGTTTTATCAACACTGTTATTGGCATTTATCTTGGCAAAGAGTTGGGTTTTTGTTTGTTTGTTTGGTTGGTTGGTTTTGGTTTGGTTTGGTTTTTTGTTTGGTTTTGTTTTTTTTTTGCTTGTGTTGTTTTGTTTTGTTATGTTTTTTGTTTCTTTTCACTTACATCTGGGTGTATTTGGTCTCTCTCTTTCTGTATCAGAGGAACCAGAAGTATTGAATCCAAGGAAGGAGACTTCTGTCCATGGAAACCACCCCTCCAAATTGTTGCAAACTGAGCCAAACACATAAGTAAGTATACAACATAAAATAAGTGTGATCTGTATTACTATCAGATAACTTTGCAATCTTGGATATTACTAAAGTGGATAACTAAAACATACAGGTTTTCAAATGTGAAAAAACATGATTCATTTCAATCTGTAGACCAAGAGTAAACTTGACATAAATTTATGCTACCTCAGTCTGGTTCTCAGAAATGTTATTGGAAGAACGATTTGACATTTCAAGAGAAATATAATGACTTATTAACTTTGCTAGCATAGTACAGTCATTATTGCTAGCTTGCATGTGTTAAAATATCAATAGTTTTTGGTCTGCTGACAATTAGATTGTCTATGATAATGTGAGGGAAAGAAATCCATAAGAATCCACAGTTGCTTAGGTTTCTGACAAGCTAGAATTAACAAGCCAGTGTGTAGTCATTACTCTGCCTTTCTTCTTAGTTCCTTAAAAAGAGGGGAAGAAAGGTGTCCAGACAGTAGAAGATATACAACTGTACTAAAGAAAAATAGACATATCTTATTCTCAAAATACTAAGTGTCTGAAACAATTATGTCTCACTGAAAGGCAGCACCTTCTAAAGCTGAAAAGTCAATTGAAACACAGCAGAAATTCCTAGATTTATCTTGCCTTTTACTAATAGCAGTCAAGAGAGTTACTACTTGCAGGTTATTTGTCAATAACTGTGACATTCTCATCTGCCTCCTAACTTTTTTTGTTGTCGTGACTGGTATGTCATGGTGCTGACATGATAACTTATCTGTGATGGAGTTGTGACAATCTTTCTAGTATCATTTGAATGAGTAGATGCTGACCTCAGTAAAGTAGCTGGAGCTGGGAAATTATTCTTTCCAGTAGTTTTAAAACAGAGTTAAAAATATCCTTTTCTTTGTTTGTTTGGGGTCTTTTGTTTGTGTTCCCCCCCCCCAATCTCAATATGGAGAATTAAATAATGCAAAAACTTAGAAAAGTAAGGACCCCAAACTCTTACCTGATAAACAGTCATGTCTTCTAAAGTTTAGAATAATATGCCATTTTGAGGTATATTTTGTTACTAAGGTAAAATATAACTGTAGTGAGCCTAAAAACAAATGTGAGCAATGCCTATAACAGTAAATTTAATGAACCTGAGACCATCCTTTGAGCACAACCAGAGCAAGGTGACAGCTCAATACTTCTACACTTTATTATTCTGTGATTACACAATACTTTCTATTTTCAAAAGCTTCTCTGGCATTTTAGATTACATCTCCAAGGCTCCTGGGGACCTTAAGCTATGCTTGTGTGTGTTCTTCAGGTGAAATTCATCTGTTTGAGGCTGAATAGGTTGTAGACCACCTGATCCTTAAATTTGTTCAAGGCTTCTAAGCAGGATATTCCACAACTAGTATTTTCTATGGAACCTAGTACAGTAGAACAGGTCAGAATATTGATTCTGGTTAATCTCAAAGCACAGCAGGTGCTTTGTTGTCTTAGTTGAAGATAATGGTGCCAATCCTTTCCATCTTTTTGTGTAGGTATGATGGACTATTAATGCCCATCTGAAATACAGAAGAGTTGGATTATTTTTAAAAACATCAAAATGTTTAATTTTTGAGGTCAGAATTTGTATCACATCTAGGATGGTAAACAAATGGATCTGTTTACATTCTACAAGATAAAACTCATAAAAATTATTGATCAAAAAATGTATCCGTAGTGAGACCAAAGCTGATACTTTTTCTGGCATGATTGTTTCTCTATACCTCAAAAGTAACCACAAGTGCAGTCTTGAGACTGCTATTCCCACATGTCGCTTGCTACTTTTGGAAGAATGAGATAAACTGGTTTGAACTGACATTGTCCTTTCATTTTTCTTTCGTTCTATTGCTGTTTGTTTGCTAGTTTATTTTTGACCCCTGCTTTTCAGTCTTCCTCACTTTTCAATTTTATTTTTTAGAGTCTTTGATTGTTTCACATTCTGTCTTGAACACTATGAACCCCAAACAATATTTAAACTCAATCAAACTTTACAGCTGGAGATGTTTAAATGGTTTGCAAACCAGATAAAACAAATGCCATAATGTCCATTAGGGTGATTCTGTCAGGGATTTTATGAAAAAAATATTACTTTATGGATGAAATTTTAAAATTGTCTTACAACCTGTGTTCTTGTGCCTTATCGGTGTGAGTCACTAAGCCTATAAAAATTAGAGCAAACTACCTTTACCATTACATATTTTGGATCTGCATATATAAAGCAAACAGCTAGTAGTGGTTTAGTGTGCGACATGGCTCCTTCCTCACGTAGAACAGAATACATATGTTTTCTGAGCATCTGTGCTTGCTAACATAAGAGAAATCAGTACCTAAAAATATAATTCTGAGCATTAGCAGCAAAGTAGAAGCAGCCTTCATTCACTAAGGCCTCTTTTGATTATGCAGACTCAAGAACTGCAGGAAATATGCCTCATGTTTTTATGACTTCTAGCTGCCAATATGTGTTAGAGTGTGTCTTAGTTCAGGGGAGAACTAAGGTATCTATGTTGGCCAAGAGAGAGAAAAGGAAAGGCAGGCCTTCTTCCTTCCACCGAGATCAGCCAAGAAAAAAAAAAAAAACCAAAAATTAGAAAAAACCAGAATTTTAATTAGAAAAATATATATATGAAAAGGATAACAGTTCTTAAACACAATACATATATATATATATATGTCCAGAAAGGACCAAACAAAAAAAAAAAACCAAACCCAAACCAGTTTGCAATAAACCCTCCAAATGAAAACAAACAAACAAACAAACAGTCAATGTCTTTGGCCACCCCCAAAAAAGGGGACTGCATTTATATTTACAGACAGTAGGTGGCGCTGTCGCGCCCGGCCGGTCGGCCTCTCTCTCAGGTGAGATGGCAGGGCACCAGGTCAGCTCCCGTGGGATCGATGGCGAAAGCAGCACAAACCCTGTCTCCATAGTGCAGCAAAACAGGTGTGCTCTTTTCTTCACAGCAGCTCCTGCAGCGCCCACAGCCCTCACGGGCAAACAGTCGAGTTAGAGAGCGGGAGATACAATTTTGGCTTTCCAGTGATGCCAGACCTGGTGTGATTCCATCCCTGCTCACTCCACTGAGAGCCTGAGCTTCCTGAGCCTGTGCAGAAGACGAAGAAACCCTGGCCACTTCCCCCACCACCTCCCCGAGCCCATCTTCCATCCCCCTCCCAGCCTGGGGAGAGATCAGAACAAAAGGTTCTGGGCTAAGTCATTACATCAGGATATGAATAACAAAACTCAGGCGTTGGCTCCAAGCTTTTTGGGAGGAACTCCAATGAGATACTGAAATTATAACAGAGTGAAACACAAAAGATGAGATTCTTGTACTGAGAAACTGAATTCATAACATTTCACAGACATATGCACATTAGAAAAAAAAAAAAGAGAAAAATTTACTACCCATTTTTTGCCACACATATTTGTCACTTGTGACATATAGCCATACTTTTTAAAAGGTAAAAAAAATCCCATATATCTCTCCTTAAAATATTTTTTAAAAAGTTTAACTTTTCAGACATCTGAATGTTTTTCACAAACTTGGATTCTTGGGGTTTTTTGGAATGTCTCCTAAATACTTTCCAAATATGAACATTTCTTGGTCTGACCCATTTTTTGAGGCCGTGGTCTGACCTAAAATTTTTTTTTTCTCTTGAACACTATGAAGAAGCTTCATGTGTTCTTTTGGTTTTCACTTTGACCCTTGCCTTTTTTTAGCATCACTGATGGTACTGAACTATATTTATGACGTTGGTTATAACTACATTCTTTTATCATGAAGCTTTTTCCTGAGAGTATATGCTCAGAAATATCATTAAGGAAGGCTGTTACTGTGCTTTTTAGCTTAAACAACATTTTATTGATTGTCTTTCAGGGTCAATGGTGCTGAATCTGTATTTATTTCAGAACAATAAGATTGCCCAGAAATAGAGCTGTGCATAGTAATGAAATGAATCAGTACTACAATCATGCTTATTGGTACAAAATAATATTACAGCTGATGCTTTCCAATATCACACTGCAAAACTTCCTTAAACAAAAGAGAAATAAATTAAAAACACTTTCATCTCAGGGATAGAAGAATTTCAAAAGGCGCAAAATTTTCAATGGAGTTAATTGAAACTTTAAAATGTTTAGAAAAACTCACCAAACTTATCTGAATTATCTAAGTGCCAAGAAACAGATTTTGTGTAAAGATCTTGAGCCACTGGATTGCTACAAGTGCAGACTGGAAGGGACTTGAGCTGACTGTTTTGTCATACAGTTGATCTCTTACCTATGGAGAGAAAATTAAAAATAATTTTTTACATTTGTGAGTAGTGAGTCTCTTTTGACTTTGTGAAGAAAATTACTTTTTATTTTAATTGTAAGTATTCATTCTTGTTTATTATAATAGTTATAGAAACCAAGCAATAGCTATGTCTTTTTTTTTTGGTTTGTTTGTTTGTTTTCTTTTGTTTTGTTTTGTTTTTCCCCCAGTGTTTTAGATTTATTACTTTGGATTCTTTAAGTGGATTTTATGAAAAAAAATACATAAAATACATTTTCACAGATCTTAGTGCAAATTAATGAATACATTGCAAATGGCCCCACAGCTTTTTTACAATTCTAGCACTCCAGAAAATAGCCCAAAGAATACATGTGATTTAGCAGCCAACTTTGTCGATACAATAAAAGTGTAGGATCTGATTCTGTCTCTTATGACAGCAACCACAATCATACTCGTTATGTCTTTGAAATTAAAAGATGCTTATGTTTTAATTAGGTTAGTTTTCTGCTGACATACCAAAGGTTTAGTTTCAATGATTTTCTTCATGAGGGTTACATTTCTATAACCCATGTATTGTCAGATGGATGCATAACATCCCAGAGGCAGAGTTTTACATAGACATTTATCTGAATTTTAAAAATACAGTGGAGAAAACCTCTAATGTATAAAATATTTCTGCTCATCAGAATGTCTTTGTCTTAGATAATTTGTTGTGTTTGAAATTACACATGCTGAAAATCTGAAAGAGGTGCCCCTGCTGCATTTAATCAGATGTGGAATTATTTGCTGTGGTTAAAAAATGCTTGGATTATTAGCTGCCTTTAGGTGTTTCTGAATTGCTAATATTTTTCTAACAGATCAGATGGCTCAGAGCATCTGTTTGGTGATTTCTCTCTGTTTAACAATACTGTAGTAAATTCACAGATCTGAACTAAAGATTCAAATGAGTAAAATATCTACATAAACAACATTTCATAAGTAATAGAAACTATATTTTTTATTTTTTTTTTAATAGAAGAAAGATTCACTGATAGGTCAAAATTTCAGCATGATTAATATCTAGTTCTATATTTAAAGAATTTCTTTCTTTGTAAATTCTAACATAATATTTTAAAAATCTATTTCAAATAACAAAGATTATAATGTTTGGACAGTTCCTTGACATGGAAGAACTTCAAATTTAAATTTGAAATTAGAAAGTTAAATTCTGATTTTTAATTCTAGAAGAATAAAAAGGAAGATATAGTAATTTTGAACTATTCAGTAAGAATTCTCTAAACACCTTCCAATTTCTCCACATGCTGAACTGAAAATTCACATTTCAGGAGTAGAATGCATTGTGATTTTCCACCTCCTGCAGTCTAAAGTAATTTATGGGAATATTTAATTTAAAATATCTAACACTTTATTTGGAAAACATACAAGCAATTAGCCAGGCCAAAAGACAGTAGAACAGTTGTTCTTATTTTCCAAGGCTTTTTTTTTTTTTTAATCTCACAATTACTCAGATCTCTAGGACATCCCACTGAACAAGAGAAATAAACTGTAAGTCAGGCCACCTTTTTAGTTTTGTTTTGTTTTGTTTTTCTCTGTGCTATAGGAGTGCTATGTTAATTTATATTAATCATAGCAAATGTACTATTTTCTTATAAATTAGATAATTTATGGGTTAATAATGAAAATAATTTTACTGCTCTATAATTGGTACCTGGATTTCTAGATGCAGTAGTTACCCATAAAAAAAAATTTCATCAGAACTTACCTAAAGACTATGTCATCATTCATTCTTTTTTGGACTCATAGAATTTGAATATAGAATACTTTATGTTCAAGTCATCTCCTGGATACTGTTTATGTTCAAGTCATCTCCTGGATACTGACAGGTCATCCCAGTTTGGTGTCATCCATGAACTTCATGAGACAGAATTCTGTTCCATCCTCCAGGAAAATTAATAAAGTACAACTGTGTGAGCCCTGGTACCGGGCTGTCTCTATAAATTGGGTGGTAATTGAACATTGTATCACAAATCATAGAAGTCCTCTCTGGTTTGAGTCTACTTTCTATCCCACCTGACATTTTTCATCACTTTTACTGTGGGAAGAGACTTGAGAGATTGGAGTCTGCCTTAATCTGATCAGTTTGAAGCATTGTTTTGACAATTTTGCTTCTAAAAATTGATTTCGTCGGTTTTCTCTGGAGCCACGATTAGATTGAACCATACATAGTGTATAAATGTGGGAATGTGAAATGGCCTGTTTCCACCTCTTTGCACTCCTTCTTTAATCCAATAGTTCAGTGGTTAGAAAGCATCTGGAGAAACAGATGATCTGCCTAGAGAAATCCTCTTTTTGCCAGATGTATATTCCAAATTGTAAACTAATATCCCAAAGCAGTGAGAGAGTGGGAAGAGTGCTTATTTTTATTCTTTCTGAAGAAAGGCTAGTTCAATATTCATTTAACTAGCAAAAGAAGTCACTATATAGCATTATAATTAGACACCTCAATCTGAAATAAGGACATGTCAGTTTTAGTCATTAACCCAGCGCATATATATCACCAGATGTTTGAATATTCATTTCAGGAAGGAATGGAACATCAATATTCCCGTTGCAGGTGAGTTTTTTGACATCATGTTACAAAGTAATTCATGTGTTTCTTCACTGGTCTTCCCACAGAGTATGCAATGAAAAGGGGAGGAGAGTTCAAGGGAAGAACTGCTCTCATGTAGAGCCAAGACTTCACAGAATTTTTGAGAAACTTAGGTTTCTTCACTTTGTTTAAAGGGGGACCTTTTTTTGTGAGGAGGTGTAGACCTGAACTAAAATACCGGTAGAGTCCTAGAGCTCCTTTTGCAGGAAGAAAAATGGGATGAGCTATTCCAGCTGCTACCAGGAAAGGTCATTCACAGAAGTTGTTACAAAATATGACACCTCCCTTCACAGCAGAAATGCTGATTTCCAGACCACATTGACAAAGACAGCTAAACAAACATCATTTTACCACATGCCATCCTGTGCAACTGTGTTGATGCCTGAAGATATCCTTGGGCTACTGAAACATTGATTATACTTGGGAGATAGAAGATGAGATCACATCAAGTTAATCAAAAGAAAAAAAATAATCTAAATTCTCCCGTAGCCTGAACAAGTGTGGTAACCATTGAAAAGCTGATCTAAAGATAAGAATGGGTCCTGTCTCTGGGTGATTGCAAAGACTATGAATTGCTTCAGTGATACATTCCTTCTGAAGATGACAGCAAAGAATTAAAGACAGTCTTATGTCACCTTTTTATCAGTATTTCTTATTAGCTCACTGCAACACTTTCTGACTCTTTATAGTGATTTTTGAGTGTCTGCTCTCAGGACTCTTTGAAATAAAAATTAGGTTTAATTCAGCCCTGCAGATTCTACCAACAGACAGAAACTCATATCCTCTGAACAAAGTCTTGGGGCTTTGACATGTACTTCCCCAGTCTTGGTAGAATGATGACAAGGATAAATGGATCTCAAACAATTATGTTCTAAGTGGTTGGATATTTACTGGTGTTTATAAAATATTTCTGGAGGGGTTTTTTCCCAGATTCTATTGTCCAAATATTTCAGTTACTTTGACAAATTGCTTCTGTGTAATTCGCCAGTGGGTAGACAGCAGGATGGGGACTAGGGGAACAAAGTCCTTCCCACAGTAAGTAAAGCTCAAGTTCACAACCACCTGGGGAACCTGAAAGTACATTAATCTATGGGAATCAATCAGATGCATCCCAGAGTCCTGAAGAAATTGGCTGATATAGTTTACTAGCCACTCTCCATGATGTTTCGAAAGTCATGACAGTCAACTGAAGTCCAAAGTGACTTGAAAAAAGGAAACATTGCACCCGTCTTTAAAAAGGGTAAAAAGGAGCACCCTGGGAACTACTGCCCTGTCAGCCTCACCTCTGTGCCTAGGAAGATCATAGAACAGATCCTCCTAGAAGCTATGTTAAGGCACATGGAGATGAACAGTTATTATCCCTAAAAGTCACTTTCTTTTTACACAACCCTGTACCTTGAATTTCGAATCTAAAATGTTTTTATTCTCCAGAGTATCAACTTCAAACAATCTTTCTGGAGATTTTTTTTGGAGACTTGCATTTTTTTAAAAAAAATTAGATTTTTTTCACAAGTTTCCTTATTTCCCCAATTTGAATGATTTCATTTAGAAAATTATTAGATATTCTGATTCGTCTGACATTAATTTCCTCCTTACAAAAAACTGCCAAGCTGAAACAACAGCTAAAACTATATTTGAAATTTAATCTGTGCTTAAAACCAAAACAGCATTCAAAGAAGCAAAAAGCACAATGGTGTTTATGGTGTTCAGACCGATGTTATTTCAGAATTGTTAATCTCAATTAAAACTGTGCATTCATTCTTGTTATGACCATCATTCCAAAAGAAACAGGGTAAATTCTAGTTTCCATCTTTTGCAGTTTTTGACAATGTGTGAAGTATTGACAATGACACAATGTCATTGTTTAAATGCACTTTGAAGAGCATCATTTTCATCCTGTGTAATTTTCTTGTCAACTGAAGACTACATAAAGAGAATTAAGAGATCTAATCAAATATGTTACAGTAAATTTATGGAAAACCCAACCAAACCGCAAAAAGCCAAACAATAAACTAAAGAAACAAAACCAGTAAAAACATCATAAATCTGAAACTGTAAATTATTTGATTAATTTAGAAAACCACTCCTCATGGAGGAGAAAATTTTTATCTCTTGAACTCCCAATTCTGCAAACTCTAAGCACACCTGTAGCACCATTGTTTTAAATTTTTGAACGCACAGTAGTTATTCAAAAAGTGTCACGGTAACAGTTAATCCACAGATTCACTGCTCAAAAATCTTTAAACTAAGAATCCTTCATCAGCTGAATAAAAAGTGTGAAAAATATGTACATATAACATTATCATCATTAAAAATATTCTAACAACAAGTAGGTATTTTTTACATATTTATTAAAAGATGCATATGAAAATATATCAATATCTTTAGATATATTTAATAGTAAGTTATAGAAAATAATTTATATTATTTATAGTTTTTTATTATTTCTATGGTGATTTTAGTCCTTAAGAAATCAGAGAATCAGAAAGTAAAAATTATTTGTGATAAAAAATTTTACCACAGACTTCTTGAACAATGTCTGGAAGAACATCAGTGGTGAATTCAAAAACAAACAAACAAACAAACAAACAAAAAACACAAAAACCAAACACAAACTAGTCTACATCTGGAGAAAAAAATACTTTGAGGATTAAAGGTCAAGTTGTTTCTGAAAATATATGCCTCAAATGTTTTAACATTACCATATTTAAGAAAACAGACATTTCCCGTGGGAAAACAGTTAAATTCATGTTGAGGAATCACAAAATTTAATCATATGGACTGTGACTGCAGTTGACCACAGCAGTAGCCTATGTGGAGCCATCTCTTGATGATGTATATCAGACTCTAAGAAACCCTGCTGAATTTTGGTTAAATATGCAGAACTGATCCCCATATCCTCCATGGTGCTGTTACATGTGACTCTCAGTATCATGAGCAAACATTCTTCAAGACCATCAGCCCAAAGGCACAGATCTGTTGTCTTTTGCCTGGATGTTAGAAACAAAGAAAATCATTTAGATGGCAGAAAGGGGCTGTGAAGGGGCAGGAATGACTTATTCTCAAGAAATTTAACCTGTCACCTTTGCACTGAAGGTCTACCTTTTGCTGATTGTGCAAATCAATTATACCACCGATAGTCATGGATTATTTCACTGCACTCTCAGTTCATCTGTCTTGGTGGATGTGTACTGGAAAGTGAATGCTCAAGAAATAATTGGAAAACGTTGCATTTTACCTATCAAGTTTAGCATTTTTTTCCAAATAATTAATATTGCTCTCAACTTACATTTATGTTCATCATCTATATTTATCAAACTGTTAAACTCTGATGGTTATATTCATTATCTGGTGGGAAGTGGATGAAGTAAGGAAGCATTAGGTATCCATGTCTTTCTTTTCTTTTCCTGTATTTGGTAGCATTTTTTTTCCTATATAGGAACTCTTACATACACCTATCAGCTTTACACTACAAAATAAAATAACTTGCATAAACATTATATCAGCTAGCTTTTGATCACTTGGTGTGAAGTAAGATGAGTCTTGTTCCCCAGACCCGTTTGATATTTCCTTTGTCCTTGTGAAATATTAATTTTTTTTTCTATTATTTAATAAGCTTATTTTAGGTAAAATGAGGTGTTAGATTAATCATGTTAAAATGAAAATATTTTTGCTTCCTATATCAGTGTTTTGTACCTTCACTGTTGCCAAAATGTATTCTAGAAATGAGAAGACCTGCTACTCCAGATCACTAGGTAAAAAAGGTTATATTTTTTTCAGTAATTACCAGACCTGACTGAGAAGAAAAATGCAGAGTTTTGGTTTACACTGATAGAAGAGAAATAAAATATATTAATATCATCATGAATCAGAGCAACATCTATGGTACCAACAATCAAAGAAAGAGTTGTGTAATTTTAGTACAATTAGAAGCAATGTTGTGTGTTAATTAAACACCTAGACTCTAGAATTTTCAAAAGATGGACACAAATTAAACATTGACTGTTTCAAACATTACTTTGTTGTCAAATAAATCTCAGACACTAGTACCCTGTATTTTATGTGTATCCTTTCTTCATTTTAGTTGGTAAGAAAATAAAATGATTAGTGAATACTTGTCCCGGTTTGGCCAGGAAAGGGTTAATTTATTGCAATAGCAGGGATGGAGTGTGGCCAGGATCCTAATCTTATTTGATACCATCTCACATCATTACCAGGTGCAGGCGAAAGGGACTCTCTCACTTTCAAAGAGAAGGGCTCTCTGGTCAGGAGAAAACATGATGGGAAAGACATACTTGATATCTGTTTATTGTTGTAGACTTTTCATGTAAATAATTCTTTGTATCATAGCTTTTGTTATTAATATTGTTACTGTTACTGTTCATTTTCTCGCTGCTGTTTCCAGAAAATTCTTCCTATCACAACATGTGATCTTTTCCTTTTGTGCTTCCAAATGGAGGGCAAATGAGCAGTGAAGTTGTTTTAGCAGGAGTACTAAATTGGAGAATACCTTTCTGAAACCATGACAATGCAATCCCGTTTTAGATCCCAAATGTAATCACTTTGGATGATATTAATGCCTGCAAAGAATATAGAAATAGCATTTCTTGTGATAAGAATTTTGATCAGCTCGTAGGGAATGAGGTGAAATTTTCATAGTCACTGTGTTGGATTTGTGCCTGACCTTCAGTACAGATGATTATAGAACTGGAGTCAGTCATGATGATGGAACAGATAAAGGTTAAATGTAGTACCAAAGCATCCTTTTCTTAAGATTGACTCTTATTAATAGGAATATAAGTTACATGAACACTTTCTCTGGCAGCATATTCAACTGGGGAAATCAACTAAAAAAAGATCCGAAAGTAGAAATTTATTCCTTTTGACAGAACCACTGTTTCTTCAATGATATGTAATATATATATTAAGATAATATTTATGATACAGTAAAGACAAAGTAAAATATGGTTTAGTGACTGTAACTTTAAAATACAGGTTTCTCTTTGCCAATATGGGCACTAAATTTTGTTGCAAGGAACACCCCCTTGCCTACATAGGAATAGAAGCATAGCCTAGTCTGTCTGGATCCACTTGATCTTTTGCAATATTTCTTCTTAAATCTTTCTTAAATTCTAATGTCACATCTCAATTCCTTTTATTTCTTTTTAAATCTTATTTCTCATGTTTTTTGGTTTGGGGTTTTTTTGGGTTTTGGTTGGTTGGTTGTTTTTGTTTGTTTGCTTGTTTGTTTTTTCTGTATCTCAAACTTTCCTTATAGTTAGAACTGTACTCTCTTGTTTGTTAAGTACCTGCAATTAGTACCAGTCAGTGATTGGCTGTAATAGTAGGCACAGAATAAACACTTAGTAGAAAAGATGTCAATATAGAATCAAATGTGACATCTGGAAATCTGCATTTTTGTGATTGCTTACTTTTTAATGGTGCTTCTGTAACTGCTCAAATAAAAACCTTCTCTCTAAAGATACAGAAATCAAAAAGTAAGAACTTTTCTAAAACTTTACTTTTTATATAACTGAAACAAACTTTTTATATACTGAGCATATGTGGAAATAGAAACACATTATATGAATCATTAGTCAAAATCAAGCTATTCCATTTAATGTATAACTTAATTCAAAACTAAATATTCACATTTCACTTCACCCTTGTAAAAATCCTCCATCCTGCGTGTAATGAATAAAATACCAGATACTTATTTTCATACTTATTCTGTAACACGTAAATACAAGTTATATTCTTTATGCTATGGTCTCATGTAAATCTGTGCGGTAACATCATGTCTATACTTGACCATAAACAGTTGGATTCTTAAAAGCTCATTTACCACAATGGTGGTAGAGTGCACACTGGAATTATACTATTGATAAGAACTGCAATATTCCAAACTTTTCTTTTTAGTTTGTGCAGGCTAAGTAATTTCCTGTTATTTTCTGTTATTTTATTGTCACTGGAACAAAAATAATGAGAAAGCACTTATTCTGGCTATCCCTTTTATTCCATCTCTATGTATTTGTGTTTCAGAGTTTTCAGCTTTTTCTTTCAGAAACTTTCAGAACTGTTTTTGTGTTTTCATTTCCCTCCTCTGTTCTTGTACTATTGTCCTTATAAAATGGTTATTTCATACTGGATTCAAGTACACATTAATCATTGCATGAAGGGTTACATAACATCTTTGTAATTTGTCTGCGGCTGAAGATCAACTTTTCTAGAAAATGCACTTGGTGTTCAAGTTTGGATTAAAAGTTAAAGGACCACAATATTAATATATTAAAATGTTTTGGTAATCATTCTGTTGCAGTTTCTGAAGCAAAGTTCTTGATAAACCATATTTCTGATTTCTCTTGCAACTTGTGCCTTTTAGCTACTCAGGCAAATTAAATACATTAACTCTAAGAAGTGAGAATTATTAGAAGTATGACTATCATAAGAAGATAGAAGTATGCAAAAAGTTCATAAATCCAAGTACTGATATACAATGTTTTTGACAATAAAAAAAATGAGAATTTGGTTCTGTTGCAATGTGACAGAATCTGCAATGTCTGTTCAATATCAAATGTACAATGAAAATGCAAATGATAAGTACTAGAGAAGGGGGGAAAGTCAATAACAGACAGTCATTATAAATTCAAATCCCTCAACATGAATGCCTAATCTGATATAAAATACTTTTTCCAAAGACATTGAGCACCAACAACTCCATTTAAATTGTAGGTGTTCAGTAAAATGGAAGGTCAAGTTGAATTTGCCTGATACAGACTGATTTAAATATTTAATGTAAACACACAGCTTCTAAAACTTTTATCTAAATAGAATGTCACTTTGTTATAAAAAGGATAAGTAGAAGAGGAAAATGGCGTGGGGAGTATGTGTGCAAACCTGGAATCTAATTAGACAAGATTTTGGCCTAAAACCTTCTTCTTCAACTGTTCAAAACCTATTACCATGTTTTTATGCTTAAAGGAAAGAATTTTTAAAAGATATCTCAAAAATTTCAGGGAACTTTCAAGACTCAGACTCTCTGATAAAAAAATCCATGTTTTTATGGATCATGTTGTAATTGCATCATTTTCTTTTATTTTCTATTATCTGTGTGAAAAATGTAGGTTTCAGGATGTCACATGTTGAAGGAAGTATGTGGATGTACATATTTGTGTAATCTCTTCTGTGTGAATTTTTCTTGATGATAAACCATCCTATAGTCAACAGAAAATTAATGAGTGTGTCCCTAAAGCGGGGAAGCAGTCAAGATTACTGATTAAAATAAAGAACCAGTCATTCTCCTTTATCACATAGGACATTATCAAAATTGTCATATAATCAGAAAGCAGTTGTTAGATTCTGTTAAGACTCTAACTGCTCCCCCAGAGAAGGAGATGCTCTACTGAACATCAGTAAGGAACAAGGAAACAGCAGAACTTTACAGAACAGCATGGAAATTCCTGTAAATTGTCCCAAAGGAATTGGAGTGGGCTCCTCCCAAAAGATGAAGAGGCCAACAGCCTAGCTGAGGTGCCTCTTCACCAGTGCACGCAGCATGGGTGTTGTGCAGGAGGAGTTGGGAACCATGATGAAATTAAAAACCTGTGACTGAATTGCTATCACTGGAACGTGGTGAGATGAGTTACATGACTGAAACAGTTCAGTTGGAGCCTTACAGAAGAGAGAAACTAGGAAGGAGGGGCAGAGTTGTTGCTCTCTAGGTTAAAGATTGTGAAGAGCTGCCTCTTAGTAACAACTGTGAGCAGGTTGAGAGCCTGTGGGTAAAAATCAAGCACAGGACCTACAAAGGACAACTTTTTAGTTGCAAGCAGTTTTACAACTAAACAGATGGTGAATGATGGCAGGGGGTAAACAGGTAGCAGGTTAGTGCCACTCTGTGACTTTAATGAACTCAATTTTCTCTTCCTTTTAAAAATGATTACTTACCAAAGAGACAGTATGGAGATAATGAGAGACAAGTGGAAACATGCACCATTTACCTTATTTCTGAGCAATGGTATAAACACTGAAATCAGTTTATAATATTGTTAGGAATTTGTAGGTTATTTTGGGTTTGCTCCAGTGTGGTTTCTAATGAATTAGTTAGTTATGTAGGGCATTAAAAAAAAATAAAAATTCTTTTTTGGAAGCTAAATAGTTTATCCATAGTTAATGGTTAAATTCTTCTTCTTCTATAAATTGTTCTGAAGAACTGCTAATGAATTTCTAACACTTAATCAGTTTCCGGTCAAAAATCTTAGTTCATGAAAACTTGAAAAGTGTGGGTGTTTTATTTTAATTCTCTTTTTTTTTTTTTAAAATGCTTTAATGATGGCATTTTTAGTAGGAAAAAAAAATAAACAAAAAAGAAAGAAAATAAAGGGAAATAAAGAAATAGAAATTCCGTATGAGTCATTGTATTGTTCTGGGAAAACATAACTCTCCAAGCAGGGTTTAGCCTCATGCTTATAAAATAATTTACCTAAAATATGAACTCAAATTAAATTGGTTAAAAGAAAGAGCAAATGTGGTTTTGAAAAAAATCTTAACCGAATAAATTAAAGGAGAAAAATCTCTATCCACAAATACAGAGTTTAATTGATGCTGTGTATGACTTGTAATAAATTCTGCAATATAAGCTGTGGATAGTGCAGTCATTCCAATTCTTTTTTTTTTTTTTTCATTCTATTGTTACTGGATAATGGCATTTGACTATCTTCAAAATATGACTTCATTTTGAAAATAATATGAGCTTTTGATGCAACGCACTTCTGGAGGCTGGTCATGTTATAAATGATAGACACCATAACACAATAGGGAAACTGCTCAGCAGCTGTCTATAACTGCAGTGATAATTTATTCAAGGAATGATAAAAATTAACAGTTTACAACCTGGTTTAAATGGTTTGGTAATGGGAAAAAATTACTCTTTCACTTGTATGTTATTCAATTTTCTGTTTATTTGAACAAACCTGATTTAATTTGAGAGGCTTTAATTTATGTCAGAATTTAGAAACAAAATTAAGAGGCAGCAAAGTTAAAAAATGTGACATTTTTAACCAAATGTTAAAAAACTCAATTTATGTCCTCTGTCAAGTAAATCACTTGACTGTTAATTCTCACCATTTGCCAGGATTATTAATTCTGGAATAAGTTTCTCTTACTGAGTGGAAGAGTATAACATATCATGGTAGGAATCACATTTTTTGCATCCAAAAGTTATTAAAAAATCCTCAAACAAACAAAACAAAACAAAGGCATAAAATAGGAAGAAGAATTAAATATGAGGCATAAAATCACCTCAATCTGTCCACATTCTGATAAACACAGTAGATAAAACTAGTTTTGAAGACTGGCTGTGATTTTTTTTTTAAGAAAAGATAGAGAATACCAAGAATAAAGAAGTTAAAAAGCATAATGTATGAAAAAAGTTTGCCAGAACTGAATGACATCAGTGTGTAAAGAGAAAGAACAGAGTAGAATGAGCAATCATGTTTGCAAAAAGCCTGAAAAATCCAAAACATATTCTGTAGGTGATCTAGGTTTTATTGACCCTGCCTGAGCAGAAAAGTTTTTTAAATGATTGTCTGTGACTGTCCAACCCTGTATTTCTTATTTCTGAGAAACTGCCCCAGTTTCAGCTGGGATACAGTTATTTTTCTTCTAAGTAGCTGTTACAGTGCTCCGTTTTGGATTTAGTATGAGAATAATGTTGATAACACAATGATTTAGCTGTTGCTAAGCAGTGCTTACCCTGAGTCAAGGATGTTTTGATGTCTCATGATCAGTGTTTGGAGCTGCCCAAGAAGCTGGGAGGTAGCTTAGCTGGGACAGATGAGGCAAACAGTCCAAAGAGACAGTCCACACCACAGAACATCATGCCCATATAAACTAAGGGTAGTTGTCTGGGAGGGGCCAGTCACTATTTGAGAACGGGATGGGCATCAACCAAAGGTCGGTGAGAAATTACATAGGGGATCACTTGTTTCTTTTGGGTTTTGTTCCTCACTCTCTTTCTCATTTTCATTATGATTGACATTTATTATTACCATAATCATTATTATATCTATCATTATTGTTAGAAGTATTCTTATGTTTTATTTTCCTTATTTTCTTTATTTCCTAAACTGCTCTCATCTCAACCCATGAGCTTTACAATTCTTGCACTCAGGCTGGGGAAAACAGTGAGTGGACAGTTGCATGGTAGTGAGCTGCTGACTGGGGTTAAGCCACAACAGGAATATAACATTGAGAGATACTAAAACTGCAATGATACTAGAAAATATCAGTATGTCCACTGACATGTAGAATGACAGTGCTATTTTGGTTGAAATACAACCTTAGATAAGATAATAAAAGAGATTTAATAACCCATTTTATTGGGTTTGTGTGGCTAGGTTTTGGTAGCAAGGGGGCTACAGGGGTGGCTTCTGTAAGAAGCTGCTGAAAGCTTCCCCCATATGCTGTAGAGCCAATAAATACCAGGCAACTGCAGAATGGACCTCCTGCTGGCCAAGACCCAGCCAATCAGGAATGATAGTAATACCTCTGTGATAACACATGTAAGGAAAAAAAGTTATTGCACATATGTAATTGCAGCCAGAGAAGAGTGAAGTGAGAACATCTGAGAAGAACAACTCTGCAGACACTCAGGTCAGTGAGGAAGGAGATGGAGGAGGTCCTCTGGGCACTGGAGCTGAAATTCCTCTGCAGCCTGTGATGAGGGGCATGACAAGGCAACTGTGCCCTTCTAGCCCATGGAGGTCAACAGAAGTGAAGAGATCCACCTGCAGGCTGTGGAGGAGACCCACACCAGAGCAGGTGGATGCCCAAAGGAGGGCTGTGAACTCATGGGAAGCCCATGCTGGAGCAGACCTAACGGAGACCTGCAGACCCATGGAGAGAGGAGCAGATTTCCTGGCAGGATTTGTGACCCTTAGGGGATCCACTCTAGAGCAGGCTGTGCCTATAGGACTGAACCCTGTGGAAAAGTATCCCAGTTTATGGAGAACTGTCGTCTGTTGGACTCATGTTGAAGAAGTTCCTCGACTCTCTCCTGTGGGAGGGACCCCATGCAGGAGCAGGGGAAGGACTACTCTCCCTGAGCAGTGGCAGAATCAACATGCCATGAACTGACTGTAACTCCCATTGCCCTCTCCTTATGCCACTGCGGAGAAGGCAGAGGCTGGGAAGGAGAGAGAGATGGGGGAATGGTGTTTCTAAGATTTTACTTATTATCCTGCCCTGATTTTGTTAGTAATAAATTCAATTAATTTCCCCAAATTGAGTCTGTTTTACCCATGACAACAATCAATGAGTGATCTCTCTCAATCTTTATGTCAACTCACGAACCTTTCATTATATTTTCTCTCCCTTGTCCACTCGTGGAGTGAAAGAGCTTTGGCAGGTGCCTGCCATCTAGGCAGGGTCATCCCACTATAGCTAATATATATTTTATTTTAAAATAAACCTCCCTATGAGTTCAAATAAGTAAAAAGTGTTTCAATAAAAAGAAACAGAATATATGTATATAAATTCTGAAATGTGACCAGATATTTGAACAGAAACTAAATAGCTATTGTTATTCCTTTATTACAAAGAAAGGTCAAGGTTATAAAACTGAAAGCTAAAATATTTGTCCTCTCTGTATCAGCATTATTTTGTTAATTTGTATGATTTCAGATATGTGACTATGCTTGGCCTAAATGACATAATTTATACTTCTTTGCAACAGCAACGAGGTTATGATAAAAAAGTAAAACCTAGAAGGGAAAAAAACCCCCACATATTTATTTTCTGGTCATTGCCTGCTCCCTTTATCTTTTGTCAAACACAAACTTGTGTATATATGATGCCCAAACAGAACTGTTTGCTTTCTTTGGACCTGAAATACTGCTTTGGTAGAGCAGTCTCTTGGGTGTCAGAAATGTGTCTTTGAAAATCCTGCCTCCACAGCATGTGCTTTCCCAGGTAGTTTGTCATTTCCCACAGTTAATCCATCTTCTGGAAAAGATGCAGTTATGAACACTCCCCAGGCTCTGTATGTGTATGATTCTCACATGTTGAACTTCTTTGCCATTGTCCATCCTGCCCACTGTGCCTGCTGTGCTGAAGTTCTTTCAATCTTGTCCCTGGGAGTCAACAGATGATAGAAAGCAAACAAGTAAACTGAGCAGCTCACAAAACTTACTTACTCCTTGAAGTTCTAGAAATGCTTGGTAGTAGTGTGGAAAAATACCATGAGAAAAGAATGCTTGAATTTGTTTTTGCTGCAACTTCAACAATTGAATTCACTTCCTTGTTTCCAGACAAAATTCTATTTTTTTTTTTAAAACTTATAAAAAAATTAAGTCCTGATGTTTTACATAAAAGAATTTCCTTATTATATTTGTTTTTACTAGTTATCTTGGAGGCATGTTCTGCCACATGGTGATTTGTAGTTTAAAAAATACCCTCCTTTCTGGTTTGTTAGGGTCATTAATATGTAACGATGTTTGCCTAGTTTTGTTTCTTTTGTTCTTCAAAGAAAATGAACTTATAATGAACAATTAACTATTGCACACAAAATCATCTCAGAGTTTAAGAAATTATTCTTTCTATCGCTCTTACTGGACCACTAGGTTTCACCTCATCCAGAATCAAAGCTGTCAGCTATTTCATGGGATAAAAGTTAAAAACAAGTATGCTAATAAAAATGGGAGCAAGACCTGCCAGAATCTTATTTCTGAGTGACAAGATCTTTCTTTTGAAGTTGGAATATCAATTGACCCAGTGAAATATAAACTATTTTCTGGGATATAGTAAGTTAAACCCATTATATAACCTAATAAATTGAAGTAATAAGGGGGAAAACCTTGTCTGATTAAAATCTCTATGCTATGGCCCACATATGCATTGAACTGGACCCAGGAGAAGCCTAACCAATTTCACTGGTACTGATTTCATTAGAACTGAATTGAAACTGTTTGCATTTTATTTTAGATACAAAGGAAGTATAAAGTGAATCTAAATGTAGGTCCATTTAAAGAGCAAAAACAAGGCATAGGGACATTAATACAAAAGATAAAAGATTTTTCAATTGTGTATAGCTGCCACTGCAAAAAAGGGACTAATCTGTTTTCCAAAAGTTAAGGCATGATGTGACATGATAGTTTATAGAAAGTTCTTCTAGCTTTACGAGTCTTGTAGTTGATGGTGCAGTAGAGTTTAGCTGTGTTCATGGGTCTGCAAAACACCCTTCCACAGGAGATACTATCGACAAATTCAGAATTTTTTTTAAAACAAATAGATTAAAGCACACTTAATTGCAAGTTCTGTTGAGAGGATAAATACATTAATGTACTTGAAAATAATCTAACAAATTCTGAATAAACAGTATGGAAATGCACAAATTCACCCCTCCTTCTCTTTCTGTTTCAAAATGCGTTCTCAGATCTGCCATGGGAGTAAAAAAGTTTCACAGCCTGTACAAATCAAGCAGTAATGTCTTGGTTTGAATTAAAACAACCCTTAGTCAAGAAGAGTTAGTGGTAGTGAAACTTGCTTCATCTATTAACTAACATATCAAAAATTAGGAATATTTTTCAAAAGTAGTTTGCTGTTGAGTGCAGGTAGCCCAAATGATCTTCAGTATGAGCTTTGAAAATTAACCGTAAAGATGAACTGTGAACGTTTCTTGCAGGCATTCACTTAGGCCTCATACAAAAAATGGATATTCAAGCACTCCCCTTTATCTTAATAAATAAATGTTTCCAAGGGATTTAACTTCAACTTTACATGCTTTTTGCAGGAATATCCCCACTAATTCCATTATCCTTATTACCCTGTCATAGTTTAACAAGAAGACTTTATAAACCACATTTTTTTATTTTTTTTTAAATGCTGCTTTTTTCAGGCTGTTATTTTTCTCTAACCTTCAACACTCTTTTATTAGTTTATTAAAATTAGAATTGTAATTGTCATTTCAATTTTAAGGAGACAGGATACACATCAGCAGACAAAGTGTTTTTACTTGATTATAGGAATTTTGGTATTTATATCTGTA
Source organism: Anabacerthia variegaticeps (assembly GCA_035583185.1). Taxonomy (NCBI): domain Eukaryota; kingdom Metazoa; phylum Chordata; class Aves; order Passeriformes; family Furnariidae; genus Anabacerthia; species Anabacerthia variegaticeps. The sequence continues at coordinate 134,367,523 of JAWWEW010000078.1, forward strand.
GTAATCTCAGCCTCTGTTGTTTCTGTGGGTGTATTTTTTTCTTTTTCATTTTATGTTTCCTTGATTGTTTCTGTGGAGTTTTTTTGTTTTTATTTACTCTCTGTGTTTGATTCTACTGACTCTTATAGAAAAGTTGTCAAATATATTAGCAAACATTATAGAAGGCGATTTGTCAGTTTTGTCAGATCACTTTGCAATCCCATGACTGATTTGAAGTCTCTGCTAACTCCTGGATCATAAATAGTCATTACTTTTTGTAGGCAGTTCTACATAACTGACATATTATCAGAAATATATTAAATGGTATATTTTTTTCTTTCTATTTTTTCCTCAAGATCTTCCAATGTAGTTATTTTTCATATCATTTTTTTTCCCCATCTGTAAGTATTTATCATCTTTTTATATCTTGGAATTATTTACAAAATACTTCACTTTAAGGTAGTATTTATTTGGTGTATTGTTCTTCTCCATATCACTAATGAAAAGGTAAACATACCTAGCACCTGTCACTGCAGCATTCATAGGAAAAATCCATTCAAATCAATCCAACAGCTGAAGAACTGTAAATGCCAATCTGTGAAATTTTTCAATCTGTAAATCAAGTTAGCCTGTTCTCACTATTATTGCAAACATCTTAGTAATACATATCACAATTATGACTCAAACCCTCTGGCCATGTTTCCTTCATTCAGCTGATAGTTTTATAATTACTTTTCAAATGTTCACCTGCCACATCCTGTTCTCTTTGGGCCATGGCGGTTATACCTCACAGATCCTTTTCTATGGACTTTTATACTTTGGAAGGAAGATTTGAATACAAAAATGATAAAACTATAATTAATTTTTACAAGAATTTCAAATTATATTACTTTCCTTGCCAGATACATTTTACAGAGGAACTCAGAAAGAGTTGTCATGTACAGTAAATGCTGCTGCTACATCCCTTATCACTCAAGAATACGATGAGTCTGAGTGGTTTGAATTCAGACTATGAAAGTATCCATAATCACTATGTTTAAGAAGAGTGTGAGCAGGACTTGCACAAGGCAGAGAGGAAGAGGCAATGCTTAGAAAAAGACCAATCATGTTAGATTCTTGCCAGATACCCATACATTAGGTGAGTATGGTGACACTGACTAGCGCTTTTTCTGGGTAAAATGTGACAGTTGACTGAGATACTTCATGTGACTTTTGTACAGTACATCTTTTTAAAAGAGAATAAATTCACTAGGTTAGTGCCACATCTGCTACAAAAGGCAGTCTTATGCTTGTGGCTCTCACCATATTGGTTACTAAAGGAACTAAAAGGAAAAGACACCCAAAGAACAGCAGATCTTGTTGTTCTGGTTTAAGATTTATTTTTTTTCTCTGTGTTTGTGTGTCTTGTTTTTATTTTCTGTACCTTAAGTCTCTCTTCAAATGGAGATTCAGGATGGGTATGTCTATAAAATGTCCCACAATATAATTCCTCTATGTCCAAATTTATTTTGATGTGTTTGTTACATAGAGCAATCTTCTTCAATGCACTGCTTTCTCATGGTCAGTGCAGTGTTTGAAGGTTTTGTTGTTTTGGAGGTTTTTTTGTGTGATAAACAAATGTTGATATACTGGTATAAGGATCAGACACAGAAGTAATGGAGCAAATCTAATATTTAATTCCTTGGGATGAGTTACATAATCTTGATTGTATGAAAAAGCTTAATAACTCTCTAACGAAATGCAGAAGTAACAGCATCTGAATGCAGATGTGTTTGCTCCAACTGGTTCAGAATTGCCCAGTATATGAAGTATATCTCCCTTTGGTAAGAAATAGCCCCTCCCTTTCCCTGTTTTTATCTTTAAACTGTTTTTAAACTGTGCTGAGCTACTTCTGTCAAGACTGCGTAAGAGGACTCAAGCAAGGCAACAATAGAATCCTATTATTGTGGTATAATAACTCCTCTTTCCCTCTAGCAAATCTTATCAGTCTCTCCCAGTTGCCAGTGTCAGTTAGTGTTAGCAACAAGGGAGTCACATTTTCCACATGGTATGCAGACCTCTTCAGCACACTTCTACACCATATATCTGTGTTTCACGAGTTATTCTTCAAATCAATAGCCAGAAGAGATGAGAGCTTTAAGTATTAAGGCAGTTATGTCAGCACACTCCATTTCAGCAGGAAAGCTCAGAGCGTGACAAGTTTGATTCTCCATGGTTTCCAGCCATTTTCTCACATATGTGCAAATTTTAAAGAGGTGGGGTGTTTGTGGAGTTCTTTTGCAAGTTTATTCTTCCACAAGAGCTTTCTGTATTTCTGTTTCCTGCTGCCTTCTTCCTAGTAATTCTTACATTTAACGGTCCAGTATTTCCTCTGGAGAAATTTCTATGACCAGATAATCATAGAATCATAAAATGGTTTGGGTTAGAAGTGACCTAAGATCACCTAGTTCCAACCCTCCTACCATGGACAGGGACATATTTCACTAGACTAGGTTGCTCAGAGTTCCATCCAGTTTGGCCTTAAGCCCTTAAAGGAGGGCTTCTGAGTTCCTTAGAGAGATGGAGCACCTTTCTTATGAGGAAAGCCTGAGAAAACTGGAATTGTGCAGCCTGAAAAAATTGCAACCTCCAGTACCTGCATGAAGCCTACAAGAAAGCTGGAGAGGAACTTTTTACATGAGCATTGTAGGACAAGGGGAAATGTCTTCAAATTGAAAGAGAGTAGGTTTAGATTAGATATTAGGAAAAAATTCTCTACTGTGAGGGTGGTGAGGCACTGGTAGAGGTTGCACAGAGAAGTTGTGAATAATGAGAGAATTGGAAACAAAACACAAGAAAGTTCATGGCTGCAGCCTGAGTATAGTTAATGTCTCATTCTCACATTTTCTTTGGTATTTCCAGGTTAGTAGCAGGGCTAGTAGCTTTTAGGCATAAATCATGCAAGTGTCTCTATTTGAGGCTCTTTGTCTTGTTGCATGTGTGATATCTATCACTTGTTAAAAGAGTCCAACACTTTTGTTTCTCTTCTTTGTTGTTATTTTGTATTAATGTGGATTTTTTAATGGATTTAATTATACCATATTTTCAATCAGTTCTAATTTGCATGTAGGACAGTAATTTACTCTAAAACATGGATTGCTTGCAATTGGAAATAATAATAATAATAAAAAAATATGCTTCTTTATACTTTTAACTCCTTCCAATCTTCAGCAGAATGCTGACTGCTCCCAAACATCTTCCTCAGGTATGAAAAGGAGTAGCTGATTAAAATAAAGCAGAAATACAAATGTATTTCTTGCTATCTCTGCAATTTTTGTTTTCACCATATTTTCAAAAACTTAGATTTTTTTGCTTTTGTATAAGAATTTAGTTGTGTTTTTTTCATTGTTGTTGGTTTGGTTTTGAAGGCTTGTTTTTTTTTTTTTCAAAGAAAAGAGATTTTATTGTCTTTCATTTGCATGTAAATGTGCATTTTCTAGATCTTTGTGAAGATGAATAAATTTCAAAAATACCCTTAATAATGTTGATAACACAACTAACAAAGGTTTTCTTGAGAAAATATGTTCCATTAAAAATTATCTGACAAAGCCTTTGTATATGTGATTTTGTTGTTATGGTTTTTGCATCTCTGCGAAGTAAATATTAAGTTTTTTTCTCATAAATCATGGGAACAATTCGTGTGTTCTTTTAAAGGCAGGAATTCAATTTTTTTGTATGTCTTTTACTTAAGCATGAAAAAAACCCAACTTATCTGTCCTCAAAACTACTAATAAAATCTATTCAACTGTTTATTTCATTAGCTAAACTTAATACAGATAGACAAGATTGCTTAATAAAGCAAATGGTCAGATCCCAACCAAAACAATATATAAAGACTTTAAGACATAAAGCAAGAAAAGTACCTAAGTTTCTATTATTATAAGAGTAAAGTACGAATCTAGAACTCAAATGTCAAGGATTTTCCCAGGGTATTTTTTAACTCTTCTTAAAATGGTCATTAGTTATTACCAAGTCTGCTTTGTTTGATACATAGCTGGTTTCATTCTGAAATTCAGTTTTGCTTTCCTTCACATTATACTCTGTAACGCTTGGGTAAGTTTAACTTAATTGCTAAATGCTTGTCATTTAATAGATAACTAATTGACACAGTCTTAAGTAGTTAGAAGTCATTAATAATATACACTAGATGTTAATAAAGGTATTTGTGTTAAATTTCTGAATTTAAATTCAAGTATGCACAGGAGTAAGCATCCAGCTCCTTAAGGAAAAGAAAACAGTAGGTAGTCCTGATAACTGCACTTTTAAAACAGATGGCTCTAAACAGCTATGTGAATTCCAATGCACAAAGTTCTCTTTTTCATTTAACTTTGTTTGTGAATATACATGTCCAGGGACTGGTTTTGCTCAGGGTAATGAAAGGACTATCGTGGTATGGAATAAAACATGATTGCTTTATCCTGTTGACACTGACTATGACAACAGAGAATCAAGCATCATTCCTTAATATATGTGAGAAATGATACTGTCTTAAAAGAGACCAAGAAGACAGCATGGCTCTATTGTCTCTGTATTTCTGGTGAGTGGGCATGGGGTATCTCCACAACACTACTTCCTTTTCCTTCACAAGAAGGTAACAAAGGTGCATCAATTTAGTGCTATATCTCTACGAATTAAGTAATATTTGAGAAGTCTATATATATTGCCCACTTAATAACTTCCAACATTTTTATATATTATTTTCAATGACTTCTGGAAGATACTGACTCTCTGACTGCAAAATATTGAATTTTACTAAACATTTTGTGATCAATCATAATCATTCAGACCCTTTGTAAAAGTTGTGTATATGTCCTTCAGTCTGCAGAAAGTTAGAATTTAACAGGAATTAAATAATTTCCTAGTTTTAAGTTATGCTCTCTAATAAAACTGAATGTAAAATTTTGGTTCTTCATCTTTTGCTATTCTACAATCCAAAATCCCTTGTCCTATGAAAACTGTTTAATCGTTGATCTTAAGGACCAAAAGGATTCATCTTGAAATATCAAAGGACTTCTTTTTTTCATTGACAGTAAGATGATTCCCATATTTGATGGACAGTCATAAATATGGCTTTAAGATTTAATTAAATATTTTCCAGTAGATGGCAGCCTTTTACAGTGATTGGAAATTCTGACTGGTCCCTACGAAGGCTCCTGCAGTTCACAAGTTGTTACGTCTTTTCTCTGCAGACATTGGTTAAAAGGGGTTTATAACTTTGCTTTTTCAGTTTAGGAATGGTTAAAACTTGCCATGCATACTCTCTTTTACTTTCCTAAATGCATAGAATACGTCTGTATCTGTGTTTGTCTGCATTAAAAAAGATTGAATCTTCTACCTAAACACAGGAACTACAGATGAAAAATGCTCCACTTGATTCACTTCATGCCACCTAAGTCAGGATAGTTTGAATTTTTAGGGCTGGTCAAATGATTTGGGACAAGATTTTCGAAAAAGCTATGTGATATGTCTGAGAAAACACAGCATTGGAATTTAAATTCATATTGTATTTCAGAGTACGCATACAAAAGAAAACATGCTTTTCCACAGGTTTCCTCAAACTTTACATCCTTGTATTTATTGTAAAAGTTCAGCTTATTAGGACCCACTGCAATGCAATTCATTAGTTACAGTAATTCACATATTTAATCTACTTGCACATTGTACTGTAATTCAGAATTCTAAGTGTGTCCCCAAACAGAAGACTTTTGTGTTTGCATCACTTCACACATGCCAATGTAATCTCTTCTCTTAGGCTTTCACTGCATTCTCCCACCTCTACTCTTTCTTGTTTTCAGTGTAACCTTGGAGACCTTGTACTTTGAGAACAACAAGGTTATTTGCTTGTCTACTTCAGGGTCAGGGAGACAGGATTTGGTGGAAATAGGTACTATCTTTGAAGGGACCTATGTCTAAGTAAGCATATAGCTCAAATATGACCTACCAAATTATGAACCAAAACAAGTGCAGACAAAGAATTTTGGCAGAATGTGATGTTTCCATTGTTGCTTTAGTGCAACAACCTGTAACTTCATGACAGTTAAGTTATTTCAGGACAGTCAGTTCTGTACTAAAAAGAAAAGGATATTTCAGCTCCATTTATATAACCTTAAAGGAAAAAGAAAAAAAAAAAAAAGGAAAAAAAAGAAAACAAAACCAATCCAAAACAGGAAATGGAGCTAGACATATATGATGCTCCTGGGAAACATTTAGATTTAAGGGTGAATAATTCTATATACTATGCAAAGGTGAGCTGTGGGGATTTATTTACTTTTAAGCTGCATGATCGAATTAGCAAGTCTATATCAAGGGTACTATGTCCAGTGCCGGACTCTCCAGCAGAAGGAAGAGTACAGTAAAAGGACAAGAATAGGTTTAGAGGTTGAAGCATCTGCCATATGAGAAAAGGACAAGAATGTTGGGATTGTTCAGCCTCAAGAAGGCTCACTGGGCTCTCATCCCAAATACCCTAAGGAAGGGTGCAAAGAAAACAGACTGAAAGTCGTTTCAGTGGTACCCAATGACAGGAGGCAATGGACACAAACTGGAAAAGCATGAATTTCAACCTGAACACAAGATTATGCTTTTCCCTGAGAGGGTAACCAAACACAGGAACAGGAGGCTCAGGGAGGTTGTGGAGCCTCCATCTGCAGAAATATTGAAAACACAGCTGGACATGATACTGGGGAGCTTTCTCAAAAGGAATCTGCTTTAGCTGTGTGGAGGGTTGAGTTGGCTCCCTGCCAAACCCAACTACCCACCACACGCATTCCCCCCCCGCAAAAGAAAAGGAAAAAAAGGTACCAAAAAGACAATTATATGAAAGATATATATATATATTCACATATATTACAATTATATACAATCAGGCACTATGAATCTACAGAACAAAATCCAAAGCAACCCCAAAAGGGAAAAGGGGGAAAGGGAAAGGGAAGTGGGACAAAATGGGTAAAACCACACAAAACTCAGGGGAAAGCTCAATAAGTAACTAATACAATCCATTGTCACCAACACTCCCCTTAAGGGAAGGCAGGTCCTTCCCCTCCATACGGCTGGGACAGCAGTGTCTCCGATGGGCCTCGGCTCAAGAGATAAGAGCTGGGCTG
>JAWWEW010000078.1:134374746-134460157 GCA_035583185.1 Anabacerthia variegaticeps
GAGGAAACTCCCCATCTTATATACCCCAGATTACGTGAAGGAAATGGTGTGGAATACTTCCTTAGTTATCACCTGGTTACCAAGGAAGGCCTAAACCAAAACCAAGAAAACTAAACCACCACAAGCTGTTTGTATTGGACTAGATGATTTCAAGAGAGACTTTCCAAACTCAAATACCCTGTGACTATACGGACTATAGATGAAAACTTTCAGTGGATTTGAAAACTCATCAAATATCACACAAGTATTTCAGATTCTTACTATTTCTGTCTTGTAAGAACAGGTACTGAAAATTACACAGGCTTATTAATGGTATTTCAGAAGTTATATTTCAAGTAGGAAGTAAATAGTTTTTATAATTCCTTGTGAATGACAATTAAAAAACCCCCTGTTGCATCTTTCTTGGAAGTCTTATTAAACTGACAAAGTCTTAGTCAGAACTTTGGAAGTTCTCAAAACACTTCAAAAGCATTGGTATGCAGTGCCTTCTCACTGTACGTCCCTGGATATCCATAAGTTTGCCAAAACATTTATTATTTTATTCCTCTCCAGAATTGAAAAACATATGTTACAACACAACATTGACAAATCCTTTATTGTCATAATCCCATATTAAAAGACATTGTTGCATTCCCTGTTTACCTGACTAGTGGCAAGTTTTCATATTTTTACTGATGAAATCAAGAATTGCATCTAGGAGATCTAGGAGTATTACGATGAGTTAAAATAGTAAAAAACTGGGCAGTCAAGGGTGTGATACTTGCCTTTGTCAATGTAAAACTGTTACAACCTAGTGTCGTGGAAACAGGAGAGTAAGATTTAAAACTACATGAGAAAAAAAAAAAAAATCAAAATTGTTTGGGCTCATCCGTGGAGTGATCCTCACTACTTTGCTAAGGCATCAGTTGCTTTACTCTGTTTCCTGCAGAGAGGATCAATATTCTGTCCTGCTCCTCGTTAAAATGTGAACTCCAGTTGATCTTTAGCTTACAGAAAACCAGACAATTTGAGGATTTGGTTCCATTTTTCTTTTTTTTAATACCAGTAGCCTTTAACTAAATGATGACAGAACAATCAAAGTTCCTCAATTCTATTAGAAAAATCCCAAAGAACAGAAAATAATGTGAGAATAACAGAAATATTTCATATATCCTCTCCTCTTTAAACCTATTTGAAAGTGTTGATTATTTGGTCCTGTTTTACCAAAGAGTAAGTAAAAGAAACTATTAAAGTAACTTAGAAGAAGGCTTGATATATTCTGCTCAGTCCAAACTAATTAATTTCAATACATATCTACTAATGATATTGTTCAGCAGCTTTGATATAAATGGTAACTAACCTAAGCCATTTGTATTTTACTCAATTTTAATATTGTTTTCAAGGAAATGTGCAGTAGGTCTTTAAAAAGTTAAAGTATCAAGGAACACTCTCTGATAAATAGTCACGCTTTATATTCCTCTGAAATAAAGTAGTTCTATATGCCCATCCTGGACAATATTTTACCTTTATATTCGTCTTATAGGTCTAGTGAGTATGTTGTGTCCTGTTAAGCACCATCATAAAACCATGCAGACACCTTGCAATTTTAGATATTTGCTAAAATCATGAATTTACATTCAGTAAGTAAATAAGCACAGAACAGGCAAATTAACCATTTTCAGAGCTCACTGATGTTTCCATGACATTTCCAAAATTTCTGCATGTAAAAGAAGCTCTTTTTTTTGTTTTGTTTTTTTTGTTTTGTTTTGTTTTGTTTTTTTTTTGTTTTTGTTTTTTTCTTTTTGAAAGTTAGGACATATCTTGGATTTTTCTGACATTTGTATTTATTTACTAATTTACTGGATGGTTGCCTTCAACCAGAGAATAGCCAAAATTAAAAGAATGATGCTCCTTTTTGTTTTAAAAGACACTTAGTTTCATTGCCAGCAGACAGTGGCTTGGCACATGAAGAATGACTGAAAGAACTCAAATTGTTTTTGCTGGAGAAGAGACTAGTGTGAAGAGATCATAGCAATGCATACAAATAACTTCAGGGTGGGTACCAAGAGAATGAATCTCTCTTCAGTGTTGCCCAGTGAGAGGATACAGGGCCGTGGGCAGAAACTGAAACACCAGAAGTTCCCCCTGAATATGAGGGAAAGCTTCTTTGCTTTGAGAGTGACCAAGCACTGAAACAGATTACTCAGAGATCATGTGGGGTCTCCTTCTCTGGAGGTGTTCAAAACCCACCAGGACACACTCATGTGCAGCCTTCTCTAGGTGAACCTGCTTCAGCAGGGAGTTATCCTAGAAGATCTCCAGAGGTTCCTTCCAAACTATTCTGTGTGATTCTGTGGTATTAGGTATGTGTGTCCATTCGGAGACTGTTCAGGCCAACCTAACTAATTAATATTGCTTTTTCATATCTTAAGTCCCAGTATGTATTGATCAGTCTTTCTCCATCTGTTCTCCCTGTCATGTTCCTAAACTGTCTACCATTTGTTATAGATTGCTTTTCTAATAAGTGAAACACACCTAACATGATAATGCGTCGGAATGTGGTTCCAGTAAAATGAATAAAAATATAGCTCTGGTCTTTATCACCTTGGAAAGCTCCATTGATTTCTTATGTAATGTAATTAAGCATTAATTAGATCCCAGGGCCTCCAAGGCAAACTTCTGCCATTACTGTTTAAATTACTGTATTAGTTCTGTCCATTTTTTTTCTATATCCCTCTTTCATTCCATATCAAATACTAAAAATTAATGAAAACTAGTTGAGAGCCTTTTATTGGAAGTAATTGGTTTGGTTTGGTTATTTTGTGGTTTTTGCTTGATTGCTTTTTGAAGATATTTTTTTTTTCTTTTTCCTTCAAGGAAGTAATCCCAAGAATATTTATGAAGACTATTTTTCCAGTGATGATCCTGATGTCCAGCCTTCTTGTCTATATGGCAGTGTAGAAGGATTGCTAAGGAAATCTGGCTCAAAACTATGGAAAGTGTTTTCCTACAAGATATGGAGAGTCCAGACATTTCTGGTGGGGAAAACAAACAAACAAACAAACCACCGAAAAATCACATTGTCTTTCCTTTATGCAAGGACTTTTGAACTATCTGGATGGTGGCCTAGAAATAAAGAGGTTGCAGGTTTGTTGATTTGGGGGTTTTTGTTGTCAGATGCTCCTTTAAATTGACAGAAATAGACTTAATGAGATTTGATAGATGCTGAAAATGGACAAGGGCAGGCTTTTAACATGGAGGTAATAAATCATTCTATAACTGATCTAGGGCTATGAAGTATTCTCATCAGTTTTAGCATTTGAAGTCAAGGTTAGACATTGCTCTAAAAGGCATTCTATTGAAAAAACAAAGGTAATATTTCTTAGCTGAGGTTCAGTCATTTGCACTATGAAGAACATTAAAATCAAGAGTCCAAAATTGGTTTTCTGGTGTTAAAAGCTAATTATCTAAAAATATATGTACATGGTTTAAATTCTAGGCTATATGCTGCTGCCAAGATCTGCGTATCGTGATATCTGTTTGGAATACAGCTTGTGATCCAGAGATTTCCTGAATTTCTTCATCTCTTATCTGCCAGCTCTGTCAGGATGTTTTGGACACCATCAGGCAGCATAAATAGTTTGTGGTCATGAATACGTATGTTTAGGCATCTGAATCTATGTCTCTTCATTAGATTCTGAGTCATGATAGCAAATTATTCATGTTCCCTGACAGTTCTCATCCTATTTCAGCATGCCCCAGACTGTAGAAAAGCAGTAGGTATGGATAGGTGCGATGATAATGTTTAGGTGCCAGCTCAATGCCAGAATTAAAACAGGAACGCTACTGAAGGCGTCCCCCTTTAACTGTGTTAGAGCTCTGCAGCTTATTCTAGCTTGATACATTGTTGCATTGCTTACAGCGCATGATTTTTAAAACGAAGATTCCAGAATTTTCCCTGCTTTCCCCTGCAGAATCTGTTCTCCATGGCTTGGTGAACATTTTCCCATGTATATGTGGACCCAAGACAACCAGAGAAAATCAGGCACTGAGAACAAGTTTTCAGTGGTCAGGGAAACTGTTATCACAGCTATACCCTTAAGCAAAGGGAAGATGCTGTAGAGAGTACTTTGGTGTCTGTGCTTTCTATACACTATGTGGTGGTACTAAAAAACTGCACTGGAAAAATGGGGGGGAAGAGGATTTTGATGGTTTGTTTTGATAGCTTGCTTGGGGATTTATTACAGAAATTCGTTTGTTTGGAACTATTTATGCCTTTTATAAGACATTAGAGAGAACTGGGACGTACTACAAGCAGATTCAGTAGAGGACAAAACCTTGTTGTGGCTGTAGTTTACCTGTAGCCAATCTGTTGCTGAGGTTCACTTGCACTTGAAATGACAGGAAATATTGTATAAGACTGCTATAGGCTCAGACAACAATTTGATTATAAGAACTACAGGGACAACTGAACTGAAGGATGAGATAAAGGTTTCTGTGGGGTTTAGAGTGACAGGCACCAAAACATTATCTCTTGAAGGTGATAGAAATACTGAATAATAAAAATTTGAATAGATAAAACTAATGTTTAAAGAATATATTTGAGAAAAGAAATAGAGGAGCTTATCAAAGACTTCAAACTAAAAAGTCAGTCCTGTTAATGTGACCTGTTAAAATATCTAATTAAACAGTAGAAATTTCAGTGCACAATGAAAAAAAAAAATCTAAACACTTAATGAGAGATAGAAGTGACATTAAACAAGGAAACATATGCATACTAAGCAGCTGAACAATTAGAAATCCAAATACAAGGCTGCCAGTAAAGCAAAATGGGCCAAATGAATTTATATTAAAAGACAGAGATGGACAAAAGCAATTAGTCAAAGCCTTGAAAATGTTCATGTTTAAAAATGTGCAGAAATCAGTAAAAAGAAATAATTTATGCCTTTATGCCAGAAAGAATTTTTTTTCAATTAAGAATCAAAATCACTAAGAAAGGAAAAGACGTCCAAGATCTTCAGGTCCAACATTCAACCAAATACCAAGAAATTACAGAATTAAGGGATGCTAAAATTGTAATCCATTCAAAATAAATATCATACCTGTTGTATAAGTGAAATACAGTGGAACAGAAACAAGCACAGGAACTGTAAGTGGGATGTGCAAAAAATATATTCAAATAGAAGAATATTAAAAATGTTAAATGGAGGGGCAGATATTATATTTAAAGACTTATGTGTTATAACTTGTGTTAGAATTGGTCTGATCTTTTTATCGTAGACAAAAGAGAATTTGAATCACTTGGCAGTGTGTTAAAAAGCATCATGGAAGGAGACACAAAGAAAAAGAGCAGTTTATATGTGGGGTTGTTTGTATATAATGCCATAGCACAGTCTGACTCAGAGCCAGGGTGAACCGTTTTAGGGCAGTAGAGTCAGTTGCTGGTAGTGAGAAGCCCCAGGGGTATGTCTACACATTTCTTTCCAGTGAATAGATAGTTTGGACTGAATATTGATCTGAATTCAATGCTTACCTGTCAGTGCACTGTCTGTACACACCAAATGCACTTTGTCTCCTGGGGTCTTCTGTGGAAGGCAGTGAATTGTTAACTCATTTAAGTATTGCAAAGTTTTAGGTGCTGGCAGCTCAGTCTGAGACCTCTGCGCCCTAAGGATTTGGCAGATATGAGCAGTAGGTGACCAGAATCATCTCTTGAACTTAGACACCCAAATTCTTCCCAGTCCTTACTCCACCTGCCAGTGCAATTCGAATTGATCCCTTTTTTCCCAAATTGTTTATCAACAATCCCTTAAAATTATTTAAAACTAGAAAAATATTAATGGAAGCCACAAAGTTAGACAGATAAGATACAGAAAATCTATGCTTTCTCTTCCTGTGAAGCATCTATGAAATGTCAAATCAGACACTGAGTATACACAGTAGTGAGGAGATGAACTTTAGTGAGGGTATTTATGAAGACAAAGCAATTACTCATATTATCCCCATTCATTTCTTTTAGTGTCCTTTTTAATCAGTCACAGGTAGGAGTACTGGCGAAAAGAGAGATATATAAGAAAATAAGTATTTTGACAATGTTAACAAAATTTTAGTGATGGTTGTTCATGCCAATAGTGTTAAGTCATACAACAAAGAAATATTCTACTGTAATGTTTTTGTACTAGGGTACAAGGTACCCTTTACTAGGGTAAAGGGTTAAACTTTGTTTTTGCAGGAGTCATTGTCCTTCATTTAGCACAGATTTTTACATGGCTAATTTAAGGCATTATAAAATATGTTGTGAAACATAAGAAGGTAAATGGTAAGCTGTTTCAGATTGCCGAATTCCATTGGTATCTATTATATAAACTCTGTAAAGTTAAAAATGTATTAAGTTCTTATAGATATTCACCTGGAACTGGTCTTTTTAGTATTCATCATGAACTGTAGTGTTAGAACACGGAGTAATGGGTACAAATTGAGAGAGAGTAGATTTAGTTTAGATAAATCAGTTTAGGAAGATATTTTTTACTGTGAGGGTGGTGAGACACTGGAACAGGTTGCCCAGGAAGGTTGTGGATGCCCCAACCCTGCAGTGTTCAAAGCCACATTGGATAAGGTCTTGAGCAACTTGGTCTGGTGGGAGGTGTCCCTGCCCATGGCAAGGGGTTTGGGACTAGATGATCTTTAAGGTCCATTCCAGCCCCCTAATATTCTATTTTTCTATGATTACAGAGTAGAAGACACCATTTAATACCAAGTTTTCTCTCCTGAGGTAAGCTGATGCTATATAGGACTTGGATTTAGAAAAATGATATAGCAAAATATTGGTACCACAATGCAAGTACAAATTGCATTTAATGGAGTACAGGAAAGCGATATACAGCTGAACTGGAATACAAATGTGATACCCACCATATGCTATTTGTGACATACTGTCATGAGGCTGAGCAACCTGATTATCAGGAAGGAATATGTAGGTTGAAATTAGCTCAGTCCTATTGCTCTTGAGCTGATTTTGGCCTAGGTAGAAATAATTTTCTACATAATAACTTGTGCAATGCTATGGTTTGGATTTGTACTGGAAAAAGTGTTGATAACACAGAGATATTTTTGTTAGTGCTGAGAAGGGCTTACACACAGTCAAGACCTCTTCTGTCTCTCACACTACCACTACCCCAGCCCCTACTGACCCAAGGGCATCATGCTCAGCATATAAAGAAGTTGGGAAAAGTGCAAGGGAAGGACATTCAGAGTGATGACATTTGTCTTCCTAAGTCATTGTTAGTCATGATGGACCCCTGCTTTCCTAGAGATAGCTGAACACCTCCCTGCCCATAGGAAGCAGAATTCCATGTTTTGCTTTGCTTTTGTGGCTTTTACTTGACCTATAAAACCATCTTTATTTCAACTCATGAGTTTTCTCACTTTTATTCTTCTGATTCTCCCTCCATCAAGGGGGAAGTGAGTGAGTGGCTGTGGGTGGGGTTAAGCTACAACCGCTTTCTTTGAAATTAGTTTTGTTCATTGTCCACTTTTTATATTTTCAGTTGGTAGGAGACAAATCTACATCCCCATATCGATCTCACTAAGTCAGGAATAGATTTTCAGTCTTCTGATATGGTTGGGGACAAACTGCTACATTGGCTGATAAATATTCTTGATTTTCTCAGCTCATGCAGCTAGTTGATCCACTCAGCTGATGAAACCATTTATCTAGGACAAAGGCCACCTTCTGGTCATCTTTGTGTTAAGTTCATCTTTCCTCCTCAGAGCCTTCTTGTATTATAGACATTCATTGATTGGTCAAGGAGGTCGAAAGTACTAACTTGCCGTTCATATTGCTGTATTGTTGCTCTTTTGCTTGCTCTAGTGTTGTAGCAGGATGACACTGTAAATAGAGGAATCATTATTTTAATGATTATTCAGGGGCAACATATTCCTGCTCTTATATGAAAACAAGTGGTCAAAGGGAAAAAAAAAAAAAAAAAGAAAAATTATGTAAAAAACCTAGGAAGGAGCTGGAAGCATAGACTGGTTAAAGCTCTCTGAGGTTCACAGAAAGCTGACCTAATATTTTGTTAGCATATCTGCACTCAGCTTGCTACTTAGGAAATGTATTTAGTTTTTGGGGGCCATTAAACATAAAGGGAAAAAGCTAACAGCTATGGGTTTCAGTTCTGTTGCAGAGAAGTCTGTAGTTTGTCTCTTTACTTACCTCTCATCATCTCTTTGAATAGAAGAAATGAGGCAGGAGAAAGACAGTTACAGTCAGATTATTCTGGTGAGCATGTAAATCATTCTGACAGATTCTTTACATTATTCATTCTAAAACAGTAAGGAAAGGCAGAAGAGACTTGTGTGGAGAAAGCAATCAACTCTACTTTTCATAGAGAAGACACTGTTAGTGTCATGCAGTATATAGCTAGTGCCACTTACATCTGGACAATTGTTTGCTACTGTGTAGTTTTCCTAAACTGTTCATAAAATACTAAGAAGACTGCCTGTTTTGTAGAAGAAATGTAATTACCTTGAATAAATGTTCTGCATGAGGTATTTTGTCTTTCATAGTAAACAGAAAAGTATCATCACTCTCTTAGAGCCACAGGAAGAACTGAATATGTTAAAGTGCCTGTTTTAACAAGAGAAAAGTAGCCTAATTGCTGTTTGATTTGTAGTTCAGATAGTTATGTCTATAGTACCATGTTAATTCTGGGGCTTATTTTGTACTCCAATCCACACAACCACAATGCAACTCAAAAGGCTTCAGTGCATCAACTCATTTACTAAATAAAGATGTCACCTGAAACATAATGAAACAAGACTAGTACAAACTTTGGTTCTTTTCCCAGAATATGGGCCCTAAAAACATCTTACCCTATCATGGACTTGCCTGAAGTTCATCTCCACAAAAATGCTCCCATTCTATTTTCTTTTGTTGTCCTAATCAGAAAAAAACAAGGTGCAGGAATGCCAAAAGGAGCTCTTCTAAACTGGAACAAAGATATAAGAGATCACTGTAAAAGTATGTTCATTCTTCCAAAATGTGTTGTGACTACAACAGCGATGAGTCACACGTGAACCAAGAGAGATGATTTGGATTAAAATAGCTCAAGTAAAAGTGAGCTGCAAATTGTAACCTGCATTTAGGAATGATGACTACCAGCAGTATAGACTTGTAACAAATCTGGCAGAGTCCAGGAAAGCTTTTTCTGCAACCAGATAGTAAGAGATTATGTCTATTGTAAATAGCTTACTGATTCAATAGATAATACAAGGATGAAAAGAAAGATTGGCATGTAAGGGCTTGGAAAGATTTTTTGCTAATGGTCTCTTATTTTTGTAAACTATGTAGAAAAAATAGCATAATCCATTATTACCTTCAATTTGATAGAAGAACTGTGTTGACCTAATTCCTATCATTTTAAAAGAGTTTCTCAGGGAGAAGAGTCATCACCTAACTGTAGGGTCAGCTGAAGTATTTCTGAGTCTAACACTTGGCAAGAATAAGTTAAAAGAAGATAATATGTTTAACTTTAGTCATCAATGCAGACATAGACACATGAATCAAATAATTTTTTATTTTTCTTAAAGACACACATAAGCTGACAGGATACCTGACAGCTTCTTGACGGGTATAAATTAGCATATCTGTTTAGAAACTCCTGAATCTGCACTAATTACTTTACAGAAAGATATTTCTTGCTATAAGCATATCTGAATTTCTGTATTAAACAAACAGAATAGATGCTTTTCTACTTGGTACGTGGCAATAAAGTCCTATACAGAAGCTAGTGACCAAATTCAAAGTGATAAGAGAAGTTTAGGATAAATTAAAGAGACACCTCTAAATTTAGGAAATTTTAAACACCAGACATTGGATTATAATCTAAAAGTAGGACACAATTAATCACTGTCCATGAGAGTGAAGAGATCAGAACCTGCCCCTTTGATTACAGATCTTTTTCAACTTCAAAATTTCTATATTTTGTTGATTTTTGGTGAATGATATTTTGTTCTTCAGTCATAAGAAAGGATGAAAATAAGTTTCAAGACACTTGCAAATGATTCTGAGGTATACTGCATAATACGTAACAGAATAAAGTATGAATATTCCAATATTATTTTCATAGTATGCACAATAATGTCTTCTGTAGTAACTTAAGAATAATGTAATGTGTTTCTTTTATATGGAAAAAGAGGCACGTTTGCATATTAGTCTCTCCTTTAATCTGAACTTAATGAAACAGTCATGCTCTGAAGTTCATGAAAGTAATATTCTTCTAATTATTTTTTAATTTTCTTTATAACTTTATAAACAAATAAAAAACTTTTTGCATTTATTCATTTCATCAGAAAAATGCAAAGCTTTGCATTAAGCAACATTTTATTTGAATAAATAGTATATGTCAACAGTCTGAGAAACGTGCAGAAGACGGAGAAATTTTAGTAGATGTATTAGCATCTTAAAACACCCTTTTTACTGAGGGGTCATTGCTGAGCGTTTTCTATTTCCTGTCTGGTCAAGGGAAGGTGTAGGTGTTCAGCCTTTTCTAGGATCAGGTCCAACTTTGTTACTCCATTGAATCAAGAAAACTAACAATTATTTAGGTATGAACTATGTGTTTCTATGTATGATATAAAATATCAGGATTAAAAATATGTGTGTATAAAAAATACCTTTCTGAATAAACCTAGGAGAATTCTTCCTAATTTTAGGCATTACCTTCTTGTGAAAATTAACCAGAAATTAGAAAATCTATTTAGTTGTGTTTCATTTGCAAAATCAGCCCATTTATATGAGAACGTAAGCACTCACTTAGAGGAAAAATAGTACTGCACATGTTTAATACACTGCAACTGGAGGAAAAATCCCTCCTGTGTTTGTACTTTAATCTCAAAACCAAGAAAAAAAGGTTATATTTAAAATAATAACAGATGCTTATAGTAGTTCTTTTTGGTTTCTTTTTCTTTTTTTCTTTTTTTTTTTTCTTTTTATTACAGTGTAGGAAAAAAAGCGTTCTTGGAATATATTTCTCATTTATAATGGACTATTTGTCAGTTCAAAACCAAACCATGTTAATATTACTTCTATTTTTTCCCCACTGCAATAAACTTTGTTGGAACATTTCAAACTGAAATGAAAATGGATCACACATCTGAAATAAAGTGAGGTGGCAGAGAGAAAGTTCTGTCCCTAAGAACTGATACACAACTCTGTTTCAGCATAGTAGTCTTCTGGGTCTTATTGTGAACTGATGTGACATAATATTGCTTAGAATTGTACAATGCAATATATCTTCATGCTATCTATTTAGAAGAGTCAGGCATTTAATTTCCAAAAAATCTAATTCCGAGTGATACAACTTTGATAGGAAAACATTGATTCACTGACAAAATTAGTAGTAGTTGGGTAAAATGACAGTTAGTTTTATTAGTAGTCTTGTAGTAAATCTTTCAGTATAGGCCATAAAAGCATTTTACATGGTTCCTGTTGAGTTATATCTGAGACTTTCATGAAATGAAATGATATACTGAAACAGGGACTGGCTACACTAAAAATAGCTGAAGAATTCTTGAGTCAGATAAGTGTCAAGATTTCAAGGGTTTACCCATAATATGTATTTTTATGTGTAACATTGTCCAAGGAATACATGAGGATGAGTAGAGTATTTCAGTATGATGGCAGATTAAACGTAAGATACCGCAAGGTAAGAGAAATGTATCTAAATATGACACCAACTTGCACTTCTGCAAAATAAAAGATTACAAAATGATGTCGAAAGTGTAAAGAAAATATCTGTTGTGATGCAGCAGTTAAAGTACAACTGTCGTACACAGCAGTGGAAGTGAAGTCAGATAAAAGGATTCCACTTGTGTTCTTTGCTAGTAGGTGCAAGTTTTTAGTACTCTGAAACATTCAAAGAATGTTTCATTTTAAGAGCAGAAACCATTTGAGCTGAACGATTCACAACTAATGACAAAAGTATTTAGACTATGTATTAGCCCATGAAACTAATTCAACATTAGCACTTGATTTTAGGAAAAAAAAATCTATTTTATGAACAATCACTTTTGCAATTCTATTTTTTAAACTAAAATAGATAAATCAACATTTTTAAACATTCCTGCATCTCACACTACATAACAGATAAGGTTAAGAATGCAAATATCAGTGTCCTTAAATATATACATACACTGTATAATGAAAGATTTATAATTACTAATGTGATCTTCCATGACTGCTTGACCTGTAGTACTCAAACACTGACATTTATTGTTAAACACTTCCCTTGTGGATCCATATAGTTTACTGGGAAGAAATACACAATTAATGTGCATATAATAAAACATTACAATAGGCTAGACTAGAATATAATAGTTCAGTTGGAAGAAATCTACAACAATCATCTAGTGCAACTGTCAGATGTGTTGTGTGTGTCTTTTCCTTCTAGATTGGCTAAAGTGACTAAACTTATGAATCAGAAAGTTATTCCTGTTAACAGGAATAACTGTGTGGATGTCTCCAAGACCTGCCATTTGTACTGGCAAGTTTTACTCACACTGTTTCTAGAAAGGCAGGTGGCTTTCTTATGAATCAGTCTGACAATAAAATATTGCTTGCTACAAAACCAAATGCAAGCCATGCTATTGTTTTATTGTTAAAATATTATTAAAATATTATTGTTCTACCTCAGGTCAAATGCAATCTTAAGAGCATGTATCCTGAGTTTCAAAAACAATTCATACAATAACACCACTAATAAGCATAATAAAAGTTATACTCTTTTCAAAACCAGGGATGTATTCCAAAGAATTCCATTGATAAGGATCTAATAATAAAGACCTGACAGTTGATAGCAGCTGCAAGTCAGAACTGAATGCAAACAGGGAACTCATTTGTAAAATGATTACCAGTGTTGTGTCCCTGATCTCAATTAACTGCCAGCTGAAGTCAGATTCTCTTAATGTGATTCGTTTTAACATAACAAGGCTAAATAGTTTTGCCATGCAGAACAAACTGATTATTTCAGACAGAGTGGAGACCTTACTTAAAATGTCAGCCAGATTATGAATTCATGCTAAATAAGTTAATGAAAAGATTAATATCAGTGACAACAGTGCTTCCAGATATAACTCCTTATTATATTAAAATGGGCACTCATCTTTATTTATTTATTTATTTATTTATTTATTTTTCCTTGGCTAATAGACATCTTCTTTGTAACGTAGAATTTTCTGTACCACTTGAAACTAATTGGTAAATTGAGAGTTTCATATGTTTTCAAGATAAAGAAATGAACATATATTTCTATGGATTGCTCTTGTTGGTTTTCAGCCCTTTGGTATGAGTCCATGCCAGCAGGGCAATAGTTTTACAATGTATAAATTTTACTCAAAATAACTTTGGAGAACATTCTCTGGTAAGATAGGTAGCATTTCTGTAACATTTAACCCTCACTACTCCAGTGCTTTGATCAAGTTAACTTGCATAAAGGAAGACATTGATACAGACTCTTGTATTTCAAGATATAGCTGGTCATAGTGATTTCAAAGAGCACATTTTCTTCCTCATTCTTTATCAAGTCCTTTATTTTTCCTGTTCTTTAATTTATCTTATTTTTTTTTTAATTGTGTAGATACATATTACAGTCATACTCCTTGCTCCCTTAAATGTTTTTCAGAGGTTACATGATAAGACAATTACCATATATTAGAATATTAAAAAAAAAAAAGGCAAGCAAGTGGTGTGGTGTTTCAGCAGATAAGAAACTAGTAGTCTTGTCCTTAGCATTTTTTTTTTGGTTTTGGTTTTGGTTTTTTTTGTGCCTTCCGTGTAGGATATTCTGTAAAACCAAACTCCTTTTCTTTCAAAAGCTATTCTATAAATACTCACCAGACACTGGCTTGGTTGATATGTCCACCCTGAATAGCATCTTCTGCTGTCACTGTGCTAGGCAGCTGTCTGATCTGAAGGGGCAGAACATCTCTGAACTTGTGATTTGCTTTGTTTTTAAGCTGCCCTTAAGGGATACTGCAAGAGATAATTCTTCTCTGCTACAAGCCTGAAAAGGTTAAAATAATAAAATGTGAAACTAAAAGAATAAAAGTTCTGTGAGTACTTTATGATGAAGAAATATTTCAGGTATACAGATCAAATTAAGTAACGGTGAATTATTTAGAAGTAGAGACCAGCCATCAGAGTATCTTTAGCTCAAGAAGTAAACTATCTAGTTGTGAAATAAAGCCTTTGCTGAAGGAGATGGTTGAGTTTCAGGAATGACTTCAGGCCATCTTCTTAAAACCTGATTCTGAACTGGTGACTTAGGGTACCACCATATTTACTAAATCACTGTATTTTAAAGAATTCTTACTATTTGTGTCATGAGAAGACTAAGAGCAAGGTCTCACTAAACACATGCTTATGTGAGGATATTACATTTAGTCCACTAGCCATCTCATTCTCACTCCGACAATGACTGATCAGAAGGAAGACAGGTAAATGAGTAGCTTGAAGATAGTCTTATCTAGCCCGAGGGAAATTATTGTTCATGTTTTCAATAACTTATATTTCAAGAAGCCTGCTTGAAGACTCTTGCCTGTGTGCATATTATACAATCCAAAATGTTTTACTTGTACAATCACAGTTTGGGACATTTGTATATTCTAAAACATTAGAGCAATGTGCAAGGTCCTACACCTGGGTCGTGGCAATCCCAGACAAATCTACAGGTTGGGAAAAAAAGTAAAAGCAGCCCTGTGGAGAAAGAGTTGGGGGTGATAGCTGATGAAGTTCTCAGCATGAGCTGGAAGTGTGCACTTACAACCCAAAAAGCCATCAAAATCCTGGGCTGCATCAAAAGGAGAGTGGCCAGCAGGTCAAGGAAGGTGATTCTCCCCCTCTCCTCTGCTGTTGTGAGATCCCACTTGGAGTGCAATGTCCAGCTCTGGGCCCCCCAGAATAAGGACACAAAACTGTGGAAGTGAGTCCAGAGCACCATGAAGTAGATAAGAGGACTGGGGCACCTCCCCTAGGAACACAGGCTGAGAAAGTTGGGGGTGGTTCAGCCTGGAGAAGAGAAGTCTGTGTGGAGACCTCACAGACACTTTCCAGTATCTTCAGGGGCCTACTGGGAAGCTGTAGAAGGACTCTGTCAGGAAATGTGGTGTACTAATACTTTAGAATTAGGAATAAGGAGTAGAAATTGAAAGAGGGGAAATTTAGGTTAGATATTAGGTAGAAATTTTTTACTGTGAGGATGGTGAGACACTGGAACAGGTTGCTCAGGGATGTTGTGGATGCCCCAACCCTGGCAGTGTTCAAGGCCACATTGGATGAGCAACCTGGTCTGGTGGAAGGTGTCCCTGCACATAGCAGGGGGCTTGGGACTAGATGATCTTTAAGGTCCATTCCAGCCCCTTAGTATTCTATAATTATATGATTCTATCAGGTGGTATGGAACCAACCAGCATCACACTTTTATTCTACATTTACCAGTCATTATTTGCACTCTACTTTTTATTACATTCTTGTTTCTTTTCTGTAGCATGATGTGAAAGGTAATATAGTCATTTTACATCACCCATCACATCAGCAAAAACTGTACATTGACACTATGTTAAAATTCCAGCTGTATTATTTTATGACACAATAAAAATTATTTAATGAAATGTGAATAGATTTCACTGTCTTTTATACTTCATCAATTTTCTCAAACTTAAAAGCTCAAAAAGGAGCCTTTACCTCCAAATCTGTGGTATCTTTCCTGTGAGTCTTCTTGCTTTGATTCCTATATTTGGAATATTGATCTTTGCCTTCTTTCTGAAAAACATGGCAGTTCCATTCATTATTGGTTTATACTGAACATATGGGTAGACAGGCACTTGGAGCTATCCCTCTTTACTCAAGAGTTTCATAAGTGAAGACTTGTGCATTCCATAAAAACACTTTCCTATATTTTTTTTAAGCTTTCCTTATTATATATCATATACCTGCAACAACAAGTGACACGTTTGATTAATGGGATTTGATGTGACCTGTCTCACTTAGAAGCTTCAAAAAGGAATGCTGCTCAATATTAGCCTATCAGAAATGACACACATGTCACTATGTGATTAGCTTTCCAGACAAGGCCCAGGCATAGCTTCATTTCCTTGGGCACAAAAACACTGACACTCAAGAAAAAAAGATGATGCCTGTCATGTCCTCCTTTTCTCCATAGAAACTCTTCCAAAAAGCCTTCAAGGCTTTACTCTTCACTTCCAAGAGACTACAGAAGGATATTTGTCCAACATTTTTCTGTGAGAGACCTACCATTAGTTGAACTGAAATCACTTTTGAAAATATGTTTTTGATATTATTAACAAATTCTGATTAAGGAATTCCTACAAAGCTAAAGAGGAAAAATAGAAATACATGTCTGCATATACACAGAAATTTGCACATACTTTCATTTAATTTATATAGTTTTGCACACATTATGTGTGAAAGAAACTTTTTTTGAAAAAGCTGATTTACACATTGTTCTGGATATCTAATATAACATTTATCGTAAATATGTAGTTTATTTTTTAATGGTTTTAATCAGTCCCATCAGAGTGAACAATAACTATAAAACAAAGATTAAATATTAAAATTTCAATATCTTTTATTATAGTCTAAGAAATTATTGGTAAATAATTATTAGGTATAATACCATATTTAGACATATGTGTATATATTTGCAGACATATATATACAAAAATTTATATACCTATATTATATATGCATGCATCACTCAGACATGTGTTTTAATGCAATTACTTTTTTTGTGGAGAACACAGAGGAATGAAAACTTTGTGAGACCTTAATTGTCTTTGGGCTATAGAAACAGTTTGAAAAATCATTAAATTCGAACACTCAGATATTCAGACAGCAAAAAGCATGAGAAGTGTCTGCAAATGCCTTCCAAGCAGGTATCTGACACTGAGTAAAACAGTGGTACTTTTTGTTTCTTTACAGCAAAAGATACAAGAGCTTGTAAGAAAGAACATGTATAAATTGTTTCTGACTTTTAGTCTGGAATCAATATTAGGTAATGGCAGTAATTTTCATGTAATTGTATGTGTTGAACCCCTTTTCAAGGGGGCAATATGACTTACAATACTTCTCACCTGGTTGTACTTCGTTGTGTATTACACAATGACAGCAGGACTTAAAGCTGGGAAGAAGGTCAGCTCTTCAGACAATGATGCCTTGGGGAGAACAGAAATTGTTCCTATTTCTCACTCTGTGAAGCCACAGGCATCTCAAATAGTCACAAAGCACTTCAGTGCCTTAGGCTATTTCAAAGTCAGTGCTGCTTCATTATAATTAAAATATATTTACAGTGCTTAATAAGACATAGCCTCTTAACCAGAGTACATTATTGTGTACAAGAAATCCTGATTGTCCGTCTAAAGCTACTTTCATACAGGCCCATTTACTGAAACAGATTCCTAAGGAAATCTGGAATACTCAATTTGGAAGAAAACGTGCTAAAAGATGAATAATGAACTCACTTTAGCTGTTCTCAGAAAAGGAAGAAGCATGAAGGCTGTTATAGTCCCTAGAAGGAAAAAGTCTGAAGATTGGTATTACTTCTCAAGTAGAGCAGTAAATTATTTTAATTTTTTCTTGAATTGGAATTCAAGTAAATATCTGTCTATCTATCTATCCATCTATCTATATCCTAATCTACCTTACTTATTTTATGCGAGTTTCAGAAGATGAATAAGGATTTTGGAATTAAAATCAAAAAGCAAAATGTAAAATTGAGGAGAAAAA
Source organism: Anabacerthia variegaticeps (assembly GCA_035583185.1). Lineage (NCBI taxonomy): Eukaryota > Metazoa > Chordata > Aves > Passeriformes > Furnariidae > Anabacerthia > Anabacerthia variegaticeps. The sequence continues at coordinate 134,392,529 of JAWWEW010000078.1, forward strand.
AAAAGCAAAAAAAACATCAAATAATACCAAATGATATTTTGTTTGCCCTTCACCTTCCCTCTTTCTCTTTTCTGTTGTAAAGAAAAGAAAATAATGCAACTTCATTAACCATCAAACTTACATTACTTTCCATCTCTTCATGACTCTTTAAAAATGTTTTTAGAAAACACTTTTTATTTAAAGGAGGCAAATAATAAATGCTGGCAGTTACTCTAATGTTAAAATAGTGGAGAAAAAAAAATTTACAAAGGTAAATTTGACAGTCTAATCTGAGTCTAATTCTGAAAAATATATATCCATATCCATATACATATATGTATTACATATTAAGCTTAAATGGTCTTACAAGACGGAACTCTACGTTATTCTGAATGTACAGACTGCCACATGATAATTTTTGAGTTTCTGGGAAAAAAAGCATGAAGTCTTCTCATGTGTAAGAGAATAAGGTGAGAAAATATTGTAAAGATACAATGGAATTTAACTGAGATTGCATGAAGGAAATTAACCAAATAGTAAGAAATGTTGATTTTAAAGATTCATAAAAATGCCATAGGAAGTTTTATGGCATATTTTTCCATCATGAGCCCCTAAGATTAAACCAACAATGCTGTAACAATAGTGTTTTATATATATGTTTTTTAATACTTATGAAAATCTAACAAAGAGCATAAACAAATGAACATCAAGGTTATGAGGATACACATGCTGACACATCATTCATAATGTTCTGCCTATCTGGGTCAGAGAGATAGTTCTTACCTTGTGGGATAACAAAATCTGTAATTGAAGAAGGCTAGAAAAGCTTTTCTTACCATTGAAGTGTTCAAGTAGACTGAGGAACCATGTGGTTTCAGGCAGCAAACTGGTACAGATTGTTGCCATTTATGTAATTATTGTTGGCTATCTAAAATGAAGACCAATGCCTGGAAAACTAAGGCAGAAGAAAAGCATAAAAGCTTCAAAAGTATTTTAACTTATCATAATGAAGTAAATCTGTATAAGTTTGGTGCATCCTGGGACCTTATAATTTAAATAGCAAAACAGTTATAAGAAAAATAAATTTACCTGATGAATTAGGAGGTTTCTGTAGCATGACCCTAAAATTAATTACCTTATTTTCTTTGCATTTTTCATTGATCTACTTAAAAGTTTAACCTTGAATCTTTAATACATTTTATGCATTTTTTAATTAATTAATGTCCTGACCGATCTCATGGCCTTCTATGACTGAGGGCCTATATCAGTAAAAAACGGAAGGGCTACAGATGTCATTTATCTGTACTTCTGTAAAGCCTTTGACATGGTCCTGCAAAAAGTCTTTCTCACTAAACTGGAGAAAGTTGAATTTGATGGGTGGACTGCTTACTGGATGAGGAATTGGTTGGACAGTCACATCCAGATGGTTGTGGTCAATGGCTCAGTGTCCCAGTGGACATCAGTGACAAGTGGTGTTCCTTGGTATTGCAACCAGTCTTTTTAAAATATCTTCCTTAATAGTGCAGATGAAGAGATCAAGTGCACCCTCAGCAAATTTGCAGATGATGCCAAACTGACTGGTGCAGGTGACAAACCTGTAGGATGGGTTCCATCCAGAGGGACCTGATAAGCTCAAGATGTGGGCCCATGGAAATCTCATGAGGTTTAACAAGACCAAGTGCAAGGTGCTGCACGTGGATCAGTGCAACCCCCAGTACCAATACAGGCTGGGGGATGCACAAATTGAGAATAGCCCTGTCAAGAATGATTCGGGGCGGGTGCTGGTGGATGAGAGACTGGGCATGAGCCAGATATGTGTGCCTGCAGACCAGAATGCCAAACATATCCTGGGCTGCATCAAGAGCAGCATGGCCAGCAGGTTGAGGAAGGTGATTCTGTCACTCTCATGAGACTCCACCTGGAGAACTGCATCCAGTTCTGGAATCCTCAGCACAAGCCGGATATAGACCTCTGAGTCCAGTAGAGGACCATAAAGATAATCATGGGACTCAAGCACCTGTCCTATGGGCAAAGTCTGAGAGAATATGGACTCTTTAGCCTGGGGAAGGCTCTGGGAAGACTTTATCTTAGCCTTTCAGTACCTAAAGGGGTCCTATAAGAGAGCTGGAGAGGGACTTTTGACAAGGCCATGTAATGGTTGGACAAGGGGGAAAGGCTTTAAACTGAAAGACAGTAGGATTAGATTAGGTATCAGGAACAATTTTTTTATTGAGGGTCGTGATGAAATAATCCAGGTTGCACTGAGAAGCTGTGGGTACCCCATTCCTGGAAGTGTTCAAGGTCAGGTTGAATGGGGTTTTGAGCCAGGTGGTCTAGTGGACGCTGTCCCTATTCATGTCAGGAGGGTTGGAACAAGATGATTTTTAAGGTCCCTTCCAACTCAAACTCTTCTATTACATATTTTTACAATAAGTATTGTAAATAAGTATATTACTGTATACTACCATGATGAAAGGATTTTTCTGAAAAATAGTAAATATACAATAGAAAAGAAGGTCATCTTTGACTTTTGCTTAAAAATCTTATTGCAGTTTTCCTGTTAGTGGCTTAAAACTATGTGGTGTTAACACAGGACCATAGTAATTTCAACTTATAGTACCATATTACAAGAGTAATTCTGCATTTCTAATTCATAGGCTTTTCTGAGTATTACTTACTTGGTTTAAACACATCAGATTTCTGAAAACTTCAGACTGTCACCAAGACCTCTTGATGCATTTCTTCATAACAGAGGTCCAACACATTCATTCTGAGTGTTATGGGCATTCTGTGATCTGTAGCTGCTTCCAGCATGGAGAAAGGACGTACAAGCTAATCAAATAACAAAGTGGCACAGCAAGGAAGGATAAAACTCACACCTTAGTAAAAAATGTGAGAAGAATTATAAGTCCTGCAATAAAATATTGTTATTCATGTGGAATATAATAATAACTAACTAACTAACTAAATAAATAAATAAAGCTTAAACTTTACAATTTTAACATAAGTACTCTAACATTTCAGCTGTGTTTTTGAAAAATACCCTTTTTATTTAAGAAAATTCATTGTATGCTAGGCTGGATTCATTTTAGTTTCAGTTAATTTGTTCCTGGATGTAATCCCCCAAGAATACACAAATGCTTTAATTAGAGCTTAAACAGACTCAACCCTTTCCTAGAGAATTCCTTTTATTTTTATTTTTTTTTTGTGCAAGTTTATTGATTTTCTGTAAACAAACCTTGCTTTCATAATGGGGTACCAGACTGATCTTTTCAATTTCAAATGTCTAAGGCATTTCATAGGAACAATGACACTCCAGTTCTACATTTTTTCACAGCTTATTTTATTTTTTTCAAACACTTCCATTAGAAAACATTTCAGTGGATTTCAGTCAAAACATCTGAACTTCTAAAATTATCTATTAAATAAATATAATTTTGTTTCTAGATTTCTTAAGAAGCATTATCTGTTACTGAACACTTATGCAATTTAAAGTCTATTTTAACAATTGTTTTTGTAGCTATATGCAAATAAACTTGCTTTATTAACCAGAATTAACGCTTACTAAATAACTGCCCTTTCACCCAGCTATGGTTCCTTGAAGTAAGTATATGAAATCACTCCCCTTTTCTCTGGCTTTTATAGGGGAATATAATTCATAAACAATTAATCTGAATTATTCTTCATTTCAGATGAAGCTGTAGTCTCACTGAAGGGTGGGAACATTGTAATTGGCTTTAAAGAAGCCATTGAGTGCTTCTCCATGTAATACTTGTGTCTACAAAAACAAGGTAATTAGAAAAAAAGATTTTCACACATTAAAGCTGAATTGGGAACTAAGAAGAATTTTTATTTTCTTGCTGATGGAGAAAGTGACATAAACTGTTGAATCTATTATTGTGTGATGTGCTGTAATGGGTTGGGAAGGGAAATGCTGCTGCTTTAATGCTGGATGCCCTAGAGGACGAGTCTTCAGCATCCTGTAGAAATTGCTTAGACTTCTTCATCCTTCCCACACCTCCTTCAGAAACTGCAGAAAGATCTAAGCAAGTTTCTGTTCTCAGTTTTGTAGGACCTAAGTTTTTAATCCTTTGGTATAAATGTGCACGCTTGGGTAAGGACGGTGTGTTTTGCCCAGAAGAGCAGTAAGTACTCACAAAAGACAGTATATTTACTGTTATAAAGACAAATATTTTCAATTATTTTTGATATTTTGTAAAAATACTAAAATTTCTAAATTTTTTCTGATAGTGTTAGTAATGACATTCATGTTCCATATATTCTTCAAAACCTGATAGACATAGTCAGGATCTTTTGTCAGAAGGTGTAAAAACTATCTTTATTCTTGTCCTCTTTATTATTCTTTGCTTTAATTCTGAACAGTACTTAATCCTATATATTGAGATATTTGTAAGGAAAATACATATAAATTTGATCTCTACAGAGAAAACATCTTCACCAATATCATCTTCACATCACTTCAATTTTCCAGACTGAATTTTAATGAATTCCAATTGTTCATTTTTCTACTAACTTTCCAAGTTGTGTTTTAGACCAGTAATGTAGTGATGTAGTCCAGACTAACTATTTCTGAAACCTGATTTTAGTCCTTGTCAATAATACTTAAATAAGGAATCCTTTAATTTCTTTTCTTTATATTTTCTAATTGACAGGACATGTAAAGAGAGCTTATAATATCAGTAGTCTTTCATGCTTGACATGAACTTACTACCCTATTTCTTTTAGAGGAGAAAGTCCCACAACTATTATTTCTTTAAAGAATAGCTACAACTTGAAAGAATGATGATATCTTCTGGTAATGAAAGTGTTGCAATCTGCTTTGCATGAGTTGCACTCTGGCAACACCACATCAATAGATGAAAACAGAGTGATGTTCAGAAGTTGTTCCTATTTTTATGTTTGGTATTGGACTTCCCTACTCCACTTTATAAATAAATATCATGCTGATGAAGCAATCTTGCATTACATTTAATATGAAATAACAATCTTTCAAACCCAGATTCACAGGAGTGCTGTATAGTGTAACTGTATTCCTACAACACAGTATTGCCATAATGGGTCATAAGCTCTGTACTGAGTTTGCCAGGCCTCAGGACTAGCTTCTCCCTGGACATGTCCTAACAGGTATTTCTTGTGCTAGGGACCCCAAATCTGAATACAGCTCTCCAGATGGAGTCTCACAAAAGCAAATTAGATGGGGAGAAGCACCTCCTTTGACCTCTTGGTCAAGCTACTTTCCTTGCAGCCCAGGATACAACCAGGCTGCAAGTGCACATTACTGGTCCATCTCCAATTTTATGTTCAATATCCATTTGCACAATGATCAAAGATGTTCATAGCATTATGTTTGTGGTAGGGTGTTTTTCTGCCATAAATTTATCTTGTTCTGACAAAAACAAATAAACAACAAACTTTACCTCATATTTTACAATTGGTGCTTTCCTGATGTTCTACAATAATATATAATCAATTCACTGATCCACTGGCAATGGAAGAAAGTTAATGTGTAATTAACATACCATGATTTTGATAATAATTTGCTGTAATTAATTATCAGGGCAATGCCAGCAGGTGCATATTAATGACTGATCATATCACTGTAGTGTGAATTTCTTCACTGGTTTTACAAGGAAGGAACTTGCTGAGGATGGTATGACTTTGCTTCTGGTAGAAGCATACCTCCTGAGAGGTTGAAAAGTGATTCTAAAGCCCTCCTGTTACTGCAATTGTACTTTCAAATTCTTATTGTTTACATAGAAAGCCACAAGCAATTCCACCTTGCAGGTATAAAAAATTTGTATGCAATAAAAAAGGTTAGTTATTCTATTGTGTTTGCCCATTCAAGTGTTATGTGTGTATTTCAAAACTGAAACTCATTCTCAGTACAGATACACATAAGAATTTGTGGTAGGTGATATAACAAGGGCAAACAGCCATAAACTGTGCCTTGGGAAGTTGAGATTGTATGTTTAAAAAACCAAAACAAAACAGAAAGAAAGCATGCAGAATAATGTAGCACTGGAACTGACCGGCCAGAGATTATGCAGTTTCCAGCACTAGAGATTTTTTAGAAGATGCCTGAACAAAGCTAGGTCTGAGCGATCTAGCACTCAGAACAGCTCCTCCAATGTACAGCCAATTTTTCTATTCTTCTGAATTATTGTGAATAAATATATTGCAAAGCCCTTATCCCATGTATATATATTTTCCCCAATGGTGAGAGAATTTCCTCTTTCTAAAACCACTTAGCATTTACTATGAATACACTGTGAAAATATCAGTAAGATTATTAGTTGCCTATTCATTCATGAAGTGTAATTCATTATTAGAGAGAATTAGATATAATATTTCCTTTGTCTAGAAGTGTAATGTGAATTACCACTGCCTTCAATAATTCATCATATAAGTATTATTGTTTAACATGTATACATCTGTATAAAAAACAAAACGTTTAAGGTAACATATTATAAGAAACTGAATAAACCACTAAGCCTTCATAGCGAGTAAATAAGTAAGGTTGAAAGATCTTTTCAAATATTTTTTTTTTTTTAAACAAACCAAACATATAATGGTATTTCAAAACTACACATTCTCTAGCAGGATATAAAGAGAATACTAAGATACAGTAATTACAACTAAATTGTAATGACAGCTTCGTACAATAGTAAGAGCTGGATTCTTAGATTTGTAGACCACAATCTTAAGAAATTAATTACTTACAGAAATACAGATTTATCTCCCAAGACTTCTATACAAAAGTAGAAGTATTTTTTACAAATTAAGGTAAGGATCTACCTTACTGAATTACATTCTGTTAATAATAAGAAGAACTCAGCAGTAGCAAAACAATGAGAACTCCCACTTTGTTGCAATCAGTAAGTAAGAAAGCTTGCCTAAGCTGATTAGCTGCAATAAACATGAAGGAAAAGCGATCACAAGCAATACCTCTGTTCAACCTGAAACTAAGAACACACAACAACACAAAGTAAGTCAAAATAACTTTTTGGTTCTGATTTTATAAATTCATGACATTTCCTTAAACAAAACAATGCACTTAAAAACATCTTTTAAAAAATTATTATTGTTTAAAAAATATTTAACTTATTTATATAAATGAAATCCTGCATTTTTTGATAGAAACCTTTTTGCGTATATATGTTAAAATTCTAAATGCAAACTGAACATCATTTTCATATGTTTCTAATGCACTTACAAATACCTTTCTCACAGAAACTTTGTAGTGTTCAATTTATTTGTCTGTTTACAGTATTACACAGTGATTTTTGCCATTTTAAAGGCAACTAGAAAGGAATTATTTTGACAATTTTTAACATTTTCCCTTATGCTTATTTGATGACAAGACATCAACAGATTATTAGCCAGAAAGAATGTCTACAGACATATTGTCTTTCTTTAGCTTCTTCAGGAAAGGTTACAGTGTTACCTAGTTCAGTCTCTATGGCTGCTCATAGAACTAAGCTAGGAAATGCTGTCCTTGCCTCAAACAAAAAACTCTGAACTGGTCTTTCTAATATGTACAAAATTTACACATGAATTAAAATCTAAGCAACACCTAAATTAAAAAAAAAATAAAAATGATGCTTGGTAGAACGACTATTTGCAAAACTAATAAAAGCTAGTAATATACTTTCAATTATTTTTTCCCCAAATTCTTTCCATGATCATAAATTTTGATTGTTTTATACATAAACTTTTAATTCTGACCTTTAGACTTTGGAAAAAGTACTATTCTCTATTTCGGTGCCAATTTTTTATGAGCTCTGTGCCACCCCCATTTCTAATGATTTGTGCAGAGCAGAACTGAATGTGTATGTACCTTAACACGTACTCACTTAGGCACATATGTAAAAGTTAATTAAGGTATCCTGCCTAGAAAATTTAGAAATAAATCTTTTTATTCAACTTCATAGCTTTTCCTACTTTATTGAGGTGCTGTAATGTAAGGTCTTCCTCTAGGAATCTAAAAGCATAAAAAGGAATTGTGTCTACTCTGGATGTTGGCTAAATTGTGGAATTTAACTTCTATAATCAAGCACAAGTTGCATAGTTTAGAATAATGCCAAGGCTGAGGAAAACTTTCTCCAAATGAAAGAATATTGTGATTTTCTGACATTAAAGCAGACAAGAAAGTACAGTGGAACTTCAACTATTGCTATTTGCATTCCATTAATCTCATTCAAACTATTGACACCTATAAAACATAGTGATTTTCCTTGTTGTATTCACACAATTTTCCAAAGTTCTTACTATATGTGGAGCTACAATTAATTTGCAAGAGGAACATAACTGGTAAACAGCTTGAAGGTGTGGGAACTGCAGTTGACAACAGTTAGTTTGGGAGGTAAGAATATTAGCCAGACATTAAAAGTTGAATTTCGAGTAAGATTTTCACTTAATGGATCATGCCTTGGAGAGCTTTCCCAAATGGAATCTTTCAGCTTTCAGTGCCAAAAAAAGGCTAATTTATTTGGGGGCTTTTTTAAAAGCTTTGTAGTGCTGTTACTGTTTATGAATTTATTTTTTTATGCAGTAAACTCATTCATCAGAACCACGGTTGTTTTTCATTTTTTCCTTCTGGGTCATGTATCTCTTACGGATAACCACTAGAAATATCATCTCATAAATATTCAAGAATGAAGTTCTGAACCCACCAGCAAGATCTTGTCTACTCCTAGTCTTCTGCCTTTTGGAGTTGAGGTGGGAAGAATATTGGAGAGACAGTCATGATGCTGTGTGAGCACTGCTCAGCAGCAGCCAAACCACTGGTGCCATGGACACCATCCAGCTAACAATACAAATGCCTGCCAATGGGAAATGGTGAATGAATTCCTTGGTTTGATTTGTTTCTAAATATGGGTTTTGTTTTACCTATTAAAAAATTTATTTTCATATTTTTTTTTATCTCAGTCTATGAATTTTTGCACTTTTACCTTCTAATTCTCTTCCTCATCCCACTGAGAGTGACTAAACAATTACCTGTGTGGTGCTTAGCTGTCTACTGGGCTTAACACACAACACACTTTTTAGAATTTAATTCTATAAATATGTAACTTGACAGTACACAGTACAAAGCAATGCAAGCATTAATATATACATAATCTGTCTTCATTGTGTCAGTAAAGCTGTTTATCCTCTAGCATCCTTAATGAATGCTACAGTCTGACCCTTTATAGGCAAAAGAACATATGACGGAGGTAATTAATACTTCTAAACAGGGCTCCAGACTAAATGATACCATAATGAAACACAGAGAACTTCACTTCTCCAGCTCCCTGACCACAGCTGATATGATCATAACTTCTCAATTCCTCTTAAAATGAGTGCAGAATATTACCCAAATATAAGTATTCAGGGATCTAATATATGTCCTTTGAGTTTGATTTTCTGTTCCTTTAACCATCCTCCCTATATCTGTCTGTGGAGGAAATAAGAACCAACCACAACATATACTACTGCTTGTGTACTACTTGACTAATAGTCCCAGGTAACAGTTCTTTTGTTTTTTCTCCCCTTTCTGGAGTATGCAGGGTATTCAGATATACACATACACCCTGGAAATAACACCCTGATCTGCAGACAGGGTGTCTCGATTCTGAAGGCAGCAGTAGTTGGCCCAATACTTTTTAGTTTTTTTGACTCCCAAGGATGCCTATAAAGAGCCCTAAGGGATCTGTAGATAATATGGAACCGATAAGGCCATAAACCTATAGAATAGATATAGAATAGATATAGATATAGATATAGATATAGATATAGAATAGAATAGAATAGAATAGAATAGAATAGAATAGAATAGAATAGAATAGAAGTTTGTTTCTGCATGGAAAATGGTTTTGACTACAAATAAAACAATCAGGTACTTGCTACGGACTTGCTAACAGCAGATATGAAAGTCCCTAATTGATGCAAATAAGACAAATAGTCTTCCATCAAAAGAAGCGAGAAAACTTTCCATCAGTGGCATCATTCTCAGATAAATACAGCTATACAAACACAGAAAGACAAGGAAGTTGAACTTCTCTGTTCAGGCCACTTATTTCTACCTAAGGGGTATACTTATTTTATTTCTTAGTAGCTAGTCTAGGGCTACATTTAAAATTTGTGCTGAAGAGAGTGTTGAAACCACAGAATCATATCATTATAGAATAGTTTGGGTTTGAAAGGACCTTAAAGTTCTAGTTCCATCCCCGGTCATGTACAGGGTTGACACTCACTAAATCAGGTTGCTCAGGACCCCGCCCAACCTAGCCTTGAACACCTTCAACATCCAGGAATGTTTTCATGGATAGAAAGTAATAGAACCCTTCAGGTTTTCTGAAGAAGACTGACCACCTGTCTGCTGATGGGAAGCAGCGAATGAATTCTTTGCTTTGCTTGTGTGCACAGCTTTTACTTTGCCTATTAAACTGTCTTTACCTCAAACCATGTTTTCTCATTTTTTCAATGTTCTCTCCCATCCCAACACAGGGGAAGTGAGTGAGTGGCTGTGTGGTACTCAGTTGCTGGTTAAAGTTAAAGCAGAAGGAAATCTTTAATTCACTATCAAAGTTATTCAACACCATTTTTAATGTATGACTGTACAGGTATGAGATACTAATTTAGTGCATAGATTATGCAGAGAAATAGACTTCACTTGCTTGTGAACAAAGAGAAAGAAGTTTCTTAGCTTAGGCATAAATCTATATGTTCTGGTGAGAACTGGTTCTCACCTAGTTTCCATGGGTTTGGAGATTAAAACTTTCTCTTCTTTACAGTCATCTCCATAGATATACCATAAATTTTGGAGATAAAAAATAAATCACAAAACATCCAAAAAGAAACCCCATCAACTACAACAACAACAAAACAAAACAACAGAAACAAACAAAAAAACCCAACCAAACAAAAACAAACAAACAAAAAAAAAAAAAAACAAAAAAAAAAAAAAAAAAAAAAAAAAAAACAAAAACAACCACCCCCCCCCAAAAAAAAACCAAACAAAAACCCAAAAACAAAACAACAAACCCACATGAGACACACTGAAAAACTTTATTTTTCATTCACTTAGATAAGTGATGATTTTGAACCCTATTTCAGGTGCCAAGACATTCCTCTTCTCACAAAAGTACTATAGGAAATACTATAATATAAAAGGATTCTGGATTTCACTATTCGAGTCACATTCTGGTTCCATTCTGTAATTGGGCTGTTGAACACTGCCCTCTCCCTGCCCCACCAACCTTTTGTGACTATTATATCCTTTCTCTAACCAGTCAATATTAAAGGAACTGAGCAAATTTAGCACAGGATAAATTATGTTCCAGCTTTTGGGTTGTAGAGAAAGACAGAAAAACAAAAAATAGGTTGTTCATCTGCCATCAGTAATCCATTAGGTGGCTGCCAAATCATTATTTTGAATTAAAATTTTATATTCTCTTTTCCTCAGGCTTTTTTTTTGTTTGGTGGGTTGGTCGGTTGTTGGTTTTTGTTGTTGTTGTTTTGTTGTCTTTTTTTCTTAATTGAGACCTCACTCACATATCAGAATCTCATTTTATTTTATCAGAAAGTCTGTTTCCATGTAATGAAAAACAGGATCTTTGGTCCTCTGATGTTTCAAGAATTTCACTTTTCCACTCTACCTATAAAGAGTAATTAAGGATAGCAGGTCATATAAGGAAAGCAGATGTATAAGACAAACAAATCTGACATCTGAAGAAACATTCATTTGGGACAAGTACTCCCTCTTAAGAAATTCTGCCTCATTAAGGGATAATCATGAATGCATCAATAAAGTGACATAACTGATTACTTGTGCATCTGTCTCAATAATTTTTGTGCTGCTTAGTTCTGCCAGCAGTGGCAAGCAGGAACAAATTGCTGCTGCATTATAATGTTAGACTGATACTAGTGGAGTTACAATTGATGATTTCATTTTCGTTTAAATGAGAAGATCTTATAAATTTGCCTTATGCAGATACGGTTGAACTTGCTGCAAAGATGATTGCTGCTGACAGAAAAATGTCTATAAAGGTCATTAACAGGCTGAAATTTGATTTTTATTGAAGAACATCATTATAATTTGCATGATTAATATTAAAGAGTCTCTGTTGTATAAGCAGAAGTTTCTAAAAACAGCATCTGCTGAGTGTTGCTTAGCAATACTTATGTATATTTTAGATGCAAGAATATGTGTTGAGACAAAATTAATGGCTATAGCTCTTCAAAAAAAAATACAAAAATATAATTCAGACTTGTTGAATTTGAAATAAAGTGCAAAGACATTATATTTAATGTGAAAAAAAGGTTGGGTTGTTTGAGACAAGTGATTTCAAATTGCACATAAGTGAAAGAGAAGGGAAGAAAAGGCAGCAAGAGTATGTTTTCTTCAAATTAGATATGAGTGGAAGGAAGAACAACAAAAATTCCCTCAGAAATATTAATTTTGCTCCTGTCTTCAATAGGTACAAGAAATACTAAAGGTGGTGTAAGTCCTCTTAGGCATCTGTAGGTCACTGGAATTCTATATGAAGAAAATTAGGTGCCATGATGATCTGAACCCAGCCTTAGTTTGTTTTTTTTTGGTTTTTGGTTGTTTTGTTTTTTTTTTTCCTATTTGTTTTTTGTTTGGTTTTGGGTTTGGTTTTTTTTTTTTTTTTTGGTATTCCATCACAGAATTGTTAGTCTAATTCCAGCAGTGTAAATCTAGTGCCTGTGCATAAAGAAGCAAAAAATCCACAAACTCATTTGTTTTTTTTTTCCCCTCAGAAGTGAGAAAAGACATGTTAACTCCCTGTAACAGGTTTTCAATTTATTCTGCTTGACTCAAGCACTTGAGAGAACTATAAAATTCTATGACTTTTCCCAATTGCTGCTACAGACTTGCTGCAAATCTTTGGGAAGAATAGATAGACTTAAAGACTCAAAGACAGGTAGGTATTTAAATCCAATTGACTTTAAAGATTAAGAAAGGGGTTATTTTTTGAAGAAACCATTGAAACTTCGTGCATTGTATTTAGAATTCTTTGGTTTAGGCAAACAAAAGTAGCAACATGTGAAAAGAACAGATATAAGACTGAGTTATTTGGTTCTGACTCATTAAATTTTATAATTTCTTCTTATTATAAATATTACAAATAGAACTAAGATTGAGCATAATAACAGAATCTAGATTTCACATGACCTCAAAGTGGGGCCTAGACACTTGGGACCACCACATTTCACTTTACTTTTGATAGCACTTCTATAGTTAATTGTCTTTATAGTATGAGAACAGACCACTATATAATGATCTTGGATTGATCAAACAGATTTGCTGCTTACAATCTGCAGTCATTGCAGTCATCAACGTTGTCTCATGTAACATTCAAAATACATACTAAAATACATTCTGTAATTCAAAAGACACCCCAATCAGTGGTGAAAATTATTAGGACACTTTTCTGGAAGTAGAGAAGATAACTTCAAACAGAAGAAAAGCCTTAAAAACCTGAGTAAGTGTGGGAGAAGCTCCTGTGGGGGACTGCAGAGCCAGGACATCGAATCCAGCATCAAAGGAAGGTGATTTTAATGGAGCTGTCTGCCACCAAATAGACACTGTCAGAATCACTATCTACCTCTTGCTATGGAGCTGCTGTTTTCTAAAGTTTTTCTACTGTTAGGATGTTATAGTTAGGATAAATATGTATTAGATAGGTAATTATTACTATTTCGTTACTTTTGTATGTTCAATTGTTCTGATTGGTTATGGGGAACCCAGTTTCTGCCCCTGATTGGTTCATGTACCCCTAAAACCTCATTGGCTTGCCAGTGGTGCAATGCAGCACCCCTATATAAGGCTAGCCACCCCTAGTTTCCCCATATTGGTTGTAAACCCTCCTTCCCTTTCCCTTTTATGTTGCAGTTTCTCCTCTTCTTTCCCTTTTATGTCGTGCTCCGCCTTAACCCCTTCCTTATCACCTCTCCAGTTCCAGAACCTTCCATCCCGACCCTATATAAGTCTCATGCTTCCCTAATAAAGTGTTCACTCCTGTTCCTACCCCACGCTGGTGTGGACCGTTTCCTCTTTCCCTCGGCGGACCACGATAAGTAAGTTTTGAAGTTTTACTGCAAAGGGTACCAGTTCCCTGTTTTTTTACAGAACTCTTCCCTAATTTACAAACTGCATTCCCACGGTTTTACACAGATTATCCAACATTTTTAAAAAAATCATACTTTTTTTCTCCTGAAGTGAACTATCCTTCATAATTGTCATGTTGTTTCACTGTAATATTGAACTACCTATCAAAATGCTTGATTATAATCTAGATTCTATACTTATCAGATACTCACCATAAAACACTCCTCAGATTTGCCATGTCATAAAGAGCATAAGCAAGGGAAAGGGGTTATTACTCAATACAGGCAGCTCAGCAAAGGATTGGGGAATATCCAGCTGCTAATGTGTTTTAAATTATATACCCTTACACTGTGTTCTTTCTAATATTAGGGAAATTGGTACCCTCCCTCTTATACTCAGACAAAAGGAATTCATTTAATCTCACATCGGGAATTTTAGCTGTTCAGAACAGAATCAGGAATATCAATTTACTAATCAAACAAAGAAAAAGAAAGGGTTTCATTTTGCAGTATAGCAGAAGCAGAAAATCCAGATATAGCTGATTTAGATAATAAAGACAAAGATATTTCTGCCAAATTATACTGGTTTCCTTCAGTGTCATAACTCCTGTTGAGTTCTCCTGTTAAGTGTACCAACAGAGTACTGACTCAAGTCCTATTTCTGGAAGTATTGATGGGATGTAGCATTATTTATTTTTTTAATTTTTTTAATCATGAATCTCTCCAAACACAGTATTTGAGCTCTTCTGTCTGCCTAATTCCTAATATGGACTTTGTATAAAAAATTCTCCAAAACTCTAGTTTTTTGTCTCCCACTGTAGTTTAAAAAAAAAAAAATAAAAAAATCAGCAGAATGAAAACTGTAAGGTGTAAGGAGCCTAAAGCAGCTGAGGTCGTTCATAGAATGATAGAATATGCTGAGTTGGAAGGAACCCATCTGAATCACTGAGTCCAACTCCTGGCCCTGTGCAGGACAGCCCAAGAATCACATCATGTGCCTGAAAGAATTGTCCAAATGCTTCTTGAACTCAGACAGGCTTGGTGCTGTGACCACTTCCCTGGGGAGCCTATTCCAGTGCTCCACCACCCTCTGGGTTAAAAAAAAACCCAAAGCAATCTTGATACCTAAACTAAACCTCCCCTGTCCCTTTTACATGGAAGGCAAGTAATGGAGAAGTGGGAGTGGTCTCATCTACCCATGGAGCTGAGGTGTTTGAGCATGCACCTGACCCCAGAAGATATGACACATTCATTGGTGTCATGGGGTAGACATGTGCCCAAATAATTACAGTGATATCTTTGGAATAAATTAGACTCAGAAGAGGGAAACACAATGCTTTCACATGAAAATGAGTAAATAGAAAGTCTGCAAGAATTAGATGAAATAGTTAGGGACAAAACCAAGAAAGTGGGCCTTAAAGGATATCCTCCTTCCTAGGTATGCTGTAGCAAGCTTTAAATCCAATGAGGTAATGTCTTTGAATGGTACAGGAGTAGAAACATTGTGAACTCAGTGCCTCCACGAATGGAGTCTGAACAAAGAAATCCCTGTGCAATTATACCTTTTCAATCTAAATTCCTCACCTCTCTATTGACAGTTCCTACCAGTGGTAATATTGGTGTCAGGTCTTCCATGCTTCATTGGATCCCTTCATTGTCTATAGGCAGTCCGTTTCCTTTCTTATCTCTTAAGGTTGCAGCTTCTGCTGATGGGTGTCAAAGCTTTCCTTGCTCCTTTATCTTCCAGTTTGAACCAGCTCCAAGGCCTCATTTCACTTAACTACAAAAAATTCAGCATATTCAGGTGAAAGTTCGCAGCTTGCAGACTAAGGCTGCAGCACACCCAGATACTAATGGCATGTAAGTTACATTAAGCTATTAATAACCTTTATTTTGTTACAGTAGAGTTGAGACAAACAGGGAGACTGGAAGGTGATTAAAGACCTGCTTTCATGATACTTTTAAAAGTAGCCACGCAGTGACAGAACTGCTGCTACCTCTCACACTGCCCACAGATCACTTGAAATCACCACTATGATATGACGCGGTCCGCCAGGGTAGAAAGGAACAGTCCACACTCAAAGCAGGGTGAGAACAGAGTGGAACATTTATTAAGGGAGCATGGGACATTTATAGGGTCGGGTATGGAAGCTGCTAGAAAGGGGGCAGAACCGCGACAAATAAGGATAAGTAGGGGTGGGACAGCACCGTACAAGGAGTTAGGGGGTGAGGTTAACCTTATATGGTAGTGCCGCAATGCACCACTGGTCAGCCAATGAAAAAATTGGAGGGGAAGTGACCAATAGGTAAAAGGTAACTGGGGAAGGTCGGGGGAAGCAACCAATAAGAACAATTGCACAAATATAAAGAACAATTATCTAATACAATCATATTCTAACTATTACAACATGGGAACTGATCAGCAGTCTTTTCCAAGCATTATTTGGTTGACCACTCCATCCATTCGTAGAAGTTCTCTTCTCCGTCGTCCTGGTGTCCTCCTACAATGATATCTATATTTAGTGACAATATATGCTGTATGTTGAAAATATAAGAATAAATGTACATGAAAGAAGAATGAGAAAATACACAAGAAGGGGTGTTGTGTGTGTGCACATGCGCAAACATAATTTACAGCTTCAATTGGTTCTCTATCTTTGCACTTTTTAATTACCTATGGAAATTGTTCAGTTATTGTCATCTGTATTACGAAATGGTACTTTTCATACTGCTAATATTTGGGTATGCTATCTAACAACAACCAGGTTACAAATTACTTGCTAAATATGGGCATTATCTGACAAATACAAGAATTTTTATCACATTTTACAGGGGAGTCAATTAGGCTCTGAGTAAATATATCAGAGAAGATCAACACATTCAACCTATGCAGTAAATCTAAGACAAAATGATCTCAACCCATAAGAGCCTACAGAAGGGATAAAAATAATAATAGAAAACTTCATGCTAGATCACAAACATATAACATGATCCTCTCTTCAAATTAAGCTAGATACATTCAGCCTTGACACACAATTTCAGCTACATTTTCTGAGCCATTGCAATAACGTCTTGAATTCTGATGGCTTCTCTCTTGGTAGAAATTTTTTTATCACAAGCATTTAGCTAAAGCATGCTTTAGTTTAGTACCAGCTGCAGGACTCACAAGTTGTATCATGAAGCTCATTAGGCTACCATTAAGTCAGAGATCAAACTGCAGATTATTGCAGTTTCTTGAAGTCTAGAGTTAATGAAGGATGTGACAAGACAAAGAAGTGTCTCCTTGTGTGCAGCATTCCACACCACTCAAGAGCAATGAACCTACTGTTAGCCCTTAATAAGATTAGTTTTTGTATATTCTGCTCAAAGTCTGCCATTGACATGTATATCCATATATACTGGAAAAAAACCACCTGCTTTTCTAATGCCTGTTCCTCCTGTTCAGTAGAAGAGATCTTTCTCTGGTGATTTGACCTTCTATACTGACACAAAAACTTTTACCAATTAATATTTTTTTAACAACAGTGTTTCCTAATTAACATTTATTAATGCACTGCATTTATTTTAAACAATAGGTTAGGTATAACACTTTTAATTGTATCTTACATTTACTTTAAATGTAGGCAAGATATAAGGGAGAAATGTCTGTCTCTGCAGAATAACTGTTCCTTGTCAATTCTTTTATTAATACTAACTTACAATTGACATAATGAATTTAATTTCTAGTGCAAAAGGATTTTGAGGATAATTTCATAAGCTGCACACTTGTGGGTTAATCTTTTGACTGTGCCACTCTGCATCTGATTAGAAGAAACTATCCTACTTCTCAATTTGAAGGTTTCAGAACAGGAGATGTTCTGAACTGTAGAAGTACAGCTTTGCTTACTCCCTGAATACCCTATAATTAGATACTGCCAAGAAACTAAAGTGTCTGAGTACTTTCAGCATGAAGATTAATCAGCTATCAATAATCACATGGATTATTTCTTCTTCTTTCATTTGCAAGTAAATTACTGTGTGTCAAGCAGGCATCTATGGCATCAGTCTCTGGAAGAAATCCAGGGATAATTCAGGAACAATAGTCAGCCTTCAACCTTTAAGAAAAATAATGCCATCATTCAGCAGAGGATAACCTCGCTTCTTAATTAAGGCAAGAAGTTAGTGATCTTCAAGAGTGTGGTAGCCTGTATGTTTCAAAGCTGATATTAATTGTACACCAGCTCACTAATGGAGGAGCACAGACCAGAAACATAATTCCATATTCCTTCTCCTTCTCTCTCCTCTTGATTGTGTTCTACCATCTCCTTTCTTGTATTCTCCTCTGGAAAAAAACTGTTTATCTCAAAATATTTAATAATATATTCTGTATATTCTATGATATGAAAAATTATGTCAGATCAGTCTTTGAAATCTGAAGATTTTTCAGACTCAGCATCTTAATTTATTTTAGGACATGTTCTTATGTCTGCAAGAACCACGTAATGATGTATGACATAAGCATCTTACTGAATACGCACTATGCTCCTTTCTAACTGAAGAGTATAAAATGTGTCATTTTTCTTAAAAGAATACTAGGAAAATTCCTTATTATCAATATATTTTCTTGATATTTATGTGGTCAAAATATAATCTATAAAAATTTAACTATTGATGATTTTTACAAATCTGACTGCACCATGAGCTCATTATTACAAAGCTAGTCTTCATGTTTCTTGGGTAAAATACAAAAGACAACCAACAAAGAAATCTACACTTTTCCACAAATTAATTTCACTCTTTATAAGAAAGATTGTTTATTTGCATTTTCTATGATTTGGATTTGTTGTAAGAATTAATGTATAACAAAGGACTTTATGGTTAGGGGTAACATTCTAACAGCAAGGATAGTTGAGCCCTAGATTAGACTGCCTCTGCCATCTGTTTCAGAGGAGGTTATTGTTAATAATAATATTTGAGCAGGGTTTTGGTTTTGTATTATGTGTAATAAATTTAAATTATAAATATATATATTAAATTTAAAAACATGTAATAAATCTGGTCTGCAATGAATGAGCTAATGTTGCATTTGCATCCGCAAGAATCAAATACTGTTAACAATTGATCTGGTATTTAGGAAGAGAAGCTCCCCTGTGACTTAAAGGTAATGGTGCGACCAATTGAAATTCTTTCTCATTCTGTTTTCTCTTACACTATTTGGTTCTTGAGACTAACAAGGATTGGAACTTGTGACATAGTCAACAACTGTATTCAGGATTATGGGAAAATTAGTGTGACATATTAAAATTCCATCATGGTCATTGAAATTGAATTTCCCATTGAAGTCTAGAAAAACCATAGCACTTAGAATTTAAAGAGAAAGAATATTTAACATAATCTGAGAAAACAGCAAGGTGGTTTTTAACTGCACTGATGAAAGAGGAAACTATAGTAGCCAGCTGAAATGCTTTGCAACCATGACAGTAAATCATTAAGAAGAAGAAATAAGTGAAGCAATTTCTGACGTCATTTTCAAATGGCAGCAATGAAGTGGAAAATTGTTATACTATGGAGAAGAACATTTACTAGCACTATAATAAATCATCTGCTGAATACTATCACAGTTTAAATTAAAATAATTTATAATTAAATTTAAAGGTTCTTTGAACATACTATTTTATATATGACTCCTAGTAAATGTTATTTCACTGCCTGCTAGTTTAAAAGAAAATGCCAAATATCTCATTCAAAAAGATCCTATATAGTGAACTTCAGGTGTAATTTTCAATAACTTTCCATTCCTTATCCTGAAAAAAGTTCAGATATGACACTTGTTACAGAAATGAGTAATTCTGAGAATTATTTTCCTAAAGTTTACTCACAAGAAGAACAGTTTGGATAAAAAATATATACAAATTTAAAGTGAGATTAAATAGTATTTGAGATATATTAGTCAACTCCAATGTGCTGGTAACAGTACATAACCAATGCAATAATGTGAGAGTTGTGTTCTGTAGCAAAAGCAGAATCAATTGGCGTAATTTGCTCACTTGACCTTCATGCAATAGTTAGGAATCGTATAGAGAATAAAGCAAAAGAGTAAAATCATAGTGCCAGTACTGAATAAGAAGCACATTCTGGAATAAAATTTGGAAATTATTTATATGTATTTAGAATTTTGCACAACATCTTTGAGAAAATTAATACTATTTAGAGTTCCAACTACTCTAAAATCAAAATAGGCAAATAAATCGGTATTGTTACTGGGTAAATAGAATAACTATTGGTGTCATTCTTCATAAAGCTATTTCATAGTTTGAATTCATGTTAATGTGGAGCTATAATTGAGTGAATATTTTTTTTACACCATGATAATTTTTAAAAATATTTTGAGACATTTTTTAAAATGTATCATAATAATTATATATTTACATATCACATTTAATTCTCGTAACGTTGTTTATAACAGCTATAGTCAGTACATTTATATAATGGATAGAATGTAGGAAAAACTTTATTTCAAGAATAAACATTATATTTTTTCTTATATAAAAAGATAGTAAATACTAAAAGACAGTAAGCATACCTTTTCACTATTATTTTTCTTGAAGAGTAGAAAATTTCTGAACATATATATCTTTATATTAGCTTTTCATATTTTAATTCAATGCATTTTCAACTTATGATCACTGAACATTGTTTCTTAATGACTCTCAAAAAAAAAGGGGACATATTGTCTCATTCTTCATTCTAAAATACTTAGACTAACCTTTTTGTATATTTTGATGTTGATTTCAATGTCAACATGTTTGGAAGTTTTGTAGCTGACAGCTTTAGTATGTGTGATAAATTACTGATTTTGTAGACTTAAAGATTTAGAATTAGAAGAAATTAACCAGAATGAACTCAACTTTGGGACCATTCCTGTTTAATATCTTTATCAATAGCCTGGACAAAGGGTTCAAGTACACCCTCAGTAAGTTTGCAAATAGTTGAACAGGAATGTTGATATGCTTGTGGGTAAGAAAGCTCTACAGATGGATCTGGACAGGCTGGATTAGTGGGCTGAGGCCAAGTGCACTAAATTCAGCAAAGGCCAAGTACCAGCTCTTGCACTTGGGTCAAAACAACCCCATGCCGCACTACAGGAGAAGGGAGAGTGGATAGAAAACTGCCCAGTGGGAAAAGGTGGGGGTTCAACAGTGACTGACCACGAGCCAGCAGTGTGCCCAGGGGGCCAAGAAGACCAATGGCATTCTGGCCTGTACCAGAAATAATGTGGCCAGCAAGACCAGAGTAATCACTGACCCCTGTACACTGGTGAAGCTGCAACTCAAATCCTGTGTTCAGGTCTGGCCCTCACTACAAGAAAGCCATTGAGGTGCTGGAATGAGTCCAGAGAAGTGTAACAAACCTAGTGAAGGGTCTGGAGCAGAGGTTTTTATGAGGGGCAGCTGAGAGAACTGGGTTTGTTTAGTCTGGATAAAAGGAGGCTCAGGGGGAACCTTATTGTTCTCCAATCAACTACCTGAAAGAAGGTTGTAGCAAAGTGGGAGTCGATCTCTTCTGCCAAGTAGGAACTGATAGGACAAGAGGAAATAGCCTCAAGTTGCACCAGGGTAGGTTTAGATGGATATTAGGAATAATTTCCTCACCAAAATATTTGTCAAGCATTGCAATACTCTGCTTAGAAAAGTACTTGAGATGCCATTGCTGGAGGTATTTAAAAGACATTTAGACATGGCACTTAGAGACATGGTTCGGTAGTGGACATGACAGTCCTGGGTTATGGTTGGACTTGACCTAAATGGCCTCTTCAAACTTAAATGATGCTATTATTATGTCATTTTACAATAACATAATTAATTCTTTTCTGCTTATTTAATAAAAAAAAAATAATTTCCATTTTAATCTGTCTGTAGCTCTGAAATATTTAGCCTATTTTCCTTATATGAAATCAGTCATCTCTGCACTTAGTTGGAACATAGGTTACTGTGATTTTGGGTATTATGATGGCTTCTTTGGAAGCTCAGCAGATAGGAATGTGTGTACAATTTAAAAATAACCTTACCTTATCTTTCTTTCATAGCGTCTCAATGTGAGCCACTTACAATCCAGAAGTCACTGAGACATTTCGAGTTGTATCTGCACAATCAGCTATAATATC
This sequence comes from Anabacerthia variegaticeps, assembly GCA_035583185.1. Taxonomy (NCBI): domain Eukaryota; kingdom Metazoa; phylum Chordata; class Aves; order Passeriformes; family Furnariidae; genus Anabacerthia; species Anabacerthia variegaticeps. Next base: position 134,414,787 of record JAWWEW010000078.1, read on the forward strand.
CCACCCCCAGTGCTAACACAGTCACATGACTGCTGGGCAAATCCTCTTTTCTAGCTGGCTGTCTGGATCAGGACCCATCTGGTCTGCTCTCACACCCATCTGTGAGGAATTGGCTAGTTGTTGGCCTCTTCTGTGCCCTCGTTTCTTACCCCCACCTGTCCTGACAGTTTAGACTATCAGTTTAGGCAGTCAAATTTCATCTTGTACTACATGTATGTAAAACACTCAGCATAATGGCTCCTGATTTAGTCCACAGTCTCTGGGCACTCTTGTGTTGCTGGTACTAACAATATCTGGCAGGATGGCAGCTATTTTGCATCTGATCTGTATTCTGTTGCTAAAAGCTTTCATACTGTTATTAAGGTATATATTGAATCAGAATATTTCTCAAAACATCACATTCTACAACTTTTTTTTCTTGTCTGATCCTATTATCAAGCTCTGTCAGAGTAAGACTTCAATCATCACAATTTCATTCAAATCTTAATTACTCTGTTTCCTTCCTTGACTAATGATTGGTATGTGAAGAATTGCAGCAAAGACACTGCCTACAAGTCATCCAATTGTTCACTGGATGCTGGGCAGGCTTTTCACCTCCCAGATGAGGGATTTACTTTAATATAATTTTTTTATTTTGGATAATTCTGCTCTGTAGTCATTGTATTTCTTCCAAACAGTTCTTTAGCTTTTCTCTAAGTGTAAACAAATCTTGTGGCTTTTAGTTTTGTTGACTAGAAAATCAAGAGTAAATAGAAATATCTTCCTTTTGCTTATTTCCTACAAAAGAAAAAAAGAAATCCAGAATGGAATATATGTATCTGAATATATATATATGAATATATACATATATATGCTTGTTTATTTGCATACATAAACACAGACATATAAACACGTTTGTATAAACATATTTTTCATAAGGTTGCATACACTCCCTTCTTTACTTTGTTTCTCAGGCCTTTATATGTCTTCAAATCCTTCTTCCCATGCTGTATTTGCTAGATTTATAACCAGAGAAAGGAAAATGTCCTTTGATTGAATATTAATTGAAAACATCTTTTCCCCTATGTTTAACATAAAATAAGAAATTATTATGAAAGAAATTATTTTACTTATAAAATTGAAAATTAATTAATTTTAATAATTATCCATTTATTTTAAACACCAATATAGAAAAGAGATATTGAGAAAAACCTGTTTGGAATAACACATACATGATTGATTCCAAACTGAGGCATCATATATGTGTGCAGACATTACCCCTATATTTATTCTGGGCTGCAATTGAGCTGAATGTTGCTTGATGAAAATATTCTGGACATGTTCAATCCTGCCCAGCTGTAGTATGATTAGAAAACTGAAGTGGGGGCATGATACACATTTGTTGTCTGGATCTTCTGTGCATATTTTGTGCTTTTTACTGTAAAGAGTCTTTTTTGCATAATGAACTTGAAATGCAATTGGGAATACTCTGAAGATTTATATTGTACAAAACTGTATTTTGTTTTCTTTGGTTTTTACGGAGGTGCCATCACAGAGGATCTAATGAAGATTTTCTATAACATTGTGCTGTTGTGAAAGGAAGTTACAGATAAAAAACATGAGGTACACCATGTCTATGACACAGATCAAGGACTAGAAAAAGATGGTTTAACCTTCTTTGATCTTGCAGTTTAGTACAGAAACTTGTTGCATGTTTAAGAAGAGGTAAAACAGTTTTTCACAATGGACAGTGGAAGTCCCAGAGATGTTTTAGTGTGTGATATGCTAAAGGTATAAAGGCAGTTGTTGCATAGTGTCCTAAAATGACAAAGATGAACTTGCTGGTGCAATATAAATCTAAGACATTTTCTATTGCCACTCCCCTCTCGTCCCCCCATCACCCTACAACATTAAATGAAATGCAGTTACCAAGGAAGACAACAGTTTTTGTTGTCTGCAGCAGAAAGGAAGCTATAAGCATACTTAATTAGTTATTGTTTGCAAAGCACTTTAGATCTCTGGATGAAAGGTGCTAGATAAATGCTAAGCATGATCATAATTATGCTTTTTTGCTGCAGTCTGGCAATGTAATTATGATGTCTGCACTGCCTTTTCAATGAACAGGCTAGAGAAGAATTGAATTTTGAGATATTTTTTTCTTACTAGTGTTAGACAGTAATAAGGCTGAATTTTTGTTTCCAGTTTATGTCATTGACAAGTTCATTTATCAATATGTCCTTGACACTCAGCTACATGACTAACTTATGCTGAATTTTCCTGACATATATATTTTCAGCAATGCAGATGCATTTTATTATTTCATCTTTTTTCTACAACAGTGCATATTCATACATATCATGAAAAATTTGTCAGGACCTGAAACTTTTTTAGAGGATGATTTGGACTTGATTATAACTTAACTGTTGACTGAGCTTTCTTATACAATAAAAAGAGGAAAACAAATGCATTATATTATATAGCATTAACTTTTACTTTTTCTTTCTTTTTTCCTTCAGTGTCAATAGGTAGCCATTTTATTTCAGATGTGTGTCAAATTATCCCAGTTATGAGTTGGGTTCTGGGATACTTTGAACTCTACACAGCTCATTGCAAATGCCTAACCTTAAATATAGGATCTAATGCTGAACTTTAGAGTTTTCAAAGTCTGATCCAAGTAAGTTATCTATATCTCTCTTATAGGCAAGTGGAATGTTTTTATAGATAATTCATCCTACCAACCTGGCTTCTTCCCACAAGACTTATCAAAAGGGGGTGATAATTCTCTGAAAGAACTTTTATTTTGAAGGTGTAAGCAGAATAGCATGCACTTTTTATTCATAAAAAGTTATTTTAAATTCAACCTGGCAAGAGCAGCTGAAGGAGTTTACACCAGTACCCTTCCCCCTCTATATGACACTATCACCCTTAGATATATGCTAGTCTGATTCATAAAGGTAATACTATCCATTTCTTCAAGGAAAGCTTTGGCACTATGAAGAAAATAAATCAAGTTCAGTAAAGAAACTGAAGTCAGATTTGGAGAAAGGATGAAGGAAATGTTGCAGAGAGAACAAAATGAAGCATGCTGGCTAGAAAGTAGGACACAGTTGCAAGAAGGTTAAGGAAACCAGAAGTCAAGTTTCTGCTCTCAAACTCTTTTTGTATTTTCTCCAGTGACAGTTTAATGACAAAACTGGGACACATGTGATGTGAACAGTGATAAATCTCTAGGCACCTATAGATATGCAATGTGAAGAAGTTCAAAGAAGTTAATGAAGATCTTTAAAGACTTTCAGTAATACAGCTAGGAACATAGATCTAAATTAATAAAGTAAAAAAATTCTAGAACATTTCAGTAATATCATTGTGGCAATCAGCCTCAGAAGATGATAAAGCTCACCATAATGTTTTTAAGTCATAGTTTTATTCCTTGTAAAATACAGTTTGCCTGCTTTTCCCTGTCTTTGTCTGATTCCCCAGGAACATTTGGTAGCACCTTCATTAGTATGCGAGAAAACTGGTCAAACAGGTTTCTGTGAGAAAGCCTTCTCTGCTCCCCTGTCCCTTGTTGTCCATTGTTAACCCTTCCCCTACCCCCTGTCCCCCAAGGTCCAGGATGTGACATCACATCCCCCCTGAGACCTCTATAAATACCCATACCCTGGGAATAAAATCCTCTTTGCTTCCTGCCTACCTTGCGTGTGTGTGGTCCTTCCTGCAACATCTTGGGACCCGGCGGGCCATGTGAAGGTGGGACAAGCAGCAGAGAGCATCCCCCATCAGCTGCCGCATATCATAGGGCTGGTACATCAAAATTTAATTATTTTATTTCCAAGGGAAATTTCTAGTTTTGATTTTGTGTTGAGTGCTACTAAACGACATTGAAAAGCCACTTTTCCATAAAATAAAAAATAAAAAATCTGGTGAAACAAGAGAGAGACTATCCATTATACATAGTTCAAAAATGTTGAAATCTTTCATTTATATGTCAAGGTTCTTCATTCTCCCAGTCATTTCCTTTACCTTCTGTGACTGGGGTGTTGTGTCTGGAGCACTTGGTGATGAAGACTAAGACAAAGAAGTCATTGATTACCTCAGCCTTCTCCATGCCTCTAAATGCTTTCCCAAAAATGGTCCATTTTTTCCTTAGTCTTCCTTTTATCACCAACATGCCTGTAGAAGCTTTTCTTGTTGCCTTTGATGTCCCTTAGCAGATTTAATCCTTTAGATTTTCCAATCTGATCCCTGACTGCTTGCACCATTTCTCTGTGTTTTTCACAGGGTATTTTTCCTTGCTTTTACCCACTTTTGTTGTGTGTGTTTGAGTATGTCTAGAAGCTTTTTGTTCATCTGTATGGACCTCCTGGAATTTTTGCCTGACTTCCTCTTTCAGGGATGTATCATTCGTGAGCTTAGAGGAAGTGAACCTTGAATATTAAGCTCTTGTACCATTCTTCCCTCCAGAGGCTTTATCCCATAGCACTGTTCTAAGGAGATACTTGAAAAGACCAAAGTCTACTCTCCTGAAGTCAAGGACAGTGAGCTTGCTGATCAACCTCCTCACTGCCCTAAGGGTCTTGAAGTCCATCATTTCATGGTCACTACAGCCAAGGCTAACCTTGGGATTCACATTCTCGACCAGCCCCATCTTGTTGAAGAGAACAAGATCCAGGACAGTACCTCTCCTCTTTGCCTCCTCCATCTCTTGGAGGAATTCCAGGAGGTTTATTCCCTACTGCTTTTTCCCTCATATTAGCTTGAAGTTCCCCATGAGGACCAGGTTTTTGAGAATGTTATGCTGCTGCTATCTGTCTAGAGGGCCTCATCCACTTGGTCTAGCTGGTTGGGTGGCCTGTAGCAGACCCCCACTATAATATCACCTCTATTCCCTCCCTTTAATTCTGACCCATAACGCCTCCTTTGACTCTTTATCCATCCCCAGGTGGAGCTTCATGCACTCCAGTGGGTGACTGACTATGCTATCCTGATTTCCCCTGCTTGTTCTTTCTAAAAAGCCTGTATCCTTCCATTCCGACATTCCAGTCGTAGGAGTCATCTCACCACATCTCAATGATGCCAAAAAGACCATGGCCCTGCAGGTATGTGCACATCTCTTAACTCCTCTTACTTATTCTGCGTATTTTGTGCCTTTGAATAGAGGCATTTGAGTCAGGCATCTCTTGCTGCCCTTTGGATGTTTTCCTCCTGACCTGAAACCCCTCTCCAGGCTTTGGGCATCTTGTTCTGGAACGGGTATCAAACTGGTAGGGTTGGGAGGGACTGAGGATGAACCCCTGGCTGTGGCAACAGTCCTGTAACCATTTGTTGATTAACCAGATTCAACTGGTCCCTTCTAACACCTTCCTTTTGCCCAGAAAGATTGATTAAAAAACTATGTTTTCTCCAGAGTCCCTTACTGTTGTTCCCAGGGTTCTGTAATCCTTCATAGTACTCCTCAGGCTGCTCCTGGCTGTATTAATGGTGTGCACATGAAACAACAGCAGCAGGTAATAATCAGTGGGCTGTATGAGTCTTGGTAGTCTCTCTGACTACCCTGACATGAGTGAAAATCCCTGATAAAATCCCTGTTATGAGTGCCTGGTAAGCAGTACACCCGTCCAGAGGATGTGTTTAGTCAGGGTAAACCTTTAGAGGTCCAGTCATTGCTACGTGAACTCATGGTCATGTGATGTGTTGAATGTTTCTGCAACCTACAGGATGCCCTCAGTGGCAAAACTTATCAATGGGAATTGAAGGAGTTACATACCATATCAAGCGGAATCATAAAAATCAAACATCTACAGTTCATCATTTGCAGTATGAGTATTTTCTTTGCATAAAGTGACATTGCCTATTTATAATATTTGTTATTATAATAACAGTACTTATTCCATTCTCACTATTAGTATTTTGGTTTACTTTCCCATCTCTGCATTAGAAAAAAGTAGTCCCTTGACTTTCATTATCTGTCCTCTCATTATCACCCTTCATTATAAAACATTTTATCTATACTATATGAAGTTTGTAGCTATCAAAAATGCTGTCTTGTGTTAATTTGTTAGAATGTTTTCCTTTGGTTCTGCAAAAGAAAATTGGTAAATTACCATGGTTTAGTGTGAAATAGCAATGAAAAGCAATGTTAAAGTTCATATCAGCCAAACATCTGCACAAAAGCAGAAAATTAAAAACAAATACTTCAGCTAGCAAAAGATAAACTTTTAGTTTTTACTCCAGTTAATTATGACATTTCTGAATAAGATGTTTCTCTTCTGCTTGGTAAGAATTAACTTTGCTCTATTTTGAAAACCTTTAAAAAGAAAACTAGTAAGCATATGCAAAATTATCCATTTTGTAGCAGTATTTCTAATGGATACACGATGATTAAAAAATAAGGATTTTATAGATGCACATCAGGTATGTGTGAAAAAAACAGTATTTGTACCATTTCTATTTGATATATAATACTTGTAGTCCTTTCTGAAAATCAGTTAGGTAACAAGACTTCATTTCCTATCATATTCCCTCAGACTTTAATTTCATGTTATTATTATGAATAAAAATGTTAACTATATCCAATAAAATGCTAGCATAAGAGACTCAGAAAATTAGACATAAATTGGTATATGGTCAAATTAAACATCTATGACTTATCATAACTCTGAATATTAAAGGACAAAGTGATCTCAGAAGAACAGGGTTTTGTTTTTTCTTCTTTTCCAGTTACTGTATAAAAAGCCCTTACAGCTTCTTAGAGTATTTTCCATTCACAGGAGGTTCTGATGAGCTACTTCAAGATTCAAGGCTATGACCCTGTTGATTTCATTCAGGAGCATTACTAAAACTGAGATGAAACAACCTACAGTAGAATAGGAGCTTGATAGATCTAGACATCAAGACTACTGGTTCATGATCAAATTATTTTAAGCTAGTGTGTCCCACTAATATATCCTAGTAACCTAAGGCAAGAGAGAGAAAACTGAAGACAAAAAGTCAAGTATTAAATGGTTTATCATGATGACTATAGTGCAAGTGTCACGAAAATAAAACTAAAGATTCAAGGCATTTAAGTGATTTTTTAAAGAAATTTATTTCAGGTTTAAGTTAGTTTTCAAACTCAGGTAATGCCCAAAAAAGAGAAATAAGTTATCCTCTGCTTTGGAAAGACAAAAGTTTAAAACGATAAAAAAATTACTGAACTGTTGCTTTGGGGTTTGAAACTCTAAAACTCTCAGCCATTATATAACTGAACTTTAACATAAAATATATGAAGAATTATGTGCCATTCATATGTTGAGATCACAGCCACTTAGAAGATTACTGAAAACACACTATAGATGAACATATTTTCTATGTCTCTGAATTATTTTATCAGTGAAGGAAGAAAAAGTAGCAACTTCTCTGAAAAAAAAAAAAAAAGCAAAAATGCAGACACTTTGAAATAAAAATACACAGAGAAAGTAATAACTTTGTGAGAGTTATTTTTTAACAAGACAAAAGGCATTTCTGAAAGTCCAGGTTCATAACCCGTACTTTTTAAAAAATGTTGAAAGGTAGAGACAACAAAACTGACCAAAAGATCTATTGCCATGTTCTTCAAGGAAGGAAACAACATTTCCATGAGCAGAAAAATAAGTAGTTTTTATTTGTAAGGGTGATGGGCTGAATGGAAACATCATTATGTGGGATCTTTGCTGAGAAAGGGTTAAATCCAGTTTGCCATGACTTAATCCCAGCTGGCAACTGAACACCCCACAGTCACTTGCCCACTCACTCACTGTGAGATGGGGGAAAGACCTGAAAGAATAAAAGTGAGAAAACTCAACCGTTGAAATAAAGATGGTCTAATAAGTAAAAGCTGTGAATATAAGAAAGGAAAAATAAGGAATTCAAGCAAAACAAGGAATTCATTCACCTCTTCCCATGGGCAGGAAGGTGTTCAGCCATACCCAGGAAAGGAGGCTCCATCGTGCATAGCAGTTGCATGGCAATACAAGCACCATCGCTCCAAATGTCCCTTTCTTCTTTTTTTACCAGCTTTATACACTGAGCATGATGCTGTATGATATGAAATATCCCTTGGGTCAGTTGGAGTCAGCTGTCCTGGCTGTGTCTCCTCCTGACTGCTTGTGCACCCCAGGCTACTCACTGGTGGGGTGATATGAGAGGCAGAAAAGGCCTTGGTGCTATGTAGGCACTGCTCAGCAATAACAAAACATCAGTGTGTTATCAACACTATTTCAGGGGAAGTCCAAAACATAGACTAATACTAGCTAGTCGGAAAATTAACTCTACCCCAGACAAAACCAGCATGCAAATGGACAAATAACATAGATCTTTCTGGTTTTAAAACCTACAAGCTTCAAAACAGCTTTGTCCTTTTGGCTGTTATGTAGACATGCCTCTCTTCACTTCTGCCAGCATAAACCAAAGTGTTTTGTTTCTAGCCTAAAATCTCCCTAAGACTGAATAAACTGCACTTGCACTATTACTGCAGGGATGATGGAGTCCCTCTTTCAGCTCTTATCTGTGGAGATGTCTACAGAAGGGTAGGCAGATGTGAAAGGTCATAGGTTTCTGTGTTAGAGCTTTTGAACTGAACCTCAAACTACATGAAACAGAAAAACACAGAAGGTAAGTTAAAAATATAACTGTAAGAGCAAATAAGTGAACTGAAAGTGATGCTTTGTATCCATTTCGGGGAGAAGTACTCCAGTTTCAATTCACCATGCAGTTAAGCAGCCTTGAAACTGCTGGTGGCCTTCTGATCTACTTAACTATCTAGAGGCTGATTCTCACCTCTTCGCTTCTTGCTTAAAAATTGCTACTTATACATAATCATGAACTGAACAGAGTAGAGTACGAAGTAAGCAGGGCAACGCATTCCTAGGAGCCAGGCAATCTGGAAATAATTTGTCAGTGTTTCTGCAATCTGTGCCTTCTTTTAGATTGTTATCTTTGTTCACTGCCACAAGAATACCCTTGAAACTACTTTCAGCCTCACAAGTCCACATAATTGCACCTAAACAGCTTTCAGTTATTCTCCTTCTTAGTATTAACATGCTCGCAGATGTGTAAATGCAGTCAGTACTCTCTTCCACAGAGCTGAAATCTACCTTTTCTCCACTTTTTAGAAAAGACTTTAAAATAAAGAGAAGGGTATACCCTTGCACACACGGAGTACACACACAAATCTGCATCAGAGAATATGGTTGTTCAGTGAAAAAAGACAATTGTTTGTTAAATTAGAAATGGTAATTACCTTGACAGAAGCAAAATAATTTTTAGTAAAACAAGAAGTCAGATTAGCAGATGGCCCAATTCTGCTTTTCTCTCACTCGTGTAGTGATAATTTACCTCTGGAAATACCACTGCTAAACACTGGAATTGATTGGGGAGTAAAATTCAATTTAATATGAATAAGTTACAGGTCTGAACTGCTTCTGGATAAGTAAGTACTGGGCTGATAAGGATGAGGCAAGCTTCCAAGTCAATTTGAGTGTTAACTATTTTTTTCTGGGAAAGGCTATCACATATAACCTAAAGAGTCCTTCAACTAAATATGGAAGAAAATAACCAAGAAAAAATAGCTACATAGTGAAAAATCTGCATTTTGAGAAAAAAAGAATCTGTATGTTTGATCTCCATTTCCAGTTCAATTAGACATTGAAGAGGCCATGTGCTAACCCTAACACTTCATTATTAGTGTTAATATTTTCTGGGATCTAAAGCCCATTTTCATATATTATTTATAATATTTGAACACAGACATTACATTTACCAGAATAAATGGAATGGAATCACACTGCTCTGTATTGGCAGTAAGAGGGAAACTTTTGAAACTTCCACCTTTTCATATTAAAGATGTTACCAGGCATTTCCTGTTAGGTATTGTGAACAATTAATGGCGACATGTCATGGGTTTCTCTGATTAGGCTTTTTTTTTATAAGAGGAAGATAGGCTTCTGTTGATAGGCCTTTGGAAGTTTCCGTCCATCCTATAGAGCAGAGCCAACGAGGGCCAGCTCTGAGGAAAACTTCCTGCTTTTGAACCATTAAGTTACGCCCCTGCATGAAAACATATTTAAGAAGTTGTTGCGCGGTTAGAAATTGGCAGCCATGGATTAACAACATCACAACACAGACATCAAGGTCAGTGCAGGAGGAGACAAGGAGAAGGAGGGGGAGGGACCCCTCGGATCAGGGAGAGGGCTTAAAACTATTATTTCCTGAATATGTTGTGATGACCATGGTGATTACAAGTTGTCCCCTCGAAGCCCATGGGATCCATCGGGGTGCAAAGACCCCCCTGTCAGAGCAGGGGGAGGCATGAGAGAAGCTGTTACCTCGTGGGAGGCCCCCAAGATGGAGCAGAGGTCCTGCAAAGATTTGCAGCTGAGACCCACAGAGGGAGAAGCCCACGCTGAGCAGGTACAGCCAGTTTTTCATGAGAACCCCATGGAATGACTCCTGAGAGAGCAGAGGCTCTCTCCTGTGGGGGGGACCCCATGGAATGCAGGGGAAGGACTCAGAGTTATGGTTGCCCTGTGACCGTGGTGACAACTGTGGTGAAGCAAGCTGTCCCCTTTGCTGTCCCCTTTGCAGCCCACAGGAAAGCCCCCTGGGACAGAACTGCTGCTGAAGTTTTGGACTTACATCTGCAAATGGCTGACCCAACAACAACTGACTGTAAACCTTCCATTTCCCTGTCCCCCGCACCATCAGGGAAAGGAGGGGGCATGGACAGACCAAGGGATGGTGGCAGAAAGGTGTTTCTGACCTGTTTCTATTTCTTATTTCTAGTTTCTATTTTGTTAGTAATAAATATAAGCATTATTCTAAGTTCTGCTTTGCCCATGGTATTAATCAAAACTCTTCTTTTGGTTGTTATCTCTAGCTGTAAGTCTCTAGCTGTAAGTCTCTAGCTGTAAGTCCCTAGCTGTTTTTTTTTTTTCTCTTCCCTCTGGAAGGTGAAAGGGGGCAGGAAAAAGGGCCTTGAAAAAGATTTGCTGGACACCAGGCATTTATCCAGGGTCAAACCACCACATGACCAAATTGATTCACACGTATCAAGGACTGGAGGCCTCATCAATACTTGAGATGAACTTGAGAAATGGGACCACAAGAATCTCATGAAGATCAACAAGTCCACGTACGAGGTGCTGCACCTGAGTGGTGGCAATTCCAGACTTGAGCATGGACTGGGAGAAGAAGTCATTCAGAGCAACGCTGCAGAGAAGGATTTGGGGGTTCTGGTGGATGAAAGGCTGGACATGAGCCATCAGAGCATGCTCATAGCCAAGAAGGCCAGCTGCGTCCTGATCTGCATCCGAACAAGGGAGGCCAGCAGGTCAAAAGAGGTGATTCTCCCCCTCTACTTCAGTGCCCTTCAGAGGCCCCAGCTGGAGGCCTCTGTGTCTAGCTCTGGAGTCCTCAGCACAAGAAAGATGTGGGCCTGTTAGAGCAGGCCCAGAGGAGAGCCACAAAGATGATCAGAGGACTGAAGCACTTCTACAAAGACAGGCTGAGAGAGTTGGGGTTGTTCATGTGGGAGAAGAAAAGACTATGAGGAGACCTTGTAGCAATCTTCCACTAGCTGAAGGGGCCTACAAGTGAGCTGGAGAGGGACTGCTTCCAAGGAGATGTAGTGATAGGACGATGGGAATGGTTTTAAACCAAAAGAGAGATTTAGATTAGATGTTAGGAACATATTCTTTACTGTGAGAGTAGTGAGACGGTGAAGCAGGTTTCCCAGAGAAGCTGTGGCTGCCCCATCTGAGGAAACAAGTATTCAAGGCCAGTTTGGAAGGGACCATGACCAACCTGATCTACTGAATGACATCTCTACCCATGACAGGGGGCTTGGAACTAAATTATCTTTAAGGTCCCTTCCAACCCAAGCTATTCTATAATTCTGTGATTATTGAATTAGTAACCCTTTTTGAACTTTATGAGGTTCTGCAATTCCCACTTCCACAGCCTCTCAGTGTCTGTCTGAATGGCACCACCACCACTGGTGAATCATTCTCCAGTTTTGTATTATTGCAGCATTTCTCAGAATTCATACTCTCCCATCACACCATCATGCACGATATTGTTCATAACAAAATTCACTGGCTGGCAGTGTGTTCTCTTTATTGACACATCAGTAAGAAAAAAACGACAAAAAAAAAAAGTGTAAAAGGTAATCTGCCACATAGGTTGACAAGCCTGTCATTTTGATGACTAAATGCATCTTATGAAGGAAATAATAATTTCTGTAGCTATTGGCTTTCCTGGAGGGAAAATAAAGCTGTCCACCTTATGTCTTTTAATCAGATGTTACTTAGTGAACTTTGCTAAGCAAGCTACTCAGAGTCTGGCATTCTCTTTCTAATTAAAAATGGTATCCCCATGAGTTCAGTGGAAGTCTTGATAAGATTAAATTTTCAACGGTTGTCTGTTTCTCTTGCTGAATGTCTTTTAGAGAGTGTCAGAATGCTTACCATCCCGGAGCAGCTATTTGTAGACAGATTTGCAGGGAACAGCTGCAGGTAACAATCAATCATATTTGGTTCAGTGACAGAATTTAATTAGCTGACAACACAGTGAAATATGCTATAAAATGAATGCATTGTTATTCATGTACAAATACATTTCCTTTTCAGGTCTTTATATAACACATAAATGACAAATGAAAGATCAGCATATAATGATGATCCATGACTGACTTCAAAATCAGAGGTAGAAGTATCACCTCTTCCCTCTCCTTGTTGCCAGGATGCTTGTCTTGTAATTAGTAATATGCAGCTTCTTTCACCAACAAAATTCTTTTTCTTTCTTTATGCTCAGTGCTTTCCCTGACATATCTGCTTTTTCTATTGATTTTTAGTGTAAGAGAGGTCAGCTGGTTACAGTTGTACTAATTCTTGAGGAATGCAAGTCTTGCTTCTGTATGAGAGAAGAGTGGGTGGGGTCAGATATTCTCCCAGAGATGGAATAGTGACTTTAGGAAGTCAATTAAAATAGTGACGTGTCCATTTCTTCCATTTTACTATCCATGTGAGCTTACACTCCAGTTGGGTACTTTGGACCCCTTAGGCTTTGGGAAAACTGATATTCCCTAGAAAACAACACTTTGAGGAAACACAATAGCTGTAGTGGGAAAAATTTAAATCTACTGTAGGAAAGAACAAAAAAGGGGCTTGACTTCTACATTTTGCCCAGAAGACATCAAGTTGAATTAGACTTCTTTTGAAGAGGTGGCGGGCAAAAATATCAAGAATTCTTTTATATATACAGTGGTGCAGTACTGAATTGGCAAAGTGTCTTTATGTTCCTTTCACAATTTATAACAGTATTTTAATCAGTTATTGAGTTATAGAGTGGTTTGAAAGTGGACTTTGTGAATGACTCATTACAAAGTTAATAAATTCTGTAGGACAAGAAGAAATTAAATGTTACAGAAGGCATGATGTGATTCAATAAACAAGCATTCACACTCTGGCCAAACAAGCTATTATGATGTAACTCCCACCAAAGCTTGAAATGTATAAGAAAACACTGAGTCATTCAGCAACATCACATTTTTGGTGATTTAGTTTGTTAACTGACTAGAGGTAGCATATTTCTGTCTAGAATATAAGTGCCATGCCATTCTTCCCATGTGTACAAACTTGTTTCCCAGAAGCCTTACTTACTCCAGTAAAATGCACAATAGCCCTGACCATGTAGTGAAGGATTAGATGTGACTAGAGGGCAGATGCTCTAGGAACAATCCTTTCCCAGGTATATGAAAAATCAATCAAAGGTCCAACATGAATCTTAGAAAATATGCAAAGTTTTACCAGTTCAATAAGTGCACATACATTTTTGTGGAAGGAGAGGATGTGTGGGAACACAAACACACACACACACACATATATATATATATATACATATATTTATATATATATGCACAATATGAAAAATATACTGGGTATTCTATGCTTTCTTAAAATTTATGTGTGCTTAACTGCCCAAAATTTATCATCTTTCATTTCACATAGTAGCATGAAAATGACACATGGGTCTTGTCTAATTGACTCTCTCAGCGTTTCAGATGAAGAAAAAAAGAGCATATTTTGCTTGCATTTACCCTATGCTGCTCCTGAACAATGTTTACACTCCTCAGTGGCCTCTGCATCTTAGCATTAGAAGAAAGAGCCTTCAGGTTATTTAAAGACAGCAGGAAAGAGGACTGTTCAGAGGAGAAGGTTGTGTAAAGGTGAGCTAAAAAGCCACATTTTCACATTCCTTCTGACTGCCCCCAGTGATCTGTCCAGCCACTATCACACAGTACTCAAATAGCAAAGTGTCTCTGGTAAATGTGCTTTTGTGGAGAAGCACCATCAGACTGCAGCTATTCTTTCTTTCTGAAGAACATATTTTTATTTTTTTTAATGAAATGCTTAATAACCTAAGATGTCTTGGACAAACTCTTCTGCTACTGGCAGTACACCCTTAGCTATTGGAAAAATAAAAGTTAAGTTTTTACACTTTTTTTTTTTTTTAAAAATCAATGTTAATTTTAATAAGAGTAGTTTCAAAGTTTTTAACATATTTATTTAAAAGTTTCTTAATTCCGAAGTAATATGTGAAGGGGGAAATATAAATGTAGTATATTTTTGTGTGGATTTTACCACCATAAAGTTCAGCAGAAAGATTGAAAGAGGGTTTAAGCAAATCAGGTAAAGCAGTTTGGTCAAAAGGAAATTCCTGATTTTACTGTTGTTCTGCTATCAGTCTTAGGCTAGGTCTGATTTCTTTTGTGGAGCTGAAGGGCAAAAAGTTTGCCCTGTCCTTACAAGATTGTGCAGAAAATGCAGCTCAGATGTTCTATTTTTCTCAGTTTTCTACTTGAGAAAAGGGTTGGGATGCTTCCAATATCAAAAGATTATTGAGAATTAACTGAATTTTATTGACCTGCATTAAAGATATATTCAACATGCAGTTTCACATCTGATTGCACATGCCAATCAGGTAACTGTAAGCTTAAGTGCCTATTTATATGCAAGAGCAGTTTAATCTACATAGATAATTACAAATAAAACGTATGTGAATGATGTTCACGGTGGTTCCTGCAAAAAAAGCACATTAGTTTGTGTACTGACCATGTTTAAATGTAAGGATTTTGTCCAAAACAATGGAGAGTAATATTGAAAATAAAGTACTGAGGAAGACTCAAAATAAGATGTAATAAAAACTTTATGAACTTTGTTTGGAAATAAACATTGCTGTATTTTCTTAACCGTACTACAGTTTATTTCTGTATTCTTAAAATCACACAGAGGTAGATGTGAAAAAACAAACAAACAAACAAAAACTACACTGGATAACAATGCAAGAATAAGAACAGAAAGATTAACAAATTTATAACAACCACAAATTTAAGAACATCATTCACCTGTCATTGCAGCACACATATTTCTGTGCATTAAGAATGTGCTGTTGCTTAGAAGTTTTTGTTAGCTGCATTAAATCTGACCTATTTCTGGGACTAAATCTTCTTTGAAGAATGTATGAAGATAAAAGTTTGCATACAAAGTTAAAATGTCAGATAAGGAAAAAGTGAAGTAGTATGTTGATACATACTGAAAAGGGAGAACACCACTTTGGATACAACATCCGTGAGGTTCAGATTTTCCTAATGGAAGCCATGATATTATGTCCTTTCAGCACTCAACTGTGTGATGCAGGTTCAAGAACAAAGATTAATGTTGTCACCTCTATTTGTCTCCAGCTGAAATAGAATGTCTGAAACAAAAATTGAAATTGTGAAGTGATATTCACCTGTAGGGACAGTTGTCTAGATATTGAACATGTTAATGTTACCAGGATAATTCGAAGTCAATACAAAGGGAATCTTCATAAATATAGTATATCATAGCTACATAATCTTTTGTTTTGTTTTGGTTTTTTTTGGTGTTTTGCGTATTTTAGGGTTTTTTGTTTGTTTGGGGTTTTGTTTCGGTTTGGTTTTGTGGTTTTTTTGCTTGTTTTCTTCATTATAGAAATGAAAAATGTTTCAGGAGACAATCAGAAGTGGATTAATATCTGTCTGGAAAGTTGACATACATTATCACTAAGTCTACAAGAAACTGAAAGCAACAAATACCTGTTTCCCTCAGGTAGAAAAATATGCATCTCAACATATGTATCCAGGAATGAGTAAAAAGTTTCCTCTAACCTTCTCCATCAATTTAGACAGATTTAAAATGCCTCTTCATTTTAATTATGTGTTTTTCTTGGGTTTAGTCATCGTATAGACAGCAAATTTCCACTCTATTATTGGGGTTAAATGTAATGTTCAAATTACACCAGCCAGGGAGAAAAGTAACTAGCTCTCTCCTTAATCATCAGGAAAATTCTCTTTTACTTCAACAGCAGCTGGATCAAGCTCGTGGACAAGTATTTCTCTCTGTGCCCACTTTTAATTAAGGGTCTTTGATGTTTTGTCCTTTAAAATTCACTCATTTCATATGATTGAAGAGTCTGGAGCTGCTGGATTGTTTGACAAAGTGTGACCAGCAAGGACCAAATGGCCTGGCTGGAGTCAGCAGCGAGCAGAGGCAGAGAATTTTGACTACCCTGCTTAGGGGACGCTGGTCGGCACAGACAGGACCAGTGGTGTCTGGCAGGGATGTGTGAGGGCAGCCATTCCTAACAACTCCTGACCTGGCAGCCCCCAGCTTCCAGCAGGTCCCTGCTGTTGCACTCTGGAAGACACAGAAGTCCAAGGACAGGGATAGCTGTGAGATCTGTCGGCCTGGTTAAGGAACCTCAGCCCTCCTGAGGGCCGTTTTTCCCAGCCTGCACACTGCCCAGGGTCATTGCAGGGGTGACTGTGCCTCTCTGAGTGTTCTCCCGGTGAATTCTGCACTTGCTTCAGCTCTGCTTTAGTAGGTTACTCTTACTGAAAATGGAGAGTAATGAGGAATCTGTTGATTCCTCAGGCAACAGTGATAAAGGGATAGAATAAATAAAGTCAGGAGTCTAAGGTCTCTGAAAAAAAGGAGGGTAGTCTTTTTGGGTTTCTAGAGTCAATGGAAATGGGAAAGCTTAGCTGGAGACTCAGGAAAGAAGATTAACCAATGTTCCCTGAATTAGTGCCTACACTGATCTGTATCTTTCCTTCTCTTTATTGCCTTCTAACCTCAGCATCTGGTAATAAGATTATTCCAAAATTCCAGTAGTCAGTTTGAGTCAGTTGAGGTAATTTTCTGATGCTTCAGTGTTTTGCACTTTTGAAACTCAGAAGATTCCCTAATGTCCTAGTTGAAAGAAACCAAAGAAACAAGTGGATGAATTTGGGAATTAAATTGTAAGACTGACATGATATCTCTCTTGCAGTTTTCTGTTCAGATGAAATAATTAGTTCATTATTGCTTAACAGCTTGCTTTCCAGAGGACTGGAAAATAATGAAATTTTATAACTCTCCCCCAAATTGTTACAAAAAGCTATTTTGTTTTACAAAAGCTCCCATTATTTAATAGTTTGCATCTTAATCCTACAGAAAATCCAGGTACTGAAAAGTGGTTAGGAAATGAGGTAGTGTGTAAAAGAACTTAATTAAATGTCTAATACTAAATGTATTAAATGAAATCTCATGTGCTGATATTTATTAAAAGAGATGATGTGTCTTACAGTATGCTGAATTAACTATATTCCAAATGATCACATTCTTTCATAAATGTACATTTAATCCATTCCAGGGAAAAACATTTTTTTAAAGGTTTTCAGAATGAAGAAATTTATATTTGACTGATTTAAGCATAATTGTTTAACTCCCAAAGGAGCAAACTCAGAAATATGTATTGACATCTGGATACATGAAAGTGAAAAGTCCTTTGATGTCAGAGATTATATGGATTTTAGAAGGTTTCTATGAAGAATTTTTCAAGTAGTCTTCAAGAATTGTTTTCCTTTGCAATCTTAGGGATAAATGTTTGCCTTAATCAAACACATCAAAAGTAAACTTACTGTAAGATTATCTGTAATATTTTTAGAGGTAGTATTAAAACAACTGATAAGTTTAGATCTCATATGAAATGATTGCTATTTATCTTGTATATCTGTGGCTGGACAATGGCAAGTGTAAAAATCACCTTTTGAATGTTTTTGGATATTAATTGAACAGGCATTCACTTAGGAGAGAGTTTGAATACTGTGAGACAAATTTTAATAACCTGACAGGTAATTATATTTAGTTTCATATTACTTTTGGAGAAAAATCAGGCATAAAGGCTTTTTTTTTTTTTAATTAACCATCCATTTTTTATTGATTAGAATAAGAACGGAAGGGATAGAAAATGCTTGATTTTAGCAAATGAATCTTGAAATGGAGGATCACATAAAAAACCACCTCAAGAAAACAACCTGAAGAAAATTATAGTCTGTATCAAACAGATCAGGAGTAATTACCAATACTCTTGCTGTTCACTTCATTATAAACAATAATACAAATAGAATTATATAATTGTCTATAATAATGGATCGATACTACCAGATGTAGCAGATAGGGCTACTCAATATTTTATGTGTCACTTTGTAGGATGCCATAGTTCTGGATTAGGCATTTAATCATTTGGTATTCTAGGCATGAAAAGGGTTGTAATGCAGTGTTTAATCTGCATATGAAATTATTCAGTAGCTGCTAATGTCACATGAAGCAAGAATGACTCTTGTTCCCCGTTGCATGAGAAGAGCAAGGTATGAGATTCCAGAGTGCAGAGAAAATTAAAACAAGTTCCACCCACTATTAACAATCACTTACAAAACACAATCTGTAAATAACAAGGTCATGGATAATATTGCATGACTGAGGCTGTTTGCTTACATTTCAGGGGCCACATGACTGATACAAAGAGAGCAGTCTAGACACAAATCAGACAATTCTGGTAAACACTCTAAGCCATATTTCCAATGTACTTAAAAAGGGGTCGTAAGTCCAGTTTTCAATGATAACTTTGACCTCCTTCTCATAAAAAATATGACCCCAGCTTTCACCAGGGAAGATTTGCATTGGATATTACGGAAAAAAAATTCACTGAAAGAGTTGTCAAGCATTGGAACACGCTGCCAGGGGCAGGGACTGAGTCACCATCCCTAGAGGTAATTAAAAGGCACTTAGTGTCCTCTATCTTCGTTTAACCTTTATGCATTTGGCTGTGTGGGATAGTTTGGGGCATGTATCAGTCTGTTGCCTGACCTTAAAACCTAGGTAAGCTATGATTTTCCCTCACCCAAAAGGTCAGAAACAAAAGCAAGTAAACTCTACCTTGAAGAATATCTAGATGCCACTTACTTTCCCGCTCCTTTTCAGTATTGAAGAATACTTGGTTTCAAAGCACTGGGTAAGGGGAGAGTTTCTGAGTACTGAACAACTAAAATACTGAGAATGCTTTCTGGTACTAATGTTTTGTCTGTATCACTCTTCTGCCTTTCTAATAAGCCTTAGGGCAAGGCTATGTCTGTCTCCTGCTCCCTGGCTATCTCCACAAATTACTTGGCAGCTTGTGATCACCTAACTGTGAAGTAATATCGTACCAATGTAGGCCTCTGTCAGATACATGTTCAGCATATTGTTCTCATCTGGAAAAGCTTTAGGCAATCAGTATATGATAGTACATCATGGGTTGGTTAGAACATTTTCATTTAAGGCCACTTCGAGCTATTGCTTCAGCTGTTCCTTTAGGTTTATTTTGTGGCCTGTTCTCAAGAATTGGTGGTTGAAGCTGCTCTGCCATGCTCTTTATGGTAATCTAACACAATATATATCTTTAAGCATCCAAAATACATTGCATAACACTTACATTGGATACATCTTAAGAGAAAAAGATCTTGAAATAATTCTCATGTAAGCAGTTCCTTTTTTTTAAGTTGATGGTTAGGTATTTTAAAGCAGATCAATAAAAAATTAGGCTGATGTTGAAGAATACTGCAGAAAACTGTTTCCATCATGTTGCCATACAGACAAAGAGTTGGTCTTACTGCTTTACAGAGATAATATACACAAGTTAAATATTCACCTGAATTTTCTCATAATAGTTCTGTCCTGGAAATAGTAAGCTATCTGAAAAAGTAAACAGGGATTTTTAATTTTCTATTTAATTTAATTGCTTTGGTTTTAATACTTTCGTATTGTTTTTTTTAAAGTAAGGATTTGGAAAAGATAGGGCAAGAAAGTGTACAAGGATGGAAAGAACATAAAGGCAAAAATTAAAATTTCCAGTAGGTATCAGTATGCCCAGGAAATGGACTTATAGTGTTGTCAAGCTTTTCAGTATGGTATGAGTTAATGGAAGTTTTTATTCTACTGTTTATATATGTCAAGTTAAGTAGCTATTTTTTTCATGTTAACTGAAAAGAAGAATTAGTTTTATACATCCAACAAAAAGTAAAAAAGAGGTATTTTTTCCATGCTAAAATATATATTGTGTATTTCATTTTCTGAAAGAACAAAGTGAAGCAGAACAATAAAAAAAAAAAGATATTTTAGATAAAATGCAATTTTTCATTTATCTATATGGAATCAATTTCCCTATTGTTTATGTATTTTTAAGTTATTTCTGCTGTTACCAAGTTTCACATCCCATACTTGACTTTTCTTCACTAAAATTCAGAAAATATTGCTTATAATTAATTCAGTTTATGGCACACAAGAAATTAGGTATGCATTGTAGTCATTATTTACATACTTCTTTTTTATTTAGTTAATTGTCTAAATTTCAGCATTAAATTTGGATGGAAATCAAAGGTTTCATGTTGAGCTGAGACAGAGAGCTTCATTTCATTTTAATGAATATCTTCAAAAGACTGTCTGTGGCAGCAGCAAAACCAAAATATGTCATAGACAAAACTAATTAGCTAAAATAATCTCATTAGCTAAAATAACATAAGGTCTTGTCTTGGTTATGTTACAAAAAGAGAAATTTTAACACATGCCCTACCAAGCATCACTGGAGTGAGCAAATATTTTATTCCAAGTTAATTGCAGGTTTTAAAGTTAGAATATGTTATAATGAGTGTCTGTGAAGACAGTGCAACATCCATTTTTAAAGCATTTAATACATTTCTTTGCAATTATTTGTAGAGTTTTGAAATCTGATGTATGAGAGCTGCTGTGGTGCAGTTTTTCCAGTGATCCACGCTTAAAACAATTATCAGAAAACAACTGTGAGCTGTTTAATTTGAACTGTGCTGATTTATTGAGTCCTGAGCAAACTATGAACTGTATTATTATAATACTGCACAGAGCTATACACTTTCAAACTTTTGTTCTTGTAAGGACAATCTCTGTATTCTTTTATTTGCTTCATATGTTGAATTACAGATTGATGGGTAAAAGATTCTTAGAATTTGAAAGACAGAGATTTTCTTAGCATCAGCCTGACTGGAGCTTCAACTCAGATATTTTAAGTTTTCTGAAAGTGTTCAAACTAATAGCCTATACAGAGAAGAGGCCTATGTTTACCAATAAATGTGTATTTGTTATAGATATATCTGACTTCATTTCCCACAGTTTTTGATTCAGTGAGTTTGGCTGCATTCTGTAAATGTTAAGATCAGACTCTTTCAGAATCATTTGTGGTATTAGATTCAGTGTCTATACCTACAATTAAATCCTAATCAGTTCTGTTCAGTGGATACCAGTTTTCCACTGAAATCAGGAGATGAGGACTCAGCTCCAGGTGGACTGAAATACTAAGGATGGAATTGAATCCAAAGCACTGATATGCAAAATAAACACCCTGATCAAGTGTTGGGTAAAAGGAAGTCACCACTACCATCTTCTCTGAAAGACACTTTTGCTGTTCATCAAGGACATAACATTACATAAGAAGTTGATTCCTGGAAGTGAGAAAAGCAGGAGAATGTCCAAAAAAGGAATCTTATCAGCAGAAAATGTGATGGTAGAGTCAAGTAAGAAGGAGGAATGAGAGCAGTTGCACAGTATGACTAATTGATTGACTATTTAGTATGACTAAATGATTTTTTTAGCTATCATTCTGTTTTGAGCCATCTAAAAGACCCAGTCACCTTCTGGTGAAATAATTCAGACCTCAGACCACAGATTGTGACTGAAATAAAGAAAATGAGATCAAGCTCCAGAGGGAAGTTTCTGAGATAGTTTAATATCCACATCTCTTGGAGAAGGATGATGTAAATTACCAGGTTATGGGATGCTCTGGATAGAGATGCTTTGAATACTCTGTCACGTAGTTGCTTTTTTTTGCAGTGATCTAATAATGGAGGTGAAGGGCAAAATTATTGGGCAGCCTCATTTCAGAAGTTTCTTTAACTATAAACTTGAATAATTGTCTAATATCAAACATATACAGCACAGAATAAAATTAAGAGCAATTTCTTTTAGACAGGGTGTCATATTTTAGGAATGATATTCTCCAGTTTAGTACTCCCATTAAAACCATGCACCACTCCCTTTCCTCCCTCCAACTGGAGGCACAAAGGCAAAAATCATGGGTTGAGGTAAGGGCAATTTACGGGATACAATAATGAGACAAAAAAATAAGCAGTAATAGCAACAATATTATTAACAAAAGTTATAAAAAAAGAAACTATTTACATGGGGAAAAAAAAAAAAGATAATAGACAATATTGGACAACTCTGTCAAGTTTTATTGACTGGACGGAAACTCTGCTTCCCAGAAGAGTCCTGTACACGCACAGTGCAATGTGCGTAGCAATGATGTGAGGTGGTATAGAATACGGTCTGGATCCCAGCCATGTCCCCTTCCAGTTACTGCAAAAAATTAACCCTGTTCTGGCAGAAACAAGGACATTAGTCTATGTTTTAAGAATAAAAAATATGTTTTAGGTCTTGGAAAACCTAAGTTGTTAATTATTGTTAGGTAATCCCTGTTAAAGTATCCCTTATATATTTTCTGTTTGAAAATAAGATTAGATGCTGATTTTAAAATTTTATGCAGATAGGAAAGCTGCATTACCGTATAGAAAATAATCAGCATGGGTAACTCTCTGAAAAGACTATTTCCCTTTTACATTTATCTATGTGATAAACTTTTTTTTTCATATTCTGAAAGAAAAAAACTTTGTTATTCTGACATTTTTTAACTATAAAGACTGAACATTGAAATCATCAGACTGTTTGTGCTGCAGAATCTGCTTATTTTCGAGTCAGAGCTACACTTATTTGTCCTGCTAAATGGATTCATAAATCTATTTCTACTAACTGCAAGAATTATTTCACAAGGTAGCATTCTGCAACTGCTGTCTAGATACTCATTTTTATCTTGCTGTAACCCATCAGCACCTTGTATTACTATGCTACTTTTATTTTTTATTTCATTTTTTGGTGATAATTCAAAATGACATAATGGAAAAAGTAATTATAGGCATGAGAGCTATTTTATTCTACTCTTTCTAGTACAAGCACCTTCCCCTGTGTGCACAACTGTAGTAATTAGTTCTGGTTTGTTTTCTCCCTCATCTGGGAGTTAGCAGGAATTTGGCCATAACTAATAAGTACATGATTAGTTTAGAACCTTTTAAACCATACACTCCTTTCTACTGACAATCCTGATAATATTTCTAGGGGCTCCACTGGGATTCTGAGTGCTGTAATCATGTTAATGTGATCACAAATTACATTTGAGTAATCCAGCATTTATTAAAGAGGATTCCCATTAGAAGAATAAACGTAGATAGTCTTATATTTGGCAGATTTCAAGAAAAAATAAGTGACTTGCTTGAAGTCTTCAAATCTTTCCAGTGGCTCACTTGAAGTCTTCAAATCTTTCCAGTGGCTCACTAGAAGTTTCATACAAATATGAAATTTATTCAACAGACCAACACACACTGAATTCAAATGTAATTTCCATGGTCAAATGTAACACTTACTGGTGATGATTGGTACCATTGCTGTCATATGTCATAATTCAGAATATCTAGCTAAGACCAGGAGCCTCCATGCTTTTAGATGTAGAAAAATACAATGAACTAATGTCTATGCACTAAAAGGAATGTAGAATAGAAAGAATTAATATTGTTCACTTTACAGACTGGACACGAAGGAAAGAGAGGCTAAGTGACTCATGCAATGTCATGCAATAAGGCTAGAACAGGAACAGAAGCCCACTTAACCACAAAAACATTTAATCAATGTTTTCTGAGAGCAAAACCAATTTTAACATAAGATACAGCATTAAATATTCCTTCTGTGCAAATATAATACTATTGCTTAGGTATTATTACCTTGAGTAATGGTAACTTCTGTAATGTAGCTCATACCAGCTAGGCAATTGAGGGGTTTGATAAATCAACAGAAATATTTTGAATAAATAGTAATATATCTATCTCAATATAAATATAATATATATAATATATAAAATATAATTATATATATTTTTAAATCAGTTGGATTTTATTTAAAAAATGAGGTGTAATGACCAGGTGAACAGGCACAGTCAGGATTGGTTTATGAAAAGCAGGTGAAGGGTCTGGAGCAATAGTCTAAAGGAGCAGCTGAGGGAACTGGAGTTGTTTAGCCTAAAGAAAAGGAGGCTGAGGGAAGACCTTGTTACTATCTACAACTACATGAAAGAAAGTTGTAGAGAGGTGGGGATTGGTCTATTATCCTAAGTAAAGAGTGATAGGACAAGAGGAAATGGTCTCAAATTGCATCAGGGGAGGTTTGGACTGGATATTAGGGAAAATTGTTATCAAGCATTGCAAAATGATGCCCAGGGAAGTGGTTGAGTCATCATTCCTGGAGGCAGTTAAAAGACATGTAGACATGGTGTTTAGGAACATGTTTAGTGTTTAGTGGTGGACTTCATAGTGTTTGGGTGTTTAGTGGTAGACTTCATAGTGTTAGCTTTTTGGACTCGATGGTCTTAGAGATCTTTTCCAACCCATATGTAAACGATTCTAAATGACAGAGAAATGAGGATGTTGCCAAGTAAAAAACTGAATAACTTGTGAAAGTATTGGAAATTTTTTTATAGAAAATATTTCCAGTCTAAATGTTAAAATATTTTGAAATTATCTTGGTTAGATGTGCAAAGTAATACTGAATTCCCTTTGTACTACCATAGTGCATTGCTATTGTACTACACACCATGCTTAATGAGCTACTTGATCACTCTTTTTGAAGAGGCAAATCTCATCATACTTGGTCTTTCATGTTACTGTGTTTCATGTTATTATGTCTCTTTTGGCACATGATCTAAGAAAGTTTACTTCAATTTTAGAATATATTACTTTTTTGTTCTAGGAATCCTTTCAACCTTTTTTTTTTATTTTATTTTTTTTTCTTTTTCTTTCCACCCCCTAAGTGGAAGAGCAAATAATCAAGAACATGTCAGCTGAGGGGTTACGTTTCATGAGCTAGGGTGACTTGGCACAGTTAGTGAAAAGGGGACATGTCCTCCAGAGTTCAGGCAGAGCCAAAATATTCCTGAGTCCTGCCCTGGCAGATGCTTTTACCATGGGAGAGTACTGTGCCTTTAGATAATAGTATAATGTAGATAATATTATAATGAGGAATCATTCTGATTAAAATGAAATTACCTTTCCCTTCTCTTTCCTCAGAATTGATCCAGTTACTGGGTTTAGAATGTTGAAAAGAGCTCTGAATATTTAAGGCAGACATAGACCAATTCTTAAGAAAATGTGCTTATCTGGAAGGAACTTGTATTGCCTCATCAGTTCATAGTGTCAGTATCAGCTCTTCTTCAACAATTATGCCACAAAGGAAAAGAAAATCATATAATTACTTCTTCTTAAGCAAAATTTCAAGGACTGCTGAAATTCATCACCTTATTACCATATCTTCTATGACGACAGAAGAATTCTGACATGAGAGATATGAAAGCAACTTTTTTTTTTTTTTTTTTAGAAAGAAAAAGTTGGTTCAATGCCACACACCAGTGAATTAGTTATAGAACTACTCAGTACTCAGATACTCTTAGAAAAAAATTTCTCCTAATGATTCCCAAAATGAAACTACCACCAGAGCAGGAAGAGCAACCATGATAATACACAGAACAAACAACAGGTATATGCAATTGTTGTCCTTCATGCCCCATCATGTTTATTTATACACAAAGTATTTCTGGTGCTTCGAATTAGGGAAAAAAATATCACTTCCTCATTTTTCTAACTTTGATCACCAGGGAAAATGGACTTGATGCTAAGCAGTGATCTAGTGAAATTTTCCTGCTAGTTATTTTTCAGCTACTTGTGAAATTACTTCTTAGGTAAGAGAATATAATGTACTGTTCCAGAACTGGGATGTGCCTAACTGAAGTAATTAAGTCACATTTATCCATTTAGATTATGATTTGGCTTTAGGCTTTGCCATTTCTCTGAGAGTGGATTTTCACTTATCTGTTAAAAGACTTGCACTGTAGCTGCAGGTTTGATTTTCATTCTTCCCTGATATTTCCAGATTTCATAGATCTATTCGATACATATAAACTGTAAGATTCCGCAGAGTCATCAGCAAGGCTGATTCATACACATTTTCTCCAGAATCTCTCATAAACAGATGTGTGTTAAATTGCTCAATATTAATATTGTCTGTCCTTTATACATAAAGAAGTCTGGAAATTAGAAACAAAATATAAATGAGCAAAACTCAATGCTTCTGAATGGAAACCTGACTTTTTAAAGAGAAATTCTTGAACAGCCCTGTTTGTTTTAAGTAATCACAGTAATGCTGCTGCAAAACATTAATCATAAATATTTATTTCTCACCTTTTCCCCAGAAGGTATTTTTATTTTGCTTTTGATTTTCCAGTCTTCAGTGAAGTCTCTAGAATTACCGAGTACATAGGTACCTGCTCTGTACCAGCAATTTAAAATAACGTTACCATCATTAACTTCCTCTAAAATTAGAACTCTGTGGAATATATTAGTGACGTTTTTCGTGCAATATTGATTATTCTAAAATACTCCAAATATATGAGAAACTGAGTAACTAATTACCCTGTTCACTACTGTGAACACATTTTAGAACATCTAGCCTCCAAACTCTCTTCAGAAACTTTTTCCCTGAATGTTTCCTCCTTGTTTGGTTCATATTCCCCATAGTTTTACAAACTGTTGGAAAACAATGACCAATAAAACAATTTATACATGTATTTGTTTTGTACATAGGTTAAGAACTGCTTTTAGACAGAAGAAAACCCTTCCTTACAATATGAAAACCCTTCACTGCATAAAAAATTTTGATCTGTTAATTTTAAATGAAAATATAAAATCTCCATTCTGAAAATCCTAAGACCAGCTCAAAACTTATTCACAAACAAACAAACAAACAAAAAAAAACAGCGGAAAAGATAAAATCCACAATCTATTGACAAAATCTATTCAGGAACAATTATTTCAGCTGAAAACAGAAGCAAAAGCTACACTGAAATACCATTTGGCATTGTCAATCCACTAGATACAAAAGGATGGTATTAAAAAACTAATTCTGAATATCTGATTCTGAAATAAACATTTCTCTTATAATAAAATAATTTTCTTCATGTCTACTGACTTCACTTGCTCATTTTGCTCCAATAAATGTCAGGTTTTTGAGGCCAGATGTATAGACAGCAAATATGTACCAAACATGATCTACAGAACTGTAGCAATGAGTGTGTGCACATTAAAGAAACACTTGAAAAAACCAAACCAAACCAAACAAACAAGAAACCCCAACTAAAAACCTAAACCCCTAAACACTAAAATAATAGGATCTTTTTTCTTTCACAGTAGTCTGTCTACATCCCTTCTAGTTTCTCATGTTTTTGGTGTATATAATGACGCATTTGTTTCTCAAGTGGCTATGTGGCAGTGACAGAAAGAATGCACAAAGTGACTCTCCCCATAGCTGCCAGTTAGCTTCAGCTACATTTCCTTTGTTTACAGTTTTCCAGCATGGTGTGTTTTTCTAATGAATGATAGTTCTAATGAATGAATGAGTTCCAGCATTCTGCCAGTGTATGCCAAAGATAGTCTGCAAGATCCCTCCCCTATATTTTTCAATATGAGACGCTGTGGAGTGAACTACATATTTTGATAGATGATGCAGTATGTTTCTGACAGTGACAAGTTTTTATCTGTTATGAGAATTTGAGATAATGCTGTGCACTAGACTGAGGTAAAAAACCCTGTATTTCACACACCTCATCCGATGTTCAAGTCTGCAGGAAGCAAAGAAGACACCCCTAAATCTTGTATCCTAAGGTTTTAAAATTATTAGAATCATATCTTGGTTTTAATAATATAGACAATTTTTAGAGAAGACAATAATTCAGTCTTCAAATTTGGCACTTTATTTAAAGAGAAAATATGCAAAAATATGTTTCAATATTTCACCGATTTTCTCTCTTTTTTTTTTTCTTTTTTTTTTTTCCTCCTTTCTCATGGAGTAAAATCATAATCTCAAAATGCAACTTTTGTTCTGGGTGATTGAACCCTTCACTGTGCAATGTATGTATTTTTACATGTATAAGTAGAATGCTGGCAAACTCCTGAATGTCTAGAAGGAAGTCAAACCATCCATATTCTGTAAAAAAAAAAAAAAAAAAAAAAAAATATATATATTTAAATTTTTATTATTATGCTCAGGAAAAGCTGAACATATTATTAAATTAAGTAAACAAAATTGTGGAAGAACAGGATCTGTTGTAATACTCTATGAATCATAAAAATCTGACAAGATAAATAAATATCTGATTGAATAGTAAGTTGACCAAATAGTCTTCTCTCCATCCATTACTAATTGAAAATCTAGGCTGTACAGATACTAGTTGATGTCACTGCTTAGGCACAACAGACACAAACACAAAGACCCATTAAACTGAAACCTTAGAGTTAGTGCCTCAAGACTGTGATGCAGGGTTACAATGTGAAAAATATCGCAGCTTACAGCTCTGATTCACCTCTGAATGTAAATGATGACAATTAGTTCCTATGACAACCACTTCTGTGAGTATTGTTTTCTGTGACGATAAAAAAATGCTTGATGCATTATGTATCAAATACATCTTATAGACAGTTCTGGGCCTGCTCCTATGGATGAAATTACAACACTTAAAGCTTGGTGATATATATGAGGAAGGAACATCTACTTGATTGAAGAAGTGATTGTGAAGTTACATAAATCAAGTCTGCTAACTTCTCATGTGAGCATTTCCAACCTTTAAAAAGACACAAAAAGATTTGTTTAAACCATGCTTAGTCTGTAGGTTAGAGAGATATAACAGAACTGCGCTTGAATAGCCGTCAGCACAAGCCGATAACGCTTCATTAACTATAGTGGTTTAGATCATGTTAATATCAGGAAGCAGAGCAGATGCTGATGGTGATAGAACTCCATATATTGCTTTACCAATAAATTAGCTATTCTTAAACCCTATTCTAGATGTCATTTGTCTCTGGATTTGAATTACCCTGACCCACTGTGGAAGACACATAAAAATTTATTTCAAGGACAAACTGTCAAAGATAGGCAAGATGTTACTGCTTTCCAGTTCCTAAGCGTCTTTATACATGTGTAAAATTTATGTCTTAGATTAGTATGAAAGATGACAAAACATGAAGAGATCAAGATAAAAGTTCACCCAGAAGACCTGATTTTTCCCAAGTTCCCCTCAAATATCCTCTAGATAGTCAGCATGGTTTAATCAAGGGCAAATCTTCCCTGACCAGCCTAGGGTTATTTTCTGATAATGAACAAATCAGTGGACAAGGTAAGACCTGCAAATGTCATCTACCTGGACTTCTGAAAAACCTCTCACATGGTCCCCTACAACATCCTTCATTCTAAATTGGAGAGAGATGGATACATTGGAAAGACTGGTTCCACATCCAGATAGAGATCAGTGGCAAGTGGTGTCCCTCAGTGGTCTGTACTGGGACCAATACTGTTTAATATCTTCAGCAATGACTTAGACAGTGAGATCAAGGTCATTCTCAGCAAGCTTGCAGACAATACTAAGCTTACTGTTGCAGGTGACAAACCTGAAGGACATGATGCCATCCAGAGGGCTCGTGTAAACCTCATGAGGTTCAACAAGGCCACGTGCAAGATCTTGCACTGTAATTGGAGCAACCCCTGACATGAATATAGGCTGGAGGATAAAGGAATTAATCAGTTCAAGGAAATACCCTGAAGTTGTGCCAGTGGAGGTTTAGATTAAATATTAAGAAACATTTCTTCACAGAAGAACATTGTAACAGGTTGCTCAGGGCAGTGGTTGAGTCAACAACCCCAGAGATGTTTAAAGGACAGGTAGACATGGCACTAAAGGACACGATTTAGTGGTGGAGTGCCAGGTTTATGGTTACACACAATAATTTTATAGGTCTTTTCCAAAGTAAATTATTCTATGATTTTACTGCCAGTAACCAGTCACCTTTCCCCTTAATGTTCATTAACTTTCAAATTTAGAAAAAAGTATTCTATTATTAGTGTGGATCATACATGGAAACAATTTCTTCCACTTTTTTGTACTTGCTAATACTTGCCCTCTGACATATTGCCTTTACTAGTCAGGCAACTAATTGATACACAATGCATCCTCATGACTTAGTTAAGATTAAGAAATTGGAAGATACCAATACTTTTTCTCCAAAACCTTCTGCCCAAGGGTTGCTGGAAAGTGATGCTGTATATATGTTCTAGTGAAATTTTCTTTGTTAAATTTGTCCTTAGGGCCAGATCAAAACAAATATCTGTATAGAGTTGCAAAATACAACAAAATCAAAAGTCTAGCTCCAGCTCTTTCTGGTAGATGATTTTTATTCATCACTCAATGGCCTATTTTTCTCACTCTCAGTGCTGTCTTTGTATTTAATTGACACCTTAGTGCTCTTTTATTATTACTAATGTGTACAATAAAGTGCATATAGTAGCTAAGGAAATGTTCTCTGTGTATTTCAAGACACTCTTCTTCCTCTAACAGGAACAGCTGGTGAAAATAGAGTAGGGTGGAAGGTGAAAGGAAAGAAAGGGAATCTTTCTAATGTTTCAATCATTAGACGATGTGTCCCATGAAAATTTTCTGGTTCTAGATACAGCAACTCATTAAAACATAAGGCTCTGGTCTTGATTCTTGACTATCAACAGAAAATATTCTAGATATTCCTGAGACACATTCTCTGTCTTTTTGTATTACAGAGCCAGCATAATGTAACCCCCAGAACTTGTGTTTTAACCAGTGTAATTGTTTGGGATCTTTGGCTTTTGACAAATATTTCACACCTGTGGCAGCACATAGAGACACACACATTGACTCTGCTCAAGACAGTGCGACTGGAGAAATACTTTTGACAGGCTTGGGCAGCAAATAAAAAGTTAGGCTTTGCAAAAACATGGCATTTGTGTGACACTTCCAGAAATATAGCATATTTAGGTGAACTTATGTCACATAAACCTCAAGGCTGTCATTTACTTTTCCTGTTAGTTGTCTTGCTCATTGTAAAGTTTCTCCCATGTAGTAACAAAACGTCATAATACTTAGCCCTAACTTACTGTAGGGAAAGAAAGTTAGACACGAAAGATTTATTCAAGGAGGAAAAAGGGTTTCAATCAGGGAGGTTTTCACTCGTGGGAAAACTTAGCCTAGGAAAAATCTGGTGTGGTGGAAAATTTTTTTCCATGAATAGCACTACCTATTTTCTGCCTCTCTGTTTTGAGAAGTTAACCTCTCAGTTGCAAGAAGAGATAAAAGTTCTCACAGATGTGATTAAGATCCCTGCTGGGAGTGAGGGAGACCATAAAAGCAAAAAGAAGAACACAGCCTTGAAGTTATGCATATGTGAAAAGTGTCTTTATAGAAGCTTGATTTAGGGAGGGGGATGCTTCAGACCCTTTTAACATTTCTCCAGGTGACATTTAGTCTCTTTTGAGGGTTCTAAGTTGCCTCGTCACAGTATCATTGGGTTAAACGTGGAATAGTAGGAGCTGATGATAACATATAGGGTTCACCAGCCTCAGCAACCTGTCAGTGATGTCACAAATGTGAGTTCCTAGTACACAGAAAAGTTTTCAAGCGAAATTGTCTGTATGGCACCTGGGTGCTTCAGTGCCTCTCAGTAAGGAATCTCTGATTCCTAATACTTTACGCGCTTTTCTGTTGGCAATGGTCTTAATGTATGCTGAAAGATGGACAAACTTTCCATAAATGGCTTCTCCTGTTTCCTACCTGTTACTCACATGCTCAACAATCACTATCCGTGTTCTATTTCAGTGACCTTTTTCACCAATGGATCAGTATTGTGAAGTCTTTCTGGAAGTTCTTATATTCAGCTTTAGATCTGAAAGTGGAATCTTCACTCATGTGTCTTCTAATTTCATTTCTTTTTCTAGGACTATGAGTTAGTTTCAAATAGAAATTGCTGACCTATGATTCTCCAGGGCATCTTTATAGACCCTTTTTTTTTTTTTTTTTTTTTTTTTTTTTTTTTTTTTTTTTTTTTTTCCATACACTGCTTCTAATTCTGAAGTGAATTTAAAATGTATTTTGTACATCACTATTTCCAGTTCAGTGGGTTCATGTTCCCCTAGCATTTTTTCAGTTAACATATTTAAGTAGTAGCATGCTATTATTATTTGAATTAGTAGTTTTGAATACCTTCTACTGACACTTCTTTCTGAAGCAATTCCTCAGATTTCTTCTCCTTTGCTGTAGAAACTTCTTAAATTTCTCTGTAGTCAACACTGAAATTATCTTCCTTGAGTATGGATTTTATTTATTCTACTTTTTCATCCTAACTATATACTGTGTTAGTGCTAGCATGTACAAAGCTGTTGGCTTATTATAAGTTGAAACATTTTATTATTAGTTTTAGTGCTTTGAGCATTTGCTTCTCAAGATCTCTAAAAGGTTCTTTTCTATTCTACTCATTTTGACATGGCTTCTACTTTTGAAAGGCACTTTGTATCCACTAATGGCCTCTTTTAGACAGCTCTCTAATCATGCTGAGGAATTATTTCCTTCTTTCTGTGATCTTTTCATAATCCATTTTGAATGGCAATCTACATTTAGCCTAAGCTTCTAATTTTGCATCTTTCTGCAAGGATGCAGTGAATAAGCATTTTATTCTTTCAGGTGAGCAATTTATTTTTCTAGAGGCACCTCTTCCTCTTCAAAGCTCCAAAGTAGAATTTTTGGCCTTCGAGGTAAAAGATAGCTGGTTTTATGTACTTCTTTTTTTTTTTTTTCTTTTTTCTTTTTCCTTTTACTATTATTTTCTAATATGACGTAGATTTTATATTCTAACATCTTGAATTAGCACTTACCAGGATTAGATTGGGTATTTTTTTCCTATGTGAATTTTCCAGGTAATTACTCCAAGAAACAATGATTGATAGCTTTAAAATACTTAATCTTCATCATGTCCTGATGTGTAATTTTTCTGACCTTTATAGTGCCAGTCTACAGTTATTACTTTGTTTTTAGTGTTGGCAAATTATCTGATCTCTTGTAGTGCTTCATAGTCCTTGTCTTAATCAGTCTACTATGCCAGGGAATCCATGCCAGATCCCTCCATACACTGGAACTAGGTCAGGCATATACAGAGTGAAACAGTGGATTTACTGTCCTGTTCCAAACTGCTGTACTCAGATACAGAGCTGCTCAAAAAACCTTATCAAACAGTACAAATCACATGATCTGCAAGTTCTTATATTCCCTATTTCTTCCTTTTCTTTTCCTCGTTCTTCTTCCTTTACCACTCTCATCCTCTGCCAAATAAATTCTTTCATTTAGTTGTTTAGTGGTTTGTTTGTTTTTTTCCCACTGGTCCCAGATTTGCTACATGGATATCCAAATTTGGTATTTCTGATAATGTTAAGTCAGTGACCTTGGCAGTGCACAGCAATACTGGCAGGGTTACCCTGATGCTGCTGACCTTGAGCAATAACCCTGAGATTAGCTCAGTTGGTTAGATCTGGTGCTGATAATGCCAAGGTTGTGGCTTCAATCCCTGGAGGGGCTATTCACTGATGAACTGGACTTGAAGATCCTTGTGAGTCCCTTCCAACTCAGCGTATTCTGTGATTCTGTGACTTGCACTCTCTGAGAGCTTCAGCAACCCCTTCAAGTGTTTCAGAGGCTTACCCCTTTCCCATGAAACTTCTCTTGCACACTTGTGAGATCCTTCAGAGTTGTCTGTATCTGTTGTTGTCTTTTCACATTTTTATCCAGTGGTCTCCTGATGTCATGTACAGTAGTTTCTCATGTCCAGTTCAATTAGCTTAACCTCAGTCAAGGGCCAAATAACGAGCACATCTGTCTGCAGCCTTAATACTCCAGTAAGACTCAAACATACCAATGCTCCCCAAAGCTTAAAGGAAGGGCTTGAACTACCCTCAAAGAATCAGATCTCTCACAACCTTACATGGGAATTTATTCATTACTAGCAAGATTTTTAGGGACTGATGGGTTGTTTGTTTTTATTTTTAATACCATTATTTTCTTTGAAAGACTACAGAAAATATAGACAGCCACAACAAGGTGAATGTCCTAAAACTCCATGATTGTATTTGCTCATATCTAGTTGCACTTAAGGAAAAAAGAGAAATAGTAGAGAAAGAAATGATGGAATTTATGGCTGAAACAGAAAAAATTATAAACTCAACTGTCTAAAGTTGAAGAGGAGACCAAACAAACATTTTGATATTAAAAAAACCAACCAAACAAAAACCACTTCAGTTCTCCTTATAGCTTTAGACATTTTGCAGAATGAGAAAGAAAGTCTAAAATACCAGATACAAGGCTTCAAAGGGTGGATGAGATGAATCCTGAGAAGTAGTATGGAATATCACTGAAAAATGGAAATAGATTAAATCAGATATGCAGAAAATGCAAGAACTCTCCTTTGTCAAGAACACTAATCAAGTGGATAAAATGAACAACATAACTGGAATTAATGATGTTGTTCTCCATTTCAGAGAAAGAAAAAATAGGAGTATTAATGCTTTACTGATACCTCCTCTAATGTTTCAGGGTTATTTCATATCAATATAGATTAGATTTCATTGGATTTATAGTAAATAAAAGGAATTTATACCCTCCCATACCACAAAACCCAGAAGTACCACTGGAAGCCTGTTATGGAAAGCAAACACATCATATGTTTTTCATGGGCTTATAATTAAATTTTGGATATGATCGAGACACTGAAGTTTGACAGGGGGAATACAAAAGACAGTTTGTGTAAGATCATAGATGTCATCAGATGGTTTTGGTAGTTTTTGGTTTCAGCATTCTGTCTCAAGGACTGATGAGGTATTTTCCTTATTATCTTTACTCTTCCTTCCAATTTTCTAATTCAGCTAACCCCTCATCATCTCTAATATATTGTCTTTCAGAGACCTTTTAAAGATGATAAATATAACTTCTTGGATGCATTTGATATGTGTATTTGGTTCACTTCAAATATATATTTTGCTGTATTCCCTTGGATTATTTAACCAGTGATGTGCAAAAAGGTAAACATTTTATTTGTAAGTGAAGTCAAAAATTTATTATTAGTTTTGCTCAAAATTTTTACTGGTATAACCAAAATACAACAGACAATTATTACTATTAACCCGGTTACAATGATGCTAACACTCGCTATCAAAATTATTAATTCTAAATAAATCTTGTTAACAATATTGCAATTACAAGTTCTTCTACAAAGAACTCTCTCTAATATCTTCACCTCTTTTTGTTGGACTTATTCTACTACTTCTCTGGGGTTTAGTGTCAATAGTTTCTGCAGGTAGGAGAGAATTGCAACAACTTGCCGGCATCCTGAGTGTGATGTTTACAGAACTAATTTTCTTTTTTGGTAGTAGGAACAAGAAATTTATTGTCAAGTATTTTCTCTTCCTCACCCTAGTGTTTGATTAGGATTATTTCTATTGTTTGATTTGCATGTTTCACACCTTCTTAGAATCAGAATCATAAAATGTTTTGGTTTGGAAGACACTTTAAAAGCTAGTCCAAACTTCCAGAAATGAGCAGGGCCATCTTCAACCAGATCAGATTGCTCAGAGCGCCATCCAACCTGACCTTGAATGTTTCTATGGATGGAGTATCTACCATCTCTCTGGGCAACCTATTCACCATCCTCATCATAAAAAAAAAATTCTTCCTTTTATGTAGTCTTAATCTACCCTCTTAGTTTAAAACCGGTGTACCCCCTTCTTTCATATAAGCTCCTTTTAAGTATTAAAAGGGTACAATAGGGTCTCCCTGGCTTCTCCAGGCTGAAAAACCTGAACTGTCTCAGGCTATAGGAGAGATGCTCCAGCCCTTTGATAATTTTTGTAATCTTTTTTATTGAAACACCATACTGTATCTCCCTTTTATAATTTTGGCACATTTTATGTGCATTAGCTATATGTTGCTTTTCATTTTTATTGCACCTAAAACTAGTTTTGTAGACCTCTTTTATTTGAATTACTACCAAGATAGGATTACTGATTTCTTGATAGACTTGGGTTCTCCATTGTCATATTCTGCTAATATTTCCACTCTCACTGTATACCTGCATTCCTTTAACTGTGTTTTTGTCCTGGGATCGGTTCTCAGTACACAGCACAACTTCTTGATACTACTGTCTATATCAAACAAATTAACAGTCTTTGTTAAAATTTAAAAATATTATACCACAAATTAAACATCATACCCCAGATATAACAATAATATACACCAAGTTAAATGAAGGTAAAGCAAACTCAATAATGGCTATATGGTTATTACACAAATGCTGCTATAGGTAAATAAAATAAAACAAAGATATAAGAAAGAGAAATTCAGAGAAAGTGTGTGTGATAGGCTCAGGCCTGAGTAATGCGATATTAACTGAACACAAGGAGGGGTCTGTTGTTGTTAATATCAGTACTTTATTTAATAAATACATAGCTAAAAGGACTTTGACAATGGACATCTCCTTCTGTTCTAAATATTTCTGTTAGAATAGTTTTGTTCTTGCCTGAATTACAGTGCTGCCATAGAAAGAAAGACAAAGAAAAAATGACTCTTGATAAAAGAAGATGCCACACTGCACACTGGATAGCCTTTTGAAATATTGTCACAAAGCAATTACAGAGAAGTTCAGGGAAGAACTGACTCTAGGGAAAAATTTACTACAAATGATCCAGAGCAAATATGTTGACTTACCCTACTGTATTACATGCACTCCAACCCATGATATAGCAGAGAACATAAGGAAGAATTAGAGCACATTAGCTAAGAATTCAAGGTGACGTCTAGAATACAGCAAGAAGTAAACAACAAGAAAAAAAAATCTAAAGGAAATAGTTTGTTGTGAATATTGAACATTAATGACATACAGTCAATCTGTTCATCAGTTAGTTTTGAGCAGAATGCACAGGTGAGTTTTGAGCAGAGGCTGTTTCATTTCACACGTGGCTTAAACTTTAAGATGGCAGTTATTTCTCCCAAAAATAGAGTATTAAAAATAAAGCTTCTAAAAACATTGTATACTGCAATCAATACTTTGATATATGTACTAGAATTCATTTCAGGTGTAAATTTGTCCTCTTCACAACTGCATAATATTATCAATTCATGGTCATATTGTGATCAACCAATATATTCACATATTTTTTCTACTTACATTTTAGATCATGGGATTTCAGAGCATGGAATTTACTGGAGAAATTCTTACTAGTCTATAAAAATGAGAGAGTGACATTGAATATATTTATTCTATTTCCTTTGCCTCTTCAAATCCAGTTCATTTTTAAATACAATCTTTTTGCTATTTTTTTAAGATGTTGATTATGTCATTGGTGTAAGATCATTATTGTAAATACTAAACCAAATCAGTTTCTAAAAAAATAATATTTGAAGTATACCATCTTCCTCTATGTTCCATATCTCCAAGCTTTGTGATCAAACAATAAAAGAGGCATATAATATATACCTGACTGTAGATTATGCAATAAGTTCTTTGATTTTTCCTTTGTCGGGGTACAAATCTTTAACAGCACTACAAATTCCTTTCTTTTTAATTTTTAAATTCAGATGTTTTTTTCTTTTTAGTAAACTACTGCATGTCTTGCTCTTATAGCATTTTGGAATGTTAGTTAACTACACATTCAGTGGCTAGGGTACTTCTGCAAACAAAGATTATAATCAAGGGAGAAACAGTCTTTCATATCTAACCTCCTAAAATGTCAAGGAAAGCTAAAAAAATATGGGCATCATGTGGTTTGTAAATCTGTCTTCAAGTGTGTCATTCCTGAAACTGTGTTCCTGATATGTAAACACCCTCAGCAAATAAATATCTGTCATGTTTACCATCTGTGCTAAACCCATCCATACACTTTTTTAAGAAAACAAAATCATGTCCTCTCCAAAGTAATTTTACTAGTGCAGGATGCTCAGTCCCTGAAATATTTATCTGAAAAGAAACAGACAATATTTCTATAGAGCATTGTTTTGTTGAGAGTTTTGTGGGTTTGGGGTTTTGAGGATTTTTCTTCTT
Source organism: Anabacerthia variegaticeps (assembly GCA_035583185.1). Taxonomy (NCBI): domain Eukaryota; kingdom Metazoa; phylum Chordata; class Aves; order Passeriformes; family Furnariidae; genus Anabacerthia; species Anabacerthia variegaticeps. The sequence goes on from JAWWEW010000078.1 coordinate 134,453,272, forward strand.
TGTTTTGGGGTTTGGGGTTTTTTTTAGAACTGAATTATTCATTTAACTTATGAAGCAGAATACCCCTGCCTTATGGTTAGGAAATCTACTTTTATTTTTTTTTATGGTATTACTTACTTTCATCAAGTCTGTCATTTGGTTTGTTAAATTTCACACATGAAAATGTGTTGGTTTTCAGAGTTGTGGTGTATAGAATGAGTTTCTTCACTCTCACCAAGATGCTGCCCAACGTCTTTCCTTGGTGCTCCTCATGGACAATGTTGTAATACCTACTTGGTCTAGCATGCACACAGAGTAAAAATGGATGTGCAAGTGGAGAAATAATTGGGACAATGTTCTCACAGGAGTGAAAAAATGGGCAAGGATTTAGAATAAGAAACCAATGCTCTAATGGTCTGATGGAAAACCCATTTCATGAAGGAAGAAGTAAGAGTATGTGTTAACAAGCAAGATAATAGGTAACAGAGAGGAAAGAACTCCTCATAAAAATGGAGGTAAAATATCTAGATTATGTTAAGTAGTAAACGGACTGGAAAAAAAATTTTATTAGTGGACTGCACAAAACGGCCCCATTAAAAAAATCCACTGATATAATGAAATATGAACACTTTGTTAGTTTTATAGTGAAATCAAAACAAGAATATCTATAGATATAAAATGGTACAGACCTATTTATAAAACAGCCCTTTTTTTTCCTTATGTTTTGTTGTTGTTTCTTTTTGTTTTGTTTTGTTTTGTTTTTTGTTTGATTTGGTTTGGTTTTTTATTTGTTTAGGGTGTTTTTGTTTAGTTGGGGTTTTTGTTTGTTTTTGTTTGTCTGTTTGGGTATTTTAACAGTTGCCTACAAAGATCATTTCATTGTAGTAAACCTTGCTTCATTCCTTGAAGGTTTAGTTAGCTGGAGTTTTGGATCTTTTTTCATATATTTCTTTTTTTCTTTTTTGTGGTTGGAGGCAGTAATAGAGTGGCACAATGTGAATATTGTCATAGGAGAAGGATTGAAGAGATCAGGGATAACAGTTCTTGGATAGGCTTAAAAAGAAAAAAAAGTAGGATCCTTTTTTGACATACAAGCCATCAGTTGTCTAGTTATAAGTCTTCCACAAAAGTCCAACCATTACTCCACCAAAAAAAGCTGTCCTTCCAGATGAACCCATCCATCAGCTTTCTTAAGAAAGGCCCTTTAATATATTCATCCTTTTCTCCACCTAACTTTTCTCCACTCACAGATCTTTGAAAAGTGATCCATCAATCAATGCCATCCACAATCTCTCTTTTCCTTACTCACTTCTTAGCCTTATTTCTCTATTGTTAGCACTATTTCAGAAAATAAGGCACTGAACAGCTGAACAAGTCACTACGTAAGGATGCAATAGGGAAACATATAAAGAAAACACAAATAAAACCTCTCCAGAGTAATGCAACCATTGCATCTGAATTACACCCAAATCTCAGGAGTGCCAGACCAAAACCACATGACACGTAAGGGATAAAGAAACATACCTCACTCATCAATTCAGAAATTTACTAATAGTCTCATTAGAGTGCTAATAGTCTATTCAAAATTTATTGCTATTTGAATTACAATGTTGGCAACGTTTTTAGTCTGAAGTTCTTGCAAATATTCTCTGTCCAAGAAAGGATGTCTTGGTCATCATTTGCTCACCAGAACTCCCTTTGACAGATTATATAAAAAAAATCACAATAATATGTTTGTCACTGTCACTTATTACAAGAGAAAGCAGCTGCTATAAAGCAATTTTGTTTAAATTACATGAGACTTGAAAATCAATAAAAGCAGTAATATTGAATGAAGTATTATGGCAACAAGCAAGGCTTCTTATGTATACCAAGAAATTATGATGGCAGATGTAGCTGTGCATTCTTCTCAGCTTATGATTAATACTTCACCCTGAAAATGTCAGATTGGTCTTAAATCTTGCAGTGTTCTCATATGGTAGGATTGTGCCAGGACTCCTGCTCACTGTCCAGTTTACTATTTCACCATCTGTTAAAACATAAACAGGTTCCCCAGGGAAGTGGTCACAGCACCAAGCCTGACAGAGTTCAAGAAGCATTTGGACAATACTTTTAGGCTTATGGTGTGACTCTTGGGGATGGTTCTATGCAGGGCAAGAAGTTGTACTCAATGATCCTTGTGGGTCCCTTTCAACTCTGCATTCTGTGATTCTGTGGTTCTGTGACGAAATTTGCTTCAAATTTTACGACTGCCACCAAAAGTAGTAACACTTGTTACACCAAACACTGATCTGAATAGATTTGTTCATCAAATTTATTATTAACTTCTAGTATCATGCCAATTCAGAGCCATATTCTAAGTCCAAATTCCTCTCTGTATTTTTATGACAGAACTCCAAATGGTGTTCTTTCCTACCCCTAATGGAAAGGAACAAATCCAAAACTAATTATTTCTTTTAGGATTTTGTATAGCTGCAGAAGCAATACCAGAAAGATGCCTAAAGCAAGATAGCTATTTAAAGTTAACCATAAAGTATCCTACTCATAGAATATTATCATGCATTTATCATAAACAATATTCTCTTTGAGCAGGGTGTAGGCTAGTAAAAACACTTCCAGTGGAGGCCTCCTACAGCTGCACAAAAATTAACACTGGAGAGAAAAAAAATATACAGTCTGCAGTGTTTTTTAGTAAAATGCATGTGTTCAAATTACAATATTTTGAAGTTCTGATTTTCAGAAAGTGTTTAATTAAGACTTCAAAGAAGTACACTTCTTACAGAAGTCTCAAATTGTTGAGACTAATCTTCAGTTTTGTTTTCTCCTCTTAACCTTACCTTCTGACCAAGGAGAGAACGTCCCGTCTTTCTTCTGCAGAAAATATAAAGGATTGCCTATATGTAACTATGCCTCTTTAAAAACATAGGACACAGTACCCTACATTCAGACTTTCAGTGTTTACAGACCTCTGTCTGATGCTTTACATCTTTAGGCAAGTACATGGCTTGTTTTATGGACAGTGTCAACTCCAGTTTACTTCATAACACATTTTTCTGTCACAGATTGCTTACAAACAGACTGCCCTAGGAATGTGTATTCGTGTCACATAAGTTTAAATATCATAAGTGGTCTTTCTTTTGTAATAAGTTTTGCTCAGGGGAAGTAATAAGTGACCAACAGATTTATCTCTTTTCTTTTCTCTTTGTCAAATATCTGTTGTTTGTAAATCAGAAAAATAAAATGTCTGTTTGTTACTTCTCTTAACCTAATATGTGACTATATATTGTGATACCAAACTGACAATGCTAATAGTATTTATGTGACATTTATCATAGGAAAAAAAGTATTTTCCCCCTCACCAAATATATTTAGAATAATTACATGTTCTCTTTCAGATCTTCTTGTATGAAGAACAAAGGTGAAGACTGTTTATTTGTTATACATTCCTTCCATTCATTGCACAACATCATCTTTCATATTTTGCAAAAGTTTTTCTGAGAATAAAAACAGTGTCCAGTGGCTGGCTTGTTGTGCTGTACTTAACATTTCCAGTAAAATTTAGCACATTGTAAACAGTGTCTACTAGTTACAGTAGCATAGCATTTGGTGGACAATCTTTGGAAAAGAAGCTACACAAGCAGGCTTATGTTGTTTGTAGTCACTATTCTTTGCAACATTCCCTTCATTGTCATAGCCTCTCTATTTTTACTGTACTATTTCAAATCAATATGAGTGAAATTTAAAAAAAAAAAACAACAAACTATTGTTTAACCTTTTTTTCTATGTTAATTCTATTTCTTTATCTGTTTTTTAGATAAATATTCTAATTTTTATCTATTCTTTATTCTAGTTGCAATTGCAACTTATAATTACTGGTTCTGGTTTGTGTTAGAGTTTGATTTGTTCTTTGGTTTTGGTGTTGTATCTGTTTTATTTTGTTTCCTCTTTAAATGAAATGAAATTGAGCCTTTGTTCTTTTTCTAACCCTTTTAGATACAATTTGTGTCTTTTAATTTGCAAATTTGTAATTTAAAGCAGATTTAATGAGATTTTAAAGCAAATCTGATAGGCGACAAAACCAGAATAATGGTGGCAGGAAGAAGCTGATTAAAAGTTTATGTTAATGTTGAAATAGATTCTAGGCCTACTTTCACATTGCTAAATGCTTCTACTTCAGTGACTAAGCCCCAAACCCAAGACCAAGGCTGCAAATTGTTTGTGGTTCATGTACAGTTGTATGAGCTGATTGAGTCTTACATGGTGCCTGGAGGTTCTAAGAGAAGTTTAAAATTTAAGGGGACACTTCAGTTCTAAGTTTCTGAGTTCAAGTGAAGAAGAAAGCATGCTCCAGTGGAGTACCTATGATAAATATGAGAGGAACGGCAGTGTGTGTGACAGAATATCAGAAAAGCTCTAGACGTTCTAAAAATTGTGATATCAGACAAAGTAGTGTTAGTTCACTAAACAGAAAAGAGGAACTTAAACATGGTGTGTTCTCATCCTTAAACACTATCAAAAAGGCACCTGGAGTGAACTATCCCCAAGAATCAAGAAATTGCATTTCATTTTGGAGAAGATTGGTTTTCTCTCCAGAAAGAGAAGCCACAATGGTGTGCAATGTGGACTATCAGGAGACTGAAACCTGGGAGTGAGTTAGAAATGGAATTATTTCACAGTGCAGGTGGTTTCTAAATTTTGTAGATAGCACAGAAAAGCAAATGTCAAAATGTGACAATCTTATTCTAGGATATTGCTACTATTAGTGAGAAACTACTACATGCTATACAACAATCATTTGCTCAGATATTCAGACTCCACTGTTGTACTCAGAGATGCAGAGCTGTGTAGAGCAATTGTACATATCAAAGGCCAATCTGTAACTAATAATGTCAAAAGTTAAGAAGGAAAAAATGGAAAACCAAAAGGCCTGATAACCCTCACTACTGTATGAACAAGGCATAGACTGGAAGAATTATCTGTGCATTCAGAGGTAAACTGAAATATCTCCTTCCAGAAAAGCCCACCTCTATCTGTCAGATTCATCATTGTCAAAATTATGGCTGTATGAGGCATATCCAGAAACCTAAGAAATCTGGTTTGCAGCAGATATTTCTTGTTCCAAAACCTCATGCAAACTGAAAAAATAGTCCCACGTTTCTCAATGCTTACTTGGTCAGCATGTCTTTGACTTTTCATGGAACTAGAAATTACTCTGTCTAGTGTGCAGTCTGTACATTATAACTATTGAAGATGAGATGCTTAATCCCATGTGTACATCATCTGTATAGAGAGGTGAATAAACCAGATTGTGCTTCAGCACCTTGATGTGTGTATTTATTAAAGAACTCTCAAGGCATTATTTCTACTGTAAGAACTACTATTATCCATATTAAAAATAGCTTAGGTGGTCTCAGAAAATTTCTATTTGAAGTTCATAATAAAATCAGGTAATTATAAACATGTCACAGTTAATACAGAGAAAAATGGTTAAGTTATCTAATGTAGCAAATTTTTTTGCAGCTTGCCAATAATACTATCACCACATTATTCTGTGATGTCCGTCATGATTTCTGCAGTATTGGCTACATGCAGCTGGCAACTATTGATGTTCTAATCAAAACAAGACTATTAAAAAAAATAAAACATTAATTTTTTCATGCAGCTCTCATAGATTCAGTGCTAAGAATATAAAGAGGGATGAAATGTAATCCACTTAGGCAAACACAACAGGAAAAAATCAAAAGCATACATGGTATTATGGTCTGTATCTTCAAGTTTATTAAACTTCTGTAACCTGCTAGAAGAAAGTAACCTCAAAGTATCCTGAAACACAGAAGTCTGTGACCTTTCCGTTTCTCATCCCACGTTTTCCCTGAAGCCCATGTGGATGAGAGTGATAAACAGAAAATTCGTAGAAATCATGAACTCTCTTTTAACTTAAGATAAACTAAAATGTTTTAGTGTCATCATGGCTAGGCTTCGTGAATGAAGATTTGAGAAGGGCTCTACCCACGCTTTTTACAAGCACGCTGGTGGCTAAAAAAGGCCAATGCAAGATAAGCAAGTCTGATTGCAAAAGGCACAGTGGAAAGTCTCCATCGGCATTACTGGCGAGGCACAGTTCTTCTTGCGTTGCCTTTTTTCCTCCAGACTGATTCTGTGTGCATTCTCAAAGGAAGCAGCAGTGTTATGGATGGTGTGTCTCCATTTCTTCTGATTGGAGGCCAGAGTGGACCATTGATGGTGGTCAATATGACTAAGGCTGAGGTATTGTTTCAGGGAGTCCTTGTATCTCCTCTTCGGGGCTCCTCTCTTGTGGCAGCCAGTGGTGAGTTCCCCATAGAGCACAATCTTAGGGAGGTGGTGTTCCTCCATCCTGGAGATGTGCCCTGCCCAGCACAGCTGTGTTTTCAGCAGCACGATGTCAATAGTGGTGATCTTTGCCTGTTCAAGGACAGACACATTAGTCATGTAATCAGACCAGTGGATGTTCAGGATTGTACAGAGGTAGCACTGATGGAAACGTTTGAGGAGTCACAGGTGGTGGCAGTAGATGACCCATGATTCAGATCCATATAGAAGAGTAGACAGTACAATGGCACTAATCTTCTTACTTTTCTTCATGTGTTTATTGCACCATCTCTTTTATGAAGATTCCAAAAGCTCTCTATGGCTTTGCTAACCGGTTGTCTATCTGTTTGTCAATCTTACCATCTGAGGAAATGATGCTTCCCAGATAGCTGAACTGCTGGATTGACCTAAGCTCTGATTTGCCTATGGTGATGTGGGGATGATGGAAAACTTCCTGAGGTGCAGGTTGGTAGAGAACTTCTTTCTTCTTCAAGCTGACTTCCAGCCCAAAGAACTCATCAGCCTCTGGAAAGCAGGATGTTAAGCACTGCAGAGC
>JAWWEW010000078.1:134460257-134471883 GCA_035583185.1 Anabacerthia variegaticeps
TAGATCCAATTCATTTTTCACTGGTTGTTGTGTAATGTGTTGAATTGCTGAGTCTTGGACTACATGGTTGGCACTGAAGAGAGTCTGAAAACGTTTAGACCATCAATTCAGGATGGAGGTTTTGTCTGTGAGAAGCATTTGTCATCTGAGTAGGGGGCTTTGAACCTGGTGTTTGGGTCCGTACACTGCTTTCAGGGTCTCACAGAATCCTCTATGGTTACCCAAATCAGCACATAGTTGGGTCTTTTCTGCTAGGTTGATCCACCACTTGTTCTGGATGTCTCGATATTTCTGTTGGAGCTTACTGCATGCAAGGCGAAAGGCTGGTTTCCTTACATGGCAAGATGGCTGAGTGAGGTGTGCTTGGTGAGCAGTTCTCTTCTTTGACAACAATTCCTGGAATTCTTGATTGTTTTCATCAAACCAGTCTTTGTGTTTTGGTGGTTTTTTGGTTTTGTTCTTTTTTTGTTTGTTTGTTTGTTTTTGTTTTTTTTTGTTTGTTTTTTTTTTAGTGTAAGCTACCAGAAAATGTAAAAATGTAAATTTCATATGAATGTTAACTCTATTATGCTTTCATATTTTCTCTAATATTTTCCTTAAGCCAAAATAAATGAGAACTGAAACATTATAAAAATGGAGGATTTTTAGTTTTGTGGTGTTTGTTGTCTTCTTAGTTTCTTGTGAAATCTTTAGTAGTTCTAAGGAATTTTTTCTTAATCCAGGATCAGGTATTGTTGGCTAGTGTTGGTCAGTACTGGCTGAACTATAAACTCAGGATATTTGAGTTCATTTTTTTTTCCTGCTATTAAGACAGGGAAGGGAATGAAACATTAAAAGTTCTGTTATCTAACAATATTGAAGTATTGGATGTTTTAATTTGATTGTCTCCCACTGATTTTAATTCTGCCAAAGAAAGTCAGTTGTTCTCAGAGTACAATAATTAACATGATCTTAAAAGTGGTTTGTAGTGGATTTGCAGTGGGGTGGTTTGTGTGGACACCAGGCATTCAGCCAAGGCCAAACCATGTGGCGGTCAGTTACACGGACCCTGTTTTGGGGGTAAAACAAAATCGTTTATTGTAAGCACATTTCAGCATATATAGGGTTATTACAATTAGGAGGTTGGGTTACGCTAAGCAAGGGATGGAACATGGTAACTAAGAGAATACATTATGTTAACTAAGGGGGGAAACAGGTATCTAGAGTTAATCCATTATTCATGAACACAAGGGAAGGGGGAACAATACATGTGGTCAGGTGAGTTTCGGTGTGGGACAGGGAATACACAAAACTGCAAATCTTGTCAAATGCAAATAGAGTCTTTAGGTCCAGAGATGGGTCAGTGTCTGCAGATTGGATTAGCTCTTCTTTGGGAAGCTTCCTGCAATCTGGTATTTTTCAGTTTTGTATTCCTACAAAATCACAACATATTTATAAGATCAATATGATAGTTTGAATATTCTGGGAGGTCTTAATGCATGTCACACCACTCCTTTTAAGATTTCATTGACATTTTAACTACAAACTAGAAAGCCTGACATATATATGGTTTAATGTGCATTTTCAAAAGTTTTACAAATATAAATGTGAATTTTCAAATCAGAATAATTATATTAATCTTTTTTATACAATGTCTAATCTTTTTTTATACAATGTCTGAAGATTTCCTCATGAAAAGTATTCTGCAGGCATTAAGGATTACCATCATATGCTTTGTTTGGCAGGCAGGTCCCTAGAAATACATGGAAAGCATATGTGATATTTATAGATTTATAAAATACTATTTCAGATTAAGAAAAACAAAAAACTGTTTCTTATTACTATTACTGTACTCATGAGTAATCCTGTGCTTGAATTAATTAACCTATTTCTTGCTCTTTAAAACCTTTAAAAATACTATTAAAAAAAAATCTGATGATTCTAGGTTATGCTCTGTATAACATACTTCTTAAGTAACTTAGAGTCATAGAATTGTCAAGGTTGGAAGAAACCTTTAAGTTCATCAAGTCCAACCATCAAACCAGCACTACCACTGTAACACCTAAACCACAAAGAGCATCATCCACCACCAGAAAGAGGTGTCTCTTAAACACCTCCGGGAAAATGACTCCACCACTTCCCTGGAAATCCTCCAATGCCTGACCACCCTAATACATAAATTATCATCATGTAAATATTCCTTATAGAAAAAAAAGAAATAACATACCCCTCCTTTCCCCCCACCAAACACACAGTAAAGAACAAATATAAGCCACAGAAACACTTTGCCTCTCAAAATTAACAAGTCTTAGACATACACACACTTGATGGTCTTGTTCTTCACTAACACTTAGCATTTCCCAGATGATCATACAGAAGTTTGGTAGGCATTCTTCTTTTATCACCAGGTAACTTGCCAGCACAGATCTGTCAGCCTTTTCAATTCTTTTTGCAGAAAAGATATATTATTTCAAAAATTTATTTCATGGTTTTGCCTATCTCAATTGCAATCTTTGCAATGGAGGTAGACTAAAAGTAAGGTCTATATGGAAGAGAGATGTTTCAGTAAGGTCTTAAATGTGACTTGTAAAATTCATTGAGTGAGGACAGGATAAAGAAGGAAATTATTACTGTGGATAAAAGAATCAAGCTATTCTTCCTGCCTCTTTTCTACACTGTTTTTTTGGAACATGTGCTTTTTACTTAAAATGTTTCACTTTACGATGCACAAAAGTGAATTCTGTCAAGTAAAAAATGAAAAGTTTGGTCTCAGAAATGTACTGTGTAATGCACATCAGCAAGTAGAAAGCAAAATAAACCAACTCAAGAATGCAGATGAAATGGTCCACTGAAAAAAAGACATAAACTAGTTTACTGAACTTCATGTGTCACATTTGTGATATTCATCTGTACTCCAGAAATAACTGTCTTAGTCTTCCTTCTCAAACCTACATAAAAATTTGTTAGATTTAGCAAATGCATTTAGGCAACTTGATTCTCAGCTGGGCAATGCCTAAAGGTTGGCTGACATAAGACCTTGCATTAAAAGAACAGCAAGGAAAAAAAATGTTTTGGTTGTGGTTTCCAGCATCTGTCAGCTACTGAAAAGCCTGTAAGAAAGAACAGAGAAAAGACTTTCACTATTTTGCCATATGCCTTTCTGAAAAACTAGATGAATCTCAAACATTGTTATTGACTTAGGCACATTGTTTGCTATTTTAATCTAAAAGAGTGGTTTGCATAATGGCCTAAATGGGCTGTTATTGCTGCTTGTCAGGCCTCTGGCACTTTGTTGCTTTATGCAACCAGCTGCCTTATGTGTGCTTGGAAGCTGACCTTGTAATCAGAATAAAAAGTATTTTAAATCTTTCCCACTGATGCTGGGTCATTACAAAACCAGGTGGCAAATTTCATGGAGACCAAAGGTGAGTAGAAAATAGCCCTTCTTACCAAAGAGGGGTTTTAATGTTATTTGTTTAATGTAACCTATATAAGGAACAAGTTATAACACTGAAAAATGTGGCTAGATATAAGGAAAAATTAAATCACTACAGCAGAGTATGTGGAATCTTTACCCTTGCAAGTATTGACAATTCAGCTAGACAGCAGGGAAGCCTTACCTACCTTCAAAGCTATCCTTAGTAAAAGAAAACAGACTAGGTGGCTTTCAGCTGTCTCTTTCACCCTATATTATTCCATGAGTCTGAATAGGCTTTCCAAAAAGTGTTTTAAACCCTAAAATATGTTTTCTGGACCCTAAATGACTTTGGTAGAATTTAGATGCATGGTCAGCAATAACTTTGACCCTGGGTGTCTAACAAAGCTTTAAATCCCTAAGTTTTAGACAGGGCTTTTCTAACCTTAATCCTGAACAAAAAGCCATGCTATAACTAAATTGCAGCTTAGGTAGTCTAAGGATCCATTTAAACTCTGGACTGGTCTTTAAGGTCTATAGTCACTAAAATAAAATGGAAAAACCACAAGTTAACCAACCAAACACACACACACACACAAAACCTCAACAAAAACAAAATCTAAAATAAAATAGGATTCCAGAAAGTGCACTGGGAAAATTTATTAGTGTTTGCAATAGCCATACAGCTGTGTAGAAATACACTCAAGACAACCATCAGAAAGAGAGGAAATATGTATATTCTTCCTCAGACATATGCTTCTTCCGATTGTGGGTTGGGAAGGAGTAGCCATTTCTGCCATTTCTTGTCACATAAAAATAAGCTTAAAAAGAGAAGTGACTATCACTTTTAAAACACAGCAAAAGAGGACATGGTAGAAAAATTTCTAGGGTGTGGAAGATTTGAAAATTATCTTCTCTCTGATTAGAGGATTGAAATACATTTTTCATTTCTTAGAATATTTCTCTGACTGCTTAGCAGTGTATTTATGATTCATTATGCCAGAGAGAAAATAAATATGACAGTGTTACTTATGGATACTCTGTTTATGACTGCTTATGCTTCTGGTTCCCCAGATATGGTACACACGTGGCCTGTGAGATCCTCTAAGACTAGTGTGTGTATATATAAATAGAATACAAACATAAAGGAATGTTATTTTGGAAAAGCAAATTGTACTGTTACAGCATGTTACTTTCTCAACACTAGTTCCCCTGGCCTTGAAAAATTTGTGTATTACTGGTTCACTCACACCTTACTCTATCTAGATAAAAGGAAAAAGAGAGTCCTACATCAGGCAAGATGAAGTTATAGCAATGTTTTTATTTAATTATTGGAAAGGAATAGAAATTATGTTAAGAATTATGTAAAAAAAAAGTATTGGTTTTGAAAAGTAGCATTATGACATGAATGTCTCTCCTACATATGAAATATTTTTTCTAATCCTCTTGCAATACAGAAGGTTATCAGATGATGTCTGTTCATGAATAAACATTTTGAAATCAGGAGGACTGGATGTCTTGAATCTACACGTCCTAAAAGTCAGACAGATGTTAGGAGATCTCTGGCATACATCTTACTGTGGAGAAACACACAGCAAAATCCAACAAAAGCAAGAGACATTACTTCTAGGATACTTTTGTTATATCATCCATCTGATTTACAAATATGTCCAGGAGGTATAGGTCACATCCCAAGCTTATTTTTTTATCTACTTCAATGTTCTGTGTATTACACTGAAGTTACTCAGGTGGCTACTAAAGAAACCCAACAGATTAAAAATCCAACACCTGTTTATAAATTTATGTCTGTCAAATCCGTGTTCTGATCTGATTGATATCCAGTACATACCAAAATCCAGGGGGACTCTACAAGCTAAGATTTGTTTCACCTTCTTTAATATCTGAATACTAAAACTCATGCAGTTTTAACTCTGAAAGAACATTGACAGTTTACTTTAAACGGTTAGTATTAGAAAATGAGGTTTCATTTTATCTAGTAGTAGTCAATACTTCTAAGATTTTTGAAAGTCTACTAATCACCTGCAAAAGTCAGTAAAAGCACTATTCAATGTCAAAGTTACAGTTTATCTGTTTTCCGATAAACACGCTAGTCTTAGCCTTTCATCTACTTGTCCACAGCTAGTATTGTCTTCCATTATCAATAGATAATATGCAATATAAACAGATTCATTAGCTTCAAGTGAACGTTTTGTAGATCACAACAGTGTATACTAACTGATTTAAACAATACATACTATGCTAATTAATGTATCTGAACAATGCACCTTAAATATTTATTGAAATGCAAACCTCCAAATCCCCAAATCACAAGGTATTAAAAGATTTAGAAATGCTACTTCTATAGGCTGTTCATGTCCCAAAGCTATGCACATTAGTCTTCCACAACTCTCTGCCAGACTAGTCAGGACAAAGAAAATGGGAGATGCTTATATCTTAAAAAATGGCAAGTTCTGGAGTAAATTAATAGATTTTCGGAATTCACTGCCTGTGTCTCCATACCTCTTTTGCCTACCCAGTTTGCACACAGGAGACATAGTGACTTAGAGTCAAGTAGGTAGCAGGAGGTCTCTGTCTAGCTGTCATTAACAATAAATCCTTGCTAAATGTAATATTGTTTCAACTTGGGAAGAGAGGAAGGAGAATTCTGTGTAGTAGCCCCTCTGATCATAATTCCCAATGCTTACTTTTGTGAGATAGGAGTGCCAAATAAACAAGAGGTTATTTTAATGATTATGTCATTATTACTGCCCAACCTTAGTTTTATGTTTGTCACCTTGACATCTTGTAATGCATCATGAAGCAATGATGTATCAGCACCAGTACTGCAGACTTGGTTTTATTCCTTTTTTTTTCTTTTTCCCAAGACTATCACTAAGGAAAAGCCTAGTACAAAAAAATGGAGCTACTTTGTGTAAAATGCTGATGGATTTGCAATTCTGATCCTTTTTATCAAGGGTAGCAAAAACTCATTTAGTTCTACCTGATGAAGTACTTGGGACAAATAAGATCACCTGACACTTTGGTTACAAACATAATATACTATCCAATGCTGAGTTAATATATATTCACAACAAAACATGCGCCTGCAGTCATTTTTAAACCTTCACTCAAATAGCCTGTGGCTGTTGAGCACCTTTTTCAAAGACATGCTTTAAAGGATCTGCTTAAATTTTAAAGAGCTCTTTACTTATCACATTTTTATTCTCGAAACTTGAAATACAAGCTGTCCATTTTTCTTCATGCCGAATTACTCTCTGCTCATGCATTCTGTGCTGATGATTTAGAAATCAGTAGTATGCACTAATTATCCTTTAATTAAAACTATAAAATGTAACACACAACGTAACATATGTACAAAATGAACTAAATTTACCTTTGGAAAACTGTAACCCCCAGAAACATTTCAATTGCTAACAAATTACCTCTAACTATTTTCCTTTTCACTAATCTTTTCTTATTATTCTTGGTTGTTTTACACCCTAACAACATTTTTCTTAATTCTTTGCCTGACATGCAGACACCTTATACCTATTCCTCAAAAGTGCTTCATGGCAACAACCTTTTGAAATATTGACCCCATTTGTGACTCTTTCTATCAAACTCAGACTACTGCATCTGGAAATGTTGGAGTTGGAAAAAATCACCTTTTAAAATAATTTTTTTCTTCAGCTGCTCCAACAGCAATGGAAATGGCAGTAGTGGGAAAGAGGTGTGATGGAAGAGAGCAGGCTACTGCTGCTTTGCCTGCTACTGCTGTCCTTGTGTGCTAGTTTTATGTGGGGTTCCCAAAAAAAAATGCATTCTCTCTCAGTCTGAAACTTTACAAGAAAGCACAAAGAAGAACAAGACAGAAGTTTGCATAATCACAGAGTCCTGGCAAGTTGTTTACAGCCATGATGAGGGAACTTCCTTTTTTACCTCTGCAAGAGGTCTTTGGAAGTCAGAGAATGTGGTTTATACTTGGATGAGAAACAACAATCATAGCAACAATAATAATAACAACAATATCAACTAATTCAAAATATGTATCTGACACTGTGAGAAAATTATTCACTTTGCCTTAACTGACAGGAAATTTTCTTATTAAATGCACTTGGTTAAATGTTTAATAAATTTAAACTTGAAAAAATCCAAATTCCAGTTGGAATAACCATAACCACTTCAAAATGAAATATACTTGTAGCAGCATAGACAGTACTCTATTGGTTAATACAACTGTCAAAAATTATGAAAACTGATATTTTAGTCTGTTGCTAATCCTTTATCTGTGGTGAAACCCTTCCTATGATTTAGGTTGAGTTCCTTTTTTTCTTTTTCTTATGTCTTAAGCTCAAGCTAAGAGCACAAGAACATATTGGCATGAGCTGAAGAGAAGGCAGCCCAGCTCTGGTCACAAATAATAGTTTTCTAACAGGATCTGAACATCTGGGGATAGGAAAGTCTCTAGAGCTTTCAGTCAGGAACTGAATGATTATTTTAATTTCCATTTCTATCTACCTCTTTTCCTTATTTTTGCTGGTTTCATTTATTTTTTTTTTTTCATTGACATACTCAACCTATACTAAACTATTCTTATTCTTTGTTTTTCTTCTGCTGCCAGCAGTTGGAAAAAGAGAGAGATGGACATGTATCACTATATGTGCAAGATCATTACTTTGCACTTCATGATGTTCTAACTCTGTATCTGTTATATTACTGTTATAAATCTATAGCAATTATATTACCCTTGGCTTCCAGAAAAGAGAGCAGATAATCATGTGAATTTAGGAGAAGAAATCTGTCAAGATCAGATAGTAGGACTATTCCTCACTGTAACTACAGACAGTAGTGGAGCAACTGCAGTGAGTATCCTTGTGTGTGCTGAGTTTTTCTAATTCTAAATTGTGTCTTTGGTCAAGACTACTTTATGTTTTCATTAGAGAGGGTTTTAATTTACATTCCTGTAACTGATGCTCTTTTATTTTGCATTTTACTGATGTTTCAATAACTGGGCTTTAAAATATAGAATGCTAAACTAAATGCTCATAAATAGATGCATGAAATATACTGGCAAGATCCATGCTGTTTTGAGTGCTAGTATTAGAATGTCAAGTTTTTTGCAAAAGTTATTGTTGAAAGCAAATAAAAGGAGATTAATAGAACATTTGCTTTTTTTTTGTTTTGTTTTGTTTGTGTTTTTTTCCCAAATAATATTTATAGTTAAAAGACTGAGCATTTAAAACTCTGTGAAGGGAGAACACATCTAGCTATTTGATACCTGGCTAAACTGAATGTTCTTTTCTGAAACTATATTTCCCTTTACTATCTTAAACATTAAAATGTAATTTTAGAACTGTACACATCCTAGGAAGTTAATGCCAATAGTTGTAGATGAAATGTGAATTCAATGTTTTTGTCAGGCATTTAAATAAGAAATTTTATATCACAAATTAATAGGTCTGGCATTTCTAGTTAACCATAAATTTGATTATAATGAACATAAATCCTGTGAGAATTTTAAAAAGGTGATTTTGTTATGCTTATGAATAATTGTAGCATTATTTTATTTTTTTTTTTAGAGTTATTTGAAGTTCACTCCTGTCATTGCTAGCAATTATTTAAGATTTTTACCTGTATAATTGTAGTGAAATACTAACCCATCGGTAGCTATAAAGACAGTCTCAGCATCAAAACAACGTCTGGCATTTTATGATTTGCTTAATAATACTGTAATATCAGCACAGCACCGTAAACTGTGTTCTCGATGTTCTTGAATTATTATAATTTGAAATAACTTGTATTGCTCATTGCTGAGCTTAACTGATTCTTTTTTTTTTTTTTTTTAAATGACACAGAGCAATCACAGTTTTTCTTTCTATATATTATAACCTTTTCTTTAAACATTTCTTTGGATTTAATTCTTCACTGCATTACTGTGTCAGGATAAATTACATTTATTTACAAAAATTCAGAACCAATCTATGATCATATAAAATGTTTGTTTGTTCATAGGAAGGTTGGAGCTTGTTTTGTTGTTTGGGTTCTTTTTTCTGTTTGGTTGGTTGTTTTTGATTTGTTTTGGTTTTTTTCTGTGTATGTTTTTAATAAATTGTAGCAATGCTGTATTTCAAAGTAGCAATTTCACATTTGAAAGAAGGGATTTTTCAGTCTTGCCCTCTCCCTATAAAAGTGTTTTAGCTGTGAATGGGTCATTCCAAGAGCAACAAGTTCAACTTAAATGTATACCAGCAAAAATCCAAAACAAAGATATCCTCTATATAAAGAGTATTTGCTTTCAGTCCAACTCATGGTTGAATGTGTGGCTACTTTCCTGGAGATACTGATTTAAATTGATATAAAATATACAAAGATATGATCCTTACTTTATTTCTAATCCAAATCCAGTGAACCGGATGTCAGAAAAAAAGTTGTGTGAGGACACAACTCACATCAAAAGAAATCTTTTAAAACATAGGCTGTCATCTGTGAACCAACCATTTGAAAGGACTTCCTAGACTCTGAAAAATGTTACAAACATAGAGAATATCAGAATGAAAGGTGGTTTGGTCTTTTTCTTTTCTGGTGTTGAGGAAATACAGTTCAGTGTATATGCGTTGGTGTAGTGCAGCATATCATTACTTATTTAATGAGTTCGAAGGATTTCATTGCATCAGAAACTTATACTCATTATCCACTGAGACATTATCCACTCTTAAGCATTCATGTTATAGCAAACAAGAAGAGATAAGTCTTTCATCCATCCATCTAGACTTCATTATTTGAAGGTTGGGCTAGATGACCTTTAAAGGTCCCTTTCAACCCAAACCATCCATTTACTTTAATCACAATTTTTTTATGGAAACTTTCTTTTCAAATAAGGATAGAAATATTTAATTAATGCAGAGATGATACACAGTATTTTTTAAAAATTATCAACAATCCGTGGATGTGTAGATGATTCTTTTCTAAAAGAGATCAGAAACAGTAAATTTGCAGGTGAAGTTCTAACATACAGCAGCTACTGGAAGGCAGGGGAGCAGAAACACCTCTTTTTATAAAATGTGTGCTATGCACAAAAGTTCAGCCTAACTTATCTCCAGAGTAAAGTGATATGTAATGAAAAATGGCCATTTGTGACTACACTGAGGAGGACATACAAATTAGCCATCAAAAATGTTGTTATTTAATACAGAAATAAAGCATATTCTTTCCTTCTTCCTTCTTAAATATGATCTGATTTTCACTAATGAATATGGGATTTAATAAAGTTTCACACTGTACTCTGACAATTCGACACCCCGAGTGAGAAATCCTACATTAAAACTTTCTCTCTTTGGATTTTTTGATGTATGAGCTTTAATTATTGTAACAGAAGTTACAAATATACTTTCCAAGGATCTACAGTAGATGGTGTTCATAGTAAAGGAATATTTGTGGGAAACAGTAGTTTCATTCTGATAACACCTACAAGAAGACACCATATGCAATAATATATCTTGCCCCATGCCTTAGAAGTCAGGTTGCACAGTTAATTAATTTTTTTAAATCAAATTTTGAGAAAGGGAAACTTCAAGGCATGCTAACCCATAAAAAAAATACTCAGTGACAAATAAATGAAGGTCAAGATACTTGGAAGTGATGAAAAAAGAAAATATGGAGCAATCCTTCTCAGAATATTAGCACCTTGTTAAATTGTTTCAGGAATAATTCCTATAGGTTGAAACACTTCAGAATCCCAGTTATTCTGAAACGTTATTAGTTATTCTAACCTGTTATTGTAGTATGTTCATCTAAGAATCTGAGCAGATGCACAGGGAAAGACTGATGAATAAGATTCACTTAGTATGCATGATATGGTCTCAAAGCTGATATATTATGGCAATTTGATGTGATAGGCTTGAGGGCTTTTTTTTGAAGAATGAGTTATATTTTAGTAAAAAAAAAAAGCATAATATAAATTCCTTACTATTTTCAATACCTACCAACTGAATGAAGAGTCAAGCAAGTAACTTTACCCAAGTGAATCTGTTTGCACATATCTTTATTTTTAGTTTAGAATTATGAAAAAATGACTGTCCTATTCAGGCCAATTATCACATTTTTAACTAAAGGTGTGGGGGGACCCCTCAAGAATTTCACCGGTTGGAGACGCCGTCACGCAATAACTCACCCAATTTGAACAATGGGATAGGCGATTCCCATGGCTTTGTTTTAGTCAAGTTCGAAGTCACA
>JAWWEW010000078.1:134471983-134482724 GCA_035583185.1 Anabacerthia variegaticeps
TAAAGGCATTTTATCAAATAGACAACATTACCATGAAAAATAGGTCTCTGAGTTTCACTAACAATATAAGTTAAATTAAGCATATAAATATTTTTGCATAGCAGGAAGTGAACAAAAATAAAATAATGAAATTACTACGTTTATGCTTGAACAACTGTTAGTTGTTTTTACCAAGGTAACACAGCATTCCTAGTGCGCATGTGTCCCATTGTCAAATGTTAACATTATAATTTGTCAAGCTCAGAATAAGCAATTTGCACTCTTTTTAATACATGTTTAATTAAGTTACTGTAATAGACAGTAGAATAAATACTTGGGTGTAATTGATTTCCATGGGATAATTTTGTAAATATTGAGATTACCTCAATCTTCACACTTTCAAGGATACTACAATAATTTCAAATATATAATTTATTTGAAAAAAATCACACTTCTAGACACAGAAACAACATAAGAAACCACATCTTGGTAGCATGTGGAATAGTACACATGAGCTTCACTTCTTGAAACACAGATACTTAGTGAAACAAAAGACTCCTCTAACTCAGCTAATATTGTTGCACACATATGAGTTGGTCAGTCTACTGACCAGAGGAAAAAGCCAACTCATACTTGCATTAACTCATCATAACAGTTGCTATTATCAACGTACATACATATGAAGATTTTACTACAAGTAGAAGAAAAATGTGGTAATTGAGCAGTTCTCAAAAGGAGGAAGAGCCTGTTATTTATGAAATATGAAGCCACAGTTGACATACTGCTGTGGTTTATCCCCAACCAGCAATCAAATACCATGCAGCCTCTCACTCAATCCCCCCTGAGCAGGATCAGTGAGAGAACTGAAGGGATAAAAGCTGGAAAACTCATGAGTTGAGATAAAGACAGTTTAATAGGAAAAGCAAAACCCACACACACAGAAGCAAAGAAAAACAAGGAATTATTTCACCCCTTTCCATGGGCAGACAGGTGTTCAACCAGCTGCAGGAGAGCAGAGCTCCATCACGTGTAATGGTTACTTGGGAAGAAAAACACCATCTCTCCAAATGTCCTCCCCTTCCTCCTCCTTGATCCGCTTTATATGCTGACTGTGATGTCATTATTCCTTTAGTCACTTTGGGTCACCTTTTCCAGCTGTGTCTCCTCTCACTTTTCTGTGCACCCCCAGTTCACTTGCCAGTGTGACAGTATGAAAAGTAGAAAAGCCTGTGTAAGACCCTCTCAGCAATAAAATAAACATCTCTGTATTATCACCCCTGTGTTCAGCACAAACCCAAAACACAGCCTCATACTAGCCACTGTGAAGAAAGTTAGCTCTACACCAACACACATAGTCAAATATGAGTAAGTATTATCAATTATTTTGTAACTGAAACAATCTCAGAAGGTAACAGAAACAATGGATGTTTCTTACATTACAGGATCATGGTGTTGGTCAGCACTAAGTTGGTAGCATAGAGTGAGAAAGTGATTATATTCTTTGAACTGATAGACAGGGTACTCCCATTTCAGCTCCACTGTGAGAGATTCCAGCTGAAATTGTATCACATCTTTCCCTGTGAACTCCAAAGGTATTTTATTCTACAAAGAATACTTATTATACGTTGGAACCTAACACTTAATATTTCTAAAATATAGTCCATTCTGAATATTGTAAAGTATGGTGAATAAAGACAAGATAAAACAAAACTAATGAAGGAAACCAAGATAAAATAAAATATGAACACATTTAACACTATACTTCCTCTATCTGCCTTGAGTGTTGTGTAAAAACACATACACAGATGAAGTTTCAAATTATAAACTTCATGTAGCAAATGACATATGCTTTAGTCATCTTCAGGGTACTTTTTGTATCTTTTGTATCATCAATTTCTATAGTTTTAAAGACAAATTAAACTGGATCCTGTTAAAAGATTGCCTTCCACAAACTCCTGTATCTCCGTGAATTCTTATGACTCTGATATTACAAAGCAAAGGATTGACTTTGAGATCATAATCCAATTAGACTGTGAATAATGAAATTTTAATTCTGTTCCTTATATTTATTATCTATGAACAAAGAATAAGTTTCAATTAAGTTTTAAGTTTGTTTGTATTCATATAGCAGGACACTTACGTATTTGTCCTTTGATAAGAGGTGCCTCTGCTATGCTATTTTTTTATTGCACTTCCTTCAGTTATCAGTTGTGTGAGTGAATGTGGACCACCATGTGGATATGGCCCTTGAGGACATGATTCAGTGGTGAAAATAGTGGCGGTGGTGCTAGATTGATGGTTGGAATTGGTGATCTAAGAAGTCTTTTCCAACCTTAATGATTCTATGCTTCCATGACTCTATGAGACCTAACTTTTGCCATTTTTTGAATTTGAGTTCTTAACTGTATAACCTTCATATTATGAAGAAACTAATGGTCATCAGTTTCCTTCCTTGCTCACTCCCTCCCTCCCTCTCTTCCTTCCTTCCTTCCTTCCTTCCTTCCTCCCTCCCTCCCTCCGTCTCCTTCCTCTCCTTCTTCTCCATGAGTGGGAAAATGAAAAAGGGTGATTATCTTTAAGAGTGAGAAGTAGAAAATCAACTAAGTTTAATTGCTACCAATTTATTATCTTATTGTTGGGAAATACTTCTGCAACAGCACAGGTGAAACAGAAGCAGAGGATTTTCCAGAGTACACATCGTGGAAGAAGAAGCCCCAGAATACAGGACCAGCATTGTGACAACTTCCAAAGGACCAGAAACTTTATAATCCAACATCACTTGCGTTTTTTATGTACGGGTTTTCCCCTGTTTAGGTTGTAACCCCTAGAATCCCCTGCTCACATGTGAAAACAGCTTTCGCTTTTCCCGGGCATCCAGCCCCGCCTCCCTCCCGATTCTATTGGATGTGCCCCCTGTCATTCCCTATTCCTGGGTTCCCACTGGGTTTTGGGTCTCCTGCTCCCTTATTGGCCCCGATGTGCGCCGAGCCACACCACTCCCCCTGAACCCTTACCCAATCACATCCTACCTTCCTAAACCCCGCCCAAGGGGTTCAAATACCCTAGACACAGGAAATTAAAGGCCTTTCTATGACCACCCCACCTGGGACTGTTACATCTGTTTCACTCCCGACCACGTGGATATTTCTCAACTCCCTCCAGACCCCGGGAGGCTGAAGGGGTAGAGGAGCCGGCACCCCCACCACAGCTCTTATCTTATCATGTACAAAATAGTTTGAACTGGTAAGGATTGGCTTCTGTATCTGTTCTGAATTTTTGCAAAGCTAAATATCAAAATTCTTGACAACTGCTGTTGTCATTTTACTTCCTGTTTTTCACAGCTTTAAAAACCTGGACAGATTTTTCTATTTTCTGGTCCTGTGAAAACTAGGAAGTGAATTTTCAATTTTTCCATCCAAAGGTATAGGGTAGGATTAAGATTTCCAGATTCCCCTAAAGTACTGGTATTGGACTTATTCAAATTTGATTAGAAAGAATAATGTTGTCTATTAAATGTTTTACTTCCCTATTACCACCGTTGCTTCTATTTACAGATAAGACTCTATTATAGTAACAGCAGTACTAAATTTAGTGGTTTATATCTTCTTATCACAGAAAAAGAATTAAACCTTAAACATTAAACAATTATTTCTATTTGAGACATAGTAAAACTAACTTTATTATTGTTGGGCTTTTTTAGAAGGTAAATGACTAAAGGAATTCTACTTAACCACAGAGATCAATTATGGAAATTCATTTCATGACTGAGACACCTTAGTGATTATACTATTTTTTTAAAAATGGAATAGGCACATATGACTTAAACCTCATAATGTTTTTGTTTTTTTTCTGGACCTCTATCACTAAATGAGGCACAGACACATAAAAAAAAAAAAAAAAACAAACCAAAAAAACCCCAAAAACAAACCAGAAAAAAACCCACCAAAATATTTATGTACTGCTTGCAAAGCAATCTAAATATTCAAAGTTATTATACTTAAAACAGACGAATAGTTTAATAGAAATAACACCACAGCTCAAAATGCCTGAAGGCATCTGCTAACTTAATAGTAAAATTTCATTACATAAGACAAAAGAGCTGTACCTTGCCATGATACATTTTAAATGCAGGTTCATTTTTTTCATTAGGTCCCAGGATAATGATTTTCTAGTTATGGAGAATGCTTCGGTGTAAATAGACTCTTCCTTCAGGAAAATAAGAAATGGCTAATAAACAAGCTTGGCATTTTCCAAGGCAATTAGCACAGCTTGAAATTAGATATGCAAATTAGCAATGCTCCAATAAATTGGTGGTTGGTACACAGATTTTTCTCTTTAGAAATACAAAAAGCACAATCCAAACCACAAAAGGAGTGAATTTATGCTTCATTTTACTTTGAATCAGTCTAAAGATTTTACCATTCTACTCATGGTAAGTGGCAGAGTTGATTACGGCAATTTGAGGGTGTTTCTTGTTTACGAGGCAATAACCATATTCTAGAGCAATAAATTTTAAGGCCAAAGGTGCTTATTAGTCTCTATACAACTTTTACTGTACCAAGTACTACTCTCAATTTACCTTCACACTATAATGCTTGTGAATATGTGTCATTGCTGTTGTTATTATTGTTATTATCACTTTATTATTGTTTTTATTGTTATTAACATGTATATCACTTTTTAGGCATGCTAATAATTGAATAAAGAATGTCATTTCTAAATAGGAGGAAAAGCTGAGGGACTCTCTGTTACATTCTACTGGAAAAGACGGGCTGATCATGCCTGATTCAGGCACTTTTCAGTCAGAGAACTAGACTATTATTGAAAATTAGGGCTAAATTCTACAATAACTGATTCATTTTAGTAAGGAATTATTGAAGATTCAGAGATTATCATGAAAATTTGAAGGAGAAAGAACTGAGCAGGAATAACTGGACTCCTTTGGTGGAAAAAATGGTCAGCTGTTGTAGTGGAGCATGGAGAGGAACAAGTAATTTTGTGGCAAACAAGTCAACAACAGCAGGAGAATTTAAATAACTATTTAAAGTACTGTTATATATTTCCAAGAGTTCATCCAAGATCCCTCAATGTTTTGTGGGCAATTTCCTTAAATGCAATTTAAAAACAGTTAAAATAATGAAATTTACTTTGAAAAGTTCTATTATGATCATATAATCCAGTCTTATGTATAAGACAGGGAAAGAATTCACATCGAATAATTTGTTCATCAAATATATTCAGAGAGGATATTCCATTCCTGCACAACCATCTTTGAAAGGTTGTGATGATCAGAAGAGGTCTGAGAGGACTGGAAGAAAGTAAATGTCACTCTGGTCTTCAAAAATAGAAAGAAGAAGAGCCCAGAGAAATACTCACCAGTCAACCACACCTCAATCCCTGCAAAGGTGATGAAGTACCTCTTTGTAGAGGCCATTTCTATCCACATGAAGGACAAAACGGTGATCTGAAATAGTCAGCATGGATTCACTGAAGGTAAATCATGCTTGACCAACCTAATTGCCTTCTACCATGAAACAGCTACCAGGATAGGTGAGTGGAGAGCAGTAGATGTTGTCTGCCTCGACTTCAGCAAGGCTTTCAACACTGCCTCTCATAGCACCCTCACATGCAAAGTCAGGAAGTGTGGACTGGATGACTGGGCAGTAAGGTAACTTGAGAACTCGATGAACAACAGACCCCAGAGGGTCGTAATCGGTGGCACAGAGTCTAGTTAGAGGCCCGTCATGAGTGGCATCCCCCAGGGTTAAATACTGAGCCAGGTATTGTTTAACTTATTCATCCATGACCTGGATGAAGGGGCAGATGCTTCCTCAGCAAATTCACTGATTACACAAAGCCAGGGGGAGTGGCTGATATCCCAGAGGGCTGTGCAGCCCTTTAGAGGGACCTCAGCAGTTGGAGAGATGGGCAGAGAAGAACTGCCTGAAATTTAACAAAGGAAAGTGCAGGGTCCTGAACCTGGGGAGGAATAACTCTATCCACCAGTACAGGCTGGGGATTGACCTGCTAGAAAGCATCTCTGCAGAGACAGATCTGGAGGGGGTCCTAGTGTACAAGCTTTCCATGAGCCAGCAGCGTTCCCTTGTGGCCAGGAGGGTCAATGGCATCCTGGGATGCATCAGGAAAAGCATTACCATCATGTAGAGGAAAGTGACCCTGCCCTTCCAGTGAGGTTGAATCCAGAGTGCTGTGTCCAGCTGTGGGCTTCTCAGTACAAGAGAAACATGAAGCTCCTGCAGTGTGTCCAGCAGATGGCTAGAAAGGTGATTAAGGGACTGGAGCATCTCTCTTACATGTTCAGGCCGGAGGAGCTGGGCCAGTTGAGCCTTGAGAAAACTGAGTGGGGACCTCATCAGTATCTGTAAGTTTCTGAAGGGAGGGTGCCAAAGGGATGCAGTCAGGTTCTTCTTGTCATCCTATAGGACATGAGGCAACAGGCAGAAACAGGTGCACAGAAAGTTCCACCTGAACATGAGGAATAACTTCTTTACTATGTGGGTGTCTGAGGACTGGAACCAGAGGTGTCGTGTAGACTCTCTCACTGGAGATATCCAAGGACCATTTTAATGCAGTCTTGTGCCATGTGCTCTACAATGCTTGAGGGTGGAGATTGGACCAGATGGACCATCACCATTGTGATGCCTTCCAACATTACATATTCTGTGATTCTCTAAAATGCTTCAAGTAACAGAAAATACATCAAATTTTCTAAGAAGCTGTCTCAATAGGCAATGGCTTATTATTAAGACTTGCATCATGTGTCCAATCTTAATGCATAGATTGTTTTCATTGGAAATAAAAAACCTGAATTTTGCCATTTAGAATTACCAGAGAAATTTAGGACTGCTTTGATTTATGCTGATCTGCTTCATTTACCATGACAGTTTCCCTTAATATTAATATGAAACTGTGGCTATAATGTTAGAAGCATCTGGAGCAGAGCACAATGTTTTTTCCACCCTTGGAATTTATTGATATTCTCTGGCTCTAAAATATTTTAATTCTTTATAGTCTTTTCTTCATTTGGTGTTTTGAGTGTAATGTGAAGGCAGTGTTATTTAACAAAATATCATTCTCATGTTCAAGAACTGTAATGAGGGAGTGGGGAAAGGGGGGATGGTCAGCAAACTACAGGTTGGTCAGCATCGCATCAGTGCTGGCGAAGGTGGTAGTAAATCTTCCTGGAGACAATTTCTACACACATTAAACACAAGAAAGTGATGATAATTTACAAAGGTGAAATTGTGGTTAACCAACCATATACCTCGCTGCAATAGATGACTGGCCTGGTGGATGAGTGGAGAGTAGTGGATGGCTTTGGGATAGCTCAGGCGAACTAATATGAAATTTAGCTGATGCATGCTAGATGCATGTGAATAAGACATGAAAGGAATCCCTTAATAAAGCTCCCAGTCTGCCAGAAGAGAAGCAGCTTTTTGTTGATAATGAGTCAGCAGAGTTGAGCTTCTTGGTCTAGCTATATTTTTAAATAATCAAAAGAATGAGAGTAATGGACAAGCGATTTCACTTGCAAATTGCTTAAATCCAAATAACTGACTATGACTATGAAATATACATATTAACAATTGTTTAAAAAACAGTAACAATTAATGCTCCTTACACATTATTTATATGTCCAGTTTTGCAATCTACTATGTAGCCACTGCAGTTAATCCTTATCTAATTACCATACAGAATTTGGTGATCAGGCAAAGTCCCAATATTTAAGTGATACAAGTCAATTTAGAAACATGTAAACCAGATTCTTGTCATTTTTCTTTGAGTAAAGTTTTGCCCAGCATTTTTTTTGAGGTCTCTGTTTAGACATTCTAGCTTTATGTACCTTGACTGACGGGACTTTGCTGCTCCTCTTGAGACAGTTTCTCAGACATAGATCTTCTCAGCTGGAATTCTATTAGCAGGTTCAGTTTTCATTTCCTAATTACATCTCTTTTCTACTTTTCCTTACATAAATGTCACGGTATTAATACTACATCATTCTTTACTTCCTTTGATGGATACAAATAGTATCCACGTGTTCAGTTAAAAAAAAAAAAAAAAGTAAATTAAGTCAATTAGTGTTTTATATCAGAAATAT
The DNA here is from genome assembly GCA_035583185.1 of Anabacerthia variegaticeps. NCBI lineage: Eukaryota > Metazoa > Chordata > Aves > Passeriformes > Furnariidae > Anabacerthia > Anabacerthia variegaticeps. Next base: position 134,480,082 of record JAWWEW010000078.1, read on the forward strand.
AGTTTCGTTGAGTTAAAATTCCAAGATTAATTGCTCATATTTAAATGTTCTTTGCTATTATATTGGCATGCAGTTTTAGCCATTCAGTGATGTAGGTGAAAAGCCTTCCTTAACTTTAGGATTTCAAATTTATATGTGGGTATAAATGATGACTGTTAGAGGAAAAAATAGAAATGGAGGTTTGCTGAGGAGAAAGGAATTATGGTGAGGAAACAGTCATTTGTGCTCAAAATATCACAGAGAAAATATAAGTCCATTGTTGGAAACTTGTAGGTGTAAACTTACATCCTTTATGTACCAGAAAAATAGAGGAAAGTACCACTGAAAGAGGTTTTATTGGGGTTTTTTTTGTTGGGTTTTTTTTTTTCCCTTTTGAAAGAATCTAGTGAAGATCCTTTTAGAATAGGACATAGGAAAAGAGATTTTACACATGGTCTGTAACATGACTGCAATATCAACAGCTTCAAGATTAAAAGACTGGTCAGAAGGGTTTCATCAGCTTCTACTATGACAGTGTCAAAATTGTGGAATTTGAATGACTGGATGTTCCTCATTATTGAGATACACACAACACATTTCAGGCTTTGTTGTGGAGTTGTGATGTGCTTTATATTAGTTCCTCGATATTTTACTATGCTCTTTTAAATTAACAGAGCTATCCCTGTGTAAATTAAAATGAAAGATCAAGTCCTAGCAGAAATAACCACAAAAGTACTCTATCCCTGAGTCAAATTAATGGAGTGTAAAATATTTAGAGTATTTATACAATCATGAACTTGTGATAATGTGAAGTGCAGGTTGTTTTTGTGTTTGTTTTTGGTTTTCTTTTAATTAGTGACTGATGTATAATATTGTAAAGTGCTTTGGGCTTTTTTATTAGCAGTTCTAGAATAAGTTAACTAGAATAGAGGTGTTTTGAGACATGATCAGAAATACATGAGTGTGGATGTGACATGTATCTGCTTCTTCATGTAATCAGTTTCTCAAGTGTGTGTGGGCTGGTGGCTTTGGGTGGGTTTTCTTTGGGTTTTTTGTTTTTTTTTTTTTGTTGTTTTGTTTTGAGCTGAGGTTCTTGTTTGTTTGTTTGTTTGTCTTTTGGTTTGGGTTGTATTTTTTATCTGTAGGCATCTATGGCTGGATTCCTGTCTGGGTAAAAATTAATAATGCATTACTTCGTTAACTGCCTACCAGTCTAGACAAAAGAGACATCTCCCTTGCCTTAACATGATTTTCTACACTATTTTAGTGAAATCTCTGATTGTAGCAGTACTTTCAGTTGTTTTCTCAAACAATTTTATTTTGTTCTGTTTTGAGATTTTGGTTGGATTTATCTTGCTTAATTAGTTGATGGAAAAGAGCCGTTCTGACATTAAGTATGCTAAAACTTGTCCCAGTTGCATATATCTTTTGAAAAAGAGGCCAGATAAGATTTATTCTAACAACATGGAAATTAAACCACATGTAAGAATAAATTGCTTTAATGGATTTAATGCAAATAAATGTTTAGGGTTACAGCAATTTGAATGAAACTGCCTGACAACTAACTAAAAGGCATCTTAGCAACAATCCACAACCAGAGACACCTTCCTTATGCCAAGCTGTTGTATCTTTTGCTCAGTGTTATTGTTGCTTTATTTAGTATATTGTAGCAACAGCTACGTGGCTTGAAGTCACAGATCAAGGATCCTTCCTGTTATGTGTGGTACAAACAGCAAAAAAGAATAAAGACCTCTGCACAAAGACAAAGCAGTCTGAGAAAATCCAGTATTAATGCAACCAGGAAAACTTCTACACCACTGAGACTAAGATATAATCATTTCTCCTCTGAAAACTTAGAAATGGTTTAGTTTTTCTAAACTCAAGACATTCAGCTTTGTAGGTTATTACATTCTATGTGGGCTATATATTGATTTATCACTGCAAAACCTGAGTAGCACTGCTCTAAAAAATTTCATTATCAACAATTCAGAATGTTTAAAAAGTGTTATTTAAGCCTATGCAACTGTAGGTTCAAAACTGCAATAAATGTCATCATACATTTACTTTGAACATAAACATTTCATGGTAGATCTCATGTTGCCTTTATGTGCTCTTGAAGGACATAACACTGTACAAGTTATACAAATAAATATATTGGAATATTAAGACATAGTAGTGCTTTGTAAGATGCTAATATATCAAAGATAATATTGTAAACATAAACAAAATTCAACACTTTTATGTTACAACATATATTACCTATGTTTGCTGAAAAAACCTGATAAAAAAAGTTACACAGCTACATAAATATGCAAATATAATAAGTGTTGCATGGTTAATAACTCTCACTAGAATCAGGCAGAAAAAACATCTGATTAACCTCCTTACTTGTAGACAAAAGTCTGTGTTGCAAGCTTTTGAAACCTGCAACTTTTTACTGTCACAGGATCATATTTTCTCATAATGATACTACTGAATCGATGTCTCACATCAATTTCCTATTTAGTAACGGTCGTTCCCCACCTGTTACTAAAGCCTGTACATCACTTGCACGTTACTCCATCTCTTTCTTTCTTTCTTTCTTTCCTTTGATGCCTGAAATCCTGCAAAACAGACACTCTGCACAAGGTTAATGGAGATAAGATATTACCTTTAATGTGGTCC
>JAWWEW010000078.1:134482824-134569444 GCA_035583185.1 Anabacerthia variegaticeps
GCAGACTGCATCCCACAAGGCATGATTTTAAAACATTATGGTGAGCTTTATCATCTTCTAAGGCTGATTGCCACACAAAACTTATTCTGAAATTTGTTAAATCACCTAAATCCAAAGTTATTTGAGTACATAGTTAAAACCACTAAAATAGTGTATTAGTTAGTCAAAAAGATTGCAGAGAAAAAATATGTAATAGCCCTCATCATTTTTTATTTTGAGTTTTTATTGCCAAGAGAGATAAAGAATACATAATAACTTCTTATTTATTTTTACAACTATTATAACAATGTCACTAATTCCAGAGAATTATTTGTAATGCACAAATTCAAACACTGTATCACACTCAGTACAGACAGCAAAATAGGGAATACTCCATTAGTGTATTAGAAACCTCTTACTCATAAAATAGTTTTTATGACTCACATTTTTCCTTTTTCAGTTATAATTTTGATATTCTGTGTAGAATTTCTATATAAAATTACTATCAGTTATAATAATTTAATTATGCTATGTCACACTGACTTTCCAAATGAAAGTCGTAGTTCTTTTAACAAGATTTTCATAACTATATAATACTCTGCTGTCATAAGGGGGCAAATTTGCAAGCAGAATTGCAAGATGTGGACTAATTTTCAAGGCAGTAAATTGCTGTCTGTGCTGATTTTGGCTGGGTCAGAGTTAATTTTCTTCATACTGGGTGGTATGAAACCATGTATTGGACTCATGCTGGAAACAGTGTTGATAACAAAGGGGTGCTCTTGTTATTGCTGATCAGGGCTTGCAGAGTGCCAAGGCCTTTTCTACTTCTCACAGCACCCTGGCAACAAGGAAGATGGTGGTACACAGGAAGCTGGGAGTAGACACAACCAGGAAAGCTGACCCAACTGACCAAATGATACATACCGTATGGTGTCACGCTTAGCATATAAAGCTGGAGGAAGAAGAAGGAAGGGTGGAATGTTCAGAGTGATGTATCCTGTCTACCCAAGTCTCTGTTATGTGTGATAGAGCCCTGCTTTCTTGGTGATGGCTGAACACCTGCCCGCACATTGGAAGTGGTGAATGAATCCCTTGTTTCGCTTGGCTTGTATTCTTTGCTGTTTCTTTACTTATTAACTGTCCTTATCTCAACCATCATGGTTTAAACCTATCCAGCAAGAAAATACCATGCAGCCACTTGTCCACTCCTCCTCCTCCACATTCCTGGTGAGACAAAGACAAGAATCAGAAAAAGACAAAAACTGTGGGTTGCATTAAGAACACTTTAGTAATTGAAAACAAGTAAAATGTTATAACAATAATAATCATAATAATAGAAGAATAGAGTAATAAAGAGGAATATAACAAAAAAAGAGGGAAACAAACCCCAAGAAAAATAAATGATGTGCAATACAATTGCTCACCACCCACTGACCAATGTGCAACCTGTCCCCCCTATCAGCAACTGAGCTATCCTGTCCAGGTTCCACTAATTTATATATTGAGCGTGAGGTAACATGGTATGAAATACCCATTTGGCCAGTTTGGGTCAGCTGTCCTGGCCATTGCCAGGATTTAGAGAGCACAGTTGCCTGTCTCAAACACTGTCAAGACCACAGAAGGAGCTTGTCATAAGATAAGACACCACACTGGAAACTTGAGATAAACAGAGACGGGAGGAATTCAAGACCGGAAGGTGCTAAGTCCAGGTCTGGTGGGGGCAAGATCCAGTTAGCATTTGGACAAAAATTCCCACTGTGGAAAACTGTGGGAAAGGAAACTACTGCTCATACACTTATCACTCTAAGTTATGGGAATGGCATCTGTACCTTGCGGATACCTGGAACTTGATCTGTATAAAGATGGCACCCTCAGAAGAATGACTCCAGGACCCCCACCACCAAGAAGCCCAGGGTGAAGGACGCCTCTTGATCCACGGGTGATGACTATCTTCTGCTTCTTTTCTATTTCTTTCCAGCTTTCTACTTCACATTTATTCTTTAATAAAATCTGTGATATTGACTTTGGCATATGGTCGCGTTTGAATTTTGGCAGAGTCATCTCTCATTAATCAGATCTTGACATTCAGCTTTGTGTGGAACTCCTCACTGGCAGAGGGAAACAGAAAAGTCTTTGACTTAGTACAAGCATTGTTCAGCAAAAACTAACACAACGGTGTATTAGGAGCATCATTCTCTTACTAAATGTGAAAGAAAGCACTGTAGCAGTGTCATGTGAAAAGGGAAAATTTCCTCAACCCTTAGTGATTTATTTGTCTGTCAGTGCCCTAGGAAAGCTGAGACCTTTGTGCCCGACCAATCTGTCAGCATCCCATTATGGGGACCCTTCACTGATCCATCCTGCTGGACTGGAGGGCGATTTAACTCTCCTTTTCAGGGAGTTATGCCAACAGCATAGGGGAGACCTCTCAGCAGATATTCCCACTTTGAGTGTGTTACCTGCTGCTTGTGATTGCTAGTGCCTGGGAAGGACTCACGCTGAGAGTTTATCGAATAACACTCTTTATTAGTAGAAAATGGTGACAGGTTAAGGTTCAAAGATTGCCAGTGACAGTACCTGGCTGCAAAAATGTATTCAAAGCAATGTACAGACACGCTCTAATCCCCAGTAAAAGTATTTAGTGTGCATAGAGTATGGCTCTTACCCGATAGGCATCTCTATGGGGGAGAAGTCAGGTTCAGCCCTTCGACTGATCCCAGTAGTTACAATGGAGTCTTCCCTAACTTTTCCCCCATTCTCAACTTATTTTATACTATTTCTTTGTGTTTAGGTGGAGCTTGAGTGACTTTGGTCATAAATACCTTTGTGACCAATTGGTGTAAAATTCTCTCACTTCACTTTTAAAAATACAGTCAAAAAATATAAAGTGCATGCCCAGTGAGGGGTGGTTGTACTTTCGAGGGGAGTAACTTTGGGACAGAAGTGTGTGTTAATATTGCAATTAGGCTTTAATGAAACAAGTTCATCTGAGGAGAGATATTTTGCCACAATTGTTGACTCAGCATCAGGACATCTATCTCCTATCTCCCTTGGCTGAGAGGTGCTATGTGATTTTATCAACTGCAAACTACCACTGAGTTGACCTCCCTACAAGGATTTCTGCAGAGCTTGATCAAGGTGTCTGCACTGTTCCACCCTCCATTCCAGCCCTCTTAGCAGGTGCTTACTCTTGTATGGGGAATCATCGTGGAGCTGCCAACCACATTCTATCCAGAAAGTAACAGCTGCATTTTTCCATACTGTTATAATTTCTGTTAGGATGTGATTATAACTTCTCAGTTTCCTCTAATTTTTACCCTCAGCCATCTTCCCACAAACAGCTACAAGGAAAAAAAACTAGACAAAACCAGGACATCAATCTACAAGTTTTTTTCACTTTTACTCTTCCAATTCTCCCTCCCTTCTTACCGAGCGGAAGTGAATGAGTGTATTGTGCTTAGGTGCTGACTGTACTTAAACACTGGCATTGCCTTTCAGTAGTAGTCTATATTTAAAGTTATTAGACTAAACTTTCATCTGTTATAAACTTATTATTAACTTTATTTAGAAATTTGGTAAAGCATTACTTTGTGTTGCTTAAGGTAAAAGACATCAGGAATAAATACATTTCTTTTTCAAAATATTTTTCACTGCAGTCTTGTTTAAAATGTTATTTACATCTAAGAAAAGATAAGGACATTAAAACTTCCCAAATATTATGTCATGTAAACAATTGAGTTAGTATTGAGAAAGAAAGGAGAGCATGTATGTGGGTCATAGGAAAGAGACAAATCCTGGACAATAAGATAATTTATTAAAATTTGACTAGGTCATTGAAATTGGTAGAAATCCCAGTGTTCTGAACTATAGCCTCCTAAGTAGAATACCAGTAAGCAATCAAGTTCTATACTGTTATTGTATTTAAAATTTGAAAATTGTTTAAGATTTTTCAGACATTTGCTCATTGAGTGAAGACTGTGGGTAGAGTACCACCCTCTGACCACTTTTTTACAAATCTAGCTCAGAAGGCAAATTTCACATTTTGATAGACTAAAAATATATAATTTAAGGTTCATTTTGGGTTTTGTGGCTTTTTTGTTTGTTTTGTTGGTTGTTTGGGTTTTTCTGTTTTGTTTTGTTTGTTTTTCGGTTTTTTTTTTTGTCTGAATTTCTTCATATTCAGTCCAGTCTTGCTTGTTTTGGAAGGGTTGAAATTATGTTAAAACTGATACGTATTTTTCCAGCAATTAATTTTATGTCCATAATTTATTCTGACTCCTAACTCCAAGCAACCAGAACTTAATTTGTATAGTGTGATTATGAGTGAAGGTTTTATTCACATCCTTGAACAGACAGTAATACTATAAAATACTGAAATTCTACTAATTATCAAAATAGTGAAAAAAAAAATACTGAGAAGTTCTTAGGTATCATGGATTAGCTATTTTACATAGCTGCATTCCTTCACTAGATTTGATAATAGAGCAGAGTACTTGTCAGGCTTTGTGTTTAAGAGGAATGGAGGAATGTGGAGAAAATCAGGAATTGGATATATTGCTGAGACACACTTATCCTGCAAAATCCATGACCATAGCTTTTCTGTTTTGTTAACCACTGTGAAATATATGTTATGCTAGGTCCTTGTGGCACCTCGATGGTACGTGTTCCCATCTTCACCTCCTGAAATTACCTGTAAAATTTCAATTTTCCTAGTGAAGTTGCCTGTGAATACTATTCTTATATGGTCAGTCACTTCTGCTGGCTCTTTTATGCTTAAAATAAGGCATTCAACATCATTTTCCTGAAACTATGATTTGAATGCTTCTAGGATAATCTGCAAAAGGACACCGAAATGGCATAACTTAGACTGCTAAGGGTTATAAAGGACCTTTGCAATACAAAAGGGAACAAAGGTGGCACAGTTCATTCATTTATGTTTAGTAGGCTCCAAAGAGTGCTAAGTTACCACTCATGAGTCCTGGAGAAGGTGAATTAGGTTTATCACTTAAAGGAGTCATTGATGTCTCTGATCAGTTCCCAGGTAAGTGGATATGGGAGGATGAAAAATTGGATAAGAGCTGGAAACATTTGCTTGCAACCCAGAAAGCCAACTATATAATGGGTTGCATCAAAAGTAGCATGGCCAGCAGGTCGGGGGAGGTGACTCTACCTCTCTCCTCCTCTCTAATTAGAGCCCACCAGAAGTACTGAGTCCTGAAAGGGGGCTTATAAGAAAGGTCCCTTCGAATCCAAACTGCTCTATGATACTCTGATGTTACAATTCTCTGATTTTGTGTTCATGAGTGGACTTGCAGTGCATGTATTTAAATGACACGATCCTTAATAATCAGAAGTGAAACTCTGGGGATATAATAGCTATCTATTATTACATTATTCATATAAACATCAGCTCAGTTTTCAGTGTCAATTAATAAAGAAAATAATAAGTTTTTTGAAAAGAACAGGGTATGCAATTATTGTAAACCTACAGTTTTCCTCCCAATGAATACATTATGCAACACTGTTGAAAGTATGGGGAAGGCTAACACCCATAATTGAAAGTATGGCATCAGATTTTCTGATGCTTGCTCTAATTTAACTATCCTATTATCCTATTAGCTGTTATAGGTCTTTAGAAATTATATGTAGGATAGGTGACAGTGCATAGCAGATGTCTAAAAATTCTCACAAGCGCGAGAATCTATTACCTATTAACTGTTCAATCTCCTTTTTGCTGAGGAAAGAATTGCTGAAGTCTTCAATTCAGCCTAGTAACAAACAATGTCCAATAATAGGGTTGTCTACAGAAAAATAAGGCAGGAGAAAATGTAGGCAGGGAAATCAGGAGAGCAAAGTCCTGGTAAGCAACAGTACAAAAATATAATTAAATAAATTACTTCAAAAGCTGTAAGGAAAGGAGATATTGCACATTAACTAGATATTCATTGAGACCAAAGTTAGAGTAAAGCTATGCCATTTGGGGAACCCTGAATGAATTAACTGGAAACTGATAAGGCCACTCTGAATAGGGCCTTTAGGCAAAAGCTTTATATATTAAGATATTTATAACCAGGTCTATAGCCTAGATTTCAGAGTCTGATTTCAGGGCACAGAGACTGTGTAGTTAAACAGATACAAATGTTCCATGAGAGATGATGACCAGGAAGTGAGTGTTATGTGTTCATACTTTCCATCTTCTGCAGTAAGGTTTAGAGAGAGAGTGAAGGGTATTAATAGAAACACTAAAAATATTGTCTGGGAAACAAAAAATGAAATAATGATTTTTCAGGGAGGTTGATCTATGAGTTATAATATAGCTATGGAATAAAAGAGCAACATACAACTCCAGAGACTCACTGGCATCCATGTATTCATATTGCAAAAGGGCACTGAGGTTAAACCATCTAGAAACTGTCTCTTCAATTACTTTAAAAGGCTAAAGGAATGGTGATCTTTTTTTAAGGCCTTGTTACACTGGATAGTCCCTGCAGGTGAAAAAAGATAATCAGACTGACAAAATTCAGTGAATGGACAGTTAGTGCTTTGTACTGCACAAGCCAACAGCCTGGAGACAAGGGAGGAATGTCAAGTCCCAGTTTATTATTGCTTCACTAGGCTTTGTAACTGTTGCTTTTTCCAGTTGCATAACATTGATGATATTTTGGATGTCACTTGAATCTCTTCCTGCATGCTTAGCTCCTTTTAAATGTTTGCTTTAAGCGCTGGAGCAAACTGTAATCTCAGCTATCACAGTATAATTCAAGAGTAACTCCAGTCCACACACTGGAGTGACATGGTATAAAGCTAAACTCAGTTCAGAAAGAAACTCACTGAATATACACTGTGAACTTGTTAAAGAGTCTTTTCTGGCATAGAGGTACATGTGAAATTATCCCTGAAAAACTTTTATATAGCTATTCAGCATGTGTGTTTGTTCTTCCTCCTGAAAACAACTAAACTATTCTTCCCTGTGTTTCTGACTCATCCAGTCATTCTCCCACTCCCAGATTTTCTATGTTTATGTGCACAGTAAGGAACAGACATGCTGAAAGAGTTCTCAAAAAACATCCCCAAGAATTTTGATGCCAGAATGAGAAATTCTGATTGCTATGCTCAGAATCTTGTTTATGGGCAAAGAAAAAGATCACTTTATATACATATAAAGTAAATATCTTATTGTTGTTATAATTGATATCTAATAATTGTTAGGCAAATAATTATTACAGTAAAGCAAAAAATACTAATACACTTAAAATTGTTAAATACACATTTCTCAGCTTTTACTCCTTCTCCTGGTGTTATGCTTACCCTTCTGCTGCTCCTGTACCCTAAGTTTTTTTTGGTGTTGACCTGTGGGATCGAGTGTTACAGGGAATTTTTAGCATCTGAAGTACTTTGCCAAGACTAAAAAATAGGAAGTTCATGTTGATAGTTTCTTCATCCTCTGTCTTCAGTCCCCTAGGAGTCATTTTCATGTTATGATCTTTCTTCAGTGGCCTGCAGCTCCAAGCTACTTTCAAATTAGCCATATCTGCTCATTTGAAATATGTTAGTACATGTCTGTTCTCTTTGTTAATCTCAGAAGTAGTTTTGTCCAGCTCTAGGGCTGCATTTCTTTAAATGCTCATGGATAAGCTTTTCACAGCCAAGGGGTGTTTAGTGAAAAGCCTATGTCCCATGCCTATACTCCTCTATGCTGCATCCTGTTTCCACATTTTTCAAGGACTGTGCTTTCATATCAAGCCTACATTTTTTCACCGTACATCACTTGTACAAATGAGTGAACAGCATTAGTAGACAAGGGAAGAACAACTGATATCATCTGGCATGATAATTGCTGTCCACAACATTCATACCCCTACAGTGGAGAGATACAGGTTTGAAGGGTGAAGTATTTGATGGATATGGAATTGGCTGGATGGATGCATTCAGGTTACAGTCAATGGCTCAAATGGAATGTCCAAATGGAAATGCCCCAAATGGAAAACACTGTTGTTCCTCGAGGGTACCCATACTGAGACCAATATTATTTAATAACTTAATTCATTACATAAATGGTAGGATTGAATGCACTTTCAGCAAGTTTGCAGATGACACTAAGGGGAGTAGTGCCATCAGTATGTTTAAAGGAAGTGATACCATCCAGCTGGAACTGGACAAGCCTGAGGAATGGGAAAATGTGAATCTCATGAAGTTCAACAAGGCCAAGTGCAAGATTCTACACCTGGGTCAGGGCAATCAGTCCCAAGTATCAATACAGACTGGGCAATGAATATGTTGAGAACAGCCTTGTGAAGAATGACTTAGGGTATACTGGTGGCTTCACACAGAGAAAACCTGATCAACCCTAGTCCTGAGCTTTGTTATCTTGGTATATAGTTCAAAAAGCAGCAATGACAATGCTGTATGATTAAGGTATGGACTAACAGATACAGCTTGCAGTTCCTGCTGTGGCTTGTACTTTGTGGTTTTTTGGAAGAATGTCAGCAGCTGATATGTGTAATTGGATGTGTCTGTCTCACCTAACAAAAGAAGCTACTCATTTTTTTCTCATATTTTTTTCCACTATTTGCTTTTGTTTAATGGTTTTAGGTTTTGTGTGGGTTTGTTTGTTTGTCTGGGGGGTTTTATGTTTGCTTTTTTTGTTGTTTTCGTTTCGTGGTTTTGGTTTTTTTGGGGTGATTTGTTTTTTTTGTTTGGTGGGCTTCTTTTTTTTTTCTTTGGTTGGTTGGGGTTTTTTTGTTTGGTTGGTTTTTGTTTTTCTTTGTTGTTGCTGTTGTTTTTCTTTTTAACTGGGAAGAGATAATGTAGTGTCACTGCTTCTCAAATAGGCAGAGAAATATAGAGCTCATCTGCCATTGTCTACATGTGTTCTCATGTAAAGTCTACAAAAACACTAAAAGAAAAGAAGGATAAGATTATTGGCCCCTCCTCCAAATGTATAAGAAGATCTATAACATATTGATAGACTTGCAGAATGTCAGCTTCTAAAATATCTGTAGGCAGTGAAAATTCTTTATATAGGGCTAAGTCATGTTGTGTTTCTCTGCTGTACTCTCCTTGTAATTGATGCTTTTTCTCCTACTGTGTGCTTTGCTGTCTGCTTACTGCATCACGAGGAAATATTAGCTGAGACAAAATAAGGTTAAAACCACTGTCAAATCATCTAACTGATCTGGCTTCTTAAATTAGTCTTGGTATGAATTGCAGGAGTACTAAGGAACTTTCACTCTTTTTGGCCCTGAAAAAAACTGTACCAAATCATTCTAGGAAATGTGAGTATCCACAAAAATTACCAATCAGTATTATTAACACTCTCCATAATATCATTACATATTTGTGCTGGTTAATTAAACAACTTTGCAAGTATGATAATAAGTAATTGTAACTAAAACCTTATGCTTCATGGAGAAAGAAATTAATTATTAATCTGATATTTTCAATAGTTTGATAGTGGGTAAGTTTCAGTGAATCTTTTAGATGTGTTATAGAAACACAGCAATAAGTTCATAATGAGTTTATTTTTTTAATAGCTTCTATTAAAAATTCTTATTAAAATTATAAAAAGTAAAATAAAATGAAGCTGAAATTCTAAAAATATCTCTAGTATCCAGTGTCCTTAGTTGACTATAAAAACATGAGTTAGCTACCTAAACAGTGTGAAGAGAGGAATTAAACACATCCGGAGCCATCCAAGCCATATACCTTCATATTCATATTTCAGTCCTCCCAATTACATACACCTGCAACACATTTTGAAATAAATACTACCTCTTTTTCTTCAAAGTGCTGCTTGATGAGTTTTATAGAATTGTTAGACTCTGAGTAAGTATTTTGTTCTCTTCTGCTCCTGCAAGAACTCTGAACCAGTTTTCACATCCTCATAGATTCTTTACTCAGTATGATGTTATAAAGCACTCTTTTATCATTTCGTTAACATGGAAGCAGTTACATGCCATAATTAAAGACAGAGAGGAAGAAAATATCTGGCATTTCAGCAGTTTGTCCAGAGAGTCACATGGGAGTAGGAGGCAGAGATTTCATCTTGCTTCAGTACAGCTTATAATCTTATGTTCCTTTACAATGACTGCAGTGTTAAAATAGATGTTGACTTTCATGCACAGAAATAGAGCTTAAACAAGGGAAAGGGCCTGTGAGGTACTTCAAGAAATCCTGATGAAGATGGGAATTTGCTTGCCTAGATTTGAAACTATTTTGAACCAATTGCATCCACTGTAAGTGGATATGCAAAGGCATAGAGTAGCCACAGTCACATTTTCACCAGCATTCACCACCAACATTTTCAGATAGGTTGTGCACAGTACCACCTAAGTTGTTCATACCAATACACCATATCAAAGCATGATATCACTTAAAACTGCCAATATACAGAATGTTATGTCCCAACTTAATTTAAATAAGTAACATTTTGAATGATATTGCATTCTACTTACTGCTTTGGTTTATATCTTAAATCTGAACCTTTCTTACAGGAAACTTTCTTAACAATTCAGATACAGCCAAGTAGAATGGCCTAACTTTATGTGCCTAGGTTTGTGTTTGGTTCTCATTCATAGTAGTTAAATTGATGAGGGCATGGAAATATCAACAAATAATTGGCAAGTCCTAAACCATAAATTAGTTAATAGCAAATTAAAAAGAAAACTTAATATATCTAGGAAACCATGAGACTTTTATGTCTATCCATGTATATTTTTTATGAGAAAGAGATGAGATCTTTACATATTCTATTGTTTTTAGTATTCTCCCAGGCAAATACAATACTAGAGGCAGAGGACCCCTGGTACGACTGCTAGAAGGTATAAACTGAGTGAATAGAGACCTAAAATTTGAAAAGGTCAATGTCCCTTCACATTTAGACTGACTTTTAAAACCTCTGTTGAGATATATATATGTATTACTATAAATAACCCTAAGGAGTATGTGTTCCACAATTGTTTACCAGAACACATAAATTAGAATATGCTTGTTGTAGTGAACTTAACTGAGTCTGGCCAATCCTACAGTGTGGTTACAGTGTTGGTGGATAATGGAAGAGCGACTGATGTCATCTACCTGGACTTTTGCAAAGCATTTAACACTGTTCCACACAACATCCTTGTCTCTAAAATGGAGAGGAAGGTATGGATTTGGCAGATGGACAGCTTGGTAGATAAGGAATTGGCTGGATGGTCACACTCAAAGGGTTGTGATTAATGGCTTGATGTCCAAGTGGAGACCAGTAACAACAGATGTTCCTCAAAGGTCAGCATTGGCATTGGAGCTGCTTAAGGTCTTTGTTGGTAACATGGACAGTGGGATTGAGCACGCATCCTCATCCAGTCTGATGGAGACACCAAGCTGTGTGGTGCATTCAACACGCTGGAGTGAAGGGATGCCGCCCAGAGGGACTGGGACAAGTGTGAGAGATGGTTCTGTGTGAAGCTCATGAATCATAGAGGGTTAAGGACTGCAAGAGTCATCTAGTCCTGACTCTTCTGCCATGGACAGGGACATCTCCCACTAGACCATCCACAGCCTTCCTGGGCAAACTGTTTCAGTATCTCACCACCTTCACAGTAAAGTATTTCTTCCTAATATCTGACCTAAATTTCCTCTCTTTCAATTGGTACCCTTTCTCCCTTGTCCTATCACTACAGTTTCTGATGAAGAGTCCCTCTCTGGCTTCCCTGTAGGCCCCCTGCAGATACTGAAAGGTTGCTGTGAGGTCTCCACACAACCTGCTTTTCTCCAGGCTGAACAACCTCAACTTTCTCAGCCTGTCTTCTTAGGAAAGGTGCTCTGGTCCTTTTAACTTCGTGGCATCCTCTGGACTTTTTCCAACAGATTCATATCCTTCTGTAGGAGGCACCAGAACTGGATGCAGTAATCCAAGTGGGGCCTCACAAGAGTAGAGTCAAGAGGGAAAATCACCTACCTCTATTTGCTGGCCATGCTCCTTTTGATGCAGCCCAGGACATGGTTGGCTTTCTGGGCTGCAAACAAAGATTACCAGTTCATGTTGAATTTTCATTAACCATCACCCTCAAGTCTTTCTTGGCAAGGCTGCTCTCAATCACTTCTCCACCCAACCTGTAGGCTGAACTCTGCACAGCCTTTTCACCTCTGTTGAACTTCATGAGGCTTGCACAGGCCTACTTCTCACACACCTCAAAGTCCCTCTGGGTGACATCCCTTCTCTCCAGCATGCTGACTGCACCACATAGCTTGGTGTTGTCAGAGACCAAGTACTTTTGCTAAGGGTGCACTCAATTCCACTGTCCATGTTGCCATCAAAGATGTTGAAGAGTGTCAGACCCAGTATCAACCCCCAGGGGGCACCACTCATCACTGGTCTCCATGTGGACAGCGAGCCATTGACCACAACTCTTTGTATGGACAGTGAAAGATCCTGCATTTGAGTGCAAGTACAAGCTGCAAAGAAAGTGGATTGAGAGCAGCAAAGTTTTATCAAATACATTCGCTACAATATGCAACTGTTTTGGGCTCTTATTGATGAAAATGGCCAAGTTTCAGCTGGAAAACAAACAAAAGCAAACCCTGCAAAATTCAAAAGCTTTTGTGTTTTTTTAGTTTGTTTTTGTTTCAAGGCAATATTTCATGACCAAATTTACTTGAATTGCAGCAAAATCTATAATCTCACATCTGAATTTTCTTTTGTACACTTTGAGGTTAGAAGTTACTTCCACATATTTTTCTTTATTGGACCATAAATTCAAAAATAATCTTCAAAAAATTCTCTTCCATCAAATTTTTCTCCAACCAATAAATTGCATTAAAACAAAATTAGGCAGGTTAATTGAACTGGGATTTACAGTTCAATTGTGTCTTCACTAAATTTGAATTCATATAAACATGGATTCATAGAACTGTTTAAGTTGGAAGGGACCTTAAAAATCATCCAGTTCACGCCACTCTGCCATGGGCAGGGATACCACCCGCTAGGTCATGTTGCTCAAAGACCCATCCAACCTGTCCTTGAATGTTTCCAGGGATAGGGCAACCACATCTTTTCTGGACAACCTGTTCCAGTGCCTCACCACCCTCACAGTAAAAAATTTCTTACTAATATCTTATTTAAATCTACTCTCTTTCAGTTTATAGCCATAACCCTTTGTCCTATCACTACATGACCTTGTAAAATGTCCTTTTCTGCAAAATCTGATCCATAAGTAGCACTAGTAAAATATGCAGTGATTATTTTTTGCCTATTTAATACATAAAAAGTATTAAATTATTTGTTAAATAGTAAAAGATGTGCTTTTAAAGATCTCTTTGTTCTTCAACTCTATTTTCCGATCTACTCAGATGCCTAAGATTGATTCTTGTGGAATTTTACCTACTGTTTACTATCCTTTTTAGGAATTTCACCACTGTATTCCTTCCAAGATCCTGCTGCAGTACTTATATAGAACTTAGGAAGACCTTGTAGTCTATTAAAAAGCCCAAGCACAACAAAATGTCCTTGAAGATCTAAAGGAGTATTTAGAAGTCAGATATCCTCTCACTTGTTTCAACAATGAGGCTAATCCTGGTAGACTTGCTAAGCCAGAAAAGTAATTAGAAAGAGAAGAAAATGGGAATGGATAGTCAAGCCAATGTTTAATGGCTCTGTCACTAACTTTTCTGATAGATTCGAAACAGACATGTAAAACAACGTCCTTGGATAAATATTCATCTCCACTGTTGGTGCTGTTGCATAGATAGATTTGACCTTCTGGTGCTGGACGAACTGCAGGGCATGAACCACTATAATGTGAGAAGAGGAGCAGGTCTGAGTTGAAAGGCAGACATCTTATGACACATTCAGCTTAACTTTACCAGGGAGTGACATTGCAACATTATAAATAAATGAAGATATATGATATTCTTTTGTTGGCTGACTGTGGGTCAAATCCTAACAAAATAATAATAAATAACTCTAGTAGAGGAAACTAATATATATTCATCAGTCAACATCAATGACTAGGCATAGAAAACCAGCTGAACACAGTACAGTGGGACTGAAACAGTGGAATTAAATTTCAGGAATAGCAGGAAATTTCATGAGGACTTGAGACTAATCTGCATAAAAAGTAGATATTTAATGAGATTTATGTAATAATAACTTCAAAGTAATTTAAGAACATAAATTCTCGTTGATTTAAACCGCATCTAAGAGTCTAAATATCTTTAACAACTGTATAATAGGCATGTGTTTATTTTTTTTATTACTGTGGAGCTTTGAGTTGGCTCCCTGCCAAACCCAACTGCCGGCCACACAGATTCCCCACCCGCCCAGAGAGAAGGGAAAAAAAAAAGTACAAAAAAAGACAATTGTATTAAAGATATAGATAGATATATATATATTCACATATATTATAACTATATACAATCAAACACTATGAATCTACAGAACAAATCCCAAAGCAAACCCAAAAGGGAAAAAGGGGAAAGGGAAGTGGGACAAAAATGGGTAAAACCAAATAAAACAGACACATTCGTAAACTCAGGGAAAAGCTCAAAAAGTAACTAATACAACCAATTCTCACCAACACTCCCCTTAAGAGAAGCAGGTCCTTCCCCTCCATACGGCTGGGACAGCAGTGTCTCCGATGGGCCTCGGCTCAAGAGATAAGAGCTGGGATGACACAGAGAGACCTGATGTCCTCCAGGCACATGAAGGGAAAAGAGAGAGACAGGGAGGAAACTCCCCATCTTATATACTCCAGATTGCATGAAGGAAATGGTGTGGAATACTTCCTTAGTTATCACCTGGTTACAAAGGAAGGCCCAAACCAAAACCGTAAAAACTAAACCACCACAATTACTGAAGAGATTTAAAGATCCTCAGAAAATACTTCTAGAAACACAAATTAATTCAGTTTTCCCAAATTTAATTTTTCAAATCTATAACTTTTCAGGACTCAGAAATGTTTGCTCCCTATCATTTTTAGGAATCAGCCGAGTTCATCACATACTGTCTCTTAATCCCATTTTTAATTATTTAAAACTTTTCCGGGGTGGTCTATGACAAAAGGATGTGGGATTTGCTCTTTGTTTTTGTTTTCTGGTTTTGGGTGGGGGGTTTTGGTTTTGTTTTTTTTGGGGGTCTTGTGGGTTTGGTTTTTTGTGGGGATTTTGTTTTTTGTTTGTTTGGCTGGCTTGTTTTGGTTTTTTCCCTTATGAATAAAAGACAGATAGTTTTGCAAATCAGGCAATGTATGATAGTTTAAATTTTAGTCACTGGACCATGTGTTTGAGCACCTGCCTTCTTGTCTCACACACACTATTACAGGATTTTTACATCCTCATTGAAAGTGACTCTAAAGACTCTCAGACTCCAACAGTTACCTGAGTTTCTTGTGCATTATGCATAATAATAGAAACAGAAAGTTCATGGAATTCTGATTTTGATAAACCAAGATATTTTAAAAAGAGTAGAAAACCAAAACAAGAGTTACAATTTTAGTTTATGAGAGCAAAAAAAACCACATTGTGACCATATTAGATTAAAATGCATCTGGAGAGAGGACGACTTGTATTACTGAGATTTAAGAATGTCAATTTAACTGTTGAAAGAAACGTGAGGTTCCTGAAAAGAACGGACAATAAATATTTCATACATATGAGAAAACTTTTTTAACAGGACCTAAAAACCAAGTCATTAGGCATTTCTATTAATGTGCCTTTGACTACTCTTTCTTTTAAAATCTTTATCTGAGTCCTTACTAAATCTTTTCTTCTGTAAAGAAAGGTAATCAATGTTATGCCTGGCAAGTGTGGCTTCTATCGATAGAAATGAATCTTCAACACTGAACATGACTGATAACACCAGCATGAACTCAGAGTAAACTAGCTGAACTTTTGAAAAGACAGCACAGTCCCTGCAACTCTGCCTTTTTAAGGTATGCATCTCACAGCCACTTGGCTTCTGAAGATTCGAGTCAGTGACTCATAACATCCAGAGGGCTTAATACTACAGTCCTGAAAGATGTGGCCATGAATCTTGCCTTCTGCCTCATCTGTGATTTATTTTTTTAAAGCCCATTTCTTAGTGTATGTCATAAAGTCTATAACAAAAGTTACATGTACTCTCTTTTTGCTCTTCACAAAATACCTATGCTGCATTGCCTAGAAAGTGTTTGACAGCTCTGACAGTGTTGGTGTACTAAGATCAGGATCCAAATTGCTCTTCTCCTGCCTGTCTTTCTGCCTCATCTACCGTCTCTTTATTCATATCAGAATGGTAAGGACAATGAAAAGAAAGGCTCTTGTTTTGATTTCATGTTTATACAGCACAGTAATTAACATGTGTTTGTGGACAAATCTCCAAGGTAATAAAAATGCAAACACACAATGATTTTTTCATTGGTTCAATACAGTTTGGAACAAGTGCTCTAAGCAGTTTAGCTGGCAAAATTATAGTGCAGTAGTATAAATAACTTCTGTTCTTGTTTTCTGGTTTTTAATGAACAGATTTAGTTTTCATTTATGATTGTAAGTTCAGAAAAAAATGTTGTGAAGTACAAGAGCTATTGTTCATTTTTTTAGACTAGATATTTTAAAAACAAAGGAAAAAGTATTATCTAACCAGTTCCCTTCATCAAGGGAGTGGGTTATATTTATTTTTATTCTGTCATTTATTTTGATGTGCATGTGCAATATTCATTATGTCAATATTTATGAATGCACTTTTAGTTATCAAATTATGTGTAGAATCCCACATGTTGAGTGTGCTGTTACATAATGCTGAGGGACACCCAAATTTTCTGTTGAAAAATGTCATTTCAGTTGGTTGTTACTTTTCCAGATGTCAACATTTCAAATTGAGACGTTATAAAAATATTAAGCCATTGCTTTTCGATTTTCGATTTTGTTGTTTTTCTTGTTTTGTTTTGTGGGGTTTTTTTCATAGAAGACAATCTTTAAGACTTTTCAACAGCATCCCATTCAAAAGCTAAATCAGAAGACAAATGAATAAACAAAGTTTAAGGTTCTGTTGAGACAGGGACTGTTTTTCATGTAATCCAAAGTGTTCTTAAAACCTTAAGGAAACCTAAGTAACTGTGGGGGTTCAGCTTGGTAGATTTTCAAACAGTTAATTTTCCTCACAGATACTCAGTTGTTGCAATTGTTGTTCAAAATAACACAGATGCTATGGATGGTTTCTGTCTCATACCTAACAACCTGGGAGTTATCCATGACAAAACGTTTTTAAAACATCTGCTAGCTGAGGTAAAGTTCCCCAGGCAGTTACCAGGAGACACACTTTAAATATTAACCCACTTTTGTTAGGGACTGCCTGATTCTTTTTCCATATCTTTCTAAAGCTCTGCCATTACACAGGGGAGAGAAAAAAAAAAAAGAAATGAATGGTTTCTGGGGTGAAATGCTGCACTAGCAAAAGGCAACATGACTATTTAATGTAGTAGCAGTCATCAGACAATTAATATGTTGAGAGAAGACAAATCTTAGAGTTTCCAGTCCCTGGGTTTCCCTTGACTTCGGATTAAAAGCCCTTAAATTTAGAAATACAACAAGAATACAAAGCACACTCAAGGAAATTCTCAAAAAGTATTTCAGGAGGTTGGACAGATCTGAAGCTGGGAGGGGCACTGAATTCTCTGCTCTCCTACTTCTTGAACAAGGGGTCTAAACATTTGGTCATTATAAAAAGTGTCTCTTTCCTCCTCTACAATGAGCTTCATTTACAAGCAAATACAGTACTAGATTCATTTCTCTAATGCTCTGAATCTTCTGGCATGTTGTATATATCATCTAATCACATCTTAATAAACAAGGCATCTGAGAGAATGTAATTTTCCTCTGCTTAACTGTTGATTATTTTTTTCTGTAATTCAGACAGGATGCAGAAAGACACCTGCTGAGATATATATTCTCTAAAGAAAATCAGATGGCTAGGAGTGGGGAACAGTCCTGTGTTCAGGTAATTTCAGGTCATGGACCTGCTGAGCAGAGGGAGTAGTCAGCTTTTATTTTATTTAAGGCCTGAACAAGCCCTTTCTAGATCTGTGTGCTTAGCAATTAAGACTAAAAGTATCTTTTATTTTGTGGTCTGAAGGCCTGAAGATCCACAGTTGGGGAAAAAGTAGTAGGCATTAGTAGGCAGCAATTATCTAGGTCTATATTTGTAAATTCAATATTTCTGCCACTATTTCCTGTGAGGCTGGCTACTCTGGAATGGCTTTCTTTTCCATTGTACTGTCATATTCTTAACTTTGCTATGAGCACCTCATCTCTTTATTCTTTGCATAAGGGAGATAAAAACAGCAGGACAGTATTTATACAGATAATGAACATGCTGCTGGGCTAGACCAGGAAACGGAATCTTTGTTAGAAGGTATTTCATTAGAGAATTGTATTTCCTTCTTATCATATCCAGGAAAAAGAAAAGAAACGAATGCCAGTCTAGATCAAAAAATTAGTATGCTGTGACTATAAGTACGCATTTTCTTTCATGGCCAAAAATGTCTGTCTTTCAGCTTGAAGTGTTCTTTGGATGCCTTCTTAAATAACAAGAAAGGATAAATGTAAGGCCCCTATATGCTGTATCTACAACAGAAAATTTCACATGCTTTGGACTACTCTGGCACTGAGAGCAACCATTGTTCAAACTAGCTCATCTTATTTCTCTGAAGAGCATTTTATTATATCAAAACTCCCTACTGGAAATTATCTCTAACAAATAGCAACCCCTGAGCCTCACTTCAGTTTTGTCTGAGGAAAGTTTTGCAAACCCAAATCAAAGATAAAGTGTGAGTTTTAAGTCCATAGCCTAACTGAGGAAATTCTCCCAACTTCAAGACATCAAGTTCCAATGTCTGTAAATATCCCCTGTCTTTCATCACCTTTGTAAGGAAGGACAGGCAACTCAGAAGGACTATCATGAGTCAGAACTCAGAGGATGTCATGAGGTTACGCAGGGAGAACATTTAAAGGGCCAACACTCAACTAAAATTTAATCTTAGTGCTGTGATAAGCAACAAAAAATGGTTTTATAAATATGTCAGCAACAATAGGAATGCTAAGGAAAATCCCCATCCTTTACACAACAACCCCGTGCAGTGCTACAGGCTAGAGGCAAAGTGGCTGGAAAGCTGCCTGACAGAGAAGGTGCTAGTTGACAGCTCCCTGGGCATGAGCCAACAGTGTGCCCAGGTGGCCAAGAACAGCAACGGCATCCTGGCTTGTGTCAGAAATAGTGTGGCCAGAAGGACCAGGACAGTGACCTGGCAGTCCCCCTCTAATGGGCACTTGTAAGGCCACACTTCAAATCCTCTGTTAATTTCTGGACCCTCACTACAAGAAAGACAATGAGGTGTTGGAGCTTGTCCACAGAAGGGCAGTGAAGATAGTGAAGGCTCTGGAGCACAAATCTTATGAAGACCAGCTGAAGGAGCTGGGGTTGTTTAGGGTGGAGAGGAGGGCTGGGAGGACCTTATCTCTCTCTCTACAACTACACAAAAGGTAGTTAAAGATTGGTGGATTTCAGTCTCTTCGCCAAAGTAAGAAGCGGTAGGATGAGAGGAAACAGTGGATTCAAGTGGTTTCAGGGGAAGTTTAGATTGGATATTAGGAAAAAAATTCTTCACCAAAAGTGTAGTCAAGCATTGTAACAAGCTGCCAAGGGATATGGTGGAATCACCATCCCTGGACTTGTTCAATATATATCTAGATGGGGCACACTGGGAGATGATTTATTGGCCGTGACACTTAAGAGAGACTCAAAGATCTTTGAGGTCTTTTCTAACCTTAACAATTCTATTCTTAATTTAACATACTGTTAAAAATATAGGCTGTTCTCTGGCCAGCTCAAATTCACTTCAGAAGAAGCTGTGAATATAACATTTCAATAAATATCTTGACTATCTTCTTTTTAATAGGATTTTAAAAAAATTATTCAAAAAATTTCAAACACAAATATCACTATTTTACAGCTGCTTTGTCCAGCATTATGTGCAAACTGTGCAGCAAATTCAAGCTTAATATATATTTCCAAAAATAATATTCTACTAACTATAAAAGTTAATTTATGGTACTATAATGTCTCGGCTCTAACTACTCAATTTAAGGCTCAGTAACAAAAGGACACTTTGTTCTTCCCATACTGAACAATTCTATTTCTACAGGCAAAAAGACAGAGGTCTTGTAGAAAATATTAAATTTATGGTCTCATTAAAATGATATTGCAATGAATATATATAGGTAAATTAAGGAATAAAAATTACATAGATGAAATTTGAGGGCTTAATTTGTGAAATTAAGAACGTAAATAATAGAATTTTGGTGTTTGAAGTCATCATAGGTATATGTGCATATAAATGTATATGCTTGTAGACATATTGGCTGATGTTACATTTTGAGATTAAAGTGTATAATAGATTTTGATGAAGGAAAAATTGTGTATATTCAGATGAAAAATTCACTTACATTATAAAATCCAAATATCAGCATATAGAGTAAACAAATTATGGTTTAATACAGTATTCTCTGAAAAAAACTCTCAGCTTAAATGTCAGGAACTAACAAATGAGGTCAGAAAATGATAATTGAGATGATTAATGTACTGTGACAAGCTGGGTAAAATGAAGCACTTTGATGCTATATGGATGAAAGTGCTACCCCTTTTAAAGCTGCTAACAGAGCCATTTGTAGAACATGTTAATATGAAGCTTTTGTTACGGGTGTCATACACATTCTGAATACAGAGCATGAGAGGAGCATCTCTTCTACATTCTGTTTAATGTTTTCAATTTCTGTAGCAGTTTGTTCAGGTACCTGTGATGAGGAATTAGGACACAGACTTAACTGAGAATTTTTTTTTTTTTTTCTTTAGGAAAAGGGCAGTCATAGAAACCTATTAGCTGAAAAATAGTAATAAAAATAATGGTTGTCTTAAGAACTGGGAAAGCTCCTGTTTTTCAGAAAAGCAAGATTCCATATTGATGTTAGTTTAAAAAAATATTGTCGTAAATGAATTAGTACTTCTAAAAGACAGCATTTAAATTTGGGCTTTTTTTTTGTGAGTAATTTGGGAATATGCACTCAAAATGTCTAATTTTTGATTAGACAGTGAGATCTTCAGAGAATATCTAGCAAGTTTTTGTCAAAAGCTCCCTGGGGGAACAGCATTAAGTCAAAAATCATGATCTGAGATAGCTCTAACAGCTTCAATTTCAACTTGAAAATAAAAGAATCACACTTAAAATAGGAAAAGTAGTCATATCTTTGAATTTTCTATTTAAATTAGCACCTCTGATAACTTCTGAACAATGACATACATTAATGTCATGAGTGAAATCACACAATTTTTACCATGCATTGAAAAATTACTTCAAGATGTAGGCTTATTTATGAATTATTGTGCTTTAGTTGCCTAAAATGAGATTATGTTTTACTTCAAAGATGCTCAAAAATATTAATAAACTAGCTTTTCACTTAGAATACATAGCAGTAAACAGGTTTATAGAAAAAGTAATCTGAATTTCTAATTCATTCTTACTCTTTTCAGTGTCTAAAAAAGGCATAGAATGACTTGTCCATGAAATCCAAATTTTAAGATGTGAACAGATCATTATTTTTTTTTTAAAAAACAGGGGAAAAAAAGCTGGAAATACTAAGAGAAAGACAAAAACCATGTGTATGTATGTGTATGTATGCATGTAAATATATATATGCACATATGAAAATTATAATATGTAATATATTATATGGTAAGATATACTTTAAGCTTTATATATTTATGCATATGTATTAAGCAAAAAGTAAGAGATGTAGCCATATACTAAAGCATTCAGGCATTAGATTTTTATACCTTTTACTTTTAGGAAAGCTAAGCAAGCTAGAAGAAAGCTGTCATCCTGAAAGTGAGATGAAAAAGAGTCTTGAAGTGGGAAATACAATATAGAAGAAGTGAGAAATACAATATAGAAGAAGTGAAGGTGAAGGTGATGACAGACATGTTTGTAATCATTTATGTGAGAGGAGAAGCAAGTGCCAGATCAGCATTCCTATGAAATAATAATGGAAGGACAGAGTAAACTTGTATTTTTTTAATTCATATAAGTGCCAGTTGGGGAAAAAAAACAGTTGTTAACAGAAGGAGACCTGAAGGGATTGTCTAGCAAGCCCTGGGCAGCAGATACCGAGAGGTTTTCCACCCTTTGGTAAGACAGGAGCCTGCCACGAGAGGACCAGGACTGTTTTCAGCTATCTATGTGTATTAGCCCTGTCTCCCCTTGCAAGATATGGAACATGGGGCAACATATCTAGAAACACTTTGTTCTTCTCTCCAAGTGGTCTTGATGTGGAGAAATGCTTACCGTATGATGAAATATAGTGACTGGATTTCCTAAGCCCCAGTTAACATAACTCGTCCCCCTTATTGACCTGTCCTGCCTCCTCATTAACATACCCCACTCCTCTGGTCTATATATTGTAATGGGAGTGATCAATAAATGTCTCCGTTTATACCCCCAGACTGGGAACATGTAGATTATTGATCAGCCACCAAGTACCAAGATAGTGTTCACAAACACCTAAGGAAATATAAATAAAAGTTCACCAAAAATAATGGAGATGAAAGTCTATTACTGACTCACACAAGGACCTTGATGAGTTCATAAATGACTAGTGTTTGCCTTGTATGTCAAGGCAAAATAAAAGTCCTCTTGAATCTAAAATACACAGTAATAGATTTTTGAGAAGAAACTTACTCTGTCGCAAGAGTTCACTGGCAATTCTAGATGGGCAGGAAGATACAGCTTTGCTTAACAAACTATCAGAATCATGTGGAGGGTTGACACTGCTGTTGGGATACTTAGCTACTTTGTATGGTACCGTGAGACGTAGGAGAGCATGACATGTAGGGTTGGATTTTGCCTCACCTAATTCTGGGTAGCTGCACAAGTGCTTATCAGCTAAACTGGCTATGCGGGAATAAAACACTAGCTTAGATCACATCACTCATGACATTAAAGTTTTTTGTTTGTTTGTTTCTTTACAGACTATAAAGAGAATCTAGGTGGCCAACTCAGGTGTAGTAGCTATTGGTAAAGATGTAATGCTTTGTGAACTGAATTTCAGTGGAATTTTTTTAATATGAAGTATTTGTAACATTTTTTGAAGTCCTACATATTATTCAAAAACTTGGAATATTGAGAATATCAAGATGGAAATTAATTTAGGTCGCAGTAGTCACAAAATGAACGTTCAAAATTCTTGTGTTACAAAAATAATATAAAAATGTAGACTATAATGGAATTAAATAATTTGGGTTTATTACATTAGAACTATGGAAAATATTTTTTTAATATTATACCACATTAAGTTGAACTAATAAACTCTGTGACTCTGTAAAACATGTAAGAAATAGGTAAAAAAGTGATAAGAAAGTCTCACAGTATGGCTGATTTTTTAATGAAGAGCATTGAAGATACAGATACAAAAATTTTTCTACGGCAGAAAAACTTGGGCATGTTTTTTAAAAAAATCAGCTTGCCTAAATCTGGGTATTTCATCATGAATCTCAAGCAAAAAAAGAGAGGCAAAAAAACCTGAAGCCTAGGACAAGGTACTAAGCGTAAGTTGACATGAGCAAAATCAGAAAAACTACTGCACAAATGAAATGTACTACAGAAAACAAGCTAAGGATTAATACACTAAGGATAAAAGTACAAAGGATACACAAAGCAATTTTTCTGCAATTAGTCTAACAGTGAGATGGAGATGATAAAATTTCTGCTAATTCTGAAAATAATAAAGCAAATCATATCATGCTAAATTATGAATGCAGTAATATGGTGATAATTACAATGAGAAAGATGAAAACTTAGGAATAAGCAAGAAACTACTCTTAAAATAGTCAGATAATTCACACATTTTCATTTTATAGGCTAATTTTATTAAAAAAAAAAAATATAGACCTTGGCTAATGAGGTAAAGTCCTTCATCAAAGTCCTTTTTCTCTTGAGATCTCAGAGAAGATTGTTGAATTTTTGGAAGACTGGAAAAAAACTCTATGGTCACTATTTTTATAAAATCAGAAAGGAAGAATCAGTAAATATAGGTATATCTGGTTAACATCAGTTCCTTGAAAAAATATTGAACAGGTAATCAAACCAACTATTTTTCCCATTTCACTACTTTCCGTACATGCATGTGTAGCATCAATTATAATTGTAGCCAAGAAATCAAAGAGATGAGACATCTGGTGGTAAGGATAGAACACTACTGCACTAGACTGGCAAGGCTGTGGAGCCTCCACCACCACTACTAAAAGCAGACTAGGAAGAACATCTGCCAAAAATGACCCAAAGCTATTTAAATAGAAAGTGAGTTAGACACATTCATGAGCTCCCTTTGAACCCAGCAATTCTGTGAACTGAGTTAAAAGAATAGACCAAGAAATGCTTCAGTAGCATTGAAGAACCATTCAGAACTGAGTTTCTATATAATCATAGGTGTAGTTTCAATTCATAAAATTAAGTTTATCTAATTTATGTAACTTTTTAAACTGAGTAGCAGACAACAAAAATATTAAAATTATATATACACTATATATAGTATATATATACTATACTATATATATACTATACTATATATTTATATAATATATACAATAATAACACTATATAATAACCAAATAATTCTTATCTCGATTAAAATAAATTTAAAGAACAAAGAATATTCAATTTAAACTTGAAAAAATTAAATTTAAATTAAATTTAGATTTCAACTTGATACGAAAGTCTTCATTGATTTTTTTAATGTTATTTTAAACTACTCATGCTGCTCCAAAACTTATGTCTGCATGACTTTCAATAAATTATCACAATTCATTTTATATTATTTCATTTCAATACACTTGAAATTCTCGTTATCTTGATTCCTTGGCTCAAGAATATATAACTGCTCTTAAAATTGCTCAAGTATAATTTATATTTTACCAAAAGTTTCATATAATAAACAAACAACTTATTTTGGTACAAGCTCAGAGAACCACTTTGTGTTAATTATACTAAAACAGTGTCTTACTAACCACTTGTTTTTAGC
Organism: Anabacerthia variegaticeps; assembly: GCA_035583185.1. Taxonomy (NCBI): domain Eukaryota; kingdom Metazoa; phylum Chordata; class Aves; order Passeriformes; family Furnariidae; genus Anabacerthia; species Anabacerthia variegaticeps. Next base: position 134,507,881 of record JAWWEW010000078.1, read on the forward strand.
ACAGACTTTTGACTCCATTTGTGCCTTTTCAATTGCTCACTAATATATTCATATTGGTTAAGCAGAAAGGAGAAATAGTGAACAATCAAGATACAAATGCATTGAATTTAATACCAGAAGGAATAATTGGGTTGTGTGGTCTTAGAATTTTTTTTTTCTCTTTTGTTTTTTTCCCCCTGACCAGTCATGTAAGGAAACTACAAAAATGTTAGTTTTATCTGATGAAGGTCAGTCTCCTAGTCTTCTTGCATGAAAGGAAGCCAAACTCTCAAAAGGTGCTCTGAGGGAGTACAGAGACATTAGATTTCCTGCATTAAAGATGGCATTTGCCAATGAAATGAACAGTTTCCACTGAAGAAGGGAGGAGAACGAGGAGGACAAGGAGGACAATGAGACCTTGCTGGTTTCTTTCCTCAGTGACAACCATATATGTATAAAGTAGACTCGTGTGGTCACGGGTGTGAACTATCTGAGAGTTGCAAAATGTAGTGCATTAAAATTATAATGCAGTGTGAGAGAACATTTATATTCTTGGCCTCAGAGATAAGTCATAGAAATTGGAAACTATCCAGAAATTACTGGAAGAGGCTGTAATACTGTCATTACAGTACCGAACAAAGTAGGAATAGTTCAAGGAGACCATGAAAACTGGGAAAGAACTTAGAAAAAAAGATCTCTTTGCAGATAAATAAATTTCCCACTTTTCTTGCAAAGGAACAACACAATGGAGAGAATATTGATGTGGAATAAACCAAGCACTCAAGCTACATAAAGGTTATAGACCTCTTATGAAGAAAATTATTTTAAATTAACAGTTTTGAAATTTTGTGAGAAGGTAACGATATTGCCAATCTATAGGTTTGTCTCCTAGGGACTGCTTCCTCCCTCTTCCTCTGTTAATGTTTCTTCTCTTTATTATTTACTTTATTCTTCTAAGCTTCTGTACTGTTTCTTATATTTTCTTTTCTTCATTCTGTGTCACACTGCATCAGAGATTAAAAGGTATATTCTACTTCGTGTCACTTTTACTTTGGGATCATTCAATTTCCATATGATTAGGATCTTCCAAATTTATTTGATGTAATCTTACTTGATTATATGATCTGTAATTGATTTATTTTTCTTATTGCTATTCTTATATGTATTTCTTTAAATATCGTATTGTATGGACTTCTTACAGTGTGGATTAATCCATGTCTTTTTTTCTCCTGTGTTAGCATAATACCTGTCACAATGAGTGATTTCTGAGTCATGGAATAACGTAATATACAAATATGAATATTGATAATATATTATTAGTAAATAATATATTCAAATTCTAAAGAGTGTATTATTACCTAATTAACAATAGATTTTTAATAAAATGTCTATGTATACCTGAATATATGGAAAGACACAGAGAGATTTATAGTTGCATCTTCATCTTTCAGCTAATAAAAGAGCAGATTGGGAAGCGCCTTTGAATATGTCTTTTACCTTCTCCCATAAGAAATACACACACACACACAAAAAAAAAAAAAATGGTGCAATCTGTTTTTCACACATGTGCACCAAAAATGTCTAACTAATCCAATTAAATTACACCATTTATATTTAACATTTTACCCCAAATAATATGAGAGTGAAATTAGGTCAAACTCCACCAATCCAAAATCATATGAACAGAAAATTGCTGACATAGATAAGCTATTATTTGTGGAATTCTTTCTCCATTACATTGACAAGGATCCCCTTTCCTAAAATTTACTTATTTTCACAGCTTTTTATGTAGCTTTATGCCACATCCCAAAACTTATATTTCTTAGTAAATCTTTACTTCACAACAGTCTTTTATTATGTGACACAAGTGTGTAAGCTGGTCTTATCTGATTCATGCTTAAGGGTGTGTACAGACACACAGAATCCATGCTGAAGATCAGTTAATTTCCTAGAAAATACATGAAGTGGAGAAGCTTATCTCCTCTCACAATATTGCAAACATTTGTGTTTTTTCTAATGAACGGGAAAAAATAACTAGCTTCAATGAGGGACAAAATACCTCCCAGTCTTCACATTTTGACGTCCTGACACAGATCTGTGTGGGATCAAGTCCACTGGGGGAAATTAGAGCCTAAACTACTTTTGCCTTGGACTTTCAAAAAATTCACTGTTGGCCAGAAAAAATATTTGCAATCACACATGCATTATGTGTGCAAACACATATAGATATATGTAAAATACACCTAGTTTATGTTAAGTGTGCATGTGATCATACATATGCAATTTACAATAAATCAGTCTTAAAACTCATAAATCATGCTCACTGTGACTTTCTTTATAGGCTATTACAAGTGCTGCCATACTGAAGCCTAAGGAGAAGGTTCATCTATACTTTTCCTTTTGTCAGCTTTTAATAGTTCTAATTGCCTAATTATCTGCTTCAGTGCAGTGGTGGAATACTGTAACGTTTCTCCTCTCCCCCGGGGAATGTGCACAGTCTCTGGGAAGTTGCCATCTGCTTCCATTTAGAATACTGGTGAAACACTCATTTAAGCACTGAGGGTTGCCAACTTCCTCTGTCACTAAGCATCGTTCAGAAAGGATTGACCATTTTATTATTCTGATTCCTGTTAAATTTGTAAAGAACATCCTGCTAGGAAGAACAGTTTATCATCAGAAATGAAAAGATGCATTTGTTACTGAAAATGACCACAATACCGACAACCTCTCTGCACATAGAAAGCAGCGGAAGTCAGACATTTCAATAGCATTATTTTCACTTTGCTGATCCTGATTTGGTCAGTTTATGAGACACATGTTCTGAAATATTTACGTGACCACGTACAGCAGATGTTAAAACCAAAGTAAAACACTACCACCTGGAAAGCAAACATTTATGGTTTACTTACAGAGTGCATTGCCACTCCCTTCAGTAGTTCACTTCAATTACCATATGTAAAAATAGAGGAGCTTGAGTGCTCTAACAAACCATATGATCTGATAATTATTACATGGTGAAGCTGAAACCAGTGCTGTTGTAATCTGCTTGTGCTTCTTATAAGACATTCCACCATTTTCTTGATCTGGGTAACCTGCAGACATGAAACATGTATTTTCTAAAAGGTTGACATTAGAAATAATGAGAAATATTTTCTCTGAAGACCTGTCCATGCAGTCAATCAGAATAGTGGTTGAAATTCTTCCAATGTTCTGCAGAGTGGGATTAGAAACTAGTCAAATATCAGGTTCTACATCATCTAGCATGTTTGTAATAAAGAGACATAACAGCTAGTAATATTTAGAGAAAAATCAATCCCAATATTTGACTGGGTAAGCAGTTCTAGTAAACAAAAGTTTGCCAGAATTGAGATCATATTTATGAGCTAAAGATCTGTAAGGTCAGTCTCTGATTTTCCAGTCAAGATTTTGGGTTGTATAAGCAGTTTTTCAAAATAAATTTTTTACTGGCAGTTTCCCCTCTCATTTTTAATGCACTGAAGCTGTTGTAATCCTGACCTTTGCATGTCACTGTGACAATTCTCCATTCAATGCAGAGTAAGAACCCAAAGCTTTGTCTTTTTTAAGACATTCCTTCTCTGGTACACATTCTATATGGCAATATCATCTACCCATGGCCTCTATGGAACAACTGAAGCAAATTTGAGAAGTTCTGTGCTGATTTGTTGAGTTAGGGATGTGTTTATAAAGTAAGCTGTAAAATGGTGGGGAAAATATTTTCTTAATTTTATATATGTTTAGTTAGCAAGGTAATGGGTATAATAGACCTTATATTTATGAAAAGTTGACCATCCTGCTATATCACAGGTTCTTTCACACAGCTTTCCTGCAGGCAAAGTCAAAAACTGGTACAAGAAAACAAATTCAATGGCTAGAGGGCATTCTTTTATACTAGCTTACTATATGAATCCCATGCCAGCAGATTATTATTTTTCTTTCCCAGAGCTTATGTGGAAATGATTAAGTGTGTAATCATGTTACTGCAGCACCAAAATCATGTAATATGAAATATTTTTAAGTTGTTAATTTTTCACCAGAAGACACACTAATATAATTGTTGAAACCATGCAGTCTCTATTACACCACAGTGTGTCTCTCTTTGCTAAGACTAAAAGTGTAAAATAGTGGCTATTTTTAATCACTTTGAAATTGGTGTCCTGCTGCTATTATGCAATGTTCACATAATGGAAGTCAAATAATGAGTTAGGAAATCTCTTTTTAAACTTGTATAGAGAAAGCAGCAAAGAATCCTCATCAAAGGTGGAGGAGCTTCCATAATGAAGCAGGAGTTGATGTTGTGATTGCATTGTGATTGCCATGTTATTTTTCTGCAAATCCTCATCATGACTTTTTGCATAGTTAAAGACCACTGGGACAAAAAGATGACTAGGGAACTGAAACAAACCAAACCTAACCAATTAATTAACGTTAGTTACAAATTAAAATAAACAATTCTTCCATCAATGCTTTGAAACTGAACTGCATTGTGAACTACTACATTCTCTTCTTGTCTTTCATTCCCAAAACAGCTGAACCAAAACTATCAACACATGAAGCAAGTCTAATTTATTTTTTCCTTTAAAACCAATATTTATACATTTTTCCAGGGTCTTTTTTTTTTTTTTAAAGATGCTTGTCTTCCATAATTACAAATGAACACATTCATGAAAAAAAAGTACAAGTCTTTATCTTGCCATTAAATGAAACTCTGATTATACTCATATGGATCTGTAGACATCCCCATCCATGTCTAAGCCTTTCTGGCTTAGCTGTCTTATAGTTTACACACAAGGGTTTACCACATCAACAACTGGGCTGTGTGGTTCCGTCCATCACAGCTGCATCTACCTTTGATCTATACATATAAGATCACACATAGTTATCATTAAAGTATTGGCAGATTATTATTGTTTCCCTGTAGCAGATTTCTGTTAAATACATAGTTAATATTCAGAATCTGTATATTTGATTTTGTTCTCAAATAAATGCATGAGAGAATATTGCTTCTTTATGTTGCATACCACTCCTTCTCTCTACATTGTGTACTTTTCATAGAACCATCGTTTCAAAAGCTGTATCAGTACCTTAATAAAGTACAATAAAGAAAGAGACTGCTGACACCTACTCATAATATTCCAAAGCCTTAAAGGCATCTTCCAGTTTGACTTAGAAATCCTCAGTGGTTGTACCTCTACATTGTCAACTACTTCCACAGTCTCAAGAGCTTGATATTTAACTTCAAACTAATTCACTTAGGCTCCAGAAGTGCAATGTACACTTGCAGCACAGAAAGCCAAGTGCAGTCTGGCCTGCATCAAAAGAAGCATGGCCAACAGGTTGGGGTTTGTGATTCTCCCCCTTCTCTCTTCTCATGGGACCCCACATGAAGTTCTGCATCCAGCTCTGGAGTCCGCAAACATAAGAAATGTGAACCTGTGGGAGTATGTCCAGAGGAGGGCCATGAAGATGATCAAAGGGCTGCAGCACCTCTCCCGTGAAAACAGGCTGAGTGAGTTGGAGTTGCTCAGCTTGGAGAAGAGAAAGCTCCAGGGACACCTTAGAGTACTCTTCCAGTACCTAAAAAGGGCTTAGAGTAAAGAAAGCAAGGGACCCTTTATCATGGACTACAGTGATAGGGCAAGGGGGAATGTCTTTAAACTGAAAGAGTAGGCTTAGATTAGATATTAGGGAGAAATTATTTACTGAGAGGGTTGTGAGACACCAGAACAGATTGCCCAGAAATGTTGTGGATGCCCCATTATGCCTGGAAGTGTTCAAAGCCATGTTGGATGGGTCTTGTAGATGATGTCACTTCCAAACATTCTATAATTCCATGATGATACCTTTCTCTGAGAATTGATCTTATATGGCTATTGCTGGAAACACGATGCAAAGCTAAGTATAAAATCTGGATGCAAAAAACTCAACCCATTTTCATATGTTATATTATTTACCCTTCTCTAAATGCAAACTGATTGTAGACAGTCTTACCAATGTACTGTTCATAAATGTTGTGTTTGGAGACTATTGCAGAATGCGACCCTCTGTAATCAGGAAGTGTCTACACAGCATGTCCAAAAGATATAAATTTCTCCTTTTATTTTTCAATTTTATATGGTTTTTATTCAGTTTCCTTTAATTCAATTTTTTTCCAACTTTTTTTGTTTCATGTTGTTTTAGTTTAAGTGATAACACATAGAAAAGCATCACATGAATTCCCCCAAATGTGTCCCTGTCACTCATTAAAATATTACTGTGACTAGTAAGAATGGCTTTATCAGAGTTATTGCAAGAGAAAATATTTAGATTTAGAAACTGATTCTAAATTTGTAATATTCAACTTATTACCCATGCAACAGGACTTTTAATTCTCTTTAAATAAAAAAAGAATAAAAATCACACAGACCCTGTCATGTTCAATAAATTGAGTTTGAAACACGCAAATTATTTGCTCCTTCCCACATCCCCTTTGCATCAGCTGATGGGATGCTCCCCGTTCCCCTTCCCCGGTCCACGCGGCGACCACGTGGCCCCAGGTGTTGAAGGACCACACACACGCAGCCGGTGGGCAGGAAAGCAGAGAGGATTTTATTCCCAGGGTATGGGTTTTTATAGGGGTCTCCGGAGGGGATGTGATGTCACATCCTGGACCTTGGGGGACAGCGGGTAGGACAGGCAGGGGACAGGGGACAGGGGAGGCTTTCTCACAGAAACCTGTTTCTCGCATACTAATGAGAGTGCTACCAAATGCTGTTGGGGACAGACAAAGACAGGGAAAAATAGGCAGACTGCATTTTACAAGGAATAAACCTATGACTTAAAAACATTATGGTGAGCTATCATCTTCTGAGGCTTATTGCTACACCCCTTAGTCACAGCACAGAATTCCTGCTTATTTGAACCAATTCTATGTTTTGCCGATCAATACACAGTGCTGGTAAGATGGTGTCACACAGCCTGCAGAGGTCTGGTTGTTTCACACCTCTGATAGAGCTACAGAGTCACCAATCTGTTCACCCTCCATGGGGTCCACAAACAGATCCACAGTAGACTCCGTCTTCTCGTTTCAGACTGTAATCCAGGATTACTTCATGTCTAGAAATAAGTAATGCTGAAAACACTAATCAAGCCTGAATACTGCAGATAGATAGTCAGTAAGATCTAGGGGGAAATTTTAGTTGATTCACATCCTGTAATTAGAAGCCTTAACACCCTTCAGTGCTTTTCGCCTCTGTTCTGCCTTAAAGGAAACTAAGCAGCATCTTCTTGACACTGAAAGGTTTACAGCAAAGATTTGTGGAAAGCAGATCCACCCATGTAAAGTTATAATTTGAGTGAAAGCATGAAGGAGCTTAAAAATACATAAAAAAAGAAGTGACTTAATTATGATTTGAATGAGAAGTCATGTCAGATTTCTGCATTTCAGGAAAGGCTATTTCCTGTCTGTTATCAAACCGTCACTCTAAAATTACAATAGCCATCTATTATACATGTTTAGATTTTAGAGTAATGAAATTATAGTAAATTTTTAGTAATTTTTTCAACTGAATGTTCCTTTTTACTCATAATGATGGACAAAAATAATGTACTACTTTTATTTTTATTCCAAAAATACAATATGAAAAGGTAGTTCAAAATGTCTTGTAAACATGTAAATACAACATTATAATAAAGCTGTCTATATATAATCTCCTTAATTGATAGAATTACTAGAAAGTATATCTTTACACCAGATTTTGAGCTGTTTTTAATGAGTGACACTAAAACAATATAAGACCTCCATTTTTAAAGTCTGTTATGAAAAGCTTAATACTTAGCCTAAAACTGATCCTTTTCTGTTTTATTTTTTCATAGAAAACGTTGCAACTGTTCCTAAGTCACTGAGTAATCTCTCTTCACTTGTGTCTCTGTAGAAAGCCTTTCAATAGTTATCTTCTCCACTTAGTCCAAATTTCTTCCAGTTTACCAGTGTCCTTGTAATTTAGTGCCAGGCTTGTACGCCCAAGTGATCTAGCCATGGTCACACAGAAACCACTGTCTGGTTTGTTCCAGAGCATGGTGTCTCCCCATATCCACTTGCACTTCCATGCATCAATCATTATCAACTTCTCCTCCTTCAAATATGTTTTGGTTTCACTTTGGGAATTGCAAAAAACAAAAAACAGCAAACAACAAAAAAAAAGGTATTTTATTACAAAAGACAGAGTCATTAAGTCCTAGACACAAAATTCCATCAGAAGATTCCAGGCTCTAAAGCCAGCATAGTGTTTGGAAGACAGAGGAAGCAGTTAGTATTCATTTTGAGTTTATAAGGAAACATACCAGTCTGTAAGAAATTGAATTATTCCCTTGCCAACAATGTAAGTTGAAGACACTGCTTTCCAGTACTTGGCTTATTATGAGAAGCAGCAAATACAATTGTAAAATTAACTATCACTTAGATAAAAAAAGTGTGACATAAAAGAAACATTCATTAGGATGACACATTCACAGTGGGTGTCTTATGAAGTTTCCAAGGTATATTCTGAATCCTTTTGGATTGAACATGGGTATTTCCCTAACTTTCATTACAATAAAAGACAAGTAAAATTGTTCCAATATTATATGTCTTTCCAATGCTTCTGAGACACTCATCTGAGATGTTCACAGATGAAATACTGTTCATATACTAAAGTGTGGATTTGCATAAAATTGAAAAAAAAATCATGCCCTAATAATGCAAATGTTATAAGGCAGGTTTTACAGATTGCTAGAACTAGACTGACACTGAAAGACCCTCATAAGACACTGCAGGAGTATCTCCTGTCTATATATTTTCAGAATGAATTAATTTCCATCAGATGTCCTTCTGATAGTAATGAGCTACCAGATATTAATAGCAAAGTCTAGAAAAGAGATAACAGTATCTTATCTATGTGTCTGTGTATGCATCTTTACTCCTCTGAATTTTGTGCTATGTTTTAAAGGCATGAAATAATTTCATATTTTGAAAAAAAGCCCCAAACCACAAGAGACAGGTAGAAGAACACATGTTCAGTCATCTATTTCAGTGTTAATTAAATAAAGAGAGAGAAAAAGATCAACTACTTAGCTATTTAATCTGTTCTTCAAAAACTCTTGATCTTCACCAAGCCTTACAATAAACAGAAGACCAGATTCAGCACAAGAGTTAGACACCCAAATGTATTTCAGAGGGAAAAAAACCAAAAACCCCAAACTTATAAAAAAAACAATAAACCCACAACCAACCAACCAACCAAACAAAAAAAAAAAAAAAAAAACCAAACCAAACAAACAAAAACCCACAGAAAACAACCAAAAACCTATTAAAAAAACCCCACAGAAACAAGAAATAACCCCTCAAAAAACATTAAAAAAATCCCCAAACCAAAGCCAAAATCAAACAAAAAGGAAAGCAAAAAAATATTAGCGACAGTGAAAGGTTTCTTAATATTCCTGGATGTTTTTCAATTTATGTTTTTAAAGATAGAAACCTTGCAGACAGGCATCATAAAAGTAATATTTTACATATTATTTTTAAATCTACAAGTAAACACCTCTCTAAAACATAAAAAAAAGAGAGCAATAATTTAAAGAATTATTCATATTCTTTAGTTTTCAGTCTCAGCATCTATCTTTTCCAAAGTTCAAAACTTTCAACTAATGAACCAAAATAAGTAAGTTCAATTTTTAGAAGTCTTAGAGATAGACAACAAAAAATGGGAATCTACAGACTTATTTGCAAACTCTTGAGTTTAGTACTTCGGTAGATGTTCGTAACATTTCCTTCCAAGTAGGAAATAGAGTGTGACAATATACCTAATGCTTGTGGGACTTTAAGGTAAGGATATGCAGGCTCCTGAGGAGTAATTTAACCAATTCCCTAAAGATATACGAGCTAACAGTGTGCCCAGGAGGCCAAGAAGTCTAATGGCATCAAGAACAGTGTAGCCTTCAGGACCAGTGCAGGGATCATCCCCCCGTACTCAGCATCAGTGAAACTGCACCTCAAGTACTGTGTCCAGTTCTGGGCCTCTCACTGTAAAAAGAACCCTGAAGTGCTGAAGTGTGTCTAGTGAAAGCAACCAGAGCGACTCGTGAAGGGTCTAGAAAATATGTCTTACAAGGAATGGCTGAGGGAGCTGGGTTTCTTTAGTCTTGAGGAGTCTCAGGGAGACCTCATCACTCACTAGAACTGCATGAAAGGAGTTTGAAGTGAGGTGAGGGCCAATCTTTTCTGCTGTGTCTGTAATGAGAGGATCAGAGGAAATGGCCATAAGCTGAGACAGGGATGATTCAGATCAGATATTAGAAAAAAAATAATTCACTGTTAAGGTGGTCAGGGATTGGAGCAGGTTGCCCAGGTAGGTGTCGGGTTTGCCATCCCTGGAGTTGAGGTATCTGAATCTGGTTCTGGGAGATATGGTTTGGTGGTTAGGGGTTACAGTGATGGTGCTTGGTTGATGTTTAGACTCGATGATCTTAAAGCTCTTGTCCAACCTTGATGATTCTCTGATTCTTTAATATTAGTACATGTTGCCAGGCTAATGGAGGAAAGTAGCATGTAGGATCTGATGGCAGAAAGTAAGAAAATCTTATGCAAATGTTGATATGTGCTGCCCGTGTAGATTTAGATGTGCCATTAATATCTGTTAAAATTGAACTTTAGCCACAATGCAGCATAAATATCCAAAATTGGTATTCCCTGTTCCTTTGTTCAAGTCAGAGAACCAAGCCATCAATTCTTCATAATTCCACACTTTTAGAAGTTAAAATTTTTGATGACAGATATTTAACTGAGTTTAGAAATGTTTCAGACTTTTGAGAAGTAAGGTTTTCCTTTCAGTTTGTCATAGATAGTAATGGTAAGTGTAGCACTAGAGAAAAGAAGACAAAAAACGTTCCAGACAAACTCTTCCAAATAGAAGAGGATTGATTAGAGTTTTAAGTATTTATCTCTCCCTGGGCAAACAAGCAGGTGAAGCTTTTACAGCCTTCGCTTCATAAAAGCTATGTTATGAAGAGCCGGGAGATTCTGACACTGAGCATGGGTACCACAGGGAATATTTCAGCTCTTTTAAAGAATAAATTGAGATTTCACTTAGTATTATGTCTCTGACTTGAAGTTTGAGCACTAAGTTCACTGTAAAACAAATATTGATAATAATGATGCAAAATTATAGAATAGATAAATGTAATCTTTAGATACTTGTCTGAAAATCCTAATAGAAGCATGATTTAATTAATAATAATAATAATAAAAAAAATAAAATTACAAATCTGGGGGGGAGATGAGCACAGAACAGGCATTATGCAGGCTTAGCTGTTTCAAATTCTCTTACATTTCTAAGTGTGTTTTGATTTGGGTTTATTTCCATTTTGTTTCTGAACCTGCTGAAAAGATGACTTGCTAAGACTAAGAAGTCAGCTTGTATTTTGATACATTATGCTGTCAGGCTGAACTTCTAGGGCACTGATGGACAGCTCATCTGAACCCCCTGCTGTAAAAGAAAATCAGTCAGCAGAGGCCATAGAGATCAAATTCATCTGGTAATTAGTTGTATAACCAGCAATTATAAAAGACAGTTAAGATCTCGTGAAGAATATTGTTCTCTTCTGCCTGTTTTCCTCCCTTCAGGATACATCTTCTTTTCAGACCTTTGATCTCTATGTAACTTATTTTGCAGCTTTTTGACTGTATGAAAATTGTGGAAAATGGTTCATTCAGTCTCATGGAATTTTACCATGACATATTCATAGTGCTCTATTTAGTTCAGTATGGATTTCCACTCTAACCTGAGAGCATCTGGAAGCCAGCAAGACTTCTACATAAGAACAAAGAGCAAATTTCTGCCTTGTTCTATAAAATACATCAAAGTGTCCCCAAAGCATCAATTCACGTAGAGGCCCAAGGAAGCTGACTTTAGTTAAGGTGTGAATTGTGGTGATACAGCCCCCCTTTGCCAGGCCGCTGGGCTAAGCTGGTCTTGAACTTGAGGGAAACGCTGTGTACCCAGGAAATAATGCTGTCTAATGAGCACCTATTTTTTTAATGTACAGCCTTGGAAGGTTATTTTTCTTGCCTGAATAACAACTGAAGTAGAATAATGTTTTTGTTATTGAATGTTCAAAGAAAGTTACCGACTTGAATTTTGGCCAGGAATGAAAATTTCTAGGACTAAATCCCACTCTCATGTGACCCTATAAAGAGCAGTTCAAAAAAAGACTCTTTGAGCTTTCTATTCTCAGAAGAAAAGTGGCTAATGTGTATGTACCCAACACTGATAACCAGATGCCGACCAAGGACTATTGGTATCAACACTCCATGAGAAAGAACAAGATTTGGGTGGAGAAGGGGGGCCATTCAGAGATAGGGTGGCACTTTTCTGGGGCACTTGTTGTTCCTGGAGATAAGCACAATACAGTACTGTGTAACCATATGAATGAGGCCAGGAAGTGGGAGTGGACTATAGGGGGAGATTAAGACCACCAAAGACCCCCAAAGCCCTCTGAACCATTTCCAGAAAGGTCTGAAAGAGTGGACTGCACATGATAACTACTTTGCATAAAAAATGAGAAACCTGTTCATAAAAACTAACACCGCCTAAGCTACGGGGTGCCCTCAGGACCCTGGACCAGTACAGCTAGATCAATGCTGAAACTGGGACTGACACCCTGATTTGACACTGGAACCAGAACAGGTGAGCTTTTTTCTCCTCCCTCCCTCCCTTCCTCCCTCCCTCCCTTTCTTCCTTCCAGCCTGCCTGCCTTCCTGCCTTCCCTTTCCTTCCTTTCCTTCCTTTCCTTCCTTCTCTCTTTCTCTCTTTTTTTTCTTTCTTTCTTTTGTTTCTTTCTTTTTCTCTGTCTTCAGTCATATCCCTGAATCCTGAATTGTTTGAGGTGCCTTTTTATATAAACTATCTAACTGTGTGGCCTGAAGAACTTCACAGTCACAGAAAGGCTGTTGCTGTCTTCTGAAAGAGACATGGTAAGAGCTGCCCCAAAATAAAAGAGCTTGATCAATGAGGTCCAGCCTTCCTTTGGACAAGAGTATTGTGATACTGAAATATTGCAATATTGAAATATTTCAAAATACATTTATTCCTAGAATCAAGAGCAGCTGTTTCTTTGTTCAGAGCTAGATGAGTCCAGAGATACTGCACTTCTCACTAGATTATTTATACATAAAAATTGCAAACTAAATCAAAGCTGTTGGAATAAGTCGTGTTTTATCACCCTGTGACCAAATTGAATACACACAGAGGAGATACTCAGACACAGATTATGTGGTTTCCTACAATGAAATGGCAGAGTCATAGGGTAAAGGCATACAAGTGTATGTTCAAAGATATGAGCATGCTGGGTTGCTGCACACATGGCAGCTGCTGCAATGGTGAAAGGGCCATCTTCTCCCAGCCAACTGGCTACTGCTTCCAGAGGCTGTTAGGCTCCATTCACATGGCCCTGTGCAATCAAAGGTGGAGATCACATTTTCTAATAAATAAATACTGGTGAAGGCATGGGATAACTAAGCAAACTTATTTTTTATGTACTGGGAAACCTGCTAGAGTGGCTGCTGATAATAAAGTGGATTATGTATGAAGCGGCATAAGGAACTCTAAGCATAGCTTCTCTATAAACAAAATTAATTAGTAAACCATACTTAGCCATAGATATTTTATTGACTATTTTTTTTTTTTTTAATTTTCATATATGTAAAAGAACCAGAGTACTAAGTAGAAAGGGAACAATAAAGCAGAAGAAAAGACATTAAAGACAGAAAATAAATAAAGGAAATGTAACTACAGCAACTTGAGAGTATTTTGGAACTCTGTTTCCTGACTCGAGCAGGAGCTGTGTGCATAGACATTAGCACTGTTTCCTTTTGAAGTTCCAGAAAAAAAAATCTGAATTCCTCTTTAAATAAAGGAAAACTGATTTTAAAATAAAAAAATAAAATAATAAAAAAAAAAGATGACATTACAAATTTATCTCTTACCTGAATTGCAGACAAATGTCTAATATGCCAGATCAGTTCATAGTGTTTGGTCAAAGGGTAGTCCCTGAAACTTGATTTATATCTTCTGTTCAATATGAAAAGGTGTGACATTTCCAACCTCATGTCTAAATTATTTTCAAATTCCTACTTCCTTTTTTCCGTGAAAAAACTATGATGAGTCCTCTATAAAACTAAAAAGAAATATTTCTATTTAAAGATTAAGTTTAATAATAGTTTTACTTACCCTTGTAGAATATAAAAATATATTACTGTAAAAATGAGGTAATAAACCCAAATAATTATTTAATGAAAAATTAGATTAAGGATAAGCATTGTTCAAGCTGTTCTGCTTAAAAAGTGTGTGGAGATCTTATTTAACATTTTCTTTTAGTGAGAGTACAAGGTAATTAACATATGAATATCCTCTTGCAAACTGGGATTTTCTGTGACATTTAATACAAATTTCATACTTGAACTTTTCTAATTATTTTAATTATCTTTTTCTTTTGTCCTACTTCATCTGACGGAGAATGGAGGATGTTAAAAAGAGCCTAACATCTGTACTTCATATTATGAATGTAAATCACAGAGAAAATGCTGATTTGCTATTATTACTGTTAGCAATAGCAGTTTTGACACTGAAACAAAAATGTGGATGAAGAATTACAGAACTGCAGAAAGGTTTTTGGAACTTGCATTTGTGCTCAGTAATAGTAAGAATAATCTGTGCACTGCAAGATACAAGTTCACCGGGATGCCAGACATGATTGAGAAACGGAAAAAAAGCTCTCACCCTGTTCCACCAAGTCATGGCCATTGAGGTATTGGACCTGTTGGCCAATATCCCAGGCAATGAAAGCTTCCAGAAAGCAGTCAAAAAGTAAGAAGTAGATGAAATGGAAAGGCAATGAAAATCACTTGTCCATTATGAAAATTAAAAGTATGAAAACAAGCACTCTTACAAATATTCTGTTATGTAAACATAACTGCAATGAAGTCTCCCCTCAGTCTCCTCTACTCTAGCTGAACGAGCCAAATAACCTCAACAAATCTTCATATGGCTTCTCCTCACCCCATTGCCATGGTTGGCTCAGAATAGAAGAGTGTGGAGGCAGAATTGTTGGTGTTCTGCAATGTTCTTCTTGGAACACCAGTGTCCCTGGAGCTGTAGGTTTTCTGGATCTCTGAACCTTAACCATGAACACAATAAAAGTTCACTGAAATTGAAGTCCCCTGCATGATTGGATGTCCCCGATAAGAAAGATGTGGAGTTAGAATTGTTGATGCCCTGCCATGACCACCTTGGAATGACTCTTCCAGCCTCAGTGTTCCTGAAGCTGTAGGCTTTCTGGATCTCTGAACCCTAATCCGAACTGTAATGGCAGCTTGGCTCTGAGATGGAGGTCATCATCATGAGTAGCCTAAAGTAAAAAGATGCAAAGGCAGCAGTGTTTTTTTGCTCTGCCATGACCCCCTTAGAATGGCTTTTCAAGTCCCAGAGTCCCTGGGGTTGTAGGCTTTTTGACTCCTTGAACCCTAATCCTAACCCTAATGGCAGCTTGGCACTGAGATCCACATTGTCATGAGATTACAAAACTGTTAAGGCAGCAATGTTGGGGCCCTGCCTTAATCTCCTTGGTATGTCTTTTCCATCTCCAGTATCCCTAGAGCTATTAGCTCTGTGG
The DNA here is from genome assembly GCA_035583185.1 of Anabacerthia variegaticeps. NCBI lineage: Eukaryota > Metazoa > Chordata > Aves > Passeriformes > Furnariidae > Anabacerthia > Anabacerthia variegaticeps. The sequence goes on from JAWWEW010000078.1 coordinate 134,523,562, forward strand.
CTCTTGGAACCCTAACCCTAATGGGAGCTTGGCACTATGGCTGAGTAACAACCACCATGGTGGTCAAAACTAAAGAGGTGTGGAACCAGCAACATTAATGTTGTGCTACACTCTGCAAAGGCCTGAAGTATCCAGAGGCTCTTATTCTGACTCAAGTGAGAAAATGGCATTTCTAGAAACTGAAAAAGTTCAATTAAGGTCAATTTAACCTTAAATTCTGCTGACAAGGTTTCTAAAAGTAGAATGAAGATAAATACCTGGGATTCTCCCATGGCAGATGAGTGGCAGCTCAAGCTTGAGAGTGTCCTGTATTGGTGAATCAAACTTACATACTCGCATTTCATTCTAGACTCTGCAGAGACTGAAAGAGGTAGTATTTGATTGTTCTGCAGGATGGAAAGCTTTTATATTTTGCACGTAAAATTAAGATTTCAAAATACAAAACCAATGGTAACCCAAAAAGATGTAAGTTACAACATATTTTTTACAAGTTAAAGAATAATTTTGACTTTAAAAAATATTAGGTAATATTAGGTTGTACTTGCTGTAATGACTTCTTGACTACGATGGCATTTTGCGATAAGGGGGACTTCGAAAAATGAATTGCTGAGAAAATAAATACAGGAGAACAATTATGTTAGTTACCTCTATTATTTTATTTCAGCATATTCAATGACACTGACTCTTCAAACCATCAATGCGCATAAATCTTATTGTGGAGAACTGAGAGGCCATGATAGGAGAATAATATGCTCAGAGAATAAGGCCGGGCTGGATGGGACTTTGAGCAACCTGATCTGGTGGAAGGTGTCCCTGTCCATGGCAGGGGTAAACCCCTTCCATGGTTTAGGTCCCTTCCCCCCCAAACCATTCTATGAGTCTATGATAATAAGCAATAGAAACAAACTAGAATTGTACAAACTAGAATTGTACAAAATCTTCTGTATACATTTCCCCTAAAACAGAGTTTGCTTTAATAGAAACTTACAAGCACTTACTAGATTGAAAAAACAAGGGGATGAAGCTGTCTGCTCATACATAAAATAGGGTGGGGAGGGAAGAGAAGATGGAAATAACTTGTTTTATTCAAAGTATTTTAATGTTGTTTTCTCATAAACAACTAATATATTGCTTTCCCTGGATCTATTTTTATATTTTTCATTTTAATTACTTTGGTCAATACCGAAAAAAAAAAGAAAGAACATAACCATGTACAGAACTCATTGAAGGAATTGCAAGCTTTAAAAGAACAAGAAACACAACATAATTGAATTAATGAAACTTCTTCACAGATATTCTGGATCCACTTAAAGCCTTAACGGCTTTGGGGGGCACAGCAGACCCTCTCAAGCAGGGCATAAGGTGTGCAGTTATAGCAGACTCCAGAGCAGCAGGAGTTAACAGGGAGCTCAACTATGGACATCTCATTGCAAAACAGCTTAGAGAACATGGGGACTAATTGAACTTTGCTCTCCTTAATGGTTGGTTGGTCAGGATAATCAAAGCTAGTCACACTTGACAAAAGCCCAAGAAACTGCAGAAGACCCGCACTCCTCTGCTATGCATCTAACTATGGACATAAAGTAGCTCTGGTAGCAGCTAAAGGGAAAGGACAGTGGGTCACAAATTTCTTCCCTAATTCCTCCTAACAATACCCACATCACTTTTCTAGCAATATTCAAATCATGACTCCACTTTTTTTCCAGATGTTGACTTGTTTTAGCTAACAAAGTGAGTTATAAAAATATGCTGAGGAATGCTATGCAAATTCCTATGAGTTCATCCTTGACTGGATTCACCCCAGTTTATATCCTGAAATAGTTTGTTTAAAATGCCCATAAATATAACTTCATCTTTTTTAAAAAATTATTTATTTATTTCTGTATCAGCTATGTTACTGTTACGCACATAATGCATAGTGTCACACAAAGGACTACCAGAAACTCCTTAGAAAATAAGCATTGTAGATGTTTCTGCTTAGGTCCTTCAGGCTATCAGCTAAGTGACACAGACTGAGCTTCTGGAGGCTTGAGGACTGGAACAAGCACACAGGTAGAGAAAAATGTGCAGTTCTGACAAAGAGCTACAGGAAAGGAAAGTAGGGCATGTTGGCAAAAATTTGTTTGGTTTTAGTAAATCAAAACATTATTATGAAAACAATACAAGAAAATACTGGACAGTAATACATAATACTGCACATTTTCTACCCATGTCAAAGGAACCTTTATATGTCTCTTGCTCTTCTTCCTCTTCCTGCTATCCAAAGTTTCTTTGAAGGTCTATAATAAAACAAAATTAATTTCAGCTTCCAAAACTAGAAGCTAATTTAAGAGACAGTACATTCAAAGTTAATAGATACGCATTCATGAAATAGTGCATCAAATTAATAAAGTTCAGAGCAATACCTTGCAACCCAACTTCCGAGCAAAACTAAGTTAATGAAGAATGCAATATCTTTCTACCCAAAAGCAAATAAATATGCCAGTCCTAATATTTTTATGAACATTTGATCTCTCCATTTTTTGTTTAAAAGGGAGATGAAACATAAGAAGTAAAATTTAAGGAACTTTTATTATAGAAATCTGGGTAATGAAGTACTGTTAGCCAATTCAGCAGAAAAAAAAGACCATAACAAGTCAATACAGGGAGATCATTGAGTGCAGAATCAGACTCTTCATTCCCTTGTACCCAGAGGGGAAAAAAAAATGCTGAGGTGTTTTCTGCATCAAAGTAAAATATACTGTGGTTATGAGCATGTTTTCTCACGTTTTCTGACTTTCACTTCACCGTGTTCTCTGGAACATTATATTTTTAACAAAAGGGATACCAAGTTACTAGCTGCACAAACTGCATAAATTAAACATGCCTAAAGCATCCTCTAGCACTGAAGTAGTTGGCAAAGAACTATGTGTACTCATAATGGACAATTCATTTACCCACCAGTACATTGGCCACATGCGAACTGAGTACTGGAAATGTTTTCTTCCCTGTGCTAACTCTCAAACATTAGTGTGGTCCAAATCTGTGCCATGGACTAGTCTGATCATTTCAATAATATAATAATTTAATAATATAGTTGACTGAATTCTTTAAAGAACTCATATTTCAGAGTTGATAATGAAGTTGTAACATGCATTGTGTTAGCATTGTATTTCAAAAGCAGCTAATTTAAGGAGTAGATATTTTAAGCACCATATTGTGATAAATCAAAGATTTTTATTTTTTTTCCTGCTGAATTTATACAATGATGTCTGAACATGGACCCTAAAAGAAATACAAGTCCATTTTATAGTTCACTTAGGGAAATAATTAATTGATCCAGATACAACACATAATGGAAATATTACATTTTCTCCATTAGGAGAGTCTAGCACTGAAAACAGGTTCTTTAGAGACAATGTCCTGCCTCCATCCCTGGAAGTGATTAAGACTCAAATGGAAATGTGTTTTGACTTCATGCCTGATTCAAGAGACCCTGTGAATTTGAATCATCACATGAACCTACAATTTTAGTAGTGAAAAAGATTGTTTTAATTTTAGAAAATGACATTAAAGTATCATAGTTTTTATTTATTTATTTCAGTGATTTAACTTGCCTTCACTCTCATATCTGCTCACTCATAAACACCAAGAAATGTATGCCTGAGTAGTTTGTTTGTTACTCATACTCCAAGGCACATATAACCAATGCTCTGTCTGGCCTTCAGGCACAGTGATATATATATTCATGCAGTTTGCAGACGTAACCTTGCAATGAAATGAAGGGCAGATGATGGCATCAATCAAGTACACATCATATCTCCTTGGTTCTTCTTAAACCAATGATAATGTGCTGGGTCTGGATATATCTTCTTTGCAATCTTTGATACATGACAGTGTTGAGCCTTTCCATCCTGCATCAGCACCTGCAGTCCTTTCTTTCCCAGGTTGTGTGTCCTAAGAATCTGCACAAAGATGTGCTGTAGTCTTGTTGACCTAAGAGTGTATTCAGCATCAGTATATGTTATTATTATAGGCTTCTGTAATTTTTTCTGGTGCTCCTGCATCCAGATATTCACACTCATTCTCCATCCATAGAATTTTAAAGATTGCTTATAATTCTCTACAAAGTAATTAATGATAACATTATAATCTCAGTATTTCTTACTTTTGAAATTCATCTGTGTAGTGGTTTTGGTTTAGGCTTTTCCTGGTAACTGGGTCATAACTAAGGAAGTATTCCATCTCATTTCTTTATGTAAGGAAAGATATAAAGAGGGGGAGTTGGAAGTCAGGGGGCAGTCCTTCTTCCGGCGGTGTTGGAGGGCAGAGGAGCTCCCTGCGGTCACTCTGTGGTGGGAGTGGGCCATAGGTGTTGGGTCCACTGATCAGCCAGCCAGGTCGGGAGGGGGTGTCCTGAGATTTGGAAACGGCAGTTGTTTTGGTGAGAGGGAAGTGAAAACTTGTTTTCTTTCTCCTTTCTCCTCTGTATATACATGTATATATGTGTAAACATATATAAACTGGTTTAGTTCTACTGAAGTTCAGTTTTGTGGGTTCCCCCCCCTCCCCTCCCTTTTTTCCCCTGTGGCCAGGAGGGGCCTTTGGGGCGTCTCTCCTGGGCCCTCTGGCTCTTGGCATTTTCAACTCATCACAACCAGGTATTTCACTGTTTGAGCAGATTAACTATGAGAATTGCCAGACTGGAAAAGAGTGGAAGGATAGTTCAAGAGCAGTTTGTAAAAAAAAGGCTTAAAAAGGTATTCAGAAAAGAAAGAGCAGCAGAACATAGAAAATAAAAGTGAGTTTGAAAGAATCAGATGGAAGAATCATACATCCATAAGCCAAGCTATTTTCACAGCAATGTAAGTTCACTTATTCATGGTACAACAAAATGTATTAGAGTAATGGATAGAAGTGGAAATGTTCCTGATTTGGAATTAGAATTTGAAAGAAAACCAAGTTTTGGGTTGTTCTGTATTCTATCATATAATTTTTCAACAATATGGATTATGGAAATGTACTTATAAGTGAAGAGTTTTCCAAAAGCTAAATTAAACTGTGTTTAATAAGAATAAAATTCTCCTGAAGAGCAGAAAGCTTGGTCAAATTGCACACTGAATAGAAAAATCCTAAAAATAGTTACAACAAATATACAAATTATACAAGATTACTACTGAGAATAAAAAAGAAAAAAAAAAAAATCTTTTCCAATCAATTATGAGGTTTCCTTCCAATTTATTGCGAAGGATAGCAAGAGTCATGTCTTTGACTTACAAACTCACCTGAGGTCAGTGAAAGACTCCAGTTATTTGGATTAGGTCAATCCTGCTGAAATGTTCTTTAGATTTAATAGCTAATAAAAGTCTGAAGGAGTGTCAATTCAGTAATGTATTTAATGTATAAAATTACCTAGAATAAGATTATAAATTCTTGTTTTAAAATAGAATACCCCTACAGCTTAGAGTCCTAGGTTATTCTTCTTTTTTAAGTTTGTTAAACTAACAGTTTCATTTAAGCAACAAAATTAAATGAAAATATGAAATAGAAAAAATAAAATCACATTATATCTACTAAGAAGAGACAGTTCTACAAACAAACTTCATGCAAAATTCAGCCAAGTTCAGAGAGACATTTAGGAAACTTACAGATGATCGACAATGATCTTTGAAATGTCAAAATTTTGCTATCTTGGCTTTTTGTTTCCCTATGTGGTCAGTTTCTGAAATATATGAATTAAATTTTATATCCCTGTAGAAAAATTGCAAATAACAGGAGTTTGTTTTTTGTTTGGTTGTTTGTGCTTGTTTTGTTTTGTTTTCTTACTCACAGTTATACTATGAACATTCTATGGGGCCTTCACATCATAGATAAAATGACCGGTAGTAGGAAGAGAATGAGTGGCTTATTCTTTATCAACACTTGACTGCTAAAGCCTGGGGAAAAGTCAGTAATCTGCTACTACGAAAGACAGTTACAAAATATTCTACTTACAATTACATTGGAGAAAAGACTGAAACGTTTTTCTTCCCTTGGACAGCAACTTGGTCTCCCTCTACTTAGATGAAAATTTAGACTATAACATCAGCTTTTAACTGGTTTTATTTTCAAACAGGCCTCAATGACTGAAAACTTCAAACATCTGACATACTGCCTCAGTCATTGTTTTTAAATGTCTATATAATCCATACTCAATTATTAAGCTTTATCTTTCTCTTTTAGAAAACATGAATTGTACTGGTTCATCTGTTCTTGTAGGAAAGGGTTTGTGGTGGGTAGGCTTGTTAGAAAAGACAAAATGGATTATTTCACTTACTTAATATGCACAGTGACAACAGTAGGAGAAATTGTAATTTCCTAACTGTAGAGCAGAAGATTTTCAGCTCAAATATAGAGGATATCCCTCTTTGAACTATATTTCATCACTGCTGAAAAGTGAGCCAACTACTGAACTTATTTTTCTTTCATTTCTGAGAACATTGTAGGATTTAGGGAAGGGGTCCTTTGTTGTTTTTGTTTTGTTTGGTTTGGGTTTTGTTTTTTGTTTTCTTTTTTTCTTCCCCTTATTTAGATGATCTTGTCTCACAGTCCATCAATGCTGGTTTTGGCCTGGGTAAAGTTAATTTTTTCATAGCAATAAGCATGGGGATACTTTTTGGACTTGTGCTGGAAACTCAAATAATACAGAGATGTTTTTGTTAATTCTGAGTTTTGTTGACACAGTGTCAAGGCTTTTTCTGCTTCTCACCCCACTCCGCCAGTGAAGAGGCTGGGGCTGCACAAGCAACTGGGAGGGGACACAAACCTGGACGACTGACCAAAGAGATATTCCATAACATACAGTGTCATGTTCACTATATAAACATGGGAGAAGAAGAAAGAAGGGGAAGATATTTGGAATGCTAGTGTTTGTCTTCCCAAATCACCATTCTTTGTGATGAAGCCCTGCTTTCCTGGGGATGGCCAAACACCTCCCTGCCCATGGGAAGTGATAGATGAATTCTTTGTTTTGATTTGCTTGTGCGCTCAGTTTTTTCTTTACCTAACTGCCTTCATCTCAGCCCACAAGTTTTCTCACTTTTACTCTTGTGATTCTCTCCCCTATTCCATCAGGGAAGCGAGTTGTGTGGGGTAGTAAGCGAGCAGCTGAATGGGACTTAGTTGATGGTTGGTGTTAAAACATGGCCCTGGCCTGAATAGCTTACACATTAAATAACATAACTACATTTTAACACTACTATAGTACTTTGTTAAATTGGGGGAAGGGCCTGAAATTGTTGCTTTTTGGTGTTTGTATGGTTTGTGTTTTGTTGTTTGTTTGTTGTTTTTTTTTTGTTTGGTTTGGGTTTTTCAAATAATAGTAAAAAAACCAAAGCCTAATACAGCAAAACAGCTGATACTCTGGGTTGACTTATTAATACCTACATAACTGTCCTACCAATGAGGAAAATATTTATTTTTTTTTTTCTGTCAAAAGAATGTATTTTTGCTACCTATTTCTTTTGTATACAGACCCTCTGTGGCAAAATGGTGAAGTTCAGATTTAAAAATTAGTAGTTTATTCTACATTTCAGTGTATTATTTCTTGAAGACTACTGTTTTAAATTACAAAAGAGTGTAACATGGTACAGTTGTAGTGAAATCCATGGGTCAACATTTTTAATTGAGAAATTCCACTTTATAGCAACCTATATAAGCAAGACAGTTGTTCTCAGTGAACAGGATAATATGAAGCAATTGTATGGAGAACTAGTACATTTGACTTAGTGGTATAGATATGGCCCATGTTTTCACAGTCTTGTTCCTTGTTTCTCTCTAGGACCCTGGTCCCTTAATTATCCCTGTGTGTACATATTCCCCCCTACAGTGACTCAGATATTTCCTTCCAAAACAAAATCGTGTCAGAATTGGCAGAATAGCTTTTCCAATCTGTCCCAAACACCTAGCATGAATGTGTTGTGCATGACTTCTTCCACCTGCCTTAGTCCTCTACCAGACTGCAATCCCGAACAGGACTTGCACCTTACAGTATGTCAACACGGCCTCACACTGTGCCCCTAGGCAACACATGGTGCCAGTGCCCTCTGAACAAAGGCATCACTCTTGCTTTAGGTTAAGTGCTAGGTTAAGTGCTTTCAACTGTAAAATGCACACAAAAAACAGGTCTTGGGAAAAGTCAAGTTCCACTGAGTCTGTATTAGCCATCAGTCCAGTTCTGACAGGGCTAGAAGGGTAATGCATCTGTAGGTGAATGCATAGCCAGATCCTTCACCCAGAGTGCTTTCCCTGTGCTGGAAAATAGCCACAGGCATCCAGTCATATACTTAGGCCCTTACTAAGACAAACTTTAGTACTGTCCCTTCCTTCAAAACAGGCATTGTGCCTTTATTATTCCTAAGCATTTCTAAAGAGAGAAAAGGATCTTATCAACTTAGTTGTGAAGGACTTTGTATTAAATTCTCTCTTCTCTATGAGCTGGTACTAATGAATCTCTTCCAGCTTCCACGAGAGGATTCTATCAATCAAGATACATATATAAAAGTTAGTCTAGGTGATGTCATCTTTTACTGCCTATGTTGACTCTGGGTTGCAGCCCAGACAAAAGCACCTGTTCTGAAAAATACTCACTGTATGTAATGTCTCATAGATTATGTCATTATGACATACATTTTAAAAGGAAAGATAGAACATTTACTTCAGATTTGGATTCTGACCAAAATCAGTCATGCATATATAGTTAAAACTAAAATTCAGAAATTATTTTGTCTACTCATTTTAAAATCTGATTCTAACTGCTCATTTTTCCTGTCAAAGATTTCCAAGCAAATTATATGGAGGATTCTAGTAGTAGGAAGAACAATCTCTCAAAAAAAAAAAAAACCCAACTTTTAATAGCTTAACATTTCTTTTCTTTGTAGCAGAGATGTAAAAACAATGTGGATATGAGAGAGGAAAAAGAAGAAAAATGACTGCTGAATTGTAAGAGCTTTTTTCACAAGCCTTACTAGTACATGAGGCAGAAAAGGGGGGCTGTCTCTTCCAACCCTCCTAGTAACTCTATGCCTTAAAAGGATAGATGTCAAAAGTCCGGAAAGTTTTTTCACTGGAGCTGCTGTTGCTGCAAGCTCTTTGGTATCACTTCTATGCTATGACTGCTCTTTGTACATAGCAGCAGGCTATTAAGATATCTGATATCCAGTAGGTTGTTCTGAGATGTGGGTGTAAGAGAACATTCATACACAAGGGTTACACCACTCACTCTGTCACTGATGCTGCTGTAGTTACATATTTTCATGACTTGACTGAAGATGAATATTACGGCAAGATTATAATTGGATACGGTCTACCTTTTCCAGAAGACAAAAATATGCAAGCAGCAATGTAACCCCTGCATTTTATATTTTCAGGCTGAAGAAAGTTTAAAAGCACCTGAAGGCTCACTGCTGCTTTTTCTCTGTGACAGCACACAGCACTATAGACTCTAATTTATGCAGGATTCTAAGTCATTTTACACCTAGCACAAACTGCATTTAATTCTGTAATACTTCATAATAAAACAGATGAATCATGTACCAAAACTTCCTCAGCTGTATTATCTCATTTGATGAATGCTTTTAAAGTGCTGCTAGGTATCTCCACAGTTTATTAACTTAATACAAAGGATCTACCACTACAGGATAGTCACGGTTCTAGCTCTGTGAAGAGACTTATTTCGTCCACCTGAAGGAAGTATGAATAAACTGCTGAGAGCAGTCTTCTCCTAATGTCAGAAAAAACATATTAAAAAAGAAAAAACATGCCACAGCTCTTCAAAAATATGAACTTTTGGAAAAATATTGTCCAGAAGGAATAAAAGGAAAATGTAACTTGTTCAGATCTAGTTATTAAAAGTATTAGAGAGATGCCTATGCCCAAATTAAGGTGCAAGTGAGACCATAAGAATATATGCCCAAGTCAATAGTGTGGATTTTACTTAACAGTAAATGTGAGGCACAGAGAGAGACACAGAAAGAAACAGGAAAAAAGAGGGGGCAGGGAAGAAAGAGAGTGACAGAGAGACCCATGGAACCTGACAGCATTCCATAGGCTCCCTTATTCTGGTCTTTGTGGTGAGGGTCCCAAAAACACAGTTAAATTATATGAATATACCTTCAGGAGATGACCAGTCACCTCCCCTGGAGGAAGATGTTTTGTGACAGACTCTGGATTTGTTGCATCACTTGCATCATGCACAGTCGTCCAGTGTGAAGGCCTCAGGAATGAGTCTAGGCAGTGCTTTGGGTGTCTTTGATAGTTTATGAGCCCTTCTCTGCTGCCTTTCATGTCAATGTCCCATGTGTATGTGGTCTTCCCAGAGTAGGGGGAAGTTACTCCTCCTGTTTTTTGTGGAGAGATTTCACCATAACACAACACAAAACCTTTTCCTTCTCCTTCTCTGTCTACCAAGCCCAGATAGGTCTGATTCTTAGTGCAGTTGCTGAATTGGGCTTACTTTGTGGATATATTCTTCTTCCTTGAGCCTTGTGTACTAGACCTGAGATAACTGGACAATAGTCTTATCTCCAAATCATGCCACAGTCCAAATTCCAGCTAAGAGGCATATTGGCACATGTGTGGGTGTGTTTCAGTGGTCACAGATGGGTGGTTGCTCCTTTGCAGTTTGACAAAAAATCTTTCTATGGTTTTGACAATGTTTAAGACATTAGCAACATTTCAGTCTCTCACACAACTTTCATGCTTATAGCAACAGGTGTTTCATGGTGTCAAACAATTCTAAAAAATATGAAGTTAGGAAAGAACAGCAGGTGGCCTGTGTGGATGAACAAGGAGCTCCTCATCAAACTCAAACAGGAAGAGGGAATTCTACAGGCAAAGGAAGCAATCAGGGAACCATAACCTGAGAGGAATGCAGAAATATTGTCTGAGCATCCAGGGATGAAGTTAGGAAATCCAGATCCCAAATGGAATTGAATCTGGACAGGGATGACAAAACAAGAAGGGCTTCTATAAGCACATAAGTGACTAAAGGGACAATAAGGGAAATGTGAGCCCATTGGTTAACAAGGCAGGGGGCACGGGAAAGACTCAGTTACTGAAGGTCTTTGCCTCAATCTTTACTAGCAAAATTGTCCTTCAGGAGAAGATCTCAGAGATCAAGGGAAAAGGCTGGAGCAAGAAAGTTATATACTGTGTGGAAGAGATCAGGTTGGGCAACACTTGTGCAAAATGGATATACATTAAGTTCACGGGCCCTGATGGGATGCACCCATGAGTGTTGAGAGAGCTGCCCTTTCATTGATCATGGAGACTACAAGTGCTAGAAAACTGAGAGAAGGCAAGGTTGAGGAGGAATCAGGGAACAATAGACCAGTCAGTCTCACCTCATTCCCAGGGAACATGATGAAAAAGTTAATCCTGAAAAGCATTTCCAGGCTCATCAAGGATGAGAAACTATTCAGGATGGGTAAGCATGACTTCAGCAAGCCTGATGATCTTGATAAACTTTTATGATAAAGTGACTGGCCTGGCATATGAGGGAAGAGTGGTATAACTTTAATACCTGAATTTCAGCAGGCCTTTTGACACTGTCTCCCATAATAGAGCCCTAGACAAGTAGTTAATGTATCCACTCGATGAGCAGACACTAAAGTGAATTTAAATCTGACAGAATGGTCAAGGCCAGAGTGTGGGGATCAGTGATGCAAAGTCTAATTGGAGATTCATAGCTAGTGATGTAACCCAAGGATGAATACTGGATGCAGATCTGTCTTGTCTTCTTTATAATTGATCTCAGTCATAGCCCTGAGAGTACCCTCAGCAAGCTGACAGACAGCACCAAACTGGGAGGTGTGATTCCTACACTTGGGGGTTCTGCTGCCATGATGAAGGACCTTGACAGGCTGGAGAAATGGGCTGAAAGGAGTCTCAGGACATTCCACAAGGGAAGTGCAGCATTGCACCTGTGGAGGAACAGCCCCATGTACCAATTTATGCTGCAGGACACTCAGATGTAAAACATCTTGGCAAAAAAAAAGCTCCTGGAGATCCTGATGGACACTAGGTTGAGTAGAAGCCAGCAAAATGTGCCCTTACTGCAACAAAGACTAATCCTAGGCTACATTAGGGTTGTTGCCAGCACCTCAGAAATCCTTCCTCTATGTTCAACACTGGTGAGCCCACACTTGGAGTGATGTGTCCAGTTCTGAGCTCCTCAGTACACAAGATATGTGAACATGCTGGACAGAGTCTAATAAAGAGCCAAGAAAACGCTAAAGGGACTGCAACAGCTCTCATACAAGAAAAGGCTGAGAAGGATGGGACCATTGAGCCTCAAGAAGAGAAGTCCTGGGGGGTGGATCTTATCACAGTGTACAAATGTCTGAAGGGACACTGTAAAAGAGACAAACTATTTTCTGTAGTGCCCAGTGATTGACAAACTGAAACTGAAATCTCAAAAAAAATGGGAGGTTCTGCCTGAACATCAGGAAACTTTCTTACTGTCTGAACATAGGCACAAGTTGCTTAGAGAAGTTGTGGATCTCCTCCTTGGGGCTGTAAAGAAGCTATCCAAATATGGTCCTAGGCAACTTGCTGTTAAGTGGACCTGCTTGAACAAGGAGGTTAGATCAGGTGATATCCTGAGGTCCCTTCCAGTCTCAACCATCCTGTGATTCCATAATGCTTTATGATATCTAACAATTCCAACCTGTGGATCATCACATCTATGTGAAATCTCTGTTTTTCATGGCCTAGGACTCAAATGCATAAATGAACAGGTCTCACCCTCAAATTTACAACTGAAATGAAATAAAACTGAATATAAATCTTTAGTGGTAATTTTATTCAGAAATTGTGATATTAAACACCAGATCATAATGAGTAAAAATGTTAGAGAATTTCTTCATATCTGTATAACATGAAGCTGAACAACCTACCAGATCGTCTCAACTGGGTTTTCTTTTTAATAAGGATAGTACAGAATATAAGAATGGAAGTTGCACTCAAAACAACTTTTGCATTAACAACCTCTATTGATCTATTAGACTTCACTAACAGTATAGCTGCAGGAAATATTATCACACTGTGAAAAATATTATTGGCATTTTAAATCCTCAGTTGTCTTTTTATTAGTATCAATTATATAAATTAGGACTGTTTCTAGATGATTATGGAAGACTCATTCCAATGCAAATTTCTTTCCACCTAAAAGTTAAATATTGCATGCAATTACAACTGCTTCATGTTCTATTTGTATTAGATGTAAAGTGTAAAATGCCATCCTATCTGTAAGAGGTAGAATCTTATATAATTATGACTTATTTCAAGATTGTAAGCAGATTAATCAAAATAATAGCAATTCCAATTAGGACACCAATGTTATTTAGGACACTATGGAATTAACTTTACCAAAAACACAAGATGGGGCCCAAGACACTATGATTTATTCTAAATTGCTTTCCTTTTTTCCTTTTTGCCTACAAAAAGGTTTTATCAGTTGTGAAGGAGGAGGTAAAAGAAAACATTAATTCTTCACATCACTTTGGGTTTCCCAGAAATTCTTTTTTTTCTTTTCTTTTTTTTTCCTGGAGTAATTAATATTTAGACTTTGAAGGTGCAATATTGTCGTTTTACTTTATACAGATGTTCTAAATACTTAAAGATAATCTTACCCAGCTCTACATTGAAAATTTAATAGCTTCAGTCAAGATATTCCTTTAGCAATTTAGTAATTTTGATTTTTTTGTCTTAGGACTGCACAATTCATTTTGGAATCAATACCTTTACAGGTCAATTTTCTCTTACCTCATAATCTATGTCATAATAATCTCTCATAATTTATGTCTCATAATTTATGTCCTCACTCATTTTTTCCTTCCTGCTTTTCTGTATGTGTACTTACTTTTCTATCTTTAGGAAAAATCATTATACCAACTCTATCAAGCACTATCCATAGCCTGTTATTTCTTTATTTTAAGAGACTAATTCTAGCAGCTACTGCACTACCTGTGTTAGTGCTCTTTTTTATACAGTTGATTGGATACCTTTATGGAATGACTTCCTTTCAGTTTTTCTGCATGCTTTTGTTGGCATGAAAATTAAGCTTGAATAACAGATAATATTTGTGTCTGATTAGAAACTGTCAAAGGATAGCCGGATCGTTCACTGACCTTCCTGTCATTCAAACTGTTAAACAGGTACAGATGTATCAACAACATAGACATAAAACCTGTCTGCTACATTAATGGTGAGAAGACACTATAGAAAACAGATTGCATAGGCAGATAATGAGTTGTTCAGGTTGCTTCTCATCATTCAGTGTCAGCTTATAGAGCAGTTGAGCCTCACAGATATGTGTCAGGTGCAAGCTGACTGGTAATGCAAGAAAAACGTTTTGAACCATAGGTGGTCTTAACATAAAAACATCATTTTTGTATTTTTGTAAAAAAAAAAATAAAAATAAATAAATTACTATTTACTACTTTAGAAATGTGACACGCAACCAAATGATGGTGTCAGTACAGGAACTTTAGAATTCCCTTTCTTGGTCAGACTTTATTCTCTTGACATGAGTCCCGGAAGGGTGAAAGCTCGGTATATTTCTCTTTTTTTTTAGCAATCTCCTCAGATTACGTATTTTCCTGCTGATTTCTCCTGGTGTCCATGCGATATCTTGGAAATCTTGACTATCTCAGGGAATAATCTGAAAAATAAATACATTAGAGTAGCTACATCAATTTTGAAGTTAAAATATACTTTTTTTTAAAAGTTTACTATATCTGACTACACAATAATATCACTGTATAATAATAATATGGTTTTTAAGAGTAAATTCAATTTTAGGGAATTATATCATAAATTTAACTGTGTACAAAGGCTGAAATGACCACCCAAGATCGTTATAGGTCAGTTATTCAGAAGAGCAAGATCTCTAGTTTTCACTAAAAAATTCAGTGTTTATATTTCTTTACATAAGTTTCAGTTTTTTTGTTTGTTTGTTTTTGATGCTTACCTTCTTCAGTGATCTCTTAAACATAAAGCTTCAAACGTTAAATTTTCTTTTTCAAATACCACTTATCTTGGAGGTGTGTAAACCAGCCAGAAAGCTTTTATGTTCCTAAGTCCTGCACTGATTTGGTTTCATTGACATATATTTGGAATCTTCCCAAATTATCAGAAAAGGAGATAATTTTATTTTTTAGTCTTATGAAATATGCATAGACTAGAAATTGAAATAAAAATTGTCATTTTATCTTAAGATGTCTGCATGTTATCCGCTCCCTTTCTTAAAATGTCAGTGATTAAAAATCCCCCCCCCACACCCAAAACTGAAATTGCAGTTAAGGGCCTAACTTTTTTCAGCCTTCCAAGGCTAATTCATCTCAAATAGTTTATAACATATCTCAGCAGGTGTGGCTGAGCACTGTCCCCACATTCAGGCCACACATCCTATGGGCGAGTTCTCGGGGCACACTGTAAAACAACAAAAAGTAGGGAGTTGAGACCTTGGAGGTTAAAAAAAAAAAAAATTAAAAAAAAAAATAGGTGTCTTCTTTTTCTTAATTATCCTGGAAAACAAACAAACAAAATCCTAAAGATTGTTGTCATTCCTATGAAATTAAAGCACCTCCTATTTGCCATTGTTTAAAATAGAAACTTTGACTGCCAGAATTGTTGTTTCTGACTGCAGACACCATACAGATAGTCTCTCTTGTGGTTTCTCATTCACAGGGATAAAAGTGATTTCAGTCAAATCTTTCTCATAATCATTTCATATTTGCTTGGTGTCAGCACCTGACTATTCAATTAAATGCCTTTTTTTGTGTGCTGTACCAAGATTCTTATTTCTTGTCACATGCCAGAATTTAAAAAGGGACATCTCATTTTAGGCTTCAAGGGTCTATCACCAAAAGCCTTTCACTGCAGCATCTGAATGAATAGTAAGAGAAAAGGTGATATGCAGGACCTGTCTGGATAGGAAGCAATATCCTTAACATCTAAAATCCTAAGAACTTCCAAGATGACCTTGGGATTAAACCCCATTCAATTTTGAACTTCAGGGCAGAGGTAAATAGTGTGCTGGTTTGGATCAGATGTTTTAAAAGAGCTGGGCCTCTGATGAGTGCTCTGGCTTTGAGTAAAAGAGATAGATCTGGTAATGTGCCTTCTACTGAATTCTAATTTTTAAGGATAGAAGAAGTGGAGAATACAGAAGTGAAGCTGCAGATTATTACTAAAAAAGAATGGGTGTCATTGTGACAGAAGAGCCAAGAATTTCTGCTTTTGTTGTCACATATGTCTGCAATGGTTTTTAACAGTGGTACCTATGACCTCAGTTTCTTCTGGCATTGGTGGTGATGACTTTATTAGTCTCTGACTGAATTTCTCCTTCCTTGTTATTATACCTTTCAAAGGTGCTCCCATCTTTTTAAGTTATTTAAATGATACCTGATCTGTGACAGCATAAAATCCGGTTATTTTAAAAATAATTATTAATTTATTTATTTTTTATTTTAATCCTCTCAATTATTTATGTGGCCAATTAACATCTTTTACCACAGCTCTGCTTCAGACTTCCCCAGGATTTATTAATCTGCAGCACATCATATTTCCCTCACTGGTGTCTTTCAGATTTTTTCGACAATCTATTTTGATGCAAGTCCAGCACTAAAGCATGAAAGAAGTTTTGTCTTCCATAAATACATGGGAAGGAGGGGTTCATTTATGTTTCTCTTTGGAGGGAGGTGGTGGGGTTTTTTGGATCTTTTTGATTGTTATTTTGTTTGTTTGCTTGCTTGCTTGCTTGTGGGTTTTTTGTTTTCTTTTGTTTTTTTTTTTTAGTAAAACAGGTCTGATTTTAAAGACTGTAAATACAAAACACAACTTATTGTATTACCATGGCATTTTTTTCAGACCTTTTGACAGTTTAAACAGTCTTCTTCAAGCTCTTTTATTAACAAGAGCAGCTGTCCTCTTGCAGTCACTTGTAGTCTCATAACTCTCAAGTGCCACGACAGGTTTATTTACGATTCTTGTGAATTTTCCCTGCTGGGATGTCTTATGCATTTCCCGACTTCCCTGCATCTTCTTTTCTCTTTGTTTTGCTTTTGACTATTCTTCAACTGTCAGGTCTCTCCTGGTGGATGATCTAGCATCCATTTTTTTTTAATTCTGTAATCTAGTTCAAATTCATTACTGGAATATATTGTCTTGAAATATTTGTTATTTAAACTAAACTTTATCTTTTACTATTTTTTTTATTCCTTTCTGTTTTTTATTTTATTTGATCTCACGCCAGCCTGGCATTATGAATGTGTTACTGCTTGCATGTCTACTGCTCTTCACAATTTTTGATTGTCTCATCTATTCAGAATAGTAACAGTTGGGTTTTTTATTTTCCTTTGCAGTTCATAAATTGAATACTTTCATAATACAGATGTGAACTTATACTTACAAATTAATTAAAAGGAAAAGAAGTAAAATATGAAAAAAAGTGAAAAATATGATAAGGTGAAACTAACATTTGTGGCTACAAGCTTTCTGTTTAACATGCTAATGTAGTGATCATATGTATATTTGTACAATTGAAAAATTATCATTTTTAAAGAATTTATTAAAAAAATGTACAATTTTCTAAAGCTTTTATTTAAAAACTTCTAAGAAAAATAATATTTGTTTTTTATCTTTAGAATTATTCTTTATAAATCTTAGAAATACATTTAATAGAAACCCTCATTTTACAGAATTTGATTAGGAGTTCATTAACCCGAGTGAAAGTGCCCTTATTTTCTGAGTTGTCCAGCATCTTGGCATTGCCTTTGACTCTTCAAATCTTATTGTCTTAGTTTTGACTAGTTCCACTATTTTTATAGTTGGATGGATACTGAAACTTTTCCATCTACAAGGAAAACACTTTCCTACTCTCACATGTGACCCGCCAAATATTCAGTAATCAAAATTCTCTGTTTTCTCACATGCTTCCAGTGTTTCTTAAGATTTTCACTTTCCAAATGTTTTTTGTGGAAAAAACCCAAAACACTCTTTTGCCATGAAAAATCAATAAAGACTGTAATGGATATTAATTTACTTTCACTAATTTTTCCTTGCATGTTTCATTATATAACACCATATGTTTACATTACATACATGACAATATATACATTTACCTTACGATTCCCTCCAGTCAGAATTTCTGTGAGCACTACCAGACTCACGATTATTTCTCAAAAATAAGTAATGCATAACCTTTCATTACAGCCAAATCCAAATTATATGAGTGGATGATGTATACATGAAACTGTAATCAGTGTAACTATAACCATAGCTGCACAAATAATACCTAAGGTGTTTCTTGTACCTACTGAATTTATCAAAACTTTCTTCAAGGTCTTCCTAAAAGCTAAGAGAAATTATTTTAAAATTATTTTTTCACTGTATCATTTCTATGTTCTTTACTGGTTTATGTATGTGATTCCCCGGCATTGAAGTTATAATATGTTCAAAATTAAGCAAATGTGAAAGGTGTCTCAGGTTTTGGGCATATGAATATGTATTGCTTGTATTGGAAATGTAGCAATTTTCATATGTACCATTGCACTTAAGGCAATTGATGTTGACTTAAAGAAAGGAAAGGAAACTACAGGTCAGAGGCTGGATCAACACATATGTATTACATCTAATGTATAAACACAGACCTATCAGGATGATAGATTAAAAAGCAATTTATTGAAATTCCCTTATTATGCTAAAAGTAGGAATAGATTAATTTAAAACTTATTATGGGTGAAAGTAAGAGGTATGAAGAGCATCAGCCTTCCTATAACTGCTAAAAACTCTGAAGTAAGCTATTTCTTTTTGTTACTACAAAGAATACTCAAGCCCACTAATCATTTCAACAAGAAAATATTTTAAACTTATCCTTACTAATGGTTAGTTAACAGTCCTATGGCATAAACTAAAATAAAGCTCTTCAAACACCTGGCAACATTACATTTGTTAAGAAATTTTTGGAAGAAACTTATTTAAGCCAGCAAAGTCATGAAAA
Source organism: Anabacerthia variegaticeps (assembly GCA_035583185.1). Lineage (NCBI taxonomy): Eukaryota > Metazoa > Chordata > Aves > Passeriformes > Furnariidae > Anabacerthia > Anabacerthia variegaticeps. Next base: position 134,542,583 of record JAWWEW010000078.1, read on the forward strand.
TACATGGAAGTACTCTAGCTACATGCTGCTTCTGCCGGCTTTGAAGTTTTGACTTTTCCTTCTGTCATAAATGAAAAAGGCAGCAGCCTCGTGGAAAATCTGATTTTGAGCTGGAATGGAGCTTGTGTTTCACATGGGACGTGCTAGGATTTTGAGAACTGAACTGCCAGCAGTATCTTGGGAGTTTCAGTCAGAGAGAAACTGAAAAGAAAAAAAGCTTTTCCTAAACCCATCTTCTAGGTGGCTCATAGTTTGCAATGATATTGATGCTGAAAGACATTAAATTTTTATTTATCTACTTTAGGGAGTGAAATTCCACAAGGATTTAAGATTTGTGCTGAATCATCTGGTTTTTCTCCAGATCAGAGGTGTTTTGGAAGTACTGTAATTCAGAAATAAAATATTTTCTGGCTAGATTGACCCCCCTGTGAGATACTGAAGTCAGAGAGAAAATGCTTACACAATGATTTCTCTAATGAAAAGCTGTAGGTCTTATAGTGTTATATTAAACTTCCTTTGCATTCAATTACCTGAAAACTTAAGGCTTCTTGTCCTTTTTCCTTGCAATTATTTTTTATATAAATATGAGTATCCAAGTGAAAAAAATGTAGAAAAAATATGTATTCATCTTATCAGTTAATAGACAAAGAAGGTGAAAAGATAATTTCATCTTCATGTTTACTCAGACTAATATGACTGTAGTTTCCCTTTCAACATCAAGCAAATTTTCTACTAAAAAAAGTGAATATGAAGGTTGCCAACTGCTTAAGAAAACAAAAAATCATCATTAATATTTTTTAAGTATATTTTCATCAATATGGAAAAGAAAGTTCACATTGTGCCTCTTTTTTTTTTTTTTAAATACATATTTTTCACACCTTTTTTTAAAGAAAACTGTTATTTGTTTGGGTATGGTATAGCCACTTCAGACATTTACATGGCTCCTCTAGAATAATATTAATGTTTGTGATTATTGGTAGAGTACAAGCAGTCAAGTTTATTAACTGGCAAGATTGCAAAAGGTCAGGGAACTAGCTAAAACTATTTGACAGTAAGAGACTAGAGTGAGCTTCTCCACTTCCTCCCATGTGTTGATAATGACAGTGAGCTCCTGTTTATAAGCTCAGATTTATATATCGTTTCATCTCCTACCTAAAGCATGTCAGATAAGGGAAGAGTTGACCCCTAAATTTTTTTTTATTTTTTAATAAATGGCAGTCTAAGTGAGGTTGGTTTCTGTAGAAAGGAAGCTTTCTTTGTCATAATTGTTGTTTCTTCTTGAGATGTCTGTTTCACATTTATATTTCATATTATATTCCAGTTACTTCTGATCAGACCCTGCCAAAATGCGTCTCAATATACTTCTATTTAAACTTTATAGATGGCATCACATTATTTTTTTCTCTGTACTTGTAAGTAAATATCTTCATGTCCCTAAACTAATCTGCTTTCCTGACAGAATGCTTAGAAGAGACATTAAATTCCAAGCCAATGTTAGTTATATCTCAGGAGTTGATGCCTGTACTTCTCTACATTATGATGCAGATGAGATATTACATAAATCATTGCAACATTTTTAGTAGAAAACTGAAAAGTGGCTTAAACTGCAAGTAAAATCTGAATTTTGGCATTATTAATAGGAAATAGACTATTTTTTCAATAATTGAAATCATAGAAACACAGAGACAGTAAAATAGTACTTCCATTGTGATGGAAATTACTGGCATTTTCATTATTTCAAGTAAGATGGCAGAGTATATTTTGTACTTCCAAGTCCTGGAACAGTCTATCAATTCAAAGGGACTAAATATCCCAAAGGGGAGATACTTCATTTCGCGATTTACTATGAAACATGCTTCCTTTCATGGTAAGCAATGATTTTCTTCTGACTTGTGAAAAAAACCAACAAAAGAAAACTATAAAAAAATTTGCTTGTTTTTCGCTCCAAATGATTAGAAGAAAAATAAAAAAAAAAAAGTATTTTTTTAAGGAACAAAATCAAAGTGTGTCATAACCAAATATGATTTCTGCAAATGTAATCTTAAAGAAAAAAAAGAGTAATCTTCTAAAAATGTCTGGGTTTTTCTTTTTCTCAAGAAATGTCAGAATATTTTCCAGACATCAAATGGGTTAGTAAATTACTTTAAAAGAAAATTATGTTCATTTTGCTGAGAGCAGCATTCAGAAATTTAGCAAGGATAAAAAGGCATACATTAGGAAGGGAAATATAAAACATTAGCACTTTTTTCTTCATATGTAGCACAGAAAAATCTCTACTTTTCTTCTTTTAAGTACCTGAAGATGGCAGTGTTTCAGAATACTTCCAATTTCTCTGTTCTACATATTCTTAAAACGTGTTTGATTAGTGTATTCATCTTAATGACTAGGTTTCAACTAGGCATGGGCAATATGTCATGTACTGGAGAGATCAACACCATCTTATGAAAGTATAGAAAGTCTGCTATAGGAAAGTTATGTAAAATATGGAACTTGTTTTCAACAGCCACTGGTACGTCCTTCAGGCTTGTAGGTTTTGGGGTTGTAACAATTTTTACTTGCAACAACTGAATCACGATTACATTTGTTAAGGAGAGCTCCCTCCTTGTGTCCAGGCAATCCATTGACTCACAAAGATAGTGAAGTTCAGATCTCAAGCTACAAGTGTTGAACAGTGATGTGAGTCCACCCATGCTTAAGGATGAGTTGTGTGGGAGCTCTTAGTCATAAAGAACACATTAGTTTGATCAGCAGTCAGTCTCAAAGGATTCTGAACGCTCTCCTCTTCTAGTTCACGGTTGTCAATAGCTGTGATGGACATAGCTGTAATGACAATGCATGATCAAGTAGTTTTCTATTCAAGCATCATAATGTGGTTTGCTTATGTGGACAACTCCCAGAACCTAGACAGAGGTAGGAAGAGCTGCAAGCTCTTAAAGCGCTGCTAACTTCTGGTAATTCTGATCTGGGTGAGGTTTCACCAGAAGCTGTTCTCTGGAACCTCTTCTTTGTTCCCAGGAAAGGAAATCATCTACCGCTTCCTTGACTAAGCCCAGGATTAACAGCAATTTTGATTCTTTGTTAATAGCACCCAAAATAAAGCTTCTAAAATAAGAACACCTTTTGGTTAATTTCTGAAAATATAAAGTTTTTCATATATGTATGGAATTGGTATACAGAAGAGTGGAGGGAAGAAAGAGAAAGAAGGCGGGAGAGAGAAAGAAGGGAACTTGTCCCACTCAGCACAACAGTGAAGATATAATACTCCTCAATTTACTCTCATTAGAAAGTGATATAGAAGTGATATTTTCCTGATCCTTTCAGAGACTTTTAGTCAATCACCTTTGCTGCAAATTTCTTAAAGTTGCAATTGGATAATCCTCCAGACTCTAGCAGCCTGATTTGTCAGTGAAATTTTGAGGTGACAGCCTCTCTGATGAAATTAAGAGTTGTCAAATTTACAAAGGAGTAACAAAAGAAACAGTTTCTTTTGTTATCACCTGAAACACCAGCTTATCAGCAAGTATTTTCAAGGAACCTTATAACAAAATAGATATTCCTGTACATCCATGTTCCTGATTTTGACTTTCTGTCAAACATGTCTCTGAGTTCTAAAATTGTTTGTCTGTGTACGTTTTATTGAGAATTTGGACCTTAACTTGCCTGTATAAAACCCTTGAACTGAGAGATCTTAAATACATAGGCACAGTTTGAACTAATTTTCCTAAATCAGTTTCATTTTTGCACTCTGAGTGTACGTTTGACTCTTAGTCACAAGCAAAACTCCTACGCATAACAAACTTGATTTCTTTGTTTGCTAGAGTTTTGCAAGAAGAAGCTCAGTACATCTAATCAAGCTGGGATATGAGAGGACCTTCACTTTGAGAGAACGCAAGAGTGAAGACTCTTATCTTCCATTCTCATTGATGTTGATTTTTGAATTCATGTATTCATGTCACAAATGTTGCTCTACTCTGATTTTCCCTTGTCTTTATTTTCCTGTGTGATTCTTAGTCATACTCATCTCTTCCACTCTTAAACATTTTATCCTCTAATTTTTCTATTGCCTGGGTGATTTATTTTGACCAGCAACTCATCCTATTTATACCCTCCTGCTAATCTTCTTATTATTAATGCTCTAACTATGATTTTTTAACTGTTCTGTCCATTATTTTATTCACTAATTATTGTTCTATCTGTTGTTTTATCAATGATTACTTTTTTACTTTTCGGTTCTTCCTTTTTTTCAACAGACAATTCATACTGTACATTTTCTGCTGTTAAGCCTCCTGCAGGTCTGTCCTTTATTTTACATTACTATGTTAAAGTTTAATACACTCAGTTTTATTAGCCGTGAAAGGCTTTTAACTTCTCTACTTGATCCTACTGTGATGGATCTGTGATGTAATGCTTTGCTGACTTGTTTACCTTTCCTTGTTAATCTGTTCTTCCCTTTATGTTGTCTATGTTCCATTATCTCTACATTCAGTGTAACTGCAGCATCTGCCATCCTTGATGCCTATTCTCCAGTCACATGGCATTTGCTGACTTTTATATTAATGTAAGTATCACCATCTAATATTTCAGTTTCCTCACCTATTTTTCTTGTATTTTCTCCACATGAAGACTTCACTTTCTTTTCTCTGTCATATCCTTTTATATGCAAGACTAACTCTTCTTTACCCTTTCCCTCTCCCTTTAATATAATTCCATCACCTCACATTTTTTCTCAGGTCTTCTGACTTCCTCATTATTTTCTTCCTTAGAATATAAGAAACTGAGTTTATATGCTCTTTCCAAAACTACTCCTGTCTCTGTGCATTCTTTTACGTCCAATTTACTGAAACGCAGACAGTTTAAGTGAGTCCTATGGCACGTTTGTAGTGAGCCAATTTCCCTTTCATTTGCTCTATTAAAAACCTGGAAATCTTTATCACTTAGAGATAAACAAAACTAACTACTGATAAATACCTACATTGTATTTCTTAACAACAGTCTACAGCTGTGTAATTTTCAGATGTAAATACGCGTATAAATTAAATAGTAATCACAATTGCATTCTTCTAGATTTACCCTGGCCAAAATTCTGAACATACCATTATATGCAAAGTTTTTCATGAGGAAAATACCCAAACCTTTGTCTAGTAATCATTGTTACCCTTATGATCTTGTTAACATGCTAAGAAAACAAACCATACACACATGAAGTGAGGAATTTATCAGCCTATTCATTAAAATATTCACAGTTGAATCAAAACACAAGAAACAGCTCCTCTTAGTCTAGTTACAGTAATCCCAACATTCAGATTCAAACTAATACAAAAAAGACTCACTAATAATAGTAATAATCTCAAAATTGTTATAGAAAAAAACCCCTTATCTAATAGCTATCCTTTTTCTTTAATATTTATGCTCATCCATCCAATGTTTTTCTGGATTTCACGGTCAGTGAAAACAGTCTTTCTCAAGCAGAGACGTGATGGCGTGTCAGCCAAGAATTCAATAAGAAATCTTCCCTTGGTAGAAGTGATTCTTATAGTGGAGTCTCTTGTTCCTGTCTCAGAATCTCTGTGGAGCTCCTGTCAAGGACATTCTTATTACAGTCTGCTCGCTTTTCATTCATCCCCAGCTAAAGTTTGACTGTGCTATTCATTGTACAAAAGCCTCCACTAACTCCAATTGACATGAAATCCTATTACTCATTATGAAATGACTACCTGGGTTTGTTTGGACTTTACCATATTTGATAATCAGAGAGAGAAACCTCAGACAAGCTAACCAAGAACCACTTAGCCATTAGAAAATTTTTTGAAGAAGTCAAACCAGTTCTGGCCAAGGTGAGCCCAGACAAGTCCCAGTGGTCAGTGCAACACTCATGACATTCTACTAGCAATGGCAAAATTATATTTAGTAATATACACAATATGAGTCTATTTTTAGATCATTGATAATGTCTGCATGCCACAAGGGCTGTCTTGAAAGTCCAGAGTCCATTGCTTGTCTCAGAAACACCACTCTGTATGATGTGCATTGAACAAACAGACCATATACTCTGTGTAAACAGAAAAACACAAGATTCAAAGCAACTATGGATGAACTTGTGTGCTGATTTTGGCAGTCATTTTAGATTTGGGGCAAAGATGGGGTGAGTCATCAACCAAATTATTCACTTTATATGGAGTAATCATCTTTATATGGCGGCAGAACTTCAACATTGACTTTCACAGTTGTTCTCAGTGGCAGTCACTGATATCTCCATTTTTGAAAATCAAGGTTTCAAACTTTCCACTTATGAACTTGATTTTACAACCCTTGGTTCAAAGATTCAAAGAGCTTTTCCCTGATTAGAAAATGCCATTAACTTCTAAGTTTGTTCTTGATTTTGCATTCTAAAGGCAAGATTAACATATCTTCTTTGATAGTAACAGATTTTACAATAAATGTACTTATCACAGAATAACTGAAAACATTAAATATTAAAGAAAATTTAAAGCTTAATTTCATGAAAAGTTCCAGGGATAACCATTTAAGTACTGGAATACTTTAAGAAGACATAGAAATAGCAGTTCCTCTGCAACTCAGCCTGGCACAAAGTTGATTATTACTTTAAGGGGGTTTTATTACATCTACAGAAAAGACTGAGTCAGATATGTTTGTTTGGGTTTTATTTTTTGGTTTGGTTTGGTTTGGTTTTTGGGTTGTTGTTTTACGGTTTTGTTTTCATTTTTGTTTGTTTGTTTGTTTGGGGTTTTTTTTGTTTGGTTTTTTTAAGTGTTGCCTATGCAGACAGGAAAAAAAAATTGCAGAATTCAATTACTGTGACAGACAATTTGAAAAAAAACCAATTGAAACATTTATTTTTTTTGGGAAGGAATGGAAAAGATGAATGACATTGAACACATTAAACACTGTAGGTGGAAGAACTATGTTATTGTAGAAATTATAAATATTAGAAAATCCTTTCTTCATGCAGAAAATTGGGAGAAAAAGTCAGTGATGGACATGACTGGTGTCAATGCAGAGGAAAAAAAAAACATGAAATAAAGAGAAACAAATGAAGGATGCCTGTGGGATTATTATTCACAAGACATCTTTCTTAATTTCTCTTTTTTGCAGACTTCCTGCATGGTCTTTTTTAAGACAGTTTCCTGTCCCAATATATATTTATCTTCTGCTTTCCTATTTCTAGTTAAATAATATCATGTGCTCCCTTTGTATGTACACCATGTTCAGATATTGTTGAGGGCTACAGTCTCTGTAGGATAGAACTGCCATATTAAAAGTGTTAGGTCAGTTTTAAAAAAGCCTTCTTTTTAACTTGCATTACAGCCGATTGCATTGTGCAGGTTTTCTTAATGTTTTATTTCCCTGTTATTTAAATAAGATCAGACAAAAGTGATCAGAGAGATTTAAATTGTCTTGCAATGTATGCTGTTGCAAATCTTTGAGGTTAGAAAGGCCTTCATTTCTTTCAGGTGGCTGTACTGAGAAGTTCATTTTGCCAATGATTTTGGTGAAAAAAGCATTAGTATTGTGGTTGATGGAAATAGTGTAAAATGGAAGATAATTGTAAGAGGTCAAGAAATTCAACGGGCTCAAATCTACTTTTTTTTTTTTATGAATTCAACATTTTTTTAAATCTTTGTTTGACTGTGTGTCCTATTTTGACTATTATATACATAGCAACTGGCTACACTAAGAAAGAACTGTCTATGGTCCTAGAATCATAGATATAATGATATAATATAGAGATATATAGAGATATATAGAGATATAATAATATAATCATTAAGTTTGGAAAAGACCCTCAAAGTCATCAAGTTCAGCCATTAAGCTAACACTTCCAAGTCCACTACTGAACCATGTCCCATGTGCCATGTCTATATTTACTTTAAATATGTAACTTCCCTGAGCAGCTCATTCCAATGCCTCATAACCCTTTCTGTGATTTTTTTTTCCTAATATCCAATCTAAATCTCCCCTCGTGCAACTTTAGGCTATTTCCTCTTGTCCTATAGGATGTTGCTTTAGAAGAGAGACAAACAGCCACTTCTCCAAAACCTCCTTTCACGCAGTTTTAGAAAGCAGGAAGGTCTCCCCTGGTCCTCCTTTTCTCCAGGCTAAACAACCCCAGCTCCCTCACCCATTCTTCTTAATACTTGTGTTCCAGACCATCCAGTCAGTTTGCTGCCCTTCTCTGGACACATTCCAGCACCTCAATCTGTTCTTAGCAGTGAGGGACCCCAAAACCAAACACAGGATTTGACGTCTGGCCTCACAGGATTTGACGTGTGGCCTCACCAGTGCCAAGTGCAGGGTTGGGGTCACTGCCCTGGTCCTGCTGCTCACACTATCTCTGGTACAGGCCAGGATGCCGCTGTCCTTCTTGGCCACCTGGGCGCACTGATGGGCACATTGGGCTCATGGTCAGCTGGCTGTCAACCAACACTCCCAGGTCATTTTCTACAAGGCTCCTTTGTAATCTCTCTTCCCTCAACCTCTAGCGCTGCATGGGGTTGTTGTGATCCAATTGCAGGACCCAGCATTCAGCCTTGCTGAAACTCTTAAAATTCAGACTGTTGAACCTCAGTCCATCAATTCAGCCTGTCCATATTTCTCTGTAGTCTTTCTACCCTCCAGCACACCAACACTCGGTCAACTTCCTGTGGTCTGTGAACTTGCTGAGGGTGTCCTTAATTCCCTCATCCAGTTCATTGTTAAATATATTAAATAGGACTGGTCCCAGTAAGGAGCCCTTGGGAACTCATAATTCGTGATCAGTCACCAACTGGACTTAAGTCCGTTCTCCACTCTCTGGGCTCAGCCATCCTGCCACTTGTTTATCCAGCAAAAAATGCAGCTGTGTAAACCAGGAGCAGCCAATTTCACCAGGAGAATATTGTGAGAAACAGTGTCAAAGGTTTTATTAAAGTCCATTGCCTTTCCTTTTGCCTCTGCACAGGTCATGATGTATGTGAAGGAGTACGAGACTGGGATGACAATAGTGGTCTTGAAGTTGTGGGGCAGAAGATACTAGAGATGAAAAAAGGCTCCAGAATTATCAGGAGCTCATGCATGGTAAGTTAGTGATAACAGTGTCAAGTCAGGAAGTTGGAAAAACTGACATTTAGGGGCAATTAAAAACAACAAAAAAACAAAAACAACCAAAACCAAACAACAATATGTATATATATATATAAGTATCTAACACATGTTAAAAAATCATACATATACTGAAGTTGAAAAGTCACAGAGAGCTACAAACTAATGGAGAAAGAGCTCTATGTGTGAAGAGTCATTAAGAATGGACTTCAGTGGGCAAAGAAGAAATAATCACCATTGACGTCATGGTTGCCTGACAAAGAGAAGGAAGACATTCTCACCATGACAGTGACTGCCTTCCTGAAAAAGACATCAGGAGGTTCACAACTTGTCATAGCCAAGCTCCACAAACTCTTGTCAGTACATAGGAACATGGAAGGGTGAATGCAAAAGAGAGAAAATGTAAGAGACACTGACAGACAACTTTTCATTACAACAATGTCTAAGAGATCTATTTTGTAGTAATAAGTACTTTATATTGTATTACTATTATCATAACTGGTTAAATAGTTTTGACTAAACTTAATTAAGCTTAAAGATAATTTATAAAAATTTATTATGTAATAATAGGCTGTGATATATTTTAAGCAAACAAAATGACATATTCAGATTCTAATTTCAGAATTCATTTTCTTGGCCTTCTGAAGCCTTTGCAGTTAGTGCCACTTAACACTGAAGAAATTACAATAAAGACTGATGAATTACAGCATGCTTCAAATATAATCAAGGATATGGAACAAATAGTTTAATTTTTGAAAAAACTAAGTTTTTAAATCTATGACTTTGGAACTTGACATTACAAATAATTATTGTTGGGATAAAAGATAGGATTATTCAGAAAATAACAGAATACAATTTTCACTAAATGTCAAGAAACATGGTAGTTGTGAATATGAAAGCACCTAACATGAATGATTCTTTTCAAATATCTCTGATGTTTGAGAGAGATTACAGCTCATACCTTAATTGTTTAACAGGTTAGATTATTTATATATAAATGTAGAATCACTAGAAATAAGTACACACTGCATATTCAAGTTTTTGTAGAAACTCCTATTTATATGCAGTATGAGCAATGGTAAAAACTGCTTTTAAAGAACAATAAATTATTCACTGGAGGCAACAATATTTTGTTTCTGAACACCTATATGACTACAGGCATCTTCTGGCTTTTAATATGTTGGGAGCTATGGAAATTTCTAGAGGTTAAATTGTAAAAATCTGTGAAGTTTTTCATCACCCATGACCTTGGTGTTTATGTTGGCCATCAAGTAATTAGATATAATTGAATGTATTTGAGGCAAGTATATATTGAATATTTCATTTCTACATGCTTAATTTTTTTTTTTTTTTTTTGTCAATTGAAGAATGTAAAATCTATTAGCTCACATTAAGTGTGGTTGTAGTTTAACGCCAGTTGGCAAGCAGGCACCACACAGCCACTTGCTCACTCCTTTCCCAATGGAGTGGCAGAGAAAATCAGAAAGGCAAAAGTGAGAAAACTCAAGGACTGAGATAAAGACAGTTTATTAAGTAATGTAAAAGCTGTGTAAAACAAAGCAAGGAATTAATTCACTACTTTCCATGGGAAGCCAGGTGTTCAGCCATTTCGAGGAAAGCTCTGGAAAAGGGCTCCATCACACAGAATGGTTTCCTGGAAAGACAAGGCCATCATTCCAAACACCCCTGCTCTTCTGTCTTCTTCTCCCAGCTTTATATACTGAACATGACACCATATGTCATGGAAAATCCCTTTGGTCAGTTGAGGATAGATATCTGGGCTGTGTTCCCTCACCATTTCTTTTGCACCCCCAGGCTCCTCACTAGCGGAGTGGGGTAAGAAACAGGAAAGACCCTGATGCTGTGTAAGCACCGCTCAGTGGTAATTAAAACACTTTTGTGTTATCAACACCATTTTTAGCCCAAATACAAAGCATAGCCCATGCTAGATACTTTGAAGAACGAGTCACCAACAGTTCGATTTTTGCTGTCTAAGATTAGTAGAAGAAATTTTTCTTTTGAAACCCAGATTACAAACACACAGACATAAATAAATTGAACTTCTTCAACTACTTATAATTGAATTACAGCTAGTAATTTTATGTGCTATTTAATAATAATCTTAAAGAAGTACCTGATTTTAAAATAGTTGGCCTACTTGCTCTTCTGTGTATGGCCTGAATAGAGTTGTTTGCCCTTGTTGTTGATAGCTTTATTAAGCATAAAAATAGTATACATCAAATATTTACTCCTGTTCTAATAAACAATTTAAGAATTGCTCAGACTTAGCTCTAGGAATATATGTCTCAGGAAATACAGGGAAGAACAATCTGCTTTGAGTAGACATTAGTTTTTAAATTGTCAGTTTACTTCTCTATTTAATTACAATAATTTTTTTATTATTAGCAGTCACCTGTCTGTGCTTTAAAGACTGAATAACTTTGCTATATTCACAGGACAGGGGAAGGATCTTGCTCATATTTCATAGCACTTTTATTAGGAGCAGAAAAACAGCAATTAAAATAATGATGACAGTATCCCAAAGTGAATGAGGCACCTGTGGATTGATCTAGTCAGCTACAGCAGGGTGCTCAGGGCTTTGTCTAGGGGGGACGTTCAATATGAACCAGGCTGAATACTCAACAGCCTCAACGGGCAACCTATTCCAGGGTTGACCACTCACACAGTAAATATAAACAAAAGCAAACAAACAAAAAAAACTTTCTTAAGTTTTAGTAGAATTCCTGGCATTTCCATTTGAAACTATTGTCTCTTGTCCTTGGAAATGGTGTCAATGAGGATTTTCTCCATAACCTTTTTGGTTTCTGAGATAAGGCTTACTAGTCTGTAGTTCCTTGGATAATCCTCCTTGCCTTTTTTTATAGATGAGAGTGTTTCTGCTGTTTCTTTCTCATGGGAGTGTTTCTTTCTTCTGGTGTGTGTTCTAACCTCCATCTGACATTGTTCCTAGTTTAAGGGTCTCCTTTCCAGGTTGGACAGCCTATTAAAAAAGATGGTTTTACCTAGGTTTATTAGGTGGCTTCCATCTCTTCCTAGGAGTCCTCAATGTTCAAAGCTTGTCCCATGGACTATATGAACTGCTCCCTAAACAGCCTCATTACTTCTCTGGTAAGGACTACTTCAGAAGTTTTGCGGGCTGACAGCAGAAGCTGATTGTCCAGTGGTATCCAGGGTCAGCAGCAGATGGTGAAAGGAGGGAGAAACCATTCCTGTTTTCTGTATTTCCCAGCTGGGGCATCAGGAATTGCAGTAAACTGTACAGAGATTCTGAAAATTGATTAAATTATCCATATACACCACAGTGCATTTGGCCCATGACCTGCTAAGCAACACTGTAAATGCCATGTTTGTTTGCTTGTTTTTCATGAGAGACAGTATCATCTAGTCCAGTGGCTGATTCCTCACCACTGTTGAAAATTTTCTCTTTCTGTCTCTTTGAAATTTATTTCCATATTTTCTTTTACTATTCTTTTTTCTTGTCTTGTATCACCTCTTCCTAGGCAGGATCACCTCTGCTTAACTTCAGATAAAGTACCAGAAACCCAGATAGCAGCAGCATTAATCATGACTAGGGAAAAAATGGAAGAAAATAAAGAGATGTTATTTATTTTAGTACATTAAAATTTTAATAATGTGTATTAACAAGGGTGTATCAAGTCAGAACACCTTTAGTCTCTAGTGAAGGTTTACTTTTCCTCTAATATCTGGAATTCCCCAAATGGTATCCAGAAAGTAAAATATCGTGATTGAATAAAGAAGAATTGAAACAAAATAGTGCACTCTCACAGCATAATGCCTGTCTTGAACACTCTAATTTTCTTATCTCACATTATAGGTCTCTTGAGTTCATTGCTTTGTCTCTGGTAACAGATGGTGTTTTCACAGAGTCATTTCCATAAGGATTATGCAAGACAACAGAAATAATATCATGAAGGTAAAGTGAGTAATATTGCAGTTCTAATAAAATTGTGTGAAATTTCAGCTCGCAAATTAAAGGCATCAAAAACACTTACTCAGCACTCAATTTGCTAAAATATGTATAGGCTAAAGAGTCACTGAAAAACTGGTGAAGGTGATTAAATAGACAATTACCAAAGCTTTTGCTACTGCTTAGACAACATAAAAGGTTTGGATGCTATGAACAAAAGATTAATTCTGAGTTTTCCATTAAGTATTAGCAAAAGTTTTGTAACTTGGCTAATAAAACATCAGACAGTGTTCCAGCAAAAAATCTAGAGAGAAGTAGAATCACCTTTCTTTGGTACATATTGTAGCCTAGTGCAAATGGAAGGTACTACCAAAGTGGTGATATTCTGCAAGATTATTTAAAAGACCAAAATGGTGGTTAGGTTATGAAGAGCCAAAGGAAAACTATTGGTTGTAATATAGTGCTCGTTCTAAATAACTCTATTAATTTAATATTGCAGATCTATCACAGGAAAATACTATTATCTACTTAATTAGTTCAAGATCAGAGAAGTGACAGCACTTCAAAATTTAGAATTGAGTGAAAGTAGCAACGGTAATTTTGATCAGAAACCCAAATCATGGACATTGTCTGACAGAATTAAAGAAGAATTATTAATCGCTGACACAGCAGAAATAAAAAACTCAAATGGATATTGGAGGAACAGTGTTCAGGCAAATACATCTGGTCTTGATAATCAAAGGAAATAAAGGACCAAATCCAGCTTTCTTTCTTAGATGGTTAATTGTGCTGTAGTTAATTTGATTTCTGTGTCAATTTTTTGATCAATGTCCCTATTTAATTACTGGGTAAGAATATTTTTTTGCAGAGGTCTAAAAAGTCTTAGATCCCTTTGAACATTGAGACAACTATGTTTTCTATAAGTAAAGAGAATGTGAATATTACACTCTTTGTGATTCAGAACTCGTGGCTTTGATGACTATGAACTTTGAAAATGTTATAGCTGTGTTTTGAAGAAAACTATTATCTCTAGGACTTTTTATTACTTTTTGTTTTGTGGGGGGTTTGTGTGTTTGGTTGGTTGGTTGGTTTTTGGTGATGTAATAGTCAAGCATAGAAAGCAACACTTGCATCTATAAGAAAAAATTTTACTTTAAGTATTTGCATAATTACTATTAAAAAATTACTTTTTTTTTTTTTTTTACATATCTGATATCTATGAGCTTCATGGTTTAAAATGTTTGAGACTGTTAAAAAAAGCCCCATAATATATTAAATTCTTCAAACTTCCATTACTATATAATCCAAAAGAACATAATGAAATTAAATAAATAGTCTTGAGTTTGCCATTTTTTTTCCTGAGGCATTTAATTTTGTTCAATCGTTTGTATTTATTTAACCTGCAGGAAGAGATTTTCTCATTTAAATCACTTACTTGGTGTATGGGATTCAATTACTTTTTTACATAGGTCACTATTTACTAAAATTTTAGGTAGGTTAAAGATACCAGTGACATGACCTAGTTTAGAAATCCTTATTCTGCTTGACTCTGTGCTAAAAATCAAATTATCAGATTTTTTTTTCCAAAGAAACAAAAAATACTGGAGTGTATAATATTAAAATATACTGATATATCTTGTGTCACTGCTGGTAGAATCATGTTGCTGGCTTATTTAAAATGAGCCATCATTTACACGTGGAGACAATAACAAGCACTTCACTGACAGTTTTCTGACCCAGATAACCTTAAAATGAAATATTAGAGTACAGAATTAGAAAAGTTAATATGGTCAGATCATTTATGTATTACCTAATTTATTGGTTAATGTGTAAAAATAGCATGTGTACAAACATTCTTTTATTCTTTGTATAACTAAGGAAATTCTGGAGATGTGAGTTTTTTTGTTTGCTTGACTGATTTCCAAAAAGGTTTGTTTCATTTTACTTACTTCTTATGGGATTAGACTCATTCTTTTAATATATAGGCAGAGATGATCTAATGAATGGAGATTAAGAGTTGTGGTTAAATGAATGTTGGACACTCTATTCTTGTTGTTCCTATATTAGAATGAGTACAAAAGCTATTTATGATCTGTTAAAATCCTGGAACATCATTTCTTCTTCCTTGAATGAAAGAAAGTAATGTGTTCATAATAGAATTTAGCATATTCCAATTCAAATGTCAAAATATCACACATAGGACATACCATTTCTAAGTTCCACAGCCTAATGAAGTCTTTTTTGTATTCATGTCCATAGAAGGCCTGCAGGAGTCCTTCGACACATACGCAGTGAAAAAGAAGCAAGGAAACAGACATAGAAGTGTCAGGTTAGGCTCAATAAAGAATTTTGCTATGAGGTGTAAATCTGGGCCACTTTCTTTACTTATGAACATGAAAAAATTCGCATTTTCTCAGACCCTGTAGAAAATGGACTACTATTTAAGAGATGCATAAATTCTTTTAAAATAGATCTTACAAAGTTTAATTAAAGCAAGAGGAATAAGATTTTTCAAACCCTAACCGCAGTGAGACATGGACACCATTATGTCACAGAGACAGCACTGAGATTGTAGATAGTCTAGGTATTACTTAAAAATTGCATAAATTCTTCATTCAGACATCAACAAAGAAGAAAATTTTGAACACAGGACAAAAGGGGAAAGGCTAGTGGAAATTGAAGCACGTTTATAGAACTGTGTTATGTTTGACTATAGTTCAGAAAGAGTAGATTAACATCCTTCCCATAATAGTAAAAGTGTATTACAAAGGTACTGACACTTTTAGCAGGAGATCATAATAAATCTATTGATTTAGGTATGGTGTTATCACACTGGGCAATTAACAATGTGGTGAACTGCTAAAGAATATGTCTTGGGACTGTTCATATTAATATCAAAATTTTTGTTAGCCTTCTTGAGAGAAGAAGTACGATACTGTACTTAATTTATAAGATGAAATTAAAAAGCATGAACAAGATATGAGAGAATTGGAATATTACTCGTGAAGGAATGTATAATCTTTAGGGATGGAAACAGAAGAATGAATGAAATTCAGTGGAACAATGCCTAGTCATTTGTCTGATGCTAATAAGAAACTGGGGACTCATCGGATGGAAGCAGAAGGGAAATAAGACCAGGATATATTATCTGCCAGTAAGGTGATGAAGATATGAAAGTAAACAAATACAGTGTCAGGGTATAGCAAACACAAGATAGATATAAGGTAATGTTACTGTCAAAGTACAAAGGATTGATTGCAACTCATCTGTGTAGTATGGATTGCTGTTTAACCAATATTCAAGAAACATATATTTGAGCTGGAATAAATGCAGGAAAGGCCTTTTAAAAAAGAGCATGATCCGGAAAGCTTTTTTTATTTTTTTTTTTTTTTTTTTTGTTTTTTTTTTTGGTGGGTTTTTTTTGTTTTTTTTTTTGGTTTTTAAGAAGAAGAAGAAAATAGTCTACGAATTATTTCTGTGAAAGATAAAGTTGGAAAATAATGTAGGCTTCTTTCTATAATTAAACTAGAGATGCAAATAGAAAGAGCTAAAGAAAAAATGAAGACAACAAAATAATACAAACTGAGAGTAGAAAAACTCACGGTTGCTTCTAAGAGAATAAAAATTTAAAATGAAGCACAGAATTATCAAAAACAACATCAAATATGACTAGTGTGGCAAGAGAGAGTATTGGACATACCTCTTGCCAGAACTTACATCTGCTACACAAGACCAGAAACTCCACAGGAGACTAGCAGAGCATAGATGCTCTCTGTCTAAAATTGGACACATTTGTTGTGAGTGGGTTGGACTTCTAAAAATTGACGTTATTTTCCTTTCAACTCAGCCCCTGAAATTAAGACTGATAGCTATATCCTGACCTACACAAAGTGAGTAGATTAATCATAATCCAGTTCCCAGGGGAGAGTTCACCAGAAGGAAGATAAAACCATGAACTTAATGACACTTTTCCCACTTTACTTTCAACCTTTAGAATACATTAAATGGCTCGATATCATGCATCTAGGAAGAGTCCTTTATCATAGTAGTAGATAGCTGCAGTTCAGACTTGAAGTTTATTTGCAATAATAAACTTCCACTGCATGTTCCCCTTTACTGTTTTGTGTCATGGATTAAAATGAAAAAAAAATAAAATAATCATGCTTCTAATCTGCCACTCAGACACTTTCACTCAGGGACTGAAAAGTCATGCCTTGTGAAAGACAGATAATCACTTAGTTGGTCACAGAAATGCCAATGGGCCTGCTGTATCACCAAAGGAAAGAGAATATAATAATTTCTTTTTCATTTGGTCATGGTCTGTTTCACTGACGAAAAAGAATTGGAAACCAAGAGTCCACATAATGGCTGTATTATTTTTAGGGATTTATTTTAGCAAATGTATAGGATACTATTATGCAAAGTGTACTGTATAAATTTAAAAATCCCTCATTAAAATATGGATATATAAGATGTCACCAGTAAATTGTTCATCTCTTAAGTATGCAACTTAAATAACTTAGAAATATCTATGGCTGGTGAAATGTGTTTGGAGGCATTTAAAAATTTTGGTTATATTTTATTATTAAAAACATTTGATAACATGAATTACTGACATTTATATCTTGGCTGGAGTCATTGAACAGTATTCACAAGAAGATTCTGATTTTTCTGCTCGTTTTTAATATACTCAGTGACATTTTATCTTACGGAACTCCTAGATAAAAATGATATTGTTTTTCACATTTCCTTGTAATTTTTGCAAGAAAACCAAGGCAAGAGCTTTACATTAAATTTTCAGACCACTGAGATGCCTATGCTTTTGCACCATTTCTTTTTCATCTATCATTATTGATTATATATGCAAAACCCAGTGACATATGCAACCATAAATATTACATTGATTAATCAGGCTTTTCTGTTATAGTGTTCACTATGGGTTTTAGATAAATCTGTCTCTGGTTCTTCCTAATTTTTCGGAGAGCACATTAAAAAAAAAAAACAAAAACACAAAAAACTCCCCCAACAAATAACAACAAATAAAAAAACCTGTTATTTTCAAAGCTGTAGCAGTTTTACTTTTAATCATAAACATCATCCAAAAGTAAGAGCAACAATTTTATTTCCACTAATTATTTACTGGAATAAAGCAGTAAACAAAGCTAGACCTCTTCTTAATGTGAATTTAAATTTAATGAATGAAGTTTGACATCATTTCAGATTCAAGAAGAGAGTAGTAGAACTATCCTGTACCATTCTGCTTAAATGTCAATGAATTAGAGCAGCAGTTTTAAACATGGAATGTATGGACATTTCCCTGAAGATAACCAACTCAATGCCATTGATAGATATGTCAAAGAGCATTTCTATCCATACCTTGATTGTGAAGTTTTCTACAGTAAGAGTTTTATCATTGTCTCTGTGATCAATAAAAGTTTCACATTTAGTGTTTTGTCACTATGAAAAAATTAAAATAAATTCTAAAATATTATTAACTATGTTTGACATGAAAAAAAAAATGTATTTCTATTTTCAGCAAAAGCCTTTAACATTCTTGGGAAATGAAGACATCATAAAAAGAGACAAAAGAAAACAAAATAAAGATTTGTTGAGAGCAGACTTTGGCAATTAATTTTCCTGCAAAAGCAGGAAAATAAGACACAGCCACATCCTGCTCCATGCTCAAAGATTGAGCTAGAAGAAGATCTTCAGAATACAGTTTCAGGAGTCAACTTAATGCACTCTTTCCCAAAATATAATTGTTAAAACAGTTGAGAAATTGTTTTAAAATTCTTTACTGTTTAAGTAATTTGCTACATGATCCCAGAAAAGAGGTTCACAAGGGTGGTTTAAATTTATCTGTCTTTCTCCTTTCTTTCTCTTAGTAATGTAAATTAAACAGTACATGATGGAACACACGGAAACTTGTGTCGTTTTACTGAGATTCAATTATTTATGAGCAAGATGATAAAGACAGAAGTATTTTCCTTGTCTGTGGTCGTGACTTTGTAATTCATTTTGTCTGTTGATGCACTTTAACATGAAATAAAAGCTTGAAACTAATTTGAAAAGGATTAATTTTGACAGCTTACTTTTAGGTTGGCTAATTAGGTGAAAATATTTTTTTTTTTCCGTCATGGTTTAAGCCCAGCTGGAAATTAAGCATCACACACTGGCTTGCTCAACCCCCTCCCACCCAACCACCACAGTAGGATGGAGAGGAGAATCAAAGTAAAACTTGTAGACTGATATAAGAACAGTTTCATAATTGAAAATAAAGTAAAATACACTAGTGATGCACAAAACATTTGCTCACCATCCACTGATCAATTCCAGACCTCCCTTCCTGAACCTAGACTGGCCTCAACTTCTGGGTAATTCCCCCCAGTTTATATACTGGGCATGATGCTCTATAGTGTGGTATCTCCCTCTGGTCTGTTCAGATCACTTGTCCCAGCTATGTTCCCTCAGTTTCCTTTGTCACAAAGGTCATTCGGTTCATTGTATACTCATATTGTAAAATCAAATTTCTAAAGAGAGAACAAATGGAAAGAAAACTAATTTTCTATTAAAAAAAAAATGTTCAGGATATTCTCAATTCAAATTGAAATGATTTATTTTCATTAGTCAAAGAATTACAGCACCTTCTGCCCTCTTTGATCAGACCAAGACATGTAATTTATAAGGAGAAGATTTCAATGCTGTTCTCCTAGTACAGTCTCAGAAAAGGACTTGCATAGTACTAACAGGAAGCAGCATTTGGGAACATGAAAAGAACACAATATAATATTTACATTTGATGTAGTGATAGCATATGACTTATACAGAAGAATAAAGTAGACATTTCCCTTATATAGGAACAAAAACTAAAAGATTGATTGCTTTTTTTCATTTCCTTAGTTGACTAAAAAGGAATGTCCATATTTGTAGCAATAAAAGGAGAAATATGCTCAGAGAGAGGATTTAAACCCTCATTAAGCCTGGGAAACACAAATTAAGTTTCCACTGTAAGATTTCAATGTTGAAAGAAACCATTCTTTATCTGGCAAAGTATGGCTTTTGATAGATGCAATCTCTAATGTTCATGCAGGTTATCAGAGAGCTAAACCATGAACTTTCAAGCAAGAAAGGAAGTTTACTTTGGGAACACTGTACAGCTTCCAGAACTCACAGTTGGGCAGCAAAAAAAAAAACACACACAGAGGACTTCTTGGCCATACATGTCAAAGGGCTTTAGACATGTGCAGTTCTGCCTTCTAAGCTGTTCACTTTTCCTCCTTCTCTTCCCTTCCCTTCCCCCAGTTGTGATAAAAGGAATGCTTCTTTGCTTCTTCTTAGATAAGAGTTATTTGTCCTGTCTAGTTTAGCTGAGGAACAGCTCTTAGAGAAAGACAAAGAGTGTTTTTTCTCAGCCTATGTTTCTTCTAGCCATGACAGGTTTCTTGAGCAGAGAAGTTTCCAAACCATTTATGTTCTTACAATTTCTCAAGCATGATCCCCTCAACCCCCACAACAGAAGAATAAAAATTACATATTTATAATTGCAACAGCCAAGCGAGCACTATAAAGATCCCTGAAATACTCTGGATTTGGATAATCCTGAATAAAGGAAAAGCAGCTGAGACTAATACTTTGACATGAGGAGATCTCAACATGAAAGTTGTGTAGTAGATTTGTGTATATGAATGTGTGTCTGCACGTGTATATCTCTGTGTGAGGGTGTTCTGGACCACAGTGGGAGGAGTGTCTCCAGGAGGTCAGGAGAGGTGATCCTTGTCCTAAGCACTGGTTAAATCATTTTTGTTGTGTTCCCAGTTCTGGGCTCTCCAGTACAAAAGAGATGTGAATGTACTGGAGAAAGTCCAGAAAAGGGCTATGAAGATGATTAAGAGACTGAAACATCTTTCAAAGCAGGAAAAACTGAGAGAGTTGTATCTGTTCAGCCTGGAGAACAGATGGTTCAGAGAGATCTTATCAATTAACATAAATACCTGAGAGAAGTGTACAAAGACAGAGCCAGGGTTTTTTTCATGGTGTCAGGACCAGAGGCAATGGCCACAAAATTAGACAGAGGAGGTTCCATCTGAACATCAGGAAACACGTTTTTTACTGTGATGGTGACTAGTCACTGGCATAGGTTGCCCAGGAGGATTGTGGACTCTTCCTTCTTGGAGATATCCAAAAGCTGTCTGGACATGTTCCTGAATACCTGGCTCTAGGCGGCCCTGCTTGAGCACAGGCTCTGGACCAGATGATCTCCACAGGTCCCTTCTAATCTCAGTTATCCTGTAATTCAAAGTTTTTATGTATAACACACCAGGAGTTTATGAGAGGAATATAGTACAAAACAAGAATACTATAGGTTGTCTATTATCAAAATAATGTTAATAAAACCATAACATATAGATTTTACTTGTTAGAAATCTTCTGATGACCTTGTAATCTTCATCTATTAGTCACATCTTCCCCAGCCTGATTTGTCCCATGTTGCCATCTGAACTTGGGGATGCATAACCAGAAAAATCCTCATGAAGTGCTATTGCACAGCCACATAAACATACAAAAGACCTGTAATGCATTTACCAACCTTGGAGTTTTTAAATAATGTAATCTACTTGTTTCAGTTGTATTGTAAAAAGGAGGGTTGAAGGATCTCAGTATATGTTGCATTCATTAATTTCTTTGGGTCACATTTTTGATGTGTCCTAAAGCAAAACCCAGAATCTTTTTTCAAATTCTGAAGTGTGTGAAAGTGATGAGCCCTGGGTCAGCTGTGTAATAAAACCCTACATCCCGTAGAGTTCAACAGATCTGCTTTACCATCAATGCTTTTAGCAACTCTGGATCTTTAGCCAAGGAAAGGTCTATCTGCAGTCAGAATGTTCTTATATGCACTAATATGCTCTATTATCTTGTCAGAAGTAGTTTTTCATATATAAAGGGTATCTTCCTCTGGATCTTAGTGCAATACATTCTTTTTTGGAGGTTTCAAAATGTTGCAAGGATTTTCTTAAACTTCTACACCACTGGGTACTTCTAAGCCTGGATATCTGTAACCTAAGCTGTTTCCCTTGACGTTTGGCATATGAAAGCTCTGAGAATTCATGTTCTATTTGGAGTTCGACTCATCTCTAAATCTCTGAGGAAAACCTATCTGGAGCTATCACTGCCAAAATTACTAAGTCTCTCACTTCAGATCAGACTCTGTGGCTTCCTTTAAATTCCTGGGATTAACCACAAGTGTGGGAATGTTCTTTAGAGCTATATGAAAACAACATTCTCTTCAGATCCACTAATGCTTCAAACAGCCACAACATTGAAAATAAGGTCAGTTTTACTAAGAAGTTACTAGGAAACGCTACCCACAAAACTGTTTTTTAATGAATTTTATCTAATATTGATCAAAGTCAAAATGAAATTTTACATAAACTTAATATCTTATGAGTCTCTAGAATCCTAAATGCTAAAGCTCTCGTGACATGATCTTTAGCTCGACATGAAAATTTACCCCCTCCCATCCCTTTAATATCACATACAAATGCACATATAAGCACACATTTGATGAAAATAAGTTTAGCACCATGTTTAATACAATGCCAAAGTAATAAAATGGAATACAGCAACTCATTAAGCAGATACCTACGCACACACTGAAACAGATGGGTAAGATGAATTTAATACATCCCTTTTGGTTCTCAGTCAAAGAGATGCCTTTTCCTTTATTCTGTCTTCATCAGTTTTCAATGTCCTTTTAAACCACATAGCAAATCCCAGGGAAATGCCTCTGTTCTTCCAAAGCTAGGCTGAGTATGTCATTTACCACATGATCTTTCTCTGCTCATACTGATATGTTTTTCCTGCAGACTACTTAACTATCCTTGATTAGCTACATTTAGACAATAAACTGTTTTGTGAAAGACACTGTCATTAGTTGACTTCTGACATTTGCTTAGTGTTTTAAGTCCTCAAGATGATTAAGGCAATCACAGATATAAAAAGTTCCTCTTTTTTTTTTTTTTTAAATTTTATAATAATTATTTTATAGTCTGCACTGTAACATATCTGAGAAGGAGTTGTTACTCCTCAGGGAACTTCATGGCTATATATATCATATTAAGGTAAAATCCATAAAGTGAGAGCTTTACACCACAGCATAAAACCATGACTCAAAAAAATCCACATCTTGATAGAGTCAGAAATACTGTATGCAATGCTTGTGGCAATTTTTTATTTGGCAATAACAAATACAATGTATTCAGGAGCTTGATTAGAAATAGCATATTGTAATTCATAAAAGTAATATTGTCAGGGTGAACAGTGGAACAGGAACAAAAGAATCTGGTAAGATTCTTCTACCTTTAGTAAACCTACAGTATACTCCTAGGTCGTCTTTAGTCTATCTACATTCTTGCCCATCTTTCCAGTGACATGGTGACTGTAACAGGTTCGGTTTTTTAGTTTTAGTGCAAGACATCTGTCAAGACAATGTGCATTTAGATTGTTAGCATGCAAATTATTTGAAAACCTTCCCCTTTTTCCGCAGAAGCTCTCTCCTTTGAGACTTCATTGCCTCGTTATTTCTTCTGGGCAAAATCTGATTTGCATAAGCAAAAAAAAACCAAACCAAACCAAACCAAAAAAAACCAACCAACCAAACAAAAACAAAACAAAACAAAAAAACAAACAAAAAGCCACAAACCTGAATAGATCAGATGCAAAAAGATGAATTTACAGATGCATGCAACAGCCTGTGAGGCAGAATATATTCTACTGGGCGCATGGAAAACCCATTAAGAGCAGTTGTGATGTCAAAACACGCAAGGCTCAAGACTGTAGTCATCTTAGGTTTGCAACTGGCAAGCAGTGATATCAATACAAATTTCCATATCAAGAACCAGAACACACATACGCACACACAGACATGTGTGATGTGGGTTTAAAAACAAAAATAAAAAAAACCCAAACAAACAAACAAACAAAAAAAGATTATAATTTTGAAAAGAAACTTTTGTTTTAAAAGATGTGTATCTTGAGACTAAGAGAAAATCTGCGTGAGTGAATGACTTGGGACTTTAGGTAAAGATGTACATTTGACAAGTCCAGAATAAAATTGTGTAAAAGGATCAAATTGAACCTTCATCAAGACTAAATTTATATTTAAATTTTAACTGAATTGTGAAAAAACTATTGATATGTCACATCCTTACCCACAGACTATTACACTTCCCAAATCCTTCCTTGAATCTCACCTGAAATCTTTATCATCAGTTGGTTACTTGGGAAAAAAAGACCACAGATCTTTTGCAGAATAGCCAACTAAATATGATATTTTTTGTTTCACCCCTAAGAAAATGCCTCAGGCATTGTACTAACCTGCCCATACTGGGTTGTGTGAACTTTTTTGATTTGTCTTGCCCTGAGCTATTTCAATCTGATTTTAAACCGTCATCTTTCTGTGTAAAACATAATGTTGAGATAAGAATTCAGAAGAACATTGGATAAGTGAAAGTAACACAAAACAAAAGGGGATTAAACTATTTTTTTTTCATTTGTTTGGAGTTGTCTTTTTAGTTTTTTCTTTGGTTTTTTTTTGTTGTTTGTTTGTTTGTTTTTCCCCCTCAATATTTTTACAGTTTTAACTGTGTTATTGAAAATGTTTTTTCTTGAATTCACTTAACTGAGTGTTGTAACTGGAAATCACCTGCATTTTTAGTATTATTAACTTTTTTATTATGATTAAACTTTAAGGAGACCAGTAATATATATTATTATCTTCACAGATAAGCTGTTACCCCTTTGATCCAGAACATGCTTGACACTTTGGATATTCCTTAGGATAGTTTGATCATATAACAAACTGAAGGCTTCCCATCTTTGTTATGGGCTCTAAATAGACACAATAACGTGGATTTTCATAGTATACCCAAAAGGAATTATCCCCATACATGAGTTTGTGTAGGCAAAAACTCCAAAATGATATTAGGGTTAGATGTAGAAGCATGCTGAAAACTCAGTGTAACAAGAAGGCAAAATACAAAAGTAACTGACTCTAATTATAGACTCCTTGTATCTTCTTCTCAAAACTGACCCAATTGCCACAACTCATTATGGCAAATATTTTAGGTGACAGATTTGTCTTCTTACACAAAATTCTCCCCCAACGGAGAAACTAAGTTTATTAATTCAGGGTTTCCATATGGAATTATTAATATACACTGACATTTCAAATACACATTCATTTTAATTCCGGCTGATATGATACTTAATCCTAAAGTATTACACTTATGGTATGATAACTTATGTTAGTTATCTCACTCTGGAAAAAATATAGTCACTTAGCTCAGTGCAGAATTATTTCCCTATTCTATTTTGGTAATTCAACATTACTGTGGACTGTTCACATTCTATTTTAAGCATATTTTCTTTTGCGGATTATATAATACCTGTGCAACTCTGCCAGTTTATCTACGACAGATTAAGCACAGGCATCATTAGATCAGTTATTAGTTTCACTTTCAGCTGTATATGATCTATAGGTATATTCAAAATTACTTGAATCTATGCCAGATTCAAATAACTAAGAAACCGTGGAGATATGTTTAATTGTAAAGACATATGTTTTAATAACGAAGTCTATCCTCCTATAGTCACTGAACTGGTAGGCAGGAAAACCTCTGTTGAGCGCTTACTTCAGTATCTAGGAATTAGGAGAAGTAAATTTTCCATTCTATTATGCAAGTAGAAATTTCCAGCAGCCACTACTTAAACTAAAAAGGTGCAAGGTGGAAAGATTATTTTGAATCACATTTCATCTTCCATGGAAAACTGCATAGTCTGCATAACCAAAGTCACAGAACTCACTTTTGCTGATTATGTGCTCAGTTATTCAGTAGACTCAAAGTTTAGCTTTCCATAATTTCTAGGCAATTCTAATCTAGAAAGGGTGGAGGTGAAAAAATAAAAAGTGATGACTGTCTACATTATCTTATAATATAATTAGCAGGAAAAAACCCAAACTCCCCAAAATCCCCCCAAAAATGCCCAAATAAACAAAACAAAACAAAACAACAACAAAACAAACAAACAAACAAAGGTTGTATTGGGAGTTTTTTTAGTGTGAGAAAAAGGTGTAAGTTGTGCAAATATTTTGCAATGGGAGGGACAGAAAGTTTGCAATTAACTCCTAAAATATAAAAAAAATAATTACTGATTTTGACCTAACCAAACTACCAGAATTTAAAAGATCATAACTTCTTTTCATGGATCCACATTTCCTATACAACTGTGCATCTGGTTATGATGGCAAATTTTGTTTGTTACCAGTACACTACACATGTAAATCTTATTTCTCCTAATATTCCCAGTGCAGACCTAAGAAAAACAAGTGAAACAAGCACTTGAGTAAAGGTGGTTTCCAACCTATGTCATAGAAGATGACTCTTAGGTTTAATAACGTGAATATATAAAGCCAAACAAAATGATGTCAAGATGACATGTCACAAACAGTTGAAAACAACATTGTTAATTTGATTTTGTTGTAATGAAGAGTATACTTGTTTTATTTATATAATTATAGTGTTTAATGCTATTAAATTGCTCATTTACATTAAGACTTTCCTTCTAAAATCTAATAGTAATTCAGATAAAGTGAAAACAGTTGCCACAGGATAGAGGTATGAAGGCAATTCATCTTAAAAAAGTTTTGCCTATTTGAATTTCATTAAGTGAGGATGCTGAACTGTGGTGGTTTAGTTTTCTTGGTTTTGGTTCAGGCCTTCCTTGGTAACCAGGTTATAACTAAGGAAGTATTCCAC
>JAWWEW010000078.1:134569544-134583002 GCA_035583185.1 Anabacerthia variegaticeps
TGTCTTTCTGGTACTTTTTTCCCTTTTCTCTGTTGGGGGGGGGGAATCCGTGTGGCCGGCAGTTGGGTTTGGCACGGAGCCAACTCAACCCTCCACAAGGAGGGAAGGAAAGGAGAAAGTGCTAAACTCATATCTCAAATTACTTCCATTAAAAAAACCTAATAATTTAATGCAAAATTGTATACTGCTATATGTTTACTCATCTTTTTATTGTTGTTGTTATTGTTGTCATTATTTTTAACAGCAAAGAAAAGTAGTACCAGTGCATTTATGGTCACGGAACAACTCTATTACAAAACATTTGGAAACATATCTTTTTGCTGTTTCATTGGAAAACTGTCAGGAATTTCTTTCTTAATCTAGTCCAAAAGTTTATTTCTTGAGTTTCAAAATTAAATGCTAACTTATAGTATCCTTCTACTCTATGGCAAACATATTTTTCAAGTTAGCATTTTAGAGCTTCCTAGTTTCTCTGCTACATCAAATATGACCATATCTTCAAAATATATCTTATCTTCTACCTTGTAGCTTTCTATTTCTATTTATAAAAATCCATGTTGTTGACATTATTACATGGAGACTTTAATAACTGAACTGCTCTAGATGGTTTCATCAGCAACTGAGAGCAGATAGTTGTTGACAAGAGAGCTGGAATGCTGACAGTAATAGTTTTTGGAGCAGTCTTGCACAGGATGTGAAGACAAGTCAGTTGCTATGAAGTTATTTTTAACATCTGAATATGCAAGCAATGTTTCTGGGTGGAGAAATAACAGATTAAGAAATCAGTCCTGGGGGAAAAGAAAAGCCCATATAAACTATGTTTTATATGTTTTCAAATATAAACTTTATATTGAAATCATCCATTTTGATATACATCAGAAGATGTAGTGTACAAGAGAAATGTTAGCAGGCTATCAAATAATTTTTTTTAAAGTTATTCACATTATTGTCTATAATACAAAACATATTTCAAAGTCTAAAAATATTTTCTATGTAGGTTATTTTATTTTATTTTTTTTCTTTACAGGGAAAAATTATACTTGGAAAGGCAGCAGGGAACTACTTTTGCATACTTATAATTGCCCTGGGGTTTGATTCCCTTTTAATCTGTTCTGAAAAGTCAGAACGTTGATCTGTGCTTCAGTAAACCAATCCAATCCAAGTGTATGTCTTGTCAAGGGAGAAGAGAAGCTTCGTTTGCTGTGTTCAGTCTTCTGTTCACCATGGAGTCTGCAGACTTCAGGTTTTGTCATTTATAAAGGCTGACTGAACAGAACCCTTAAGCAGACCTGTTTGAATAGTACCATAAATAATAATTCAAAGAACAGCTAAAATGATGATAATTGATGAATATCATTTCTCTTACCAGCTTAAATGTACAAGGAAATCTTGCTCCCAACAAAACATCAGTGATTTCTGTACACTGGGAAACTAGAGTCAGAATAGACCTGTTTTTGCCAATGTTAACTGCACATTACCATCACATGCTGGTGCCATATTACCAAATAGGGCTGCTCTTATAGAGGAATGGCTCACGCCATTCCTGTGTCTGGTTGAAGGGAGCTGCTTGCGTGCATTGAGGAGTGCTAGGCAGAAGCACAATGTTTTGCAAGTGAATGGCAGATGGCAAATGCAGTCATTCAAAGGGTTCATGCAGAATCACCCCATGTTGCTATAGCTAACTTGGTAAGAAGATAATTATGTGTCCTGATTTTGGCATCTGTTTTCCTCAGCTTTTTCCTTTAGGTCGCTCTAATCCGGGTCACAGCATGACCAGGTGTGGGCCATGCCTCAGGCATTAAAAGAAACATTTAGTACTTGTTTAGCAAAGCCTTCAAAAATGGATGACACTTTTCACTAGCCTGGTTGCAGCAGGTGGAAGGCTTTGCTTTCCACAGCATACATCCTCCCAGAGCCCTGGGTGTGGTTCCCCTGAGATACAACCTGACCCTGCCCAGCCTTGACACTGTCTGATCCTGGCCTCACCCACATGCTGATATCCTGCCCCGGCTTCAGACCATCCCCACAGCTCTGCCCAGTGGTCCCAGGGCTCTGTTTGACCCCATTCCTCTCTCACTGGGCCTGATGAAGATGTCCTGCACTGTCTTCAGCCTTCCCTGTCCCCAGGGCAGTGCCTGATGCTGGGGCTGTGGCTGCCTCAGGCTGCCCCTACAGCCTGCCCTGCTCCCTGGCTGGGCTGGGGGGACTGACTATGATGCTCTGTCCTGCTGGTATCCATGGGGGATCCTGAGCAGTCATACCACTCAGTGTACCTTTTTTTCCTTTCTCAGTCCATGGTTCTACCTCTCTACTGGATGACCAACAATCTTTGAAAGGTACAAACTCTTTATCAAAACACCCTTGCTGGTAACACGGATTAATGACTGTAGTTTTGCTTTCTGTCTTGATCAAGCCAGAAAATATAATCCTGGTACCTCTGAATCTCACAATAAACCATTAGTAAAACTGCTCTCCTGATGAAAGAATGTTTAAGAATCCATTTATCTGTTCATTTGTTCTAATGACTAATACCCTCTTGCATAGAAAATTGTATTCTTCATTTCTCGCTTAAATTTGAGTGGCTTAGTTCAGCTCTCCAGTCTATTTCAGATACTTTTCTGATGTACTTCAGTCCATTTGCCATCCATTTGTTTGCTTTTGTGGCCAGTGACTGGATGTCATTTAATAAAAGCAAAATTGCATTTAGCAAGTATTTTTCTCACATGAAAGAGTTCAAAACAATTTTACTACTTCACACTAACAAAGAACAAATATTTTTGTCACAAGTCACTTTGGGTATGAAGAACCAAGAAGAATAAGACAGCTATTTATGAATCAGGAAGCAAAGAAAAGAGGAAGACGCAGCCAAGCTGACTCCAGTGTGATGCAGAGCATCACCTATTCAAGGATGCCACAGACTCTCATGATGCCTAGTGAGATTATGCTTCACCCCATGGCTTGGAAAAATCCACAGGTATTGGTTTCTGAGAAGAAGGAAATATTGTTAACAGAGTAGCAAGAGCTGTGAAGCTTATTCTTTGTTCTTTTAAAAAAATGAACCTCTCTCATGCTATGAACTGTTCTGTTCCCATTAGTCCTGCTTCCAGCATATAAATTTATGTATATCTGTTGTGTCAGAAATTAAGAACATGTTTTTTCAAAATAAGGACATGAAAATTCTCCTGATGCACTTTTGAAAATCTAATTTATTATAATATGCTGGTTCTGTGGGAATAAATATGACATGAAGGATTACGTGGAATTATACAAACATAAACTACTAGAAAATTCCAGACAAACCTTCCAGAATATTCTGATTTTATTATTTATGCCTTAGAAAATCTAAAATTAAAATAAAATTTTAATCTTTAATATTTTCCTTCATTTTTAAGGACAGGCAAGAGTCAAAATATAGCACTGTTTTAAAACAGATATTTAGAATTAAGCACAATGATAGAAATAGGAACACATTTATAAATGAAGAGCAAGACTGTGAGTACCAGGCTAATGAGGGCTAGGTTACAGCTGTATAAGAAGTCATTTTCCAGAAAACAGTAATTCTCCAATGTTTTTCTTTCAGTCAATTTTTATTTTATTTTTTTTTTTTTTTTTTTTTAGCATTCAGCAAGCTTCCAAAAAACAACAGCCCGGAGAAATGTGTTTTACATTTTGCTGATCACCTAGTAAAAGTTAGGTTTGTTTTACAGGTTTTTTTTCACTGCTTTATAGGCCATCTTCATATGCAAGTAAATTTAAATCTGAAAAAAAAAAAGAATAGCATTTTTCAAGAGTCAGTGAGAAACATGGAACAGAAACTCAGACCAAACTGTTTATTTCTTGTGCCCAGAGACAGCATTATATTGCAATTGTGTTTATATCTGGATTTTATAAGGACGAGATAACAAACAAAGCACCATGTCGTATAATGCTGAGACATAGGATGTACACTAATGCATTGAATTACAGAAGAATCTTATATATATTCCTTTATAAAATTCTTTATTCTATAGAAATGCTTTTCTTAAGGGTTTTGTGAGGGCTCCAACCTCCTCAGACTCAATTGCAATTTATTTTCTGAATCTTCAACATAAAAAAGCACCAACCCCACAAACAAAAACCATCACTCAAACCAGAACATGTAATTCTAAATGATACAATGTGACAAATTACATGGCTAAGACCTATGAATCCTATGGTTATATCTGGGCACCTTCTGGATGGTAATGTGTCTTTGCTCATCATATAATTTAAATAACATCTGACATATTTACACTTTGCAAAAGATGCCCATCATCTCGTTTCTCATTGAAACACATGCACATCTTTACAGGTGCCTTACAGGCCTGATTATTTCCTGTGTAGAATGAAATGAAGAGTTCTTATGGATATATTTTATGCTTAATTTAATTTTGTGCTAAATATGTGTAGTTCTAAGTCACAGTGAAAATACTGCACCAGACACTGACAGAGCAGGGAATTATGAACGGAAATTTTCAGGGTGCATGACTAAGCCTTTTGTTCTGGTGGCCAAAGACAGAAGACATTCTACTGAATTCTTAGGCTGCTTTGGGAACCAGCAAATGAAAATGATTTTGCATAAATCCAGCAAACCAACACTGGAGAAAATAATTTTAATTACTATTATTTAAATAAGAATGTTAAGAATATTAATGATTCTTAGGTTAAATATACCATACACAAAAGTGTGGCAGAGTAGATAATGCATTAATAGTAAAAAAGAACAGCAACAGTGTTAGCAGGAACTCTTTTGATTTGAAAATGTAGCCCAGGCAGTACAGAAAATCATTGCATTATCAGCAGAAAGGTAGCTTATGCATTTGGAGAAAGATGTCTCAACTCTGTTAGATCTGATTTACTGAGCTTTTGAAGATCCAAGAACCAGTCTGTGCTCAACCTTGTTCTGCCTCCTGAAATTTTAATTGTGCCAACTGTTTTATGGTTAAATATCTTGATGCTGATTATTGATTATGACATGAAGGACATTCTAAATTTGGGAATGAATTTATAAAGCAGTGTTGCAGAAAGGGACCTGGGGGTCCCGATCAATGGCAAGTTAACTACGAGTCAGCAGTGTCCTGGCAGCCAGGAAGGCCAACCATGTTCTGGGCAAAGCATTGCCAGCTGGTTGAGGGAGAGGATTGTCCCGCTCTGCTCTGCACTGGAGCAGCCTCACCTTGAATATTGTGGGCAGTTTTGGGCACCGCAATATAAAAAAGATATTAAGCTGTTAGACAGTGTCCAAAGGAGGGCAATGAAAATGGTGAAAGCCTTCGAGGGGAAGCCATATCAGGAGTGACTGAAGTCACTTGGCCTGTTCAGCCCAGAGAAGAGGATACTGAGGGAAGACCTCATTGGGGTTACAACTTCCTCATGAGGGGAAGAGGAAGGACAGGCACTGGTTTCTTCTCCGACCTATGACAGGACACAAGGGAATGGCCTGAAGTTGTGTCAGGAGAGGTTTAGGCTGGATATTAGAAAAAGGCTCTTCACCCAGAGGGTGTTTGGGCATTGGAACATGTTTTCCAGGGAAGTGGTCACAGCACCAAGCCTGACAGAGTTCAAGAAGCATTTGGGTGATACTCTCAGGCACACGTGACTCTTGAGGATAGTCCTGTGCAGGGCTAAAAGTTAGACTTTATAATCCTTGTGGATCCCTTCCAACTAGACCTGTTCCGTGATTCTGTGAAACTAGCTACAAGCTGTAATTCACTTCCTCAGTGAAAATGTCTATTGAAAATCTATATATAAGACTTCTTTCATAGCTTTTAAAAGTTATGGGGTTTCTTTTAAAACAAGTACAGATTTAATCCAGGCACAAAAATCTTTCAGGCTTAGTGAAGGAGCCATATCACAATTATCTTTTGTTTCTGTGCTGCTGTTCTACTCTCTGAGTAACACTGACATGACTGGATTTTGTGCTTTACTCTTTCAAAATTGTCTCAGTTCTATCAATGACCTTTATCTCCGTGTCTCAGTTTGAGGCAATTTGGAGGGGCTGAGACCTCAGACAGATGTCTCCTACTTTGGATTCAATATCCCTGGTTTCTCCAATACAGAGAGAGAGAGAGAGAGCAAATATGCCAGATAAAGTGGGAAAAAAAAAAACCCAACCAAAAAAAAACAAAACAAGAAAAAAAAACAAAACCACAACTGTTTACCAGGAAGACTGCTAGTAACAATGCTGATAAAACTGGTTTAAACCAACTGATGAGGAGAAGCTTCCCAAGCTCCACCCACTGGACCAAAGTGGCTTGCCCTACCTGGAAAAAAAACACGCATGGCCACAGGACAGAGACAAAATGGCCACCCTTCCATGTGTTTCTCCTCCCCAGTGCCTGGAAAATGTGGCAGGAATGGTGGAAGAGTCAACACTAGCAAGAACCAGCAGATAGTTGGAGTTCAATACTGGCTGATGCTTGCATGGTGCAGGAGTGAGGCAGGAGACTTGTATGGGCAGCTGGAGTGGTGCTGTGGACCCTCCAGAAAACTGGAAAGACCCACGAGACACCCGCTGGACCCAGCCATGAGGCTTGGTGGCTGCAATTTCAATGTTCATTGGTTGAAGTGTTGGATGTAGTCCTATTGACGTGGTAGTCACAATCTGGATCCATCAAGCATTTTCTCTTGCTGCCTGACTACTGCTGGAGAAAGTGGCTTCTACCAGTATAGGTTTGTTCCTTCATCTGTGACAAACAGCTATCCCCAAACAAAAGAAATTCTCTCACTTCTTGAAGGTATCCTGCTACGACTACACCAGAAAACATAAGACCCTGGGTTTGAGCCGTGAGCTCACCAAAGGGGTTCTACTTTAAAAATATACAATGCTCCAAAAGTCCACTCTCCAGATCTATTGAAAGGGCCTTCAGTTCTTTTATACCTTGAGAAAGTGCATGGGAGAAGGCTCTGCACATGTTTCTCAGGAGGTCAAATAACACCCTTTTACTGGCAAACTTTAGAAAATAAGGGAACTTGTCAAAAGTTTATAGGGCAACATTCAACTAAAATAAAGCATTTCACAAAGCAATGACTTGACTAATTCTAACTCATACAATTTAACAAAATCCAACCTGTTCAGCTTTAAGTTACCCAAATATCAAGAAAAGAGATTAGGACAAGAAGAAGAAGTAAAGAATGAGAGAAAAAGAGCTACCTCCCTAGGTCCAGTGTAGATCCAACTACCAGGAGTCCAGGAAAAGGCAGGGCTGTGACTACACACTGACCACATGGTGCTGCCTTTATCTGGCCACCACAAGGTGAGGCATCCGGTGTGCCAGCCATTCTAGGGCCAGGCTGGAGGTGCCGGGGTGTGGTATAAGAGCACTCCGGGTGTGCCAGGGACTGACAACTGCTCCAGGGCTGCCCAAGGAAACAGTGGCTGGGGTATGAAACCAGACACTACTCTATCTTTGTGAAATTTGACCTCTTCCTTACCTACTGTGCACACTCTAGAGTTGGTCTGAGTCAATAATTAATATAATAATCCTGTGTCTCAATCTTATTGAGTAACTTTGACTGTCTTCCAAAGACTGCAGCAAAACCCAAAGGATAATCTTTCTAGAAATGTAGAAAAAATCTCAAATAAATGAATGGAGAATGAATTTTAACATTGAATTATTCAGGAATATAAACTCAGAAGTACTTTCTAGATTAGTCTGTGGTTAATCTGTAGTCCATAAAATCTGGTCCAGACCAAAAGGTTATATATCTTAAGATAATCAGACTTTATGCAGTGATAGAGAAAACTTTCAGAAAAGATTAGTCTGCTTTTTTTTTTTTCTTTTTTCTTTAAGTTTCAGTTTTAAATACCTTGGAAAAAACTTTTAGTTGAACTTCAAGACCTTGTCTTCATTTTATGCTTATTGAAGTTATAACATTAGTAAGACTAATGTGCTGACTCCTGAGATTTCACATCATAAGATTTTAATGGCAGCTTGGTATATAAATCCTACTGCCAAACGTAGTAAATCATAGTTATGGCCTAATCAGCCATGGTAAAGGACAGTTCTCGCACATGGTTAATTCAGACTTCTTCTTCCAATATTTTCAAATTGACACTCATTATGTTATAATTGACTGTTATGCTTATACTGTTTCAGGGAAAAACCCTTCAGCAAACCATCTCAATTAACCAATGAGTTCTGTCAGTACAAAGAAAAATAAAAAGAAATGGAAAGGAAGGCAAGCAGAATCCACATGTAGTATGTGTCACCTTTCCAATATGTCAGAGGAAAGAAAGTGCTCAGGGAACAGCCTTTCCCTTATTATGATGAGGAAAGTTCTGTTCTTGATGATATAGAGTAGTTGTCGTATCATTTTTACAGAGAGTGAAAACACGTGGCACAGAGAATACTTCTGTCAGAGCCATCTGGTGTTTTCAGTCTTACCCCATTGTTCAGTACATTACTGTTACAGGAGCTCCAGACTAGTATCTCTGCTAGTGATCCAAAATCTCTTAGAACTGCTTTAACCAAACACTGCTTGGCAGAGTTTTGTTTAATATGGTATTGTCAGATCCCTAAATGATGCTCACTTCCATTACTTTAACCTCTTCGTACTCTATCTTCCCAAATCCAAGAGTCAAGGCAAACCATGTGATATGATTTCAAAAGAATTTGCCAGACATGAAACAGCCTCAGTGTGTATACAAGTTTTAGATCCCTCCATTGTCCTCTCTCTGGTACTCTATTTTCTACTTTCTCTCAAGTCTTAAAGTTCTTGCAAAACTTCCTGTTCCCAAGAGACTGGAGTTCACTGGTTTGTGAGAGCAAGTGGATGTATCGGCAAGGTCAAAGTCAGGAGAACATCTGTTTTCCAGCATAATGTGTTTCATCTCTCCACTCTCAGTGGAGACTGGAATTTCAATATCCTATTTTATACAATGGAAAATGAAAACCAGTGAAATTATGAGAGAAACTGTTTAAATTGTATTTTCTTAATTTTTACCACCATTGTAGGAATCAAGTTTCTGACACCTTGGTGACACTGATTGTCACAGGTTGCAAGGTGAAAGAGATTTTTTTCTGTTTGGCTTTTTGGGGACTTGGGAAGGTTGTTGATTTTTGTTGTGTTTGGTTAGTTTTGGAGTTTTTGTTTTCCTTTTTTTCTTTTTTTTTTTTTTGGTATGTCCCTGTAGACTCGTATATATACACACAAAAGGACATATTACCTTTTTCCTATCCAATTTTTACCCTTCTTGATGATCTTTCTGTTAGACCTTTTTTTTTTCCCCTCTGAGGTAATCAGTGATTTTCAATTATAGGCTGTTTACTCCCTCCTTCTAGATCATTATTTTCTGAAGCACAGCAGTGGCTATTATTGATCACAACAGTTTTGACTGTTATTTTCCTTCCCTTCCTTAGTGTCTGATTCCTCACCAGACCAAATAAAACATTGTTTGCAGTATTCTGAAGGTTTTTTCTTGCATATCTTCCTGTGTTATAATAATTAAAATTTAAACATATTACCTACAAGCTACCTCTTATACTGCTTCTTTTAAAACCTGGGGGAAAAAGAGCTGGATTTTTACAAATAATATTTGCTTTAAATTTATGTGGCATATTCCTGTTGTTTTTAACCTTCAAGCATTCTTTCCCTTCTCAATACTTTGTTTTACTAGAGTCAGAATGTACACAATGATTTGCAGGTCATTGAACTCTTCATGAGTTCCTGACACCTCAAGTTTGGTTTTCTATTGTAGTGAAAGTTAAGTATCGTATTTGTTTATTTCCTGCCAAGAGTTTTCTCAAGAGTTCTAGTGCTTTCTTATGAACATGATTTGCTTCTTAACTTGGCATTTGTAGCTAGGCATGTTATTTGTGTAAACTACTTGTGAACTCTCTTTTGCAACTTTTATTCTAGTTCTTTATAACACAGAAAAATTGTCATTCTTATTTAGGTTTACTTTTTCGTTTGCAATATTATTAAGCAATATTAAAAATATTTTTTTCCGAAAAACAGTAAGTATGCATGTAATAGTATGCACACTTAGTAAATATTACCAAATAGTAAATAATGAAGCGTCATGGGAACAGAATACATCTCAAGTTGGAAGGGACCCTTAAGAATCATTGAGTCCACGTCCCTGCTCCTGGCAGAGTAAATTGTTACATATATTTTCCCCCACCTTTGATGTGAAATGTTTCCTGCATATTCCCCTGAATCATTTTTAATAGTACTATTAGATATTTTCTTTTTGTCCTTTTCTTGTTATATGTTTATGCCTTTAATAAGAAATGCATGGCATAGGTGATGTTCTGCATAATTATATTTAATAAAGATTTGTATCCCTAGTAAACCCATACTAATTATTTCTTCTCCTTTGTGTTTTCTTCTTTTTTTTTTTTTTTTTTCTATGCTCCCTTTCAAACATCAGTCTTGTTCTATGGCATCCTTTCTGCCTCTGGCACCCTAATTTAATTTTTCTTTTGACCTGTAACCTTTCATTGATGAATGTTAACACTGTCTATTATCATACGTTCTTTAGTAGATGCCGGAGGTTCTGGCAGAATTCCCAGTGGAAGTTAGTGTCCTGATTTTCAACTTGGATTTAAAAATTTCTGATATTGTTTATTTGTTTCCAGAAATATGACATGAACTGAATCCTTTTGTTCATGAGTCATAAGACAAGGTTGAGGCATGACTTCATCATGGTCTACGACTTCCTCGAGGAGGGCAGTAAGGCAGGTGCTGCTGAGCGCCTCTCTGCTGACCAGCAATAGAATATATGGGATGAAGTTGCAGCAAGGCAAGTTCAGACTCAACATTAGGAAGAGGTTCTTCACTGAGAGAGTAGTTAGTTACTGGAACAGAGTCCCCAGTGAAGTGGTCAGAGCACCACACCTGACAGAGTTCAAGGAACATCTTGATGATCTTAGTCATATGGTTTAGAATTAGGCAGTCCTGCAAGGAGCAGGGGGTTGAACTCGATAGTCTTTATGCATCCCTTCCAACTTGAGATATTCTGTGGTTCCATGATAACTGTTTCAAATCCTCCTTAGACCAGACAGACGACTAAAGGAGATGTACATACACACAGCTGTGAGATACACTTGTTAAGTAATGACTTAAAATTCAAATCTTGGATATGTTAATTTCCTTAAATCTATTATCTATTAATATGCAGAAAGGCAAAAATTTTTAGGTAAACGTAAGATTACATCTTTACTACTTCTTTTTCTCCTCATTTTTTTTTATTTTTATTTAATTTTTCTCTTTCCTTGTTTAAATTTTAAATTTACCAAAACCTGCGTTAGCTGTGTCCCCGCTGTGTAACTACAGTTTTATGCCAGCATAACTCCAGTAATATATACTGAATTAAGTATATACTGGAATTAAGTTGTGGTAGTCTGGCTAGCCAGAAATGTGAATGCTTTGAAGGTGATCTGGGTGTAGAATTCGACTTTTAACACTTTACAAGGTCTGAAGAATCTGATGTTTAAAAGGTTGTTGTGGTGGGCTTGACCTTGTCTGAATACCAGATGCCCACAAGACTGCTCTAGCACTTCCCCTCCTCAGCTGGACAGGGGAAGAAAAATAAAATGAAAGGCTCATTGTTCAAGATAAGGAGAGGGACAGATCACTCGGCAATTGCCATCATGAGCTAAGCAGACTTCAGGAAATTAATTTACTCTATCACCAATCAAATTGGAGTAGGTTAATGAGAAATAAAAACAAGTCATAAACATCTTCCCCTAACCTCTCCCTTCTTCCTGGGATCAACTTCACTTTCAATTTTCTTTATCTCCTCCATGAGAGCGGCGCATGGGAACAAGAAATGTAGGTTGTGGTCAGTTCATCAGATGTTGTTTCTGCTGCTCCTTCCTTCTCAGGAGGAGGATTCCTCATACTCTTTCCCTGCTCCAGTATGGAGTTCCCACCGTGGGAGACAGCCCTCCATGAACTTCTCTAGTGTGAGCCTTCCTATGTGCTGCAGTTCTTCACAAAGTGTTGGTGTGCACTTCTTCAGGAATGTACTGCCCCAACGTGGGTCTCTTCCACAAGGTCACAAATCTTGCCAGCAAACATATTCTAGCATGGGCTCCTCTTTCCTGTGAGTCCACAAGTCCTATCAGTACTCTGCTCCAGCACAGGCTTCCCATACATTCACAGACATTCAACTTAAACTCCCTATATGACTACTTTTTTTTTTTTTTCCCCCATGACATTCAGAGATATAAATACAAAACAAGATATGAACAAAGATTACATTACACCTGAGGAATTTTCAAACTATGGAGAAGGGAAAAAAGGAAAAACAAATTTGGCTAGTTAGGTTAATCCATGGAGGAAATAAAAAGTTTAGCACATCTGAGAAGGGAGTATTAAATATCCTCTCAACTTCTTCCCATCCAAGGATATTCCCAGATTAAAGCTTGATTGTAAGGCATTAAAGCCTGGGAAAGGGCTTATTTCTATCAGAGGCGTTTTTGGACAGATGTTCTGAGTTTTGCTACAGTATTTTTGTTTCTTTTATTGATATCTTATGAAATCAGACTTCCCTTTGAATCCAGCCGAGAAAAGTCTTGTTCCTATTTCTCTGTTAGTTGGCCAAAACACATGAGAGTAATGCTTAGAAAGAAATTTCAGAGAATCAGAAATCAAAGGACAATTTCCAGAATCCTTTGCTATTGCTGACTTTCCAGCTACTATTCTGCACATAACTTGGAAAGAAGTGATAAATTGCTGTGATACTACAGCAAAAGTTATAGGCTAAATATTTTTGTGGGAAGACGCATAATTTTGTACTTGACTCTAGAACTACATCTTTCTAAACAAAGATGAGGTTTTTAAAAAGGAAAAAAAAAAAACCACGACAATACTAAGTGATGGAGAAAGGTAATATCTACCTACACGGCAATGACAAGTACTTGAAAGGTGGATACAGTTAGGAATTCAAAAACATAATGAACTATCAGGATCCCTGAGGCAAGATTTTCACAATTCAATTTGCTGTGTACTGAAATTTAGCCCTAAAGATAAGACAGAATATCATGGTTTGCATACATTCACACATAAAATGTTCTCCAGACCTTTATCATAAAGTTGGGACCTTTTCTACTTGTGACACTGTAAAACACTGGAGAGAGGGAACAGGAGAGATCAAAAACAACATTACAAAAGGGATAAGAACATTTTTAATAAGTATCTGAAAACTGTCTCTAGAGTATTTTATGGTCTGATTAGTGCACTTCTTAATAATAAATGTAAGGAAATCACTGTATAGTTTGTTGCAAAGAAGATTTAGAATCAACTACAACACAGTCCCATGAGATCCTGTTCTATAATTGAGTTATTTAATTTAGTAGACAAAAGCATAACAAAATCCAATTAGTATGAATTAGAAAATCCTGACTTGAAATAAGTATCAGATTTTAAACATTGTTAATAATGAATAGGTAAATCAAAAATTAAGTTCCCTTCCACCCTCCCACCCCCCAA
>JAWWEW010000078.1:134583102-134694429 GCA_035583185.1 Anabacerthia variegaticeps
AAAAAAAAAAAAAAAAAAAAAAAAAAAAGGCTGGAATCTTAATGTAATCCACATTTCATCTTACTGAAATTACAAACAAAACTATACAGCAGAGTAAATATAACAGCTCAATAAGAAGACCAACATGATTCTTCTGACCTTAAAATGCCTGAGGCAATCACAACCCCATTGCACAATGACCTACTCACTTCTAATCACTAGTGGCTGTTCTTTCTGAATTTGCTGCTGCCCCTAGTAAACCTCCAACCCATTTCATATGCTGACTTACAAATCTAAATCTCTCCATCTGAAACTGTAACTCTAACAAGTCTGCCCAATTCTATGCTAATTCAATCGATTAAGTTAGGCAACTAGGGACCTTTATGCATTCACACTGAATACCTTTTCTGAGTATGCATGCAAAAAACCCCATTTTCTTAACAAAAAATAAGCTATAAAATAATGAGAACTTTAAAGAATTGAGGACATACATCTTTGAAGAGAAAACAAGACAAAACAGTGATAATAGTTATTTTTTGGGAGAAAAAAAAGAATGAATTCACATCAGTTTAATATATGATAAGAAAATAACCACTTAAGCTTCATTTCTCCCTTCCTTTCATCTGAATATGACATTCACATTTAAGCCATAAGGAAGATGCAGCACACATAACCCAAGCTCTTTTCATATCAAAGCAAAATAAAAGGGGAGGATAATTCTAGGATGAAGGCATGCAGATAATGCATTACTATTAATTTGCTAAATTTCTCTACATGAAGGTAGCCATTTTGGAGTGTTTTGAAAGCTTAGCAGTAACTACTGAGATAAAACACACTTTCAATAGAAATATGCAATTAACTACCCCGTGAACTGCTTGGCTGATAAGGCCGGTTCATCTAAATCGCTCATAGTAATAACTACATGGTGATGCACCTCAGCTGAGCTCAGTCTGGCTGAGCTCTAAGTTGGCAAAATGTGAACTACCTCTGATCCAAATGCCCAACAACCTTCTGACCATGGTATTCTGTCTAGGTTAATAGTCCCTTCTGGGAACTCCATTTCAGGTGTCCATAAACTGTGATGAAAATAACTGACCTGACAATAGGGACATGCTCTAAAAAGTACATCTCTCATGTTTTTGGTATTTTCTAACCATTTTTTTTTTCTTTCTCTTTTTTTCCCCCATCTCTCTGTTCATCTTCTTCTCTTCCTCTCGTTATACCCCTATCTTTCCAGAATGTCCAT
This sequence comes from Anabacerthia variegaticeps, assembly GCA_035583185.1. Classification (NCBI taxonomy): domain Eukaryota; kingdom Metazoa; phylum Chordata; class Aves; order Passeriformes; family Furnariidae; genus Anabacerthia; species Anabacerthia variegaticeps. Next base: position 134,584,328 of record JAWWEW010000078.1, read on the forward strand.
GATAAAAATGCTACCTTTTTTGGTCCAAGTGGTATTTACAGTGGCCATGTTGATGATACTATCCTTTCTTAACCAAAGCATTCCCCAAAGAACTTTAATTGTTGTTAATGGACATGTTAAAGGACATGTTATTATGTGTAACTTTCATGCAAACAAAAAAAGAATGTTTGCTTGACATTTCACTCTTTTCAAATTTTGTCTTGAAAGGTAAAGTACTTTAATTATTATCAATAGAAAAAGAGCTGCCTAAACAATATATTATCCAGAGCCCATTCAAAATGTGCTAGATATTTCTGTGATATTTTTAAAACAAAAAGTAGAATTTAGGCCATGTAACTCAAATCAGTCTTTATGAGGATAAACACAATGTCCGACAAAGCTGTTGTCTTTATGACTGTTTTTAAACAAGGAAAACTTATAAGAACTGAAGACTTTTACAGGAAGTAAAAAAAAAAAAAAAAAAAAAAAAAAAAAAAAAAAAAAAAAAACCACAAACCCCCCCCAAAAAAAAAAAAACAACAAAAAACCAAAAAAAAAAAACCCAAACCAACAACCAACCAAAAAAAAAAAAACGAAAACCAGCAACCTGTTAAAAGGTGGATGTGGTTTTAATATGATCCAATATATAATATGATGCAATATATGGTCCACTATAAAAATATCTGGACATACACTTCACAGTGGTAGACTAGCAGAGATATGTCATCCTTGTGCTAAAATCCCAGCTCACTAGTGGACGATGGGTGGAACCTTATTCCATGCCGAGTCAAAGGGAAATGAACTGTGAACATAAGAGCTCAGCAGAGCAGTTCAAGATAAAAAGCAGAGATGACAAGGATAAGAGGGGAATGAAATGAAATAATCTGGAGTGGAGGAATAGAACAGGATAGCGATTAAAACCAGAATGGAGACACACTGAGTCTTTGTTGTGAATAGTGAGGGAGGAGAGTTGTTACCAGAGGGCAAAATAGACATTACTGGATGGCAGAATATCTTTTACAGTATATTCAGGAGAACAGCACGGTTAGCAGGGTAGAAGAATAACACAATGGATTCCCACTGAGTGTGGACAGAGACACCTAATAGCCCAGATGAAGCATAGCTAAAGAACAGTAGGAATGGGGGTAGCCATCAACCCTCAAAGAGTAATATTCAAGGAGAAAATGACCTTAAGTTTCATAACAGCAGAGAGCTGTGTAAGTCGTTAGTATCTTGGAGGAAGTTAAAACAAGGGGTTACAAAAAAAGACTATGAGCTTCAGCTTTATCAAATTTCAAATATTTCAGGCATCCTACTAAAATATATCAGGAGACTGTTGTTTGGAATTTGTGTCCCTGCAAAACAAATTCCTAGGTAATTTCTCCCAGAAGAAGAAATAAATCACACCTTTCTCAGAACTTTTCTTTTTTTTTTTTTCCCCCCTTCATTTTTTCATTTGTCTTTTACCTCACAGGACCTGAATCTTACTATCCTAGTTGTGAAATTCTTAATGAGGAAATATGTATTAAATGAGATTTTGAAGTAATTTTACAGTATGTTTTGATGTGCATTGCTCATCTCCTTTTTTGTTGTCCCTCTTCTACATAGATTCTAATGTTAAGATAAAAGTAACTGTCTAGCCATATAGTTTTGTAGGTTAAAAAAAAAAAAAAAGAATAGATGTTATTCATGGCTACTGCAGTCACCCTACAAGTGGCTATAAATACCCTTTATAGAAATAAATAATTTGCATCTATTTAAATATCCGTAGCTCCTTTTCCTAGATACAGAAATATGCCTATAACTTCCCAGTAAGGTTTACATCAAATGTCATTGGGAGATTACAATATTTTTTTTTCCACTGCTATTGAACTATGTTTTTTTTTGTTCCACTTCTTGAAAAACTAAAAGGTACAGTATTATAAACCAGTAATTAGTCAACACTTAGGAATCTAAATATTTATATTAATTGGTCAAATATTTAAACTGCAATGCAACCATTTTAAAATTTATTCATCGTCAGTACTATTATTTTTTTAAAGAGACATATTCTCTGAGTAAAAATTTTTTTTTTTTTCAAACCAACATGAACCATGAGTGTTGGAAGGACTATGATACAAATACCACAATTTTATTCTCCTGTTTATAGGGCCTCTGTTCTTCCATAAGGTACTGTATTTTCTTCTGCAGGAATAAATATGTAACATTATAAAAAAACAGGGAGAATATTCTGAACTGCAAATCTATGAACCAACATCCTTGCACTATTACCTAAAAAGGCTGTTACAGTTTGATTCCATCACTTTCTTCTGTTAAATCTTACTTTAAACAGATTATGTTTCTTTAGTTACTCAATATTTCTGCAATATTATAATACAGACTGACCTAATTTTTTTTATTTTTTTTTTTTGTAAAGTACCTTTTCACCAAAAAAGAAGTTTTTATGGAATATGATTTCCAAATCAAGGAATAGATGTAATGAATTTCTGTTCTTCCATCCTCCCTTAGAAAAAGAAAAAGGGAATTAAAATGCTGTAAAGGTTTATCTCCATCCTTGTAATAATTTGTGGGTTTTTTTCAGGTAAATTCACAACAATAATTTAGTAATTGTTCACAAAATACAGAAAGTCAATCATTACACAAAGTTATGGCTTAAGATATTAATGTAAAATAGGAAATATAGTATCAAATCTCCTGGTTTATAAAGCTAACTTGAACTTCCATTTACTATTTCTCTAGCATAACAATTACCCTGCATAGTAAGTTATCTTAAGCTTTTCTCTGCTTTTCTTTTTTTTTTTTTCTCCTTCTCCAAATAAATTTTGACTATTTGTCCAGATTGGTATTCTTCGAGTAAGACATAGGGTAAAGAAATATATACTAGTGGATATTTTATAACATTTTGTACCTGATTGTGGTTTAATTTCTTTCAAACAAGAAGAAAATTCACAGTAGAATTTTGACTTCCTGAGTAAATGCTCTGGCGCTTTGTCTTTGGGCTAAGAAGTCCCTGGCCTTGTAGGATTGTGGAGCTTTAACTTCTCGTTCCAGGAAGATGCTCCTTTTGCGTTCAGAGTGAAGCATGCACTGTGATAACAGTCTGATTAGCCAAAGTACATTTTTCCTTGCTGTTTCCTTTCGACTAGGAATGCTCTGTCAAGCAATGCTCAACTTGCTGTCTGGCTTTTACGGATCCATTCTCAGGATATGCTCTATAAAGTTTGTCTTTCTATACTAATAAAGCAGACAGGGATGAATGTTTTAAACACCATTTCAAAATACTTTCATATGACAGCTGAGTGGATGCTCCCCGTTCCCGTCCCCCACTCCACATGGTCCCAGAGATATCCCAGGAAGAACACCACGCAGGCGGCAGGACAGGAAGCAGAGAGAAAGTTGATTCCCAGGGTCTGGGTTTTTATGGGGTCACAGGGGAAGTGAGGTCACACCAGTGAAAATCGAGGGTTTACAGCGAGTAGGGAAAGGGTTAACAACAGGCCAGGGAGGGGGCTTCTCACAGAACCCGTGGGGTACTTTCTTGCATTCTAATGAGGGTGTTCCCAGTGTGTTCTGGGGACAAGAAAGTGACACAGACAGGGCAAACTCCATTTTACAGTGGAATAAAACCTGCTTTCAAGGCATTATGCTTCACTTTTTCTATCTTCCTCAGAGACCCATCTCTTACAGGCTTTATTCCACTTCTGATATTGTATGCTCATTGCCACACTTTCAGAAATGTTTTTGGACTTTACAAACTAATGCTCTTCCAGACGATGTTCGGAGACTTTGAGGGACTTTATACTCCAGGCCTTGTTCCTTTCAGGCAGCATGAGTGACAGATCCCTGGCTGAAGCCAGGTGAGTTTAGTTAAATGACTACAAGACTCCTGCCCTCAAGTTCAGTGAATGATCCAAAAGACATTTTCTTTTCTAGCAGACAGCATTGTATCTGTCTAAGGATTTCCTTTTCCAGCTTGAGCACCATGTGCATTGCGGTTTTTTCCCAGTGCTCTTCCTTAGTGACTTTCAAGATGTTGTGAATATTTTTCAGACCAAACACATACCCTTTGAAGAATTCTGGGCTAGACTCCAGGAACAGTACAGAAAAGAAAGCAAAGCTTACTCTGATGTTCTCAGACTTTATATCAACATTTGAAATTTTACATTCATCAGAATAACCTGCTGGCATAGTCCTCTAAGACATGTCTCTTATCAACTATGAATACTAAACAATTTCCTCCTGCCCAAATAGAAAAAATTAAAGATGTGAGTGTTGAAACAAGCAAAGCTTTGAGCAAAGAAACAAATGTCCCTCTTTATGAGACAATTCAGAAAAACAATAATATGCTTAAAAGGAACCGTGTATTTCTGCTTCATCAGAGACAATTAGACTTATACATATGTTAAAATTAGATAAATAAAGATGAATTTATAGATTAATTCAGACTGTGGAATTCAAGTGCAGTCATCCCAGGTGACATTAAACAGATACATCTTATCTATGAAATCCTGAAAAAATGCCACAAAGTTGTGTGTATTTAGTGAAAGTGTTAATTTTGTTCCAGAAAAATAAAATAATAATATATTTCCTTGGGAGGCAAAATAAGAAAAAAAGTAACCTAGCTACTTAGTGTAGCTAATAACTGAACTGGATTTTCAAAAGCAATATACATATTTCATACATGTATGCATATGTTTAGTATTTCCAAAGTGCACTACCTAATCCTTCACTGAATTAATGTATTTTTTTTGATAAAGTACAATATCATTTTTTCTCTCCTTTGTATTTTCTTGAGTGCTGTTTTCAAAAACCTTGTTGCTTTTTTTCCACTTTCAGTATAGATTATAAATATTTTAAAAAACATTTGCTAAATGCATTAGTTGTACTTTTTTCACTGTTTTGAAGATATGAAATTGTTTGTCTACCTTGACAGCTTAGAAACTGAAAGATAAAACACAAACACAAACAAATCAGTAAATAACCAAAAAAACCCCACACTTTAAAAGTAATGAAAAGTTTTTCTGTATTTGGCTACCTTCAAAGCTCACGATTTTGACAGGCAGAGTTAATTCATTGTAGCCCTTCAGAATGACAACCGCAATCTTTGTCTTGAAATTACTCTAATTACTGCAAAATTACTTTTTGGTTTATCAAATTAATACAGGAGATTTAGAAAATGTTTTTGCTGAGAGAAAAAAATAACACTAAGTACATATGGAATTTGCAAATTTATAAAGCATAAATTCTGTATTTTAATTGCAAAATTGCATAATCCTGTAATTGATTCTACCAATACTTGCAGAAGCAGGATTAGAAACCAGTTACCATTTTCCAGTCCAGCATCTTGCTGAACCATAGGGCCATAAGGCTTTCCTCAAGGCCAAATAGTGATACAGTTTCTGTTGTAATCTGTTCAATCACTCCTGAGTGATTCTGGTGGCTCTAGAAGGGGAGTTTGGTTCTAAGGTTTTATTAAAATTCTAGTTCACTTTAGGTCAAGGAATATATCTTACATTCTTTTTATACAAAAAATGCCCACATTTGGAGCATGGGCGTGTGCATTATGTTATGCCAGGTTACTCTGCACCGGTCTGTTTGTACTACTGAAGTATTCATTTTAATGGAAGGTTTGCCTAGGCACTGCATTATTTTATCAGTCAAAGTGCAGATTAGCACCAGATGGTGTTTTGCTATTCCTATCAAGCTGAGGAAAAGGAATAAAACCCAACAAAACCAAACCAACAACAAAACAACACAAAGCCATAGTGCACTTAGTGAGAAAGTGTGAATATGTGTGCTTTCCCATTTCAAAGGTAGAGGACCATGTGATGATACTGACATTATACACCAGTGACGCAAGGGTAGAGCTATGACTGTCTGAAGAGACATCTGAAACATTTGGATAATCAGAGGAAATATACTGCAGCTTCACTCAGCACTTCTACGACCTCCTCTCCCAAGTACTTCACTTATGTATTAATCTTTCATCAGTTTGAAACTGAATATGACAAATCCTTGAGAACATGTCAAAGAATAGAGTACAAAATACCATAACAGAATATTTCCAATACCTTTGCCAAATTAATCAGCCCATATTCCTAATAAGAAAATTGCCACTCTTATTATCTGTTTAAAAGATTATTACATATTTTACTATTTTATTTTGCCTTGAAGTAACTTAGTAAAGGTAGGACATCATATTATTTTGTTTTCATATGATTCTCGTAGAAACAAATATGCCCTCAGCACTTGTTTCATTATCTTCTTTTTAGTTTCACATAATTGTGTCATAATGTAGTAATTCATACCAGCATAATTATATTTTTTGAAAATTTGCATTTTAAAGATGCATTTTCAAAGCTTTGGTAGTTCAGTGGAACCCATTAACTATCTTCAGAAACTGTGCATAGCTCACATAATTGTTCTTCAGAACACTCTATCCATTAAAAAAAAAAAGCAAGCCCTTTGAAGAGGTGAGTAGTGAGATGCTTGAAGACAGAAAAGCTGAACTTAAGCTCTCAAAGTATATGAAAAACTAAATACAAACACAAGAAAGCTGACTTTATCTCATAGGAAGCCCACACTATTTTTCAAAAATGTCTCATTTTACCCTTCAAATGACATGACATTGGAGATGTTGAGTTTCACATGCCAAAGGAGTAATGTCTGCTTTTATTTTTCTTGATTTGATGTACACCTTGATAGGCACTGTCTCATACTGTCTGTGTAATAAAAGTGTATTTTCATCATCTGTATCTTCATTTGCCTCACATACTCCACCAGAATTCACTAAACTTAGGTATAATTTCAAGTGTATGGAGTTATGTCACAGGAAAATCTTTGAAAAGTTAAGGCCCAGCCAATCAACCTATTAAGGCTATTCCTACACTACTAAATTAAACACTACCAGAAAACACCTTATGGAACTGCTCAAATTACAAATATAGTATTTTCCTAAATTTTGCTACAGGCATCAGGGTGTACTGTGTGCCGTTTTGGGTGCCACACCGAAGTATTAGAGCACGCCAAGAGGAGTGTGACCAAGACAGTGAAAGGCCTTGAGGTTGAGACCTATCAGGAGCATCTGAAGTCACTTGGTTTGTTCAGCTTGGAGAAAGGAAGGTTGAGGGTTGACCACACCACAGTTTACAATTTCCTCAAGGAGACTAGTGGAGCAGACAATGCTGATGTCCTCTTTCTGATGACTAGTGATAAGACACCAGGAAATGGAATGAAACTGTCATGGGAAGTTCAGAAGGGACATTAGGAACAGCTTCTTCACTGAGAGAGTGGTCGGTCACTGGTACAGGCTCCCCAAGGAAGTTGTCAGTGCATCAAGCCTGACAGAGTTCAAAGAACATCTGAATGATGATGCTCTTTTTCCTATGACTTCATTTTAGGTAGTCCTGCAAGGAGCAGGAAATTGAACTTGATGACATGGGTCCCTTCCAACTGTTATTACATGGTTCTATCATTAGTTAATGCATACCAACTCCACAATTGCATGAAATACATACATTTATGCATACACACACACATATATATATATATATATGCATGTATGTATGTATGTAAAGTTCATGGGTTTTGTGGACCCTCTGACTTGTCCCTCTTTTGAAACACAAGCATTTATGAATCTCAGGTGTTTCCCTTCCCCTTGAGGGTGGGTCACTGCACCACTCAGTACACTGCTATAACATCTTAAAAAACTTTTTAAAAGCATTTTAATGGTATTTAATAGGCAAAAATATAGTTAACTTGTAATTTAGCGCTACTTTTTTTTTTCCCAGTGTTTTAATAAATTTTAATTTCAAATAGTTGATTATATTTTTAGAACTCTGGAAAAAATACAGGTACTAAGTAGAATTTTTTCAGACATTTTAAATAGATTTAAATTTTAAAAAAATAAATTTAAACATCTATGTGCTATTGCAAACATAAAGTAGAGATAGATTACCCTGTATTTTCTGAGCTTCTCCAGTGGATTATATGAAAAATGTATCTATCTTTACTTCATAACACCAACAGACCTACTTAACATCTTATTCCATCTCACATACTTTAAACAAAATACGTTAAATTTTTTAAGGAAGACAGTCTAAATTAACATGCATAGTAAAGAACATATGCTGAGGTTAAAATATTATGTGTCAATCCTTTGGTGTAGCTTTTATCCATATTGTTTATTTATTTTTAATGAAAATGGTGTGGAAAAAGTTAGAAGTCATGGTTTATTATTATACCCTTTTGTCTTTTACTTGGCTGCTCATTGCAGCACACTGCTGGAAGCCAGAGATTTCTTGCTGCACAGAAGAGAGTATCTGTGTCATGAAAAAGATGACACTGACTTCATGCCAGTTAATATACATTAAAAAGGAAAAATGCTGAGTACATCATTAACAACTGGAAGGTGATATTGAAATAAGCAGAAAATACCTGGCTGGTGTTTTGAAATACTGCTTTTAACTTATATAGCAGTTAAAGATAGCATGAACAGGATCATTTAGGCTGGAAGGGAAATCAGGAAACCTCTTGTCCAGTAATGTCAGTTGTGAGATTCATCCAGGATGCTCAGGGCTTTATCCAGTTGGCTTTATCAGATCTGGAAAAATCTCCAGGGATGGTAACTACACAAGCTCTCTGAGCAGCTTCTTCTGGTGGTGGTGAAAAAATTCAACTTATGATCATCGTTAATCCACCCACAGTACAGTGTTCTTATCTGGTCCCATCCATAACCAGTCCTCCATGCCCTCAAACCTGTCCCTTCCAGGCTGATCAAAGTCATCAGCCTCTGCTCGCAAGGCAGGTGTTCCAGTCTCGGCCAGTTAGGTGGCCCCACAATGAGCTCACTCTAATTTCTTTACGTCTTTTTTATATTGGGGGTCTAAAATTGAATACAGTATTCTGGATTTGGTCTAATAAGTGTTGAATAATGAAGTGCTGCCTAAAATCAAAGGGAAAAAACAAACAAACAAACAAACAAAACCACTTTTGAGACAATATTAGTATAGGGAAAGTAGAGAGCAGTTCTTTAATGAAAGCTTTCAGGTACACAAAGTATGTAGGCATGCACACAGTATAGGGTTCTTGCAAGGATAGTCATTTTCCTTAGTCTATGGGCTATGCTTCAGTCTTTAATTCTCTGTGAAACCTGGCTATGTGCTGATATCAGTCTTTTTGCTTTCAGGGTTTTACTAGTAAATGTAAAAGGGAGATGTAAAATGTAATGTTAAAAAATAGGAGAAAAAAAAAAAAAAGCTTGAATGTTCACACTGAACATATATAGAATTCACTGTTATTTCATTTATCCCTATAACAATGTGTGAGGTTTTCCAATACAATACTGATTTGCTTTAATAATTTAAATTGTTCTGTACCTTCAGCTATTATTTTCTTCTATCTTTGTTTTCTTTCTGGGAATTTTCTCTTCCTGTTTTTTTACACCACAGCTTTATTTCTATTTGTTTCTAGGTGGTCATTTTCTCGGAATATGCATATTCCATTCATGAATATTTGGGAAAAAAACCCTCATATACACATTGAAATGAATATTTAATGCAGTGTTAATCAGCATTTATAACTTTTTTTTTTGTAATGGGAGTGCACAAACACACAGAAACAAATATTAATTAAAGCAACAAGCAAGTTAAAAAAAAAAAAAAAGAAATTCAATCAAAGCAGAAATAAATAGAAGTTTTATTTTGATTAAATGAGAGTGGATAGTTGCTAACCTGTGTCAGCTGAGTTTTGCAACAGGTGCTGCCAGGGGGAGCTCTTCTGCAAGCAGCCGTGCAAGTGGAGCCTCTTCCAAACCTGACTTTCCCACCATCAGGGAGCAGATGGATCCGAGGAAAAGAGCGCTCCAAACATATTATATTTTCTTAATCCTGTCCCATCAAAATTGCTTTCCCAGAGGGTGCTTGCTTGGAATGATGCCAACTCCCAGTAAGCAATTGTCATTTTTTCCAGCTATTTTGTTTTTGTTTTTTTTTTCCCCTCAAAATATTCCAGCCTCTGGAAGTAAGCCACTATTAAAGAGACAAAGATTGCATGCTTTTATTTAAAATATTTAAACTTTTTTTGGTCAAAAAATAATTTGAAAAAAGCCTCTTTCTCCCACAAGTAAAAAAGCTTGTAAAATATGTAGGTAGAAAAGGATCATGACTAACACTCATGTTCTAACACAAATTTTACTTATTAATTTTTGAAATACCCACAGAAATTTTAAATGTTATTTGTCTGAGAAATATATGATTTTAAACAAAAAGTAATTTGGAAAATATCTAAACCTTTAAATAGGAATTGGAAAAAACAACTAACCAAAAAACCCCTAAAAACCTGCAGGCATGGGAGAAAACATGAGAGAGGAGAAAAAAAAAATAGATGTTGTCAGTGTAACAGTGTTCCCTTTCCATTCCATGTGAGAGTCAGTATGTACCTGACATAACCATCTTGTATCATACTTATGTCCTTATACAGCTGGGCATAACACTCAGCATCAATGTTAATACGCTTAAAATATGTGGTTATCATCAAAGTATCACTATAGGTGCTCAAATATTGACAATAAAGTTGAAACAGATTTCCTCAGCTAGTGAATCAAAAACAAGTAAACAGAGAATGTGATGCCAATACACAGTGTAAGCCATGATAAGAAACATGGATGGTACTCCCATAATGGCTATACCTAACTTGGAATATGAATATCAGAAATGAAACTGGGTTATAGGATCTCATTGCACAGGTAGATAAATCTAAAATGGATTCATTCATTTTTATTTTTATTTTTATTTATTTTTTTTTAAATATCAAATCATATTCCTATGAAGCCAGACTGAATATATGAGTAAAATTATTTTAGGAGAGCAAGGACAACAATGAAGTAATATTCAACATTGTTAAAAGCCACCGTATTTAGTAAATTTGAATGAGTTATAGAAATGCAGATCAAGGTAAAAAGACTGAAAGTGTAGAACTCTGTTAGCAAATATACAGAAAAATTATTTCAAGCAGATCCTAGAGTGAGGAGGAAGAAAACCTCAACTTGCACATCATATTCCACTTGGTGTTGATGCTCTCTAGCTGACAACTGACACCTCATCCTCAACACGATCAGAATGAAACCACCCATCTTAGAACCCAGAGAAGGGCAAGGGTGAGCATAATAGAAAAAAGGGGTAGAAAGTAAGTGTCTATGTAGTAATTTGAATCACATTGCTATTCTTTTTCTTTCCCTGTAACAATTTGGTACAAATTATAGCAACGATTTCATGGCTTTATCTAAACTACTGTGCATACACAAATTACCTGCTTATGTGTCTGTGCATGTGTCACAAATGTCTGTGAGGTAGTCACTGTAAATTAATACAGCCAAGGGTAACAAACAGAGAAAAGCCTATTTCTTTTTTTTTTTTTTTCTTTTTTTTTTTTTTTTTTTTTTAAAGGTAAAGTGCCTTACCTTCCTCTTTGCTCACCTCCATCAACTATCCAAACTGCATCTCCTGAGAAGTCTCTGCTTCTGTCTAGGAAGAAAAATTCATATACCCCAAGGTCAGGTCATAGGGACCTTATTTTTTAGGACAACATTTAGGTAGGAGTGATATGTGCAAGTTTTTTTTAGAATCTAGTGAAAGAGGTGAGACAAAGAGCCATAACCAGGTCATGTTCCCTGCTATCACTCTCTCATTTTTGACTCTGGTGGGGTTACTGGAACTCCCACAGCTGCCCTTAGCTGAGTGTTCAGCTTCTATGTCTGCTCAGTCTCTATGTCTGCACATTCTTAGTGGACTGACATTTTTGAAGGAGCTGTGTGATGCTGGAATAGGGAATGACATTTATAGAGCTATGGGGAACATCACAGTTCTGAGAATGCTTAGAAGTTGCAGCAAAACCCTGAGCTATTCTGCTTAGGGAAAAAAAAAACAAAAACAACCACCAAACGTTTCTAAACTGCTTGTTTGAGTTCCATCACATGAAGGCAGGTTCCAGGAAGACCTCAAAAGCCAAATTTCAGAGAAAAGGCTTCTAAATTTCTATTGCAACTATGCTGCAGCAATTCAAACATAAAAAAGGGGTAAAATTTCCTGAAACTAGAAACAGCAACTGAACTACTTAATATGAAAGTTTAATAACTTTTCAGGCATATATTCAGGATGAAAAATGTTTAGGGACAGACAATAAAACCTTTAAAACAATAAATCAGCTAGATGAAAAGTATATCCATTTAATTAAAAAGAGGGGAAAATATTTTAGGAGTATAAAATTGCAAATTACAAAACCATTTCAGCTGCATCTAAAATATCATAATCAACACTCTAGTCAGAATTAGGGGCCTTGTGTTTCTCATTGAAATGACAAAAATCACCATACAAAAGAACATGTAGCAAAGTCACCTATAAAATGACCTTTTGAGTTTCAAGTTCAATTTAAATTGTAATCCATCTTCCTATCTAACTGTAAAGGCACAACTATTTCTAATACCAGTCTAGAAGAACCTGAATCATCTTATATAGTTCAGGTATATTCTGTATTCATAGATAGGGGTAATGCTAACAAAGAATTCCAGATGAGATTCATCTGCCTTAATTATCCTCTCTCCAGTGTCTGTATAAAGAATACAGAAATTTGGGCTGACTATTTTACTAGCTTTTGTAAAATTCAATCACAAGTTTAGTAGAAACCCACCCTACTTGGTTAAACAAATGCATACATATGTCTCCAAACATGACTGAATCCATCTTCAATTTAGCATTGAAGAGCTTCTTAAATGATTGGCACAATCATTCCTTCATACACCACAGAAAACTGACACTATATAACATTACATGATTAATGTTAAAAAGTTCATAGCATGCTTTCAAGCAATAGGATAACTGAAAATCCCGTCCATGTGCACCCAATTATTTCTGGAATGTTCAGATTTTTTTGTTACCTACTATAGAACCGTAAAATGGTCTGCATATCATATTAATATTTGTATTATCCATTTGTGTAACATATTTTTGCATTAATTTTGCAATATATAAAAATGCAATAATTCATGATAAAACAGTGTTAAGAATCTGGATTAAGTGTTTATATTGAGGTTGTCTGAACCTCAGTTTATTAAAAAAAAAATAAAAATGAGGGATTCAAGGCATCAGATGAATGCTTCCTATAAATTTGTACTATATTCTAAAATTATCTGTTTGCTTACTTTGTCTTATTCAAATCCTGAGTTATTTGAATTTCAGATTAGCGGACATACTAAAGCTAGTTATTCAGCTGGCAGATTGGCATATGAAAATCTACTTTGCATATGAATAAATGTAATTACCAATTTTCATCCAAATATAAATTTATTATCTCAATTCTAACCAGCTTTTATAAATATGCATTACTTTTTAATTTCTGATATTATTATAATGTAATTTCTCCTCCTACCCACCTAAAAATAGTCTACAGTCACTCTAAGAGCTGGAAATAAGGTAAGCCTTTTTGAGTTGCAATACACATGCACCAGTACAGGCTGGTGGCTGACCTGCTGGAAAGCAGCTTTGCAGAGAAGGACCCAGGGATCCTGGTGGACAACAGGCTGTCCATGACCCAGCATTGACTTTGTGTCCAAGAAGGCCAGTGGTATCCTGGGGAGCATTAGCAAGGGCATTGTCAGCAGGTCAAGCTGCTGCTCCACTCAGCCCTAGTGAGGCCACATCTGGAGTGCTTTGTCCAGTTCTGGGCTCCTCAGTATGAGACATGGAGATCATGGAGCATGTCCAGAGGAGGGCTACAAATATGATTAAGAGACTGGAGAATCTCTCTTACGAGGAAAGGCTGAGGCAGCTGCACCAGTTCATTCTTAAGAAGAGATGACTGGAAGGGACCTCGTCAATGACTGTAAGTATCTGAAAGGAGGGGTCAGAGAATGAAGCCAGGCTCTTGTTGGTGGTGCCATGCGACAAGACAAGGGGTAAAAGGCAGAAACTGATGCACAGGAAGTTCCACCTGAACATGAGGAAGAATTTCTTTACAGTGTGTGTGGTCTGTGTGCACTGGAAAGGATCGCCCAGAGAGGTTGAGGAATCTCCCTCACTGGACTTATTCAGGAACCATCTGAACACTATTCTGTGCTAAGTACTTTATGATGACTGTGCAGGAGCAGGAAGATTGAATCAGATGACCCACTACGGCCCCTTCCAACCTTACCCATTCTGTGATACTCATATGACCACATTACAATAGTCCCATAAAGTAAAAACCATGTACATCAGTTTGAGATATAAAGCTAGTTTAGGTCTGACTATCTCTGGGATATTCAGCAGCTCAAAATGATAGAATGCTTTTGAACAGATTTGTGGAACTTTTAACTTGTGCATGGGGCTTAACTTCTGCTTTCAGGCTTCAGTACTGCTTGATTGATACAATATGTCCATGATGCAAATTGATCAAGTTTTTTGAAGGTCAGAAAAGTTTATTGACAACTGTGAGCCATAGAGCTAACAATGTGTTAAGATTTTTTTGTATTTGTAGATTTTAATATAGCTGTACAGTTTCTTACACTTAAGGTAGCAGCTGGTGGTTTCTAAACCCTTTTCTCATGGTTTGTGCTACATTCTTGAAATTCTGTTTAAAATTCTTTTAGAAGAAAAAGATTTTAGCAAGGACATCTTGTTTGGGACACATGAACCTGGAAGATATCCTGTAGTCAAAGCAAGATAGAAGGCCCAAACCCTTGGAGAAGCTTCAAAGGGGTAGACCTGGGGAGGTTCTGGGGGCAGATAATTCTCATGTTGGATGCATCCATTAGATATGATAATTAATTAGTGTTTTAGTAAGAACCCTATACTGTTTGCTTTTAGGCATGTTGTAGCATTTTCAATAAGGCCCTGATGTCTATTTTATCTATTCTAATACTGTCTGGAAAGTTCTTTTCTTCCACTTTAGGCAACACTAAAAGCGTCTTTGTGTCATCCTTGTCTTTTGGTAATCCTAGGCCAAAGAAAATTTGGCTGCACTGGTGAAAATTACCAGTTACAATTTTGATAAAACCAAACAATTATTATTAATAAAACATATACATATAAATTATGTTTTTTCAAGATGTTAATATGATCCCTTCCAGGATCTTATTTTTTTTATTTGTTGGGTTGTTTTTTTCTTGAGGAGGGTGGGAGTGGAAGTTTTTGGGTTTTTTGGGGGGGAAGGATGATTTTGTTTTTGCTTTTTTTTTTTGGTGTTGGTTTTTGGTTTTTTCATTTGCTTGTTTTCTATGGGATTTGTTTGTTTTTGAATAAAATACAATTCTTCAATAGCTTTACTGAGAAACCAGTGAAGGAGTAGTATATTTGATTTCATTTGATTCCAAGTCCCTAAATAATACAAGTGATAAATGGCATGATATGCATTCATTGTGGGGAGCAGGATGTCATGCAGAATGCATTATTATACCTTGGAGAGATGGTTTCTGTGTGCTAACAATATTTCAATTTCTTTGATGTAAGATAGACTCAGTTTAAGTTGCACTCCTGAAACTGTACGTCTCTTGAGACCCATTTTAAATTACAAACTGCTTTGCCATCAATATGTGAAAAATGAGGACAAGATTCAAGCTCTTATGGAACATTATTTTTGGACTTGTCCTACTCTGCAGCTATCCTTGTCACAAATACCTGTATGTAACTTCCAAAAATATTTAGTGTTCATTGTTTTCAGAGACCTCATATTTCTGCTTGAGGTATGACATAATTACATATTTTCTACCTCATGGTCGTAAGGTAATTTTTTTTATCCTTAATAAATATTTTACTATTGATGTATTCTTAGGAAAGGAACATGCAAACACAAATGTTCTCGATTTATCACTGTGAAAAAAAATTGCACTTTTTCTAACCCAGTCTGGTCTTACCCTAGCTACTGGTTCCTGAAAGCCCTGTACTGTGCACTCTACCACTTCAGAAGCTGCCCATACTTACCTCTTTCCCTCTTTTCAGCTCTTTCATATTAGGTAATTTGAATATTGATGTCCTCAAGATGCTGTTGCAAGATAGTCAGAAGGTATGGAATTGGGACAACATAACAATAGAAGAATTGGACTTGTTCCCACTGCTATATAGAATATGCAGAGGGACATACACAAATAATGTTACCTTTTAACAACGTCAATAATATCAACATGTTGGAGAACTTTTTTTTTACTCGAGGTGAGTTAAACACACATTTGAGCTTAAATAAATATAGATCAAAACAATTTAAAAATTACCAATGCATTGTACAGAGACTTACCACCCTAAGCAGTAAAGATCCATCATGAGCCAAGCCCTTATGTACACTTCCATCAGCACTAATCCTGTGAGCACTGACGTGGGGCGCCTTAGCCCAGCCCTTAGTCCAAATCCCAGCTCCGCTCTGCTGCCCAAAGGTAAGTCCTGAGTGTTCACATTCCAAGATGCTTACAGGTCACATAAATGCTGGCTGTTTCTTGTCTCATCAGTTGAGACCCTCTCTCTCTGGTCTTCCTGCTTCTAGGCCTTTCTGTACGTGGGCCTTCCTGACCTCCATGCCAGATCATTTCTTGATCACAAACTGCTGCTGAGAAGCTATGATTTGAATTTTCCCATTAAGAGTAAACAACCAATCTAGTTTAGATAAATCATAAATCAGTAGTTTTGTTGTCGCAAGGTGTCCTATTGCCAATTTTGTCTATGCCTAGAATAAACTTTGCCAAATTTAATACATTAAACTGCTGTTTGCAACATCTAAATTCCAAGAAGGTAGCTCTTGTTGTGACAATAGGAGCTCAGAAAACTAACAACACACAAGCAATGCATATGCCACATCTGCCCCATCTGTAGAGGTTTGAGAAGAGTTCTCTGGTTCCACAATGTAAGCATGGACCAGAAAAACAGTAGTGGCAAACTGCCTAACACTAGAACACCACTGTACAAGAAGGAAGATCGTCATTCGGAGACTCCTGAAACTCCAGCTTTGTCATAGTTTTTGCTATGTTCTGATCCTTTTAAGATAAAGTCCAGACCTCACTGCTGTGGCTAATTAATAATATTTTACAAAAATAAAGCAAATAAATGATAAGATTCTAGTATGTCAGCAAAATATCTTGCATTTTTCCTTAAGAGCCCAAGAGGTATCTTTAGTCTTGACCTTGATCTGATACTCCCTTTGCTCATTCCCTATTCTTTCTGCCTATTCTCCATTCAGGTTGAAAACACTATGTCATTGCTAACTGTGCTATACTCCTTTATGACATCATCTTGATTCCCTATGATATTATTTCTGCCCTCTAGCTCTGTGTCTCATTCACTTGCAGCTCAACCAAATTGCAGGTTTTCAAAATTAAAAGGGATTCTTGGTGAAAATAGCTCAAGACCTGTCACGTTAAGCACATCATCATGCCACTCTCAGTACATAATAACACATAATAATAAATTGTAGGCACATACAATCTCAGCAATATTTTAATATATATTTCTGGTAAAAGAATGTTGCATCTGAAAATGAGTAATTTATTTTTTGTTCTAGTGACAAGCATACTTTTCTGAATTTTCGGGAACTTTTTCTTTCCAATCCTCAGAGTAAAAGTGTTAGAATCCCACATTGTAATTTTTTACATCAGTTTCCTATCATATTTGTCATTACATGACTTAGTGGCATGGTGGAATTTCTTCTAGAATACAAAATCTCCAAAAATACAAAACACACAAAAATATTATACAATAGGAACATTTTGTCATCTTATTCTAGTGAATTGTATCTAAAAGTCAGTGAAACATATAAAGCCCCAGACTCTTGAATTTTAATTCCTCTGCTAGCCAGACATGTGAGTTCCTCAGTTGACTATAAAAAATGTCAAATAGATTAAAAAATAGCATTTAAAGATGTGGAATTCATCAAATATATTTTTTTTTGAAATTATGTAAAATATTCAACGAAATACATATCTAATTCTAGTGACTGTGAAAAGATTCCATGAAGTTAGCTTTACTCTCCAGATCTCAAGGAAGCTTTTTATATATCAGAGGTAATTGCTGTATAACACATAGAACTTATTGCCAAGAGTTACCAGGTGTTGTAGCCGTAGGGGGAAAAAAACCCAAAAGAGTCTCTCTGATGGAGGCTTATTGGATGATAAGTTAACAATAATAAAGACCTAGGTGACATTTTATACTCCTCCAAATGTCTGGCGTCTCAGATGTTCAGTGTAAGTTTATCACTATTCACTGCTCAGAAAGTCCTAAAGATGATTGCACTATTCAGTTTTTGTCTAAAGTGATACAGAAAGATACGTGAAAAAAATGTTAACTTTCTCACTTAAGAAGGAGCTGATTCTAGAAGGGTCTGTTATGTGGCATGTCAAACAAGAATTATATAAAGTATGTTTAAAAATCCATAATTATGCTTGTATGCAAATGTCAGCACATTTCTACATGTAGGTATTCAACTTGTGCTTGCAGGTTCAATGACTGTCAAATTGTGGTATTTGAACAGTTCTCCTGACACATTTTATAATCTGATTTAAATAGGAAAGCCCCAAGTACTTACTTTTCTCATCTTATCTTCATATTTTATTCTAGTATCTGGAAATATTGTGGAAGACAGAAGGTCTCGCAAACTGTAGGAAGTGACAGTACTTTCCTAGCTGCCTTCTGTTTCGAGCTTCCAATATAATTGGTCTTGAATGATTTCTTCTTTAGGTATTGATTTATTCTGCAATGACTTCCAAATGTCTTAACTCCTTCTTCCTCCATGCTTCAGTGTTATTTTGAAATACAAATGCAGTTAAAGTTGTATTAGTGTTCATGGCTATCATATTTTTCACAAGAACTTGATCTTTAGATTGTTAAATATTTTTGGAAACTCACTACTGTTAGCAAAAGGTCTGCAATATCTTGAAAGATTGCACCTAAACATACACTGATATGCAAAGTTCATAATTCTCATGAGGTGAAATTTTCAATATCATACAAGTAGAAAAGCCAAAGGTAGATGGAAAAAGCCTACAGTTTTGTTCTCCTTTGGCAGAGTTTTAAGACACATCAAATATCTTTTTATTGTGTTCTAGAAGGTGCAAAGGACGGTTCTGGCTTCCTTTATCTGTCTTTGCTGAAGGAAATCCAATCTAGTAAGCCATTTGGGTACACAATGGATTCACAAAAGGCATCTGAAGGAAGATTGTGTCTGATCACATGATTGTTGTAGAAGAACACACTGTGGCCAACTTATCCCCACAAGGTGTGCATGCCAGGTAATAGCAGGGCCTGTCAGAAAGCAAAATTTCATGAATAAATATAATCTCAGCAGTAGCTCAGTATTTGTAGCACATAATCCTACACTCCAGCTACTGAAGCAGAATAAAAAGCTCTGCAAATGCAGGCATCAGCAGGGCACAGGAAATGGGAGCTGAGCAGGACCCATGCACAGAGACAATGATCGTTGAAATCTACAAGGGATTGCAATCCAGAGTATAAGAGAAATCAAGTTCTAAAGCTTAGTGTTGTTTCCTCATGAAGTTTTGACAATCCTTTAAGCCTTATTTAAGCTTAAAATTGCACACTTGCAATATGCTACACGCAATATGCTATTTACTGTGTTATCATACTTAAAGCTGTTAATACAGCTAGTAATTTAGATATAGAAAATGTTTTATTTCAGGGTTTCTCTGACCAGTAAGGAGATCTAAGATAGTCTAAAATGATGCACACATGTAATGAGATTATCAAATATCAATGGCTTTTCCAGGAATGTAGAAACAAAACAAAACAAAACACAACACAACAAAAAAAAATCCTTGCAGAAAGTCTGCGAACATACACAGCTCACTAAGAACTTGGCTATCGCATCTGTCACTGCTGTGACTGGTGTTATTGCCTTGCATTATATAACACCTCTCTCCCTTTCATGCTATGCAGTTTTTGGATTGAGTTCATGAAGATGGTATGTGAGTGTCACATCATTTCCATCATGTGCAACCTGTAAGTATTGTGGAAGGATAGAGCCAGACTACTGAGTGTATGTCAACACAGCAACATTCTCCTTGCATCTTCTGGCTGCCAGCCTTGCCTCCACAATGCTCCAACTCTGCCCATGTAATTATAGCATAACACAACTGATGATTAATCTTACACCAGGCCAGATTATTGAAACAAAGCCTGAGATGACAAAAACTTTTATCCCAAGCTTTAAAGGAAGCTAACAAACAATAAAGTCACATGTACTTTCTTCTTCAAAGGAACATCACTGAATCAATGAAAGAAATGCCTGTCTCATTAGCAAGTTGTAATTCTGTGATGAGTAAGCTTTTCCAGGCTACCATAGGAGAAGAAGGAACACTCAGAAATGTAATAAAAGATCAAGTGTAAGACTAACAATTTTTCCTGGATCAAATTCCTAAGATTTTAACTATAGTAATAAGAAACTTATGTGTTTATGTAAGGTACTTCTTTTTTACATAACAAAATTTTTAGTATAAGAAAACTGCTTTTTTGATAATGGATCTTGGCCAAGCTTTGCCTGGCAATTTGCTGCTGACAAGGCCAAGGAGGATGATTGTCCTCTACTCCAAAGATGTCATTATGCAGTTTTTGCATTCCTATCTGGCATGTCTTAGAAAGAACAGAGTCAACGCCTCACCTCTGAATACCCACTCCCTTGAGACAACATCTTCCCAAAGGGATATGAAAGACCAAGATTCAAAACATTTTTACAAAAAGTATGAACAAATTCTTTTATCTCAAAATTCCTTTGGTCTTTCAATTATAAAGTAGAATATATCTGTCTGAGGCTTATACTGAGAGACCTCGGAACAGACAGCCTCACAGTCACCCTGGACATCTCTGTTAAGCTTTGGCTCACAGAGAAATGTATATTTTAAATATCTCCTCAAACAGCCAAACATGTTAGTTGCAGATGGAAGAATCTTTTCTGAGGCTAACACGTGGGGAGCACTTGTCTTGAGATTTTATCTCCAGAGAGGTCTCAGCTGAAATTTCTATTATCTTGTTACCTTAAATAATTTGCTTCATATTCACCAAATGGGCAAGTACCTATTGAGTTAGTGATAACTAACATATACCTTGAAAGATATCACAGGTGCCAAAGTAGTGGATTTAGGCATCTAATGAAGCAGAAAGACTAATTATCTTGCATGATCTGGGATGAAGGGACAAGGTTAATGCTGCTGTCTTTCAACATCTGTCTTAAATATCAGCCATTTGACTACAGTACAGCACTGAATAACACAAATCACTTAGCACTAAGTCACTTTCTTTACATTTACAAGCCTGGGGTGACAGGATTAAGTAAATACAATATATTTTCTATGACATTTTTCTCATATAAATGATTAAATTATTGTAATTTTTATTCGTGCTCTGGGGCTATTCTACTTGCCTGCCAGGGCCATAAACATCTCCCTTTATTTTTTTCCCAGTGCAGTAGCAAACAGTCCTGGCTTAGACAGCTACTCAATCAGACTGTATTGACTCTATTGGGCCACTACTGGTCCTAGTTAAATGTTTTGTTTTTTTTTTTCTCACAGAGAAATTCTTGCTTAAGTAATTTTCCCTGTTTTTGCAAAGAGCAGACACCCAGAGTTAGGAATCATAGGATCACATAAAGGTTTTCTTAGTTATAATGAAGACGTTTTCATTGTGATTTATCCCTGGGTGATAAACATGTGCTTTAAATGCATGACATTCAATTTATATCTCAACAACATGACTTATCATCTTTGCTTCAAAAATTCTTGAACTTCTACCAAATCAAACAACCTAAGCTTGAGTAAGTAAATTCATTAATACATTTCAGTCTAATAAATATTATCTTGGGAGAAATAGGCCACAGAAGGTTTTCTGATTGTGCTTTTACCCTTCTGATTCTCTCCCACATCCCAGTGGGGGGAGCAAGCAAGTGCTTAGTTTCCTGCTTAGGTTAAACCATGACAGTGATTGATTTTGTTTTTAAATTTTTGTAACTCTTAAGTTTTTATTCAAAATAATTATAATTTGGTAGGAAATAAGTTTTAAAAAGAGATCCATAGTTTTAATTGTGTTGTTTTCTTCACAGAAAATCAGCTAAATTTTACCTAAAGACATGTGAACAGTTTCTTCAAAATCATCCATTGGTATAAATTATTGGTTTAATTTATTGGTATAAATAGAAAATTGTTGTAAAATGCTATTACACTGAATGAACAGATTATCTGAGCTAATTTTCTTCTGTAAGAACTTAGTCCTGTAGGTTGGTTTTTTCCACTGGCTGAATTTGAAAATATATCTCGATTCTTGCCTTGCAGGAAACTAGTAAATCAAAGACCAAGAAGTTCCTGAAAACAGACCTTAAACTAGCCTTTCATTTCTCCATCCCATCAACATATCCAGTACTTGCAAAAGTGCTTTGAGCATTCTCATGTCTTTGGAAACAGGAAATAGAGCTGTGGAAGTGGAACCATCACAACCTAGTATAGCCAGTATCACAGAAACTCACATATGGCAATTTCTACAAGTGACTCTAGTCACTGGACTGACCAAGATTTTCCTTTGCTGTTTCATTACATTCTCGGCCAAAGAGAGCAGTCAGCAGTCCTACTTCTACTTACTGTTATTGCCTAATGCATCATTTCCTCTTGCTTATGACAGAAAGGTGGCCACACATGTCCAGCAACATCACTGCTTCATTCATATTTCACTTATTTGTACAGTGCCTAGAACATATGACCCCCATTCCCATTTGGACCTCAGTCACATGGAAATAAATAAGTAAAGTGAGTCGTATTCTTTCATATGTATAACTGTGTCAAGTACTCCTAGGAATTGAAGATAATTTTAAAATTTTTATTTAGTGTTTGTACTACAGCACCAGCAAATAGTATCCCTCATGCAGTATGAGGTGAGGAGCACTCTGCAAATAACACGCAATGCTGGACTTGATAAATTTTTTCGAGGATTCAGAATAAACATACATGAAGCCAAATGATAATGAGGTTATGCAGTGAGAAATTATTGCTATTGGTGACAAATTATGACTTGTTTGGTATAGCAGCTATTACTAGAGTGAGCGTTTATAGGGAATTCAAATTCTTGTGCCCTGTATTTGCAGAAAGCAAATTTAGAATGTTGTATTTTGATTATGATAATCAAACTTCCCACTGAGTTCATTAGTTACAGAATCAGCTCATCAGAGAATGGAAAAACTACATAGAAACACACACAGCAGGAATTTCAAAATTTGAATTGCAGCTGTTTTTGTGAAGTAATCATGTACGTAAGTATTTCAGAAATAAGCACCCCAAATTCTAGAAATTTTACCATCTTCAATTAAACAAAAACTGGTTATATTTGATTAATATTTTTCTCATTTTCATGTATCGTCTCAAGTGTTTAGTAGATAAAGTCAAAAAGGTAAGGCTGAATTAGATTTTGCCATATCAGATACTCTGTGAGGTTCATTTGCATATTTGTTTTTCCTGAAAAAACAGCACATCAATTCCTTACTTAGTTTAAATTTTTAATTATTCCCACTGGATCCGAAAGAGACAATTGTGCCTGTTGCAGAAGAGCCTTCGTACAAATTGATAATGTACTATTCATTCAACCACTTATTTACCCTCATCTGTTTGGCATTCCCACCATCTCCCAATTTTGTAAACTAATCAATTTGTCTGACTTTAATTTTCTCTGATTATGCATTTCCATTTCATGCAAACAAGGACATTTATCATTATTAATTTTAATGAATGTGATTTAGATTTCATTTAGAATAATGTAAACATTAATCTGATTTTTTTTTAAAAGTCTCTAAAGAGAATTTTTTAGGCAGATTTTAGTGGAAAGTTGGTGGATTACTGATGAAAACTAGTTGGAAGAAACTGTATTATACTCCTGGAAATAATGCATGAGCAATCAGTTATTATTCTTAAAGTATTTACAAGGTAAATTTTTTTTGTCCTCTTATTGCTCCAAGCACTCCACTCTGGAAATCTCTGGTGTGTTTTTTGATAATACACTAGAGCAATCAAATGTTCTAATGGGACTGACCCACACACAGTTGTGGAATTTTGTTTGTTTGT
The DNA here is from genome assembly GCA_035583185.1 of Anabacerthia variegaticeps. NCBI lineage: Eukaryota > Metazoa > Chordata > Aves > Passeriformes > Furnariidae > Anabacerthia > Anabacerthia variegaticeps. The sequence goes on from JAWWEW010000078.1 coordinate 134,608,365, forward strand.
TTGTTTAAACTAGAATCATTGCCAGTTGGAAAATTACCAACAAACCCATATTTCATCAGGCGCTGAGCACAGCTGACTTCACAAATCAGTAGTCTAAATGGAGCACTCCCCTCATGACACTTGAAAAAGACAGGTTCAACAAAGTTGTTTTAACTTTATTAAATTATGCCAGATGGTTAAACTGAGTTTGACCTGTTTTCTCCCAGAAATCTCCTGGTACCTGTGGCAACAGTTATGCTATATAGTCATTTAATTTACCAGAAAATGTTGCAACACAGGCATTGCCAACATTTGTGACTATTATAAAAAAGTATAATTCATTCTTTTTACACTACAGTATAGGTGAAAACAAACTTTACACTATGCAAATAGAATTCTTGCTTATGAAAAGTAAATGCTTTACACAAAGGGATAAATACAGTAGAAAACAGAAAGAATTAATTTTTTGATTTAGAAACTGGAATAATGGATGTAATAGATAGCCTTGAAAATATTTTATCCTTGATTAATATACAAATTAATTCTCCAAATCAGACTTATTGATTTTATCTTCCTTTTTCCTTATTTTTTTATTTCTCCCAGCACACTTTGATTTAACTGTGGGATGACACCAAACACAAGCCAAACAGCAAAACTCATAAACAAGTAAAGACAATATTATTTTCCTTGAAACATTCAATGGCTCCTATATTTTACTTTTCCTAAAATTTCAACAGAATCCTGTATTTGAAAATTATTTTGAGATCTCCATAAGAAAGTACTGTATCAAGACATTCTTTACAACCACACTGCCTTAGAAGCATTAACCTTTCCATGGGTACTTTCTTGTCAACACAGTGAATTCTACTAAATAATTTTAGAACACATCACAACACCAGTCTTTAACTAAAAATCTTCACTGAAGTCTAAAGTCTTTAGTCTAAGTGAAGACTAAAAGTCTTCACTGAGAAACCTTTTTGTTTCCCAATGCTGCAGTTCCAGTTACTTCAATGGACTTATGCTGATCTGCTACGGCTGATGGTTGGTTGGATAGGACACGTGGCAATGAGTGCAAGTTGTACTGTGTCACATTTCATCTTGATAAAAGAAAGATATTTTTTACAATGAGAACAATCAATCACTAGAAAAGCTGACCCCTGTTGAACAGGTGACTGAAAAGGGTGTTGGATATTCTCATCTAGACTCCCTTTTCTGTGAGATATTGAACCTGATGATCATTCAAGGTCTATTCTATGATTTTGTGATCTAATACAAAAGTAATTGTGCTTCTCACCTTATCTCACATAATTCTGGAAGGTAGAATTTTTTTTCATTTATTATTAGCATGCTAAAGCATAGATCTAATTTGCTGAATGTCTCAGATGTTAACATTATTGTCTATGTTTTCAAAATGGAAAGAAAATATTGCATGAAATTTACCTTAAGGAATTTAGATTTGGCCTTCTATGTTAGTGAGCATGGTTCCAAACTATGGTCATTTTTCAAGAGCAGAAAATCCCTAAAACCACTGGAAGATTCACTAAATAAAGGGCAGTCCCAGTGCAATTCAGTCTGTCATGTCTTCTGTTTTTTTCTCTCTTCCTATATTTGACATAAAAGGTCTTGCTGTGACTGGTGCCATTAGGTCAGGGTATTGGTAATGTCCATTAATTAAATAGCTTATTTCAATTTCAGACTCTCTGTTGTCCTACAGAATACTCTAGTTTTGTTAGTACTCCAAAGAAACTCAGTGAAAACAGACTGACATGATGCAATCTAAGGATGTGAGGCATTCTTGCAAACAATTTTGTACTATGCAATGATTTTTTTAATTTTTCTCAGCTGTATAAGAACACCAGTATTTTTAAAAATTGACTGTATACTGTGCATTCACCTGTCACACTTAATCCAGCAGGAAAAAATGCCATTTCACTTTGTCCATTGCTTTTTTTGTTTGTAATTTGTTACTGAATCTCCTTAGAGTGAAAGAGCACAGAATGTCACCTCAAATTTGTCTATGTTGATACTAAAAAAAAATCATTTTTATAGCAATTTTATCTATCAAGCCACACTTTTGACTTTTTTATGTTCTTAATCCCTTGTCAAGCAATGAAGACTCAGATGAAGTCCAAAGAATTCCAGACCTGTCATACTGTCAGCAGTAGAGTGCCACTTGGTCATTCATAATTATTTTAGTGGGAAAAGGGTTGAAAAGCAAAGTCTAATTGTTTTACATGTAAAGTAAGCAGAGATTTGGGATTCTCTGTGTTTTTACATAAATATATATCTCTCTCTCTATATTTATATTTACCAATACTTAGATAGGTAGGTAGGTAGGTAGGTAGGTAGGTGGGTGGGTGGGTATGTAGGTAGGTAGGTAGGTAGATAGGTAGAGAGAGATAGAGAGAGAGAGAGAGAGAGAGATGATGATAGATAGATAGATGACAGATAAATAGATAGATAGATAGACAGACAGAGAGACATACAGAGAGAGAGAAAAAAAATCTGAAGTATCTTTTCTGAATTTTTCAACTAGAAAAAAAAGTGCTCAGAATCACAGTGTCATTGACACACCTTTAACTCCTTCTTTACCCTATTGTGGGAATATTAATTATTACTCTCAGTCTGAAAAGGCATGCACTGAAATGCAAAGGGTAAAGGAAGAGTGCACTTCTTTCTATGGATAAAATAGAAAATTTATTTTTCTGTGCTAACATTTATCTATCAGACAATCAAATACTTTTCTTGTGATTATTTAGATGAGGTACATCTGTCACAAATGAAATATGAAATGTAAAATCCATGTACAGAATGGATTTCCAAAGGCACTTAATAATATAACTGTACGGTAATGGAACAAACTGTTTATCCTATCACATTATAACCATAAATCGTTTTCAATTTTAGATGACAACGTTACCCAGGTTCCATCTAAGAAAGATATTTTCTCTCCAGCAGCATCTGGTTCGTTGGCAGACTCTTCAGGCAGTTGTAGTGACATCTTCTGCACTGCCTGTACATCTCATATCATTATGTTGATCATTTGTTTGGGTTATTGTGCCCTTCTGTTAAGACCTTCTTCCTGTCTGTTGTGTTCTAAATAATTTGTTCAATATATTAGTTTATTAATTAGCTAATTGTTGTACACAGGATACATCTTTATAATCACTCACAGTAAAAATAAGTGATTATACATTGCTGCAGGGTTTCCAGTTTGATTCTTGTGTGAATCAGCATGAGAACTACTTAAGTCCCAATAAATTTTCTAATCAGGGTTAATTTTAAGAGAAGTGAAAACACCATCTTTTCTGGTCTGTTTACCTTTTTTTTTTTTTTTTTTTTTTAACAGAAAGTTCATTACTATCAAAAAGAAATGCTTTTTCATCTTTAAAAGATAATTCAAAGGTAAGTGCATCATATGAAAGCTATCTCCTCAACTAGACTACACTTTCAGGATAACATTACACCAAAATACAGTTATTATCAAAGGTAATTGTGATTAAAGCATTTAACTACTGTAGTACTGCCAGTAAACACAAATAAAACAACAATAACAACAACAAAATATTTAGAAGACTATTAGAGAAACCTTATAGAGTTAAATCAAATATCCATTCACCTTTGTGTCCTGTCTCTAGAAGTCACAAAAAGTAGATGCCTCTGGAAGAGTGTAAGAACAGCACAAGCACAAGAATTTTCCTCAGATCCTTCATAAGTTGCGCAAGAATTTCTGAAATTTAATAAGCAGTCAACAGTTCTCAACAAATTACTCCTTCACAGGTAACTTGAACTCTCTTTTCTTCTTTATCATCAAATACGATCCATTTCACAACATTTACAGAAGCTACAGTGAAGACTGTGCAACATTTTCTAATGTGATTCTATAACTAAGGTACAGAAAGAGGAGGAAAAAGAGGGAATAAAATGATAGCTTCTCAAGTGTGTGGGCATTTGAGAAGCTGGAGATGAAATCAAAATAACATGCAATCTAAGTGTAGCAATCTGTTAATACAGCAATCCACTACAAAGATAATCATAATCTAAGTCCAAAAAGCATGTCAATACAAGTATTTTAACACTTGTAATTTATTCTTATTTAAATGAAATGAATCAAAGTTGAGTAAAATCATACTTTGTAATACATGATCAATCATAGAATTATAGAATAATAGAATATATTGAGTTGAAAGGCATTGCAAGGATCGTTAAAATCCAGTTTCTGTCCCTGTACAGGACAGACTCAAGAGTAACACCATATCCCTGAGAAGATTGTCCAAATGTTTTTTGAACTCTGGCAGTCATGGTGCTATGAGCGCTTCCCTGAGGAGTCTGTTCTAGTGCCCAACTGCCCTCTGGGTGAAGACTTTTTCCCTAGTATCTTAGCTAAAGCCACCTGACAGTTTCTTCCATTCCCTTGAGTTGCCAGTCACTGCAGAGAAGTGATCAGTGCCTGCTCCTCTGCTTCCCCTCATAAGGAAGTTACAGACTGATGAGGTCTCCCCTCAATGTCCTCTTCTCTAGCCTCAACAAAGTAAGTGACCTCAGTTGTTCTTCATACAGCTTCCCCTCTCGGCCCTTCATCATCTATGAAGCCCCCACTTTGAATGCTTTCTAACAGGTTTCTATTCTTACACTGTGGTGCCCTAAACTGCACAGTACTCGAGGTGAAGTCACACCAGTGTAGGGTAGAGAGAGAAATACAAAAGCATGACATATTTAGGAATCAATATAAAGCAACCTAAAGTGGAAGCTGTCTATCTTCCAATTTTCTTTCTTTTTTTTTTTTTTTTTTTTTTTTGTAAAACACCTTAGTATGTTTGCTATAACACTGTTAGATAATCTACTTTTGGAGTGCAACAGGCTTCTCTTGGCTTTTTATTTATTCAATAATACAAATAAAATTTTAAAATTGTGAATATATTTGCTTTAAAATGCATAGTTGTGCTTCAAGAGACACCTATTTTTTGCCAGTAAATACACATATTTTAGAGGCAAATATCAAGGATTTATGACTTGACATTGTGTAATACAGAACTATAGAACACAGTATATAAATTAGTTTTCCACAGTAGAGATTGGTGCATGTGTAAAAAATAAATGAATTATTAAACTTACATTTGAAATATGATGATTATACTAGTATGACTTGAATTAATTTGACAAGATAAATAATGAATTTACCAAAGTTCATTCCCAGTAAAATCACAACAATTTTGTTCTTCTCCCCTATTGTCACTGTCCAATTGGTTCTTTCTTCACAACCTTTCCTTATTCACCAGCTATTTCTTTGTCACTTATACTGTCTTTCTTATACCTTTCCTTTTTCATGTTTCTTAAAAAATCAGATTAAAGCTGAAGTTGTACTCCATTTAAGCTGCAAATTATTACTTTTGCATGCTATAAACAGTAACCATTATTCATTACTCATTCCCTCAAACATGTTTTTTCTACTATTTCTGAGCATATTCTTCTTCCTTTTCATAAATTTAGAAAAGCAGTACGTGAACTTGTAATCCCTAGGGATGTAAAAGTCCCATAAAAGATAATAAGTGTTATGAACAACTAACATTCTCAAGATCAGGCCCACTAAGCCTATGTAAGAATTACTTAATGCAATTTGTTGTCATTTTTCCTCATTACTTTCACACAATGTCTGGCACTGATTACCTACTAGAGATACCATAACAAACTCTTCATTTATTTGCTCTCTGTTCCCTGTCCTGTGGCTAATCGGGAGAACATTACACAAAGACTGATATTTGGAAGGTAATAGCAGTAGCACTGCACTGCTGAATTGGTGCATTTTAGAAACAATTACAGGAACATTACCATTGGCAGTGTTTTCAGAAAATGGTACAGTACATACACAGATAGTCTGTGGCCAAATTTTAGGAAGAAGATTGTTTGAAATTTTATAAAATGAAACTAAAGCTACCAAATGTTCAAAGAAAATAAATTGGAAGATTTCTATTTGAAGTTAATCTTTTGTTGACTTTTCTTAGGACTTGTTTTATCCTCGGTTTACTTGCTTGTGTTGCTTTCTTCTGGACTACTTTATACCAGCTGCAAAGATTCAAACGCAAAATTCTCCACTTGTTCATACATTATCTGTATGCTGTATGCTTTATTTCAACTATTGCCGCTGCTACTATCTATCCTTGTCATAAAATTATAAAATGGTTTGTGTTTTAAGGGACATTAAAGATCATTTAGTTCCAACCTCTCCACCATGGGCAGGGATGCTACCATTAGAACAGGTTACTAATTTTATTTTAGAGCTGTGAATGAGGGTGATTTTCACCAAAATTTGTATTAGTTCCTAGTAATAATTCATAACACTAAGGATGAGATTGCTTCTGTAGTTAAAAAAAAAAAAAACAAACAACAAAACAAAAGCAAAACAAAACAAAAAACAACAAAAAACCAAAACCAAACAGAAAAACACCCCCAAAAACTAAAACAAAACCAACAAACACACACAAAACCAACAGAAAAACAACCAACCAACCAAAAAAAAAAACCTTAAAACCCCCAGATCTCTGCTTCTACTATCACAAAGACAATACTGAAGATTATTTAAGTACAGTGCAAAGAATTACCCACTAATTTTTAATTTGCATGAACACAGTATAAGGGTTACATATACTTTATTGTCAAATGAGCCAAAGCTATTGAGTTACTATGGTTAATGAATTATCACACACCAGCTAAGCCCTAATAGCTGTCTGCCTGAATTATACCACTTCATTTCAGAAAGAATTTTCTTCATCTTAAAACACCGTTATATTGAGTCAGGGAGAAATAATACTGGGATGTGTTAAAGAAATCACTTTTTCCCACATGACCAAATAATTAATAAATTATGGCACAAGAAATCATTCTTGCACATTATTTTTATAAGGCAGATATGAGAAATTCTATGCTCTTAAACATCTAGAAAATCTATAGAAAAAGAACTTACAAAATAACAGGACAGAAATTTTCTGAGAAACAAATTTTGCATTCATCCAGTTAAATATTTTCCATGCAAGTAAATATGCTTTTAAACTTAACAGAACTGAAAAAATAAAAAGTGATCACTATAGAGATGGTACCATTAAATCAATATGTGCATTATATTTTTGTAACAACAGTAATACTAATTGACAAATTTCTATTGTGGAGTAACTTCGCCTAATAGTCATGAAATAGGTTCTTTATTTTTGGCATTCTTTCAAATGCACATTCTTTTAAAATAAGGAATGGTTTACAAACGTGTTGTTTCCCTCTTTCCTATGAATTAAAAATAATTATATAATATGTACCCCTTATCCTCTCTTTCACACAGGGAGAAAATCTTTCTGCTGAGCAATGATTTAGTAAGTGTAGGATTTCCAAAACCACAATGACATTTTACTTCATGCATGATTTATGAGTGCCAACACTTCAGGAAATCTTCTTAAGTTTCATAGTTTATATATTTTGATAGCATATGAATAATGCCCCCACTTTTTAAAATTAGTATTCCAGAAGACTATTACAACAGATGTAAACTGCTTCCAATTTAAAATTATTAAAATTATATATATTTTAAAATTTGTTAATTCTTTAATATTTGTATTTGCTGAAAACCCACAATATTAAATGAGACATTTTCTGTACTGTACTGTAAGAATATATTAAGAAATGGAGACAGATAATTCTAAGGTACTGAATCCATTCTTTGCCTCAACAAAGAGATGCAAAGGAAAACCTGACTCCTACAAGGTGTCCCTGGTCCTTGTGCTAAAAGGTAAGATTCAGGGAATAGATCTGCTAGCAGTGAATGAAGGGTGAGTGAAGGATCACTTCAGAGAACTTGGGCCATTTAAGTCCAGGGGATGGACACCTTACACCCAAAGGTGATGAGAGCTGGCCAGTGTCATTGAAAGGCAATTCTCATGTTTTGAAAAGTTATTTATATCAGGAGAATCTCCAGATAGTGAAGGAATGCAAATGTCGCAGCCATCTTCAAAAAACTTGAAGATAGTTGAGTCTTGTACACTCCCTGAGAAAATCAAGGAATGAGTCCTTTTGAAATTTCTGAGCATTTGAAAAAGAAAAAGCTGATTAGGAATATCCATCATGAACTTATCAAGAACAAATCATTCCTGAAAAACTCAATTGCTTTCTATGGTATGTCCAAATTTCTAGATAAGAGGAGAGCATTGGATGCCATTTTCTGAGTCTTTAGGAAGACTGTTTACACAACAGTCCCAACAGCATTCTTGAGTCCAGGTGGGGATGTTGTTTGGATGCATGGATAAACAGAAAGGAAAAGAAAAAAGGAAAAAAAAATATTTGAACTATTATACTCAGGGCAATGGTTAATGAGTGATACTCTACCTAAATGCTGGTAACAAGCAGGGTACGGCAGAGGTCTGTCATGGAACTGATCCCATTTGACTTCTTTACAAACAGTGAGAGGAGTGTCAATGTGCCCTTATCAAGTTTGTAGATGACACCAAACTGGTTGGTAGAGTAGTGTTAGACACCAGATCAGTTATTATTGTACCAGAATCACCTTGTGGGGGATGCATGTGTGTGCATGTCTCTGTGTGTGTGTGTGTGTGTGGAGATGGGGGGATGGGTCAAACCTCACAGGGATGGAGTGGCGTCATGTCCCTCATGGCAGAGCTTGGAGCCCACACAGGGAAGCCCCAGAGCAGCTGCCAGTCACAAACAGCCCAGGAAAAGTGTAACACCCCACACCTCCCAGAGCCCCCGACCCAGCTCTGATTGGCAGGGACAGTGAGAACACTGCCCTCCACCCTGGCCTGGGAGCCCAGAGTGGCTGGTGGGTCAGGGCCCCTGCCTGGTCTTTCACAAAGTTTCAGTGATAGCTATTGCTCCCTCTTTCTGCTTCTCTCATTCCTTGTTTCCTCTGCTTCTTTTTCTGTGCTCCTTTCTTGATGTTTTGGGCGGTTTGGAGCTGAGGAGATTGGATTTTATGTAAGTGTTGCAGATTAATTGAGTATTAACTTGAGTATTGTGGATTAATATGTGCTGAGTTGGTATTGCAGTGGAATATTTTGTCTAGCTTGTGTAGAGCCCTTTTTGAACCATTGCCAAGTTCCTTTATTTTCTCCACTAAATTAATAAAGAAACCCCTTGAGAACAAATCTGTGGCTTGTTCTCTTAAAGTTTTCTCAAGGTATTAACCTCACATCTGTGTGTATTAATGAAAAACTCCTAGCTGAGCCTGTGAACCCACCGCTCCAGGGCTGGAGTGTTGCAACTAGTCATTATACTTGAGGAGATGAGTGCCATCAAGGAGGATCTAGACTGGCTGGATTAGTGGATCAACAGAAGCCACAGGTTGTCCTCAGTGGGAGGTCTTTTACTGGGCAAGAGAGAATCCCTGGCAGCGTTATTAGGTAGGGTCTTATGGCTTGGGAAGCAGCTCTTCTCAAAAAGCCCCAGGCATCTTGCCAGACAGCAAGCTGGTCATGACCCAGCAGCATGTCCTGGCAGCAGGGAGACTCAAGATCCTCCTGTGTTGTATTAACAAAAGTGCAGCCAGTAAATCAAGTGAAATTATTGTTTTTCTTTAATCAGCTCTCATTAAACTGCATCTAGAATACCGTGTCTAATTTTTGCTTGCAAACAGAAAGAAGCCAGTAATGCAGACAGTACAGTGGAAAGTTATCCTGCTGGTCAGGGCACCTTGTGAGGTGAGGCTGATTCATTTTGGAGAAGGGATGACTATGGCAAAACCTCACAGAAACCAATTAACATCTATGGGGAGGTCATCGGGATAGGAAAATGTGTTTGCGGGGATTCCTGATGGGACATAGACAATAGGCATAAGTCAAAATAAGAAAGGTTCAGACTATATATAAAAACTTGTAATTAATAAGCACAGGCAAATAATGAGCTTAGTCACACATCAGTACAGTTTGTCTAGAGTTGGTGCAGTCTCCAGCCCTAACCATCCTTTTCTGACTTTATGGTTGACCCTGCCTTGAGCTAGAGGTGGGACTGACAGCCTCTCATGGTCTATCTCACCCCAAATTATTCTATGAGTCTTAAAACTTCCATGGAAAAGATTACAGGAAAATGCTGTAATGTTCAGTTTACTGTCAGAAACGAAAACTGTCCTTCAATTCTAGCACTACATAAAAGTACTTTCAAAGCTAGGAATGTACCAATAGGCCTTAACTGTCCTGAACAGCCTCACAGAGGATACCTTGTGTAAACCCAGACCAGGGCCTTCAATCCCAGCCCGTGTTTCTTTGTAGGTGAAATGTAGTTTCCTTATATATTGCCTTTTAATACAATTTTCATGGGCTGCAGGACAGCAGTATCCAAATACAATTTCAGATTCTTTACCAATGATTGCTACCTTATTCAGTGCATATGAAGAACTCTCACTTCAAATTCAGAGCAGCTTCATAAGTAGTGCAGAACAGAGATAAGGTTTAGCTTAATTCAAATAGCTTATGTTATATGAATAGGTTCCTTCACTTTTCTTCTCATAATTACCTCTGGCAATCAGGTATACAAAGAAAATGGCAGAATAAATGAGATTGCTCTTTTGCATATTTAAAAATCTTCCATCAAATGTGAATTATATTTGTCTAATGACCTAATAAAAAATTCAGTGTTTAAACTCTACTATCTTTCTTTATTTATCATAATCAACTGTTAATGTTTTGATAGAAAGATGCTCAATGAATTTGAAGTATACTATGCTTTGAATATAGAGCTGCTTAGAAGACAACCAAAGGACAATAACTGAAAGAAATAACTCAAAATTTTATGTCAGTAGAGAAGCCCCTATACACCACTCACATGGGGATCCAAACAGTAAGTGGGATGTGAGATAAAAACACAGCATGAACAGGCTCATTTTTACTGTGCCTATGACAGCATGGCTCTACATCTACCACACATTCTGCTACATCTACCACACTTGGATGTATCAAAGATAGTAATTTGAGATTAACTTTGAGTACACTGTCTTCAAAAAAATTAAACTTCCAGTGAAATACATTTGAAGACTTTAAATAAGGTCCAATACCACGGATGATGATAGTACATTTGGAATTCACTCATGCATTTACATAGGGTTTTTTTAAGAACAATAAAGTTTTGTTGTTTAATGGCTCATGAGGTTTGCAATGGCACTGAAGAGAACCACACACTTTCAGGAAGATGGATCTTTCATTCACTAGTGTAAGAAAGGAGTCACTGAAAACTCTGATAGTCAGTTTTATATATATGTATATATGTGAAGAGAAACAAAGGATGACATTTGCATTTATTATCTTAATCTGTCTTCACTGTTATTTTGCTCAGTTTAAGAAAAGGATGTCTAAAGCAAAGGGGAAAAAACCCAGCAATTTTTATGCTTATATTCCAATATCCATATTGTTAAATATTTTGAAATCCTTTTAAAATCTGAGCAATAGTGTCCTCATTGTTATGCTGGTCCAGAGTTTGTCTCTGTGCACAATGAAAAGAAAAAGCATTAATGACATTAGCCTTCAGAATTGTGAAGGAATATTTTCTTCTCTCAACTCCTGATGTTACTACCCAGAGACGTCTCAAAGAAACATACTCAAAGTCTCAGTAAAGAGGCAGGTTGTGGACCCTTTTGGAAGGAAAGTTGAGAGGACTGTAACTAGAGAAAAACATTTTTCTGAAGATTCATTTAAAGTCACACTGGACTCTCATTTGGTATTTCTCTTAAGACTTTTGAACAAGCCTAAAAAAAGTTATTCTCTGTTAATGGTACATCAGGTAGTAGGAGGAAATTATAAAGCTATATAGAACATATTTCAAAGTTGTATTATATGTCATTAAAAATAACCATCTAAAATGATTGGTATTATAATTCTCATTTGAGTTTAAAGACTGCCAAATGCAATATGTGTGATGTATGAAACAGTGCCTTCTAGCTGAAAAAAGCTAAGCAAATTTCCTACTGTGCTTAAAGCCATCAAAGCACTCTTTTCTAGCTGGCTTTGTAGTATTTCTGCTTGGGGAGGTTTGGCATCCTGTTCAAGTATGGGCAGCATATTTACTCTTCGACATCAAGTGTAGGGATTATTTCAGCCTGGTGACATTATAATCATCTGATTCCTATTGTACCTATTTCCAAGTTAGCATCACAGACATTTCTTTTAAATCAATGATTAGCTTCTGGGTTTTTTCCTCTTCCCCTTTTCTACTTTGCATGTAAATCTTCCTTACGTACACATCACATGGTACCTTAAAGAGGAAAGGCTGATTCTGACCCTTAAGTACACCTTTACTGAGTTTTTGGCTGCCTTTTTTTCTCAATAAAATAAAGTTCAAAATTGCTACCAAGAAAAAAAGAAGTATATTATCTATTTTCATTATTACAGTTTACTGTGTTTAAATTTCTTAAGCTCTTCTCCTTGCTACATCTTACCTTATAACTAAGCAAGTCTTGAGAGTAAACTACAGAGCAGAGAAATAAGAAACGTTCTTGTCTAACAAGTGTTGCAATGATAGTAATAGAAAGATATTTTAAGACAAAATGGCTACTTTGTTCAAAGTAGATTAAGTTCTTGTATGTTCTTTTCATGTTGCAGAACCAAAAATGGTGGAGCTTCCAGTGCAGAGCAGTAACCAAGCAGTTAAAGAATTCAAGATTTATCTTTGATCACCCCAAGTGAGATCATAAGAGGGAGCCAAGGACTAAAATTTGTCACATAGGAAATGCTGTTAACATGATGTAAAGATGCTATACAGAGCAATGTAGTTGGGTAAATTGGAAACAATTCAGTATATATATTGTTAGTAGTGTTGCAATTATTAAGGGTTACTGAATCCAGTAGTCCAATGTAAATGATGTTGCTGCAGCCACATGGGAAATTCCAAAAGATCACCAAAATATATTGTTAGGATATATCTGTAAGTGGGTCTCTTATAAGAGAGCTAATTTTCAGGAAAAAATTAGCATCTTTTAAAATACATAACAGAAAGTAAACTGAAATATTCGATCTCATAGTTGTACGAGAATCCCTCATCTTGAAGTTTGAAAGTTGCATGTAAACTCTACAGAATCTGGCCAATTGATGGTATTATTTTCTGTGAAAATAAACATTCCAGACTGCAGTTTAAAAAGTAATTTACATTATTTTATCCTGAATTTTAATGGCATAGCTTGAACATTTTGTCCACATAAGTCTTTTACAAGGGCTATTTGGAAAGATACTTAGTGAAATAAGTGCTTTTTTTCCCCCATTGAGAAGCATCTTTCAAAATTCCAGTAGGAAGTTGGCATTTAATTATTCTGAAATATGTGATTATATCATGATTTGACACACCATGAAATGCCACCTAGTAAAACTGTGAGATGGCACAGAATGATTTTAAACGGAAAGATAAAACCACTTTTGGTTTAATGCAGCAGATGTTGACAGATCTGTATTTTTGAAATGGTAGTTAACTGCTAGCATGCAATTCCCCCTGGTTTGGCTATCAAATATAAATATATACAGTGACAGGTCAGCCCACCTTTCTTTGCCTCTGACTGTTCTTTCTTATGAATGCACATTCACTTGTACACATAGTAGAGCAAAATTTCCTAAGTCAAGGCAATAGAATTAAAGTAGTATAATTTTGTTCTTCTCAATTTTATTATGAATTATACTCTACAGGGTGAATAAAACAAAACAAAACAAAACAAAACAAACAACAAACAAATGAACCAAACCCCCAAAACAAATCCCAAACGAGAAATGCTGTAGTACTGAAAAACAGAAAGGGTTTTTTGTAAGTAATTTTGACTTCAGCTACTCTAGTAGAGAAGCACTTCCCTTATGTTTTTTTCACTGTATTGACTTCATCATGCTATAATCTCCTCCGATATTTGTTGATATCCGAGGATATCATCAAATACATCACTTTCTTTTCTCCAGCCTGAAAGGCCAATCTGCTGACCAAACTCAGAAGGTATCCTACCTCCTTGCTTATACACCCTCACCCCGCAGTGACCTGCACTACATGGCTGCAATGGAAGAAAGATCAGTGGTAGAACCAAGGTAGTCAGTAATAGAAATTAACATAGAATTTAGATATAGTTTAATATAATTTAGATAGTACAAATGTAGTTATATCGTATAACTAGGACTAATACACCATAGAATGAGAGCTTACACTGCAAAGTAGTGCAGCCTCACAGCCACCCCTGAAGTGTGAATACAGGTTTGGTTTCCTTGAAAGGTATATTATGTCTTTCCCAAAGATTTTCATTTCTCCCTTACAACAAAAAACATTTGGTACATAACTGTATAAATATGAACCATATTTATTATCTAAAGGGTTGTAGTATCCAACCTACATATTGCACAGTGGATTGCTACAAAGGAAATATCCCGTAAAAAGAGTAATTTAGTAGTTTTTGAAACAAATGGGAGTGTCACTATTTAGCTCAAGACTTTAAATCTTCTGAAGAAATGCAATAAAAGTATAGATTCTCAGAGGTGTTTAACTCTCTTGTGTATGTGAAAATGATTTTTACAATTTCATTTAAATTTTGGTGGTTTTGAGACTAATAAAAACCAGTAAATATCAATTCTAACATCTGTGTAGAACTATGGTTTTTAGCCTCATCTTTTTCTTTTGTGCTTCAGTCACTGATAACCCCTTTAAAAGAGAGATAAGATAGATTGTGCCTTTGTAAAAATAATTTAGTTGCTTGTCAGTACTATTATTCTTAATCAGAGTTATAACTTATCTGTATAAAGTTATTCTCAGGGAGCATTGGTCAGGAAGGTTTTTTGTTGTTTTAAGTCACAGTGGTTAACTAATCTTCATCAATTTGTACTTCCAATGTTCACTTTGGTGTTCTGATTTCTACAATCTATTTTCTTCTCTAAGATTTTTTTAATGTTTTCTATGCGATTCAGCAAAGTTGGATTTTCATTTTCTGAAAATGTTTTTTAACATGACAAGAATACGAGACATTTTATTTGAGAAAATAGTAGTATTTTATTAGTAAACCAAGTAATATAGAATATAATCAGGGGGGTTTCACTTATTTTTCTGTCTGCCTTACTACTCTCACTCCATGGTCTCTCAGCACTTCAGAGATATTCACCCATTCTTTCAATATTTTTTTTTTCAAATAGTATGTAATTCTTCTTTAAAAAAAAAAAAATGCCCTTTTATAAAAGACTTTTTTCAAAATTTCTGAATCAATATAATTTTGGTTATGATTTCACTATAAATTTTTCTCTTAACCTTAAACTTTCAAAAAAAGTCCTGCCTGTTGCTACACTCTGTCATTTCATATACTGTGATGACATAGACTGACTACCTTTTAGAAGGCATTTGATTAGACTCAATTCTTACCTTGGTCATCTGATGAATTCCATATAATATACAAAAAAAAAATTAGTGCAATCCTAAGTTTTTAAAATGGAAGGTAGGAGATTGCGATAACTTTCCTAGAGAGGAAACAAACATAGGTAAAATAGCTGTATAAATTCCAAACCTACATAAGCCTGAGCTGTGTTTTACTTACATCCTAGAGACATGCCAATCATATCATCTAATACAATTTATTTCCTCAAATTGATTAGCCAGAGGAAAGTTAAACAAATGGAAGTATTTTGCAGATTCATTTTAGATGATTTGGAGGTGCATGACAGGATCCAGCTTTGAAGAACATTTATAAACTGTTTGATGGCCATTATCTACCACACATGACAGAATGTTTTGAGAAATTCTAAACAAAAGGCAAAATAAGAAATTAGTTTTAGTTCTATGGGAAGTTTCATTCATTTGAAGGTGGAAGGTGGAAGAAAAAAGAACGTGTTTCTAATTCTGTAAGGGACAGCATAGCCCACTATTTTGTTGGAATGTAGCTTATTATTATTTGAAGACTTCCTAACTATTCAACATGGTCTCAAGAAAATGCAGAATGTAACAGCCAATTCTACTGAATTTGTAAACCAAATAAATTGGTAGCTCAAACCAATCTGTAAAAGCATTATATAGGAGTTTTAGAAAATACAGCTGGTTCCTCATTAAGGTGAAAGTTTGTTTTTGGCATCAAATTAGAGCAGGATCCCACTTTTCTTTTTTTTTGTTTTTTTTTTTTTTTCCCCCAAGAGGTGTGCAGTGGAGCTTTAATACCTCTGTTTCATAGAATTAAAGGATGATTGAGGTTGGAAGAAGTGTCAAGAGGGCATCTTGTTCAATCCTCTGCTCAAGCAGGGTCATCTGGAGCAGCCTGCCCAAGACCACATCCAAATGTCTTTTGAATGTCTTCAAGGAGGGAACTTCTACAACCTCCCTGGGCAACCTGTGCTGGTGTTTGGTCATTCTCACAATTTCCTGATGTTTAAAGGGAACCTCTTGTGTTTCTGTTTGTGCCTGTTGCCTCTTGTCCTGTCACTGGACATCACTGAGTCCTCTGTCCTCTCTGCAAAATCCCTTTAGGAATTTACATACATTATAAGATCCCCAGAGCTTTCTCTTCTCCAGGCTGAACTGTCCCAGCTCTCCCAGCCTTTTAACATATGAGAGTCAATTAATCATCTTATAATGTTGACATACTTAGGACTTTTGTTTGATTCTAAACCATGGGAAAAACATATACACAAAGCCATCCAAATAAGTGAAGATCTTAGTTTGCCTCTGACTCTCAAGAGTGTCTACTGAAAATCCACCTTGTTAGACTGCATACAGTTTAAAATTTTCTGGAGCAATTAATACTGCTGAAAAATTCTGGAGCAATTAATACTGCTGAATTCAAGGAAAAGTACATATGATTATGATAAGTGTGTACAAGTGAGGCAGCACACTGGAATTTTACAGTGTTTCTAGGCTCTTTTATCTCTGTGTTGGTAACATATTTACAGTGCTTAGATGATAAAACCGTGTAGGCTATAATTTGGTTCACTAGAAAAGGTTCCACAGATGTGAAGATTTATTTATGAGTTTCCAGAGAGCACAATATCTTATTGAAATTCACATCAATAACATGTAAACAAACAAGCTCCAAAATACTGTTCATAATTGATTTAACTTATTTTAAAATAGTTAGATCAATATTTCTTTTTTGCCTGTACTTGTAATTTTCTCCCACTGTCTGATACAGTGATAATTGCAAGGATTCAAAGGTATGTTTCATGGAATCAAAAAGAAAATATACTATCAGGTTATTCATTATTTGCTTAACCTCTGGTACAGTGGAATCTAGGAAAGTGTTTAAGGGATAAACTGGTCAAGAATTCCCAAAATACACTCTGGAAAAAAATTGTCCTGACTTTTGTGTGAAGAATTTAACTCAAGAATAGGTCATGGTACCTCTAAATTTACTGATACAGGCATAGCCCTAAAAATGAACTCATCTCACCTATCCAAAATCATAATATTTAGAATATAACTATGTTATTTAAAATTTGCCTTTTCATGATCTGACTTTACACTTTCAGTTATTTAATCATGAACTCTAGACACTATTTTTAATGGGAAATGGAAAATTAAGTTTTTGCTTAATTATATGCTTTGTTTAACGAGTGCTTAAAACAGTGTTTAACAAACTCACCAACTCTTCTCAGATTGATGAAACTAAGCGAGTTAGAAACAATGAGATAAGCTTATCTCTAGTAATGTGTACATAAACTAAAAAATTTTTTAACTACCACAGAAGCTCAAGAAATCTATCATGTAAATATCGACACTGATTTTTTGTCTTTCAGATTCTCTTCGTAATTACAGTAAAGAACTCTTTCTGAGGAGAATTTAATCTGACATTTAATAAACTTTTATTTCATAATAAAAATGAATCATTGTGTAAAGGTGACACTTTTGGTCCTACGTATGAAAGAACTTCAAGTGCCTAGCTGTAACATGAAGATGATAAAGGGCTGGAACACCTTTCCTATGAAAATACTCTGAAAGAGTTGATTTTATTCAGTCTGAAGAAGAGAAGGCTTCAGGAAGACCTTATAACAGCTTTCTAATACCTAAAGAGGGCCTAAGAGAGAGCTGGAGAAGGACTTTAAAATGACAAATAGTGATAGGACAGAGGGGATTTGCTTTAAAGTGAGGGTGAGTTTAGATCAGCTATCAAGAAAAACTTCTTAACTTCTTTACTATGAGTGTGATGAGACAGTAAAACAAGTTGCCCAGGGATGTTGTGGATGTCCCATCACTGGAAGAGTCAAGGCCAGGTTGGATGACGCTCTGAGCAACCTGGTCTAATGAAAGGTGTCCTGCCCATGGGAGGCACGTTGGAACTAGATGGGTTTTAAGGTTATTTGCAACACAAAAAATTCTATGATTCAATGATACTATGATTATCTATCCTCTTTTTCTTTGTAGTTTTTGCTTCAATAAATGCAGTGTAAATGAATACAGAATCTGAATGCCTTTCTTACTGAGGTCATAATGAACACTAACACTGGTATATTGCTATAGTTTTAAACCTGATCTCTGGATTTAGTCAGCTGCATTCCTGATTGGTCTACAACAAAGTATGTCCATTGTAATGTGCTAGTAAGATGCAAGTTTATAAATAAAAAAAGTTAATGCATAAGATACTGTTTGATGGATTCACATCAAATACGCATTTTTTGCTGTTATGTTTTTTCCAATTACATGCTAAAAGAAAGTACTCTTCGTAGTAAGTTGTCCATATTTACTTGTTGTACTGAAGTTAAATTACTTAATTTGACCAACTATATGATGGTTATTTATAGATTTGAGCAGCTTTTAAGGATTCATTTATAAGTTGTGAATAATAACAGCCTTGTGAGAATTAGCTACAATATTGCTCTATGAATATGCATGCATTATTGTAATGTTCATCCTTCACAGGGCTTGAGAGGAGGAACGGTACAAATAAAGCACATAGTAAGTGCTAAATTCATAAAAGGTTATTTTTGCAATTTCTATGTAAATAGACTGCTCTCTGTGGAGAAAATGTGTGGAATGAGGATGGAAGAGGGAATGCAAACTATCTGTTCATGACTAGAGTCCTGGGGTCAAAGGCTTTTTAAAGTAATTACCTTCACAGTTTCAGGTCAGCAGTCAGCTCCTGGAGATGTTAATGAAAATATTCCCACATACTGGGAATCTGGTTGGAGGGATTTGCTCAAAATTGAGATGGATTTTAGATTAATAAATATAGATTTCATTAAATTTCATGGAATCGATTTGGATTTTTATTTCTTGGGGCTTTTTTATAGAATAAGACAGATGGTGCATAGCCAGGTTCAAATTTATGTAGGATTAAGAGGGTCTTAATTTACTCCTATGTGTGTGAATAAGGAGAGTGTAACTGTACAGGTGAAAAGTTGTCCCTGGAAGGACAATTAATTCTTTTTATATTAGCTATCACTAGATGACGTGATCACCAGAAAGTCTTGTCACAAATAAAAATTGTTCAAACTGGTTACTGTAAATTATACTGTTGCATTTAGGTGCATTTTCTTCCCTGTCCCTTCAATGTCATTCAACACTGAAGCTTTAAGGATCCTGATATTTATCAGCAATATAATCACTTTCAATTACTATGTGCTGAATCTCCTGAAATTACAGCTTCTCAGATTTTGACCCTGACATTGTAGCTGGAATTATCTCTCCTCATTTTTTGAAGTGAAATTGCAACTCTATGTTATTTGTGTTAAAATAATCAATTCAAAGTTTGCTTGGTTTCTTTAAAGTCCATTGCTCACTGGAAGTTTCAGTTCTTCCATAGGGCAGTCTATCTAACTTTTGTCTTCACAAAAAAATAATTTCTGGGTTACACTACTTCAGTCAGTCCTTCCTGGACTTCCTCCACATAGCAGTTTTTTGAAAATACCCATCTTTAAAGGGATGTACTACGCTGTATCAATGCCATGGGATAATCTATTTAAGCATATTTTATAATTGTGGCCATAACACACTACTATATAAGACTATTATGATGGATAAAGCTGAGGCTGTGTATAAGCTTCCAAACTTCAGTATATTTAATTCTAGCCATGTGATAAAGTTGCTCAGATGTATTTCTGAAAGACAGAAATGTCCATTAGCTATTTCTGTCCTATATTCAGAGTGCAGCAGGACTATGTTTATGTGGCTTCAAGAGACTTTTCGAGTTTCAGTGAGCAAAGAATTTGTTTCATGAATACAGGAGATTTAAAATCTGAAGGGTTGGAAGAGCTGTATTCAGTATTTTAAGAACTTTCTGGCAATATCTTTTAATCATGTGAAGTGACTTTTAAGAAGGCATGAAAGTACCAGAAGACTGGAAAATGAAAAAAATGACATTGAAATGTAGATGAGGGAATGAATTTAGTAAGTGCACGCTGAGTAGATCACCACTAATTGTAGTTAGCAAATGAGAAAGTTTAAATTTGTCAAAAGAAGTCATATGAACATGTAAGAGCCCAACATATAAGATACCTAAAACATCATTTGCAAACTCTCATTGACATTTATTTTTTATTTTTATTGTAGAGGAGAAGAGAGTTATAGTACTTGATTGGAAGTAGAAAAAAGGAGGAAGAAGACCAAACAAAATCATTGCTTTAACTGCACCACTGTGATATGTTTATGCTGGTGGGTCCTGAATATAATTGGTGTAAGAAATACTTGTGTGTAAAAAGGCTTAGCTAAATCTGAGAAGATGGTCAACAGTTTTGCAGATTTTGGTAAATGATATGGACAGTACAATGGTAGATAAAATACCCTGTTGAAAATGGCAAGGCCACTCATAAACTGTGCTAGAACAGAACCTTGCAAAAAAAACCAAAAGCAGCATCTGGACAAATCTGTGTTTGTATGTTAATAATTGTCCTGTTTTGTTTTGTTTTAATAATGAAGATGTTATTGAGAAATTATTCCAGGAAAAAATTCCATTGTCCAGAAATGGAATGGAGATGAAATTAAGACCACATTGAATTAGTTGGAATGTCAATGTTTTTCTTTTACTTTATTCTGAAAATAAATGCTTCTGGATACTGTCATATAAAAGAGGCCTAACCAGAAACCACTGGTTTGAATCACAGTGAACCTCCATTGTCTTATTCCTAGGGTAATCTTTTCCCTGCCTTGGACCAGTGTTCTTATTCCCTAATTATCCTTCCTTGTCTTCTGCTACTTTCCTCATTGTCAGTCTGGTACATTGAGAAAGAGAAAATAAACAATAAATACACTTAAAAAATAAGATTACACAATACATTTTTTTACTACTACTCTTGCTGTCCCCAAATATTGCAGTTGACATGCTAATTTAAGGGAATAAAGCAAAACCAAATACAGGCACTTCCCTCTACCAGTCCTACAGGATAGTTACAGTATGCATCTGTGAGGCCATATGGATTTTCTTTTTTCATTAGTTACATGCTATGAACTCAAAAACCTGTAAGTATGTCTGACAAAAAGTTTATATAATATACGTAGATAAAATAGCAGGCGTCACACAAGACATAGCTAATAGCTGTAAAACTACACTGTATATTAAAATGGCATTCAGTATAGGTAAATATGAATTATATTGAAACCAAAACTAAAAAAATAGTAAAAATCAGAGGAAAATATTTTGCTGATTTAAGTCCACTTGATAGTTCAGGTTACTTCCTAGGCAGAAACAGATTGCACTAATACAGTGAACAAAAGTACTATTGCTAAGCTTGTCACAGCCATTTATCATATTCAACCATCTGCAAACCATTTAGCCATCTGCCTCTCCAGGTCCATGAATTTAAAAAATGGAAACACAGTAATATAAACATTTAATGAAGTTAAATATCTCGAGGAAAAAGTATGCATCAGATATAGAGTATCTGTTTGTTTTAGTTTGGAGTTGTTTATTTTTAAAGAGAATTTCTAGAATACATAGAGTACAAGTCCTGAAGTAATTCTGCTAGAACTAGCCCAGTGACAACAGAAGCAGTGCCTCAGGCTCAGACTGAACTTAGGGTTAGGGTTTGGATTCAGAGAAAAACAGAGCTACATGTGCTGTAGAATTGACAAGGCACTATTAAACGGAACTACAGGCTTCAAAACAGCCCTGGCCATGTGAGATTCTTCGCTAGACCGTGGCTGGGAGCCTTGACTAAAGCACAAGAGACATATTCAGGGCTTGAGTTAGGGTTGAGAGAAAAAGAAAGCCTCTCTTTTTCTTCTTCTGAGTCCTCTTAGGTAACTTTCTGACATCTTTATTAATACTAGTGCCATACTATCTGCAATTCTGTGACCTTGCTTTTTATTTATTTACGTAGTATTTTCCAGCATGGCAACACTTTTGCTATTGAGTGCCTATGTTGTTAGTCTCATATGGCTTTTCCTTATTCTCATGCGCTCACACACTTAGATTTTGTTGTTTAATGTGATGCATGGGAAGTACAGAATCACAGAGCATCAAAGAATCACAGAATATGTTGAGTTGGAAAGGAGCCACAAGGTGCAACCCTTAGCCCCACACAGGACCATCCCCAAGAGTCACACCATGTGCCTGAGAGTATCATCCAGAGGTCTCTTGAACTCTATCAGGCTTGGTGCTGTGACCACTTCACTGGGGAGCCTGTTCAGTACCCAATCACGCTCTGCGGGAAGAACCTTTTTCTAATATCCCATCTAAACCTGCCCCGACACCACTTGTCCTGTCTCTGGTCACCATAGAGAAGATATCAGTGCCTGTCCCTCATGTTCCCCTCATGAGGAAGCTGTAGACTGCATTGAGGTCTCCCCTCAGTCTCCTCTTCTCCAGGCTGAACAGATCAAGCAACCTCAGTCAGCCCTCATATGGCTTCACCTTAAGGCCCTTCACTGCCCTCTTTGGGGCAATCTTTGATAGTTTAATATCTTTCTTATATTGCATTGCCCAAAACTACCCACAATATTCAAGGTGGGGTCACCCCAGTACAGAACAAAGCAGGACAACACTCTCCTCGACCAGCTGGTCATGCTTTTCCTGATTCCCCCAAGGACACAGTTATCCCTCCCGGCTGCCAGGGCACTGCTGTCTCATATTCAACTGGCCGTCAACCAGGACCCCCAGGT
This sequence comes from Anabacerthia variegaticeps, assembly GCA_035583185.1. NCBI lineage: Eukaryota > Metazoa > Chordata > Aves > Passeriformes > Furnariidae > Anabacerthia > Anabacerthia variegaticeps. The sequence continues at coordinate 134,631,345 of JAWWEW010000078.1, forward strand.
CCCTTTCCTGGCACTGCTTTCCAGCATCTCTGGTGAGAACTCGCAGTGGTGAATTCTCATCTAGGACCATGTTTCTCCTCTTCCAAACATGCCACCTGGGAAGAGTTTTTCCTTTTCCATTTTCTGTCTCCCTGTCTCTCTCTCACCCCCTCTCTCTCTTAATTTTTGGATTTGTCTTTTTGGTTTATTTTTGTTTGGTTAGTTGGTTTAGTTGTTTGGTTTTCTTTTATTTGTTTGGGCTTTGTTTGTGGGTTTGTTTTGTTGTTTTTTTGGTTTTTTGTTTGTTTTGTGGCTTTTTTTGTGGTTTTTGGTTTGGTTTTTTTTTTTTTTTTTTTTTTTGCTTTTGGAGTACATTTTATCATCCAGTTGATGTATGCTATTGACTAGTCTCCACTAACAGAATTCTTCATGCAAGCCTATTATAGTCTCTTTGTGTTGTAGAAGAGAAATAGTCTTGGTGAACATTTTCCTCTGGGCAGTAATTAGGTGTTTTCTAAAGGTCATCAAAAAAGTTAGAGTCACGGTTTACAGAAAGCAAAACAATAGAGTGAGTTGGAGAGAGGACAAAATTGTGTTTTCAAAGGAAAGCTTTGAAAGTTTTTCTGAAGTTTTAAGCATTACTTCCCATGAATATAATTTTTTTTATGCTTATTTTTTCCTTACTTTTGGCCAGCGCAAGGGCTTAATTTTTTGTTTTCCCAAGGTTTGTATCAGTTTTTATGCTCTTTAGATAACTGTTTTATAAACTCGGTGTCTGCGATCTCGGGGAGAAATAGTATTGCATTCATTACAGGGTCTTCTAAAACCTTTCTCTTTGTGATCTACAATGGCCTAATTGAAAATCTATTAAAATCATTAGAAATACAGTATTGATTTTACAAGTGTATGTATAATTTTCTATGCAAACTATTAATGCAGGATCATCAAAACATGGAGTCATATAATAGCCTGGGTTGTTAGGGACCTTAAAGATCATATAATTTCAACCTTCTTCCTATGGATAGGGACACCTTTCACTAGTTGCTCAGAGCACCCTACAGCCAGGTCTTGAATGCTTCCAGGGATGGGACATCCAGAGTTTCTCTGGGAAACAGGTTTCAGTGCCTCACCACCCTCACAATGAAAAATTTATTCCTAATAGCTAATCTAAACCTACTCTCTTCCAGTCTGAAGCCATTCCCCCTTGTCCTGTCACTACATAATCTTGTAGTAAGTCCCTCTCCAGTCTTCTTGTAGGCTCCCTTCAGGTATTGGAAGGCTACAATTAGGTCATGATTAAGCTTTTTCTTTTCCAGGCTCAATAGACCTAATTCTCTCAGCCTTTCCTTGAATGAGAAGGGTTCCATCCCTCTAATCATCTTGGTGGCCCTCCTCTGCACTTGGTCAAATAGGGCCATGCCCCTCCCGTGCTGGTGACCCCAGAGCTGCATGCAGCACTTCCAGTGGGGTTTCACCAGAGTGGAGCAGAGGAGGAAAATCCCTGGCCCTTCTGGTCATAGTTTTGATGCAGCCCAGGATATGTTTGTCTTTCTGGGCTGTAAGTGCTCATTGCCAGCTCATATCCATCAGCACCTCCAAGTCCTTCTCAGCCTTCTCAGCAAGGGCTGCTGTTGATCTGTTCATGCCCCAGCCTTTGCTGATACAGGGGGTTGCTCCAGCCCAGGTGCAGCACCTTGCATTTGGTCTTATTAAACCTCATGAAATTCCCATGGGCCCACTTCTCAAGCTTGTCCAGATCCAACTGGATGGAGTCCCGTCATTCAGGTGTGACAACTGTACCCCTCAGCTTGGTGTCATCTGCAGATTTGCTAAGAGTACACTGGATCCCTGCCTATTGCATTAAAGAGGATATTAACAATGGTACCAGCATGGATCCCTGAGGGACACCTCTTGTCAGTGATGTCCATCGGGACTCTGAGCCAATCAATTTCTTATCCATCTAACAGTCCACCCATTAAATCCATCTCTCTTCAATTTAGAGAGAAGGATGCTATTGGGGACTGTGTCAAAGACTTTACAGAAATGCAGGTAAATGACACCTGTACCCCTTCCCTTGCCCACTGATGTAGTGACTCCACCATAGAAGGCACTAGGTTGTTCAGGCAGGACCTGCCCTTGGTGAATCCCTGCTAGCTGTCTCAAATCACCTCCCTGTCTATCATGTGCCTTAGCATAGCTTCTAGCCACACAACACAAAGTCTATTAAAATGCCACCTCACAGGTGTTTTTATTTTTTTTTTCATATTTAGAGAAATACCAATTTACAATAGTCATGACAAGTTCTATTTTCTCATTTCCTTTTCTTTTATAAGGTTGAAATTACAATACACTTTCTTAAAGACCTTGTTAAATACTAGCATGGTGTATTTGGAATTTCCCTGCAAAAAGGTCTAGCAGCAAGAAGGTCTTATTGCATTTATATTCAGACCTTTGAAGAAAGTCCACTACTTGGAGAATATCAGCATAGTGTAAGGCTTTTTTTGCTTATCTTCATGGACAGCATGTTTCAGTTTTTTCTTCTGTAACCAGAATCTTACAGGAGTTATCTAAAATGAAACAAACTAGTAAATCAAAGACCATAATAATGTTCTTAATGGAAACTTATAGCATCCTGTTCTTTTCTGTCTTTATCAACAATGACTCAAACTATTGGATTATTTTTAGGGACAAGGTCACCTCTTCCACACAGCAGTATAGATCCCTACTGAAATAACTGAAGTCAAGACAATTACACCTTTTTTAATCAAGAGGTATTTATAATCAGAATTAAGTTCTCCTGCATATAAAATAAAGATTAGCTAATGGAAAGACTGCTTGGCAATATGCAGAATAGTGACATCTTGAAGAATTTATTACATCTTTATCAGAAATTTATCAGGACCTTTAAAGCTTTGAATTATAAAATCTAGCAAAGGGTAAAATATCTTGATTCTACAAATACTCTATGGAAGTTTTGTCAAAAGCTAATTTGGTTATGCAAACGAATAAATTACAAGTCTGAAAAATGAATTTTCAGTTTTTAAATGCAAGTTTTGGATTCAGCTACATTACAGGAGAATGTACGACAGGTCTTGTGGTATATCATAATATAATCTACACAGTCTTTGCATTAATTCCTCATTAAATTTGGTGAGAATCTTCTACTTCAAAAAGACTTATGCCATTTTACCTATCTAACAATAGAACTATATTCCAGAATAACTGTATTCTTATTTCTTAGAAAAATAAGTGAGCATTTAGCTTTTGGTGTAATAACTGTATAAAATTTACCCAAATGCTTTTGAGATTGACATTCATCTGGAATTTTTGCATTGTTATTTTTCATTTGTTTTGTGAATCAACACTTTATAATCAATTTAATTAACTATTTTGCTAAATGCTAAATTCTGTTAGAAGTAGTTTAGTTTACTTAGTTGCTAATAAATTGTTTGTCTTACAAATGTGTATTGCAAGGGAAATATTTAGCAAGTAATAGAGCTATAATTAGTTGATTCAGTCATTATGTGTGAGTAGAGAATAATAAAATTCCAAGTCCATTGCACACCAGTACACAATGCAAGATGAGGTTAATTACTGGTCATGTTGCTGCAACGTAACTTATTTTCATTTTAATTTATTTATTAAAACATTCAAGGTGTCATAAAACATCCACTAAACAATGTACCTACAATAAGCATATTAATCTGCTTTCAAAAAATGAAGGATCATTTAGTCATGGCAGAGAAATTTAATTTGGTTAGTTTAGTGATGTGACAATTTGAAACACTTTTTTGATGAAATTGTTTGATGCTGTTAATCCATTCATTCACTGAACAGATTATATTGAGATTATTTATAAAGAGCAATATGTAAAAGACTGTTATGCATTAGTCATACATGAAGGTTTGGTGAGCTTTGCAACTTCTGCGGTCATGAAGTCCTTTGTTTAAACAAGACTGCAGTTTGAACTCATTACAAAATCACTGTTTCTTATTCAGTCTTAAGTCACTGGGAAACTCCACATTACTATTTCCTCTGATAATTCCAACTCACCACTGTTGAGAATAAGATTTTCCACTCTCTAGGGATGTCACTCAATAGGGATGACCTTTGTTTTAATAGTATGTAATAAGTTAGGTTTGTTTCACCCTGTTAGCAAGCTGTCACATTATTTATTACCAAAGAAATCTATGTCATGTGTGCAGCCTTTATTGGATATTTAATATAATTTTTAACTAACAAATTAAATATTACAGGATGCTGTATCTAAATCTATTCTTGTTTAGATTCTTAATTCTCTGCTTCCACAAGTTAGTTCAGTAAAGCACAGAATGCTATGGATACATCTCAAAAATGGCAGAGGAAACCTTAGTTTTCTCTGAGGAGATTCTCTATTATGAAAGATGAGCACATTTACCTGAAATTGTTATCTCTGTTGTATAACACAAAATTTTTAGTTCAGATTATTCACAGCTAGGGTGTCCCTTCTTCTGAATTCACCAGTAAAAAACAAAACTAACAGAAATTAACTCACTGAACCATTTGTTTTAGAATGACCAGTGGTTTCATAGCTTGTTTAAGGAAGGTCAGGAAAAAAAAAATATTGGTAAAACTATCATAGAAATTTTAAAAAAAAAAAAAAGCTATTATTTTATTATTTTAAGAAATTTTGTTCCTGGAACTTGCATTATCTGTACAGACAGCAGATGATCCAGCATTGTGGTGTTTTGACAGCTGTTCTGCGTGAATTCGCATGCTTTGCTCTACATATAAACTACTCACCAATCCTAGACATTCATTTACATAAAACTGGCTAATAACTTCGTCATCTATTTAAGCAAATGTTTAATAATAATAGTGATAATAATAGTAACAATAACAACAATTGTAATGAGGCAATGTTGAAGGGATTCATCATGATAACCAAATATTCTAAAACTCTCCAAACGAAATAAAATAGTCTGTAATCCACTTCTTAGCACTGTAACCATGCCTGACCATGGTCAGTCACTTTGGTCTGAAAAATACAGGCATGGGGTGGGGGTCTGGAAAGGAACAGTGTTGTTCTCTCTCCATTTTTGGCAGAAAAAACTGTTTAATGTACCACCATTAGCATTCTAATACATATGGGACAGAAAACAATAAAAAATTCAAATTTCCCTGAAGAAACAAAGTATTTTGCTAAGTACTTTCCCTGTCCAATAATCAATTTCTTTGCTTTCCCCTCTCTTGTCTCCAGTTTGTCAGTTTTTCAGGTGTGATCCAGAAATGAACGCAGCATGTGCTGAATCAACATGAGGAATTACAGTTCTTTTAACCAGGGTGGGACATTTGTTCATGCAACTAGAACTTCATGACTTTCTACAGCAGACATTGTGTTTGTTTATCTTCTTTTTTTGTAGAGACAAAAAGCATCTGTCCATCCTCTCTGAACCTTTTAGTTTTTCCTCTCATCTAATAAAGCACTGTGAGTGGTCTGCATCATTCTTCCCTTGCCACCAAGGAAGAAGTCAATAGGAGCAGAGATGCAGTCATGAAAGTTCAGAGCTTGCAGGATCACACCTACATGAAGCAAAAGAAAAGATCTGTCTTCTCAGAAAAGGTTACTCTGTGAAAGAAGATAAAAAAAAAAATAACCCCAAACCCACAAAACCAAAATACCGACCACCACTACAAAAAAAACCCTCAAAAACCTCCACAGCCTTCTGTCTCATAAGCTAAAGCTGTGGTAATGGTTAACCATGAATCTTTAAATCTTTTCTATACAAAGAAATTTATACTTCCATTATTTTTTTCACTTTTCTGAAAGAAGAATTTGTTTTGTTCAAAATGCTGCAATTCTGGTGTTAAATAAAAAAAAAAAAAGAAGATAGAATATTGGACAAAAGACAATGTATTCTTTGAACTGTGTGTTCTGTGTGTTCTCTGGTCATTTCCCTACTTAGAGACCATTAGCAAAGTGTAATGCAGAATGGAAACTTCCAAAATTCTGCATACCACATAAGCCTTTGCTGTATGCATATGGAGACTTTCCAGGAAAGCCTTTGTCCCCATGCTATCTACCCACTGGGCCACGGGAATTAACTGCAAGAACTGATAGAAGTGTTCCATCCACATTGCAAGTAAGGTATGGGTGGGCTTTCCCTGCTGAGAGATATCAGGGACTCATGATTTCCACCTGATGATTCTTCAGCTGTTCTTCAGTGGGGAGATCTGCCAAGAGGTGCATTTGGCTTGGAGCAGAATCAAACAATCAAACAGCCATTTAAGCACAGACTGTGCGTTTTCTAAAGTGGTGTAGATGTAGGCTGCAAGCTAAAGAGCAATTGGTGAAATATCAGCTTTCTGTCAGGGACACAAGAAACTCAAGTGCAAATAGAGAACAGGAAAAAGCAACATCATTAGTCAATAGTATGTGTTTTTTGATTCTTTCAGACCTTTAAATGCAGTAGTTTAACTGCATCTAATTTGTTTCTAATTCAATTTGATGTAACTACTCCTAGTAAAAATCTTACACTCTTTCCTAACTTGTAGGCTCTAAAATGTGGTAAAGTGACTGTGGCTGGTTTATCTTCCTGATGGCAGCAACAAGTAAATTTATGTTCCACCTGCACTGATATCAAACATATTTCCCTACACATAATGAGTGCCAAAGTTAAATCAGACAAGGACATCTTCTTCAGACTCTTTGATTTTACTGTGTCTGATGGGGCCTAAGAGAATTATAGAGTCAAAAGTTCATAGAATGGTTTCTATTAGAAGGAACCTTAAAGATCATCTAGTTCCAACCCCTCTGACCTGAGCAGGGACACCATTAACTAGACCAGGTTGCCCAGAGCCCCATGCAGCCTGGCCTTGAACACTTCCAGGGATGAGGCATCCACAACTTCTCTGAGCAAATTGTTACAGCAAAGAAGAGATATGTCAATTTTTTTAACGATTCTATGCATAATAACTCACGTTCTTATTTCAAACCTTCCTCACTTAGGCCTTACACTGTGTACAGAATGAATAATGTTATGCAAAGAGAAAAATAATCAAATAACCATGTATTTGCCTTAGCTTCTGTGAACATCAAGGCACTTACTAGTCATACTTCACTCTTGTAATCTTTTAGCACTAATTATAACATGTCACTAGAGATATTGGGTGCTTTTACTGCTGTTATGGATCAATATATAGCAAATATACTGTAATTTGAAGAAATAAATGTGGATTCACTACTCATAAAATTGACTTAGCCACAAAAGTAAAAACATATATGAGTATATATGTAAATCACATATTATTTAAATAAAATATGTATTAGACTATATGCAAAAGATAACCTACATATTGCATTCCTATCTTATTTAATGTAGTATAGTAGCTATAAGTAATGTATTTATATTGTATATATTGTATATTGTATATATTTTGGCTTTCCATTAAAAAGAATATGGAAAATCTCATCACCACTGGCTTGATTTTATATGTGTGCATGGATATATATGGTTTATTATTTATTATATAGTATCTATATACAGTGTATATACATACATATACCAAGCATATATAAATATATATTCACCAGTATCTTCTGGACATGCTTAGGAATGATATCAGACATCTGCCCTAACTGGTTCCTCAACTAGCAGCTCTTTATCTTCCTTAATTGCTTTTGTCACTTTACATTATTCTCTGAAGCCCATGGCTGTGGTGTTGCCTGTTCTCATGAATTTTTCTTGTGCTATTTAATCTCTTTCTCAGGGAGAAATAGACAGCTCATCTTAGCTCATTCACATGTGGTATCAGTTTTTTTATTGACAGGAAAGCTCCATACACCAGGCCAAATATATTAATTTTGCTTTTCCATAATGACAAAATCCACCGTGGTCTTCTTTTAAATTACAAACATGACTGATGTTGCACAACTAGTCTTTATTAGATGTGGTTAATCTATATAACATTTATGTGGTTTCAATATCCAGGGAAGATAAAAAAAGGGGGAAAACACAGTTACTTTATCGGGAACATGCTTTATTTAGTCTGTTTTACATCTAATATAGGTCCTTGTTCATCTTTAGCAATCTTACGGGCATTGTAAAAGCAGCAGTAGTAAGCGTAATGGCAGCTTCTCAGTAATTTTCTTTTGTCCATCTCTTTAGAGATAAGTAGTGTACTCTACATAATATTGACAGCAACATACTGTCATGACTATGTATGTAAGAATGTATTTTACAAATAAAATAAGAAGTATAAATTTACAAGTGTCAAAATATTTTACACTAATGTTTTTCAAGGTAAAATATATTTATTAATTTTACCTTAAGAAAAATAAAGCCCAGAAATGTTATCAAAAAGCATATAAACCATATTTTTAATAGGTCATTAAAACAAGATTGAACCAGTTCACTACAGTTTTCTAATTTCTTATCCATGCAAGTTGCTCTTCTAAACTTTATTTTTTGATCAAGCAGGTAAGAAATAACACAACAGATAAGACATGGAGGGACAGAAACTTCTGCCAAGAAATTACCATAGGTGGAGTAAACAGGTTAGGTTGCTCTATGGGCCTGGAAGATAAAGTCATATCAGTCTGAAATTGTTCTGATTTCAGAATCACAGGTCAAACATGACACCACTCAGCTTATTAACACAGAACATCAATCTATTTATATATATATATATATATTATTTTCCAATGGGTTTTCAGGTTTTTAAGACCACATTTCTGAATAAAGTAATAATTAGGGACTCTACTCAAATTCCTACTGGTCCACTCTTTGTGGGCTAGCCGTAAATGTGATTCCCCATGGATATGTAAATTCTTTAGAGAGAAGTCTGTTCTTCACAGGTTGAAGGGGTTGTTTTTATTTCTTATTTCCCAGTTTTGAATTCGAGCACTTCACTGACTAAAGTCTTGTCACTGCTCAATGTTCTAAAATGAAAAAGCAGAATGTCTTTCAAAAACCACCACAGAAGACATTGAGCGTTCAGATATAATCTGTCAGACAGGACAGTCTTCCTTGAACTTCTGTGATGATCAAAGAATGTCTTGGGTTGGATGGGGTCTTAAAGATAATTTTGTTTCCGCCTCCTGCAGGGAAGGTTTCAGGCAGGGAAATTCGACTAGAGGAGGTTACTTAGAGCCTCCATCCAGCCTGGTCTTGAACACCTCCAGGGACTGGGAGTCCACAATCTCTCTGGGCAATCTGTTCCAATGCCTCACCACCCTCACAGTAAAGACTTTCTTCCTAATATCTAATCAAAACCTACCATGCTGCTTAAGGCCATTGTCCCTTGTCCAATATGCCCTTGTGAAAAAGGTCCCTTCCCAGACCTTTTAGGAGCTAGAAGGCTGCTATAAGGTCTCCCCAAAGCCTCCTCTTTTTCAGGCTATCAGCCTGCCTTCACATGAGATGTGTTGCAAAACTGTGATCTCGTTGTTCCCATAGGCTGCAATTCTTCACAAACTGTCCAGTGTGGTTCTCTTCCATGGGGTGCAGCCTGTGAAGCCTGATGATTAACAGCTAAACAGCACTACCAGCTATAAATTCAACCTAGCATATTCCTATAAAGTCTGTCATTATCTTGAACCTTTTGAGCCCCATGTTGGGTACCAAAAAAGGATGTCATGGCTCAACTCCAACTGGCAACTAAGCACCACACAGTCATTTGCTTAATCCCCAATCAATGTGGTCATGGAGAGAAGTGGAAGAATAAAAGGGGGGAGAAAAACCCTGGTGGGTGGGGATAAAGGCAGTTTAGTAGGTAACACAAAAGCCAAGCATGCAAGCAAAGTGAAACAAAGAATTCATTCACCACTTCTCACGGGCAGGCAGGTGTTCAGGCATCTCCAGGAAAGCAGCGCTCCATCACACAGAAGGGTTACTCGGAAAGAAAAATACTATCACCCCAAACATCTCCCCCCTCCTTCTTCTTCCCCCAGTTTTGTGTGCTAAGCAGGATACCATATGATCTGGAATATCCCTTAGGTCAGTTTCACAGAATATTCTCAATTGGAAGGGACCCACAAGGATCATCAAATCCAACTCTTAAACGAATGACCCATAAGGGGATCAAACCCATGATTTTGGTGTTATCAGCACCATGCTCTAGCCAATCAAGCTAATCTCAGGGTTGTTAGTTGGGATCAGCTGTCCCAGCCATGTCCCCACCCACCTTCTTGTGTACCCTCAGCCTCCCTGGTGGGGTGGTTGAGAAGCAGAAAAGACCTTGACACTGTGTAAGCACTGCTCATCAATAACAAAACCTTCCCAATATTATCATCACTACTTTCAGTACACATCCAAACACAGGTCCACACCAGCTACTGTGAAGAAAAGAGACCTACCCCAGGCAAAACCAGAATGAGAACATTATTGGAAAAGCTTATTATATAATTCTTTTGCCCCTACATAGAATCTTATTTCTTAGGAATACAGATTATGTTTTCAGCACTAGGTAATTGAGATCCAAGTTCACTTTCGTAAACATTATGTGTATTCTTAGAAATATGTACATACAGCTGGGGCATAAAATTCTGGACGCTAGTTAATGTGGTTTTTACCTCAAAATGGATGTGCAGCTCCTTTGTTGGAAGTCGCCCTCTCTTCAGCCTGTTTTGCTGCTAGGGCACTTTCTACAATACACTTTATACAAAATGAGTTTTGACTTAATCAGGTTAATCTGGCTGATTTGGCATGAATTGGTATGCAGCAAAGTACGGAGCACTGACAAATATTAAGTGTATACTTACTATAATATATGCCTTCAACATTCACAGTTTTTCTTAAAATGACGGGACCTACATTTCAGAACTATTACTACACTCACTCCTGGTTTAGCAAGTCATGATATTATGCTGCCTTAGTTTCAGAAAGAAGAAGATAATAAATGGGAACACAGCTACTTCACTGAGTTTTGTTTTTTTTTGTTTTTTTTTTTTTTTTTTTTGTGTAATCAAATGTTCATTTAATATTGGTCCTACTTAATACGCGGCATTAAAAATTCTTATTTATTTTACTAGATAAGGAAACCAAATTATGAATGATTTTTTGACTGTCTTAGCTGTTACTTAGGACATCAGTACATAGTAGATGAGGAAGAAAATGATCAGACAGTGGAAGACAGTCTGGAAGTAAAGATAACACCAACTTAATGAAGAAATGGCAGGGCTTCATTTGTTTCAAAACTGCTAGCTGGAATCACACAAAGATTTTGGAAAATAGTTATACAGAGCAAGAATCTTAAAATCCAATTGCATTCCTACACATTATATCATGCTTGCTTCGTGTGAACTCTCTCTTGTGCAAGAATTAATTATTTCGTAGAGAAAGATATAAAAGGCAGTGAAGAGTAACATGTTTATTTGCTAACCAGTAATACAGATCACCAGAAAACAAACTCTGTGCACCTTTGCCCACCATTTCTGACTGAACTTTTGGCAACCAAATCAAAATTAAATCATAGAAACTCAAAGAAATGAAAAGAAATTTGGGTGCTTAGAGAGATAATAAATAGATTTTCTGATGTATTGTGAAAGGCTAGTAGGATTATCAGCAAAGTGTGTTAAAGGAGCTCTGGAACTTGGTTGCAGAATTTACCATTTCTTTAGTGATCATCCAGATACCATGTACCTATATCAAGCTTCACTAGAAATCTGAAATCATAAAATATTTTCATAAATTAGTCTAACACAGATTGTAGGGCTTTAATAAAACAAATGAGACACGACAAGGACAATGCAACACACATGGAATTTCCCATTGTGGAACAGATGTTCTTTTATAGAAAGATCATGGGCAGAAACACACACACCAAAAATTAAAAAAAAAAAAAAAAATTAAAAAAATATTTATTCCATTACAAGACATCTATGCCTAACTGAGATAATATAGTAGCTAAGTAGTAGATAGGGACTTACAACTGAATCTCCACACTGGAATACAGTTCTACAGATGTCTTAGGGCCGTGATATCCAAGATTTTAAATGTCACAAACTTCACTAATATTGGAAAAAATTAGGAATACTTCATAACACTTCAGCTGACTGCATTAATGGGTTAAGATACAAACTTTTAAGGCATGGAAAATAAAAACTGTCTTTCACCTAGATTAATAGCTTAATGACTTGGCTATAGACTCACTTTGTTTCCCAATAGCTCTCTATAAGAAGCTGGAATATTTGTAGCCATTAAACCACTTCCTTGACAATAACAGCTTGTTCTACTTTAGTCAAGGAATTCTTCTAGAATAAGATGTCTACATATTAATTCCAGCTCTGGTCCACAAACTGAAGTAAAATAAGTAATTTTTAGCTCAATTTTATGATGATTCTGAGAAATTCTACCAGAACTGCTATTTTGGTGAGTTTAGTTGATACTATGTGGTTTCTGGATTCCAGTAATGAACCAGATTGTAGCATGATTTAACAACAAACACATAGTGGATCAGATAGGTCTTGACATGCAGATAATGTAGAATTAAAAGGGCTCCATATCATAGAATTTTAAATGAAGTTTAAAATCTCAGTCCAAAGGATTGCAGAAGCTGTCTTAATCCTGAAAGGACCCATAAAGCTGCATGGCAATCTCTATTCACACACCTTTTCTCTGTATACTGTGTTTGTTTGAATAATGTAGCCAAAGTGCAGTCTTCCCCAGAATAACAAGAAAAAGTGAGTAGACTGGGCTAACAAACTCCAATGAAGCAACAAGAAATTGGAATTCCATCTGCCACAGTGAAAATTTATCACTCTGCTCCTAAAAAACCTCAACAGTTCACACACAATTTATAAATCAAACAGCTTACCAACTACAGTCAAAAAAAACCCAAAACCCACAAACAACCCCCCGCCAAAATCAAATCAAAATAGAAAAAGCCACAAAAACCCATCCCACCAGACAAATAGATCTAACGTACAAAACCAAAACAAACAAACTAACCAGACCCCAAGTTCGATCTATGATAAATAGTGCACTTTCTATTAAAATGAAATCAGTATAATTCTTGAAAAATGCAAGCTGGATATATTAGCTTAAGCTAATTAACAGAATCATGGAACTAATTCAGTGTAAGCTTTATTTACTTTTATATGTAGAAACATATAATGTAGAAACCAAAAAAAAAAAAAATATTCTAGGTTGCATATGAAAATTTGGGGCTACTCTCAAACTGGCTTTTCTTTTTTGCTTTTCAGAATTAGGAATTTGCTCTAGAACTCCCCTCCTCCAAAAAACAGTTGTGCATGATTTCAACGTGGACCTGAATGGTCCTTTTTAACTTATACAGAATACCAAAGTCACAAGTTAATTTTAGACTATCCCCTCTGCCCCCATATTATCCAATGAATACCATTTGAGATGAGGATTTGATATCCACTTTCCATATTTGTAAGTAAAAGAGATAGTTAAAAGACTCTTTGCACACTACAGTAATATAACCAAAATCCCCCTCTCCAATTCAATGTCGTTAAAAGAAACATTAGGTCTTTTTAATGCAAGAAAATACCATATGTACTAGCACTACCTGTTAATATCTGTGTTCTGCATATTTCTGCAAAAAGGTAGCAAAATAATGCACAAGGTAAGCTGTCTACAACCTTGAGGAACACTAATGATGTCTAAATTATTTTTTTCTTTTAAAGTGGTGGGTTTTTTTCCCTGTGCTTTTCACTGGATTGACAACTGTAAGCCTCTTTCATGTAAATCAGCTTCTTCAAGTAAAACAAAATTAATTTTAGTAAAAATATAGTTTTGCACTTTGTGCTTATCAGTTATTTTTGAAACTCATCTAAATCTTGTAACATCACCTAAAATTCACAGCAACATTCAAAAAATATAACGTGATTTTAAGACCCACGGGAATACAAAATTTGAATTCTTTGGTTGTTCCCTCATCTTCACAACTGAAATAAATTTAAAGCTCATCTTTCAAAGAAGAAACACAGTTAAAAAAAGCAATTGTCCATTTTATTTTGTTTACATTGCACTGAAAATTTACATCATACTTTTACAAATCCTTTTTCATAAAAATATACTTCTTTACAAAAGTGTATGCATTAATATAAGAGGAGTAGCCAGTTGCAGAAGAAACATTTTAAACGATCTCAAATGTATTAACCTTAACATTAATGAATGAATCATAGTTATTGCAGTCATTTGAATAAACAAGAATAAATAACAACCAATGGTATAAAATATAAAACAGCATCCTTTTAGTAGAATACAGTTTGACAGAGTTGTATGAATATTCAAAACAAAGGGTTGTAAAATGGTTTATAAGAAATTCATCAAACATTATAGAAATCCAAGCAGCAATCCTGGGTACAATGATTTTTGGTAGGCACTCTCTATTACGGTAATAAAAAGTTTAGATTTTCACAGAATCATTAATGTCTGAAAGGGACAATAACAGATAATTCACACTGGCTAACACACAGCATTTGTGAGTCATGCTATGAATGGAAGACAATGACCTACATCAAATAAATTACTGAGTTCCCGCTGAATAATTCTGATATGAAATAACTGTAAAACTAAAAATTGCATTTCCTTAGAAGTGATTCTGGAATGTCTAAAACTTGTATCTGAGGGCTGTGGAATCTCAATTGTCCCTAAAATGAATGGATTGTCCCTAATAAAATCATGGCTTTATATATATATATATATATATCAATTTTTTTCATTGCACTATGGTAATATATTCAATTTTAAATGAGTTGTAAGGATTTGTTTCCCTAAAGTACAGAATAGATAGATAAAATAGACGTGAAAACACAGTACTTTCAAATTACAACTTCCTGTTGCCTTGCAGATCTGATCCAAAGTCCATTGAAGTCTCTTAGAATCCATCAGCTTCAATGGGATTTCATCATGCTTTGTGCATGCATTTTGTTAAAATGCTGAAGGAATAATCTGGTATGATATGGCCTACTTTTAAGTAACATGAATTGAAAAATAGACTCTTAAATCTTTGATATATGGATTTCATTACTAATGTTACTGTAAACTGCACTTTTTAATAGGAAATATCATTAAATTATGTTTTCACTTTTGAAAAAAATGTAAGATAGTCACTTTTGAATGTTCTTCAACATTAATAAACATAGTCACATACAAAGCTCAATTCACATTAGCTTCTCAATTGTAAAATTTGTCTAGATGTATGATTGACAAAAGAAATATATAAACATTACCATATGTGGGTATTGTTAATGGAAACATAGAAAACAAGTCTGACTTGGAACATGAAAATGAAGCAAGATGTGAAGTAGGGAAGGAAATTCATTAAATAAGAATATTAAATTATATTTTTTCTTCTGTGGCACGAAAAGAGTAAGTTATAGTTTTTGATTTCTAAATACTGTGTCCTGGACTTAAAAACCTTCTGTGAAAAATAAAATACTAAACAAGCTGAAAAAGGAAAACAAGGTACAAACTCATAAGAAAGATGCAACATATGACTGTTAAAGATAAATCATTGACCTATTGTCTCCTGTAAGTATAGCTCTTATTTTCTACCTATATCTTTTTTTTTTTTTTTTTTTTTTTTTTTAAACCCAGTCCCTCTATTATAATTTTTTATAAAGCACAGAATACTGATAGTGGATGCTCCTCCAATATATGCAAATATGTTTTATGTTTTAGAATAACCTCCTTTTTTAAAAAAGCAAATAAACTGTGAGTAGCACTCATGGAGTGCAGCAAATTTTTTTAAAACTCTCCGTGGCATAGACGAAGAATTCTGATCCACTTTATGAAAAACAAAATCAAAACAAAATAAGTACAACCCATACTTTTCTATCATCCTCAGGAAAAGGTGACCCACTATATCCTGAAAAGTGTGCTTTAATTTTTTTTTTTAATTTTTTTTTTTTTTTAATCAGTGAACTGTGTGTACACTGTGTTGTGTGTCAATTTTTTGAAGACAAATCATTACCACATTATACCATTGTGCAAACAGTGTTCAAGTTGGGGTCAAATCGTACTGCTTTCCCTTCCACTGACTTGGCATTTGTGTCATACATGGGGTTTTCAAAAGCAGCTTGTCCATTATTATTTTCATGTACAGAGCATCCTGTATACTGTGTTTTAGGTGCAGTCCTGTAAAAGAAAGACAGAGCATTTGTAACTGCAGTTTTCCTCACCGACTTAATGTGGTTTAAAAATCAGAATAGTATTTAGGTGCCAGTTATAGGAGCTAAATACAACATCTTGGGGGATTTTTTACAATATCTATGCTAAGAATTATTATTATCTTTATTGAAGTCTAAGGGTTTTATGGTTCGTTGAAAATTAAACTTAGTTAACAACCTTAGAAAAGGTGAACCACTGTTATTGGATCCATTATCCATTATCAAAGTTGTTATCCATTACACTTGGATGATCAGAGGATAAATAGTAAAGAGTACAACAAAATCTTGCAGACACAATAATTCCCCAGACAGATGACAGGTTTTCTTTGCCCTTTGGAGACTTGACAAGTTTACCAAAATATATGTTCATAGATGAAACATTTTCTTTTTCACTAAATAACTCAAAATATCAGAGTTCAAACCCTTAATAACTTTTCATCTACACTGCTATGCAAAATGCATACTATATTGTAAATCATCAATATAAAATGCAAATACAAGTGCTTACAGCAAATATGTAAAAAAATTACATGGGCAATTTTCCATATTCTGAAGCAGTTGAAAATGAGTAGTACTATTTAAAAATGACAGTATATGTTTTAAATTAATGTTATCCTCTAGAGTATATTACTAGCATTATTGTCAGATATATAACAGATGTAAATCACCATTTTGTCAGCTAGCATACAATGAATTGTCTTGTTGTAAAAATGATTACATTTTCTTTAGTCATCTAATGCTTTAAAAGGTTTCTTGATACTGTATCCAAAGAATTAATACTGGTCTAGATAACATGAACAAAACTGTTGAACTTAGACTAATGAAACTGAAAAGACTAGTGGCTATTTAACGTAACTGCATGTGAACTAATAATTTCAGATGCAGAAACGGTTCCACAATGAAACCTCACAATGACATAATACTTGCATATCCAAATGCCAATAAACAGAGCGAGAATTAGAAGAAACTACTCAGGCTATGATTCAGTTCTGTCACATGATGAGAAACATGTAGGCAACTTATTGTAAGTATACACGAAGTCTGCCAATTCTATAATTCATCATATGCGAATAATTTATATAATCCAATTTATTATCATAGAGAAATTTATAAAATTTTAAATATGTAGGAATTAAAATATAATACAGTATAATTGACTTATCTCTTAGTCATTATATTAGACCTTAATGGAGATTAGAAGAATGTTTGCATATTTTACAAACACTTAGAGGTTTTACAAAAAACTTTATTTAAACTAGCAAAGATTGAAGGCAGTAAAATCACCAACACATAGAGTATTAGAGGAATTCTCTATATTTGTACTTACCTTTGTTTATAAAGATAAAAGCCAAAACCAGCAAATATAAGGGCAAAGAAAGGCACAAGGATAGCAATGGCCACTGAACTACTATTTGTACCATGTGGTTGATTAGAAGAATTTGAACCCTCAGACATGTTAAGACCTGAAAAAAGAAATAATAAAAAAAAACAAGTAGTAACATATATGTCTGTTAACCCCAGCACATGCTACTCCATAATCTTCGGAATTCAATAACACCTTGTTATTGGGTCATAATAACGTGTTCAGCTGTGTGTATATACACCTGTATGCTGAGACCACCTGGAAAGTACATATATGCCATATTCTGATTAATAAGTGGATGCAACATGTTGGGAAAACGATACATATACTCTGGTACAGTAAATATCTCACAGCATAATTCTGCATGGGATTCAAGTTTTGGGTGTTAATAATACACATTAATGTACTGTCTTACAAAAATCAAACTGATAATAACAGCTATGTTACATTGATTATATTACTGAAGATATTTGTATATTTTAGTAAAAAATAAATACTACATGTATAAAAGCCCAACATAATGTCAAGGAAAATGTCAATCATCTGAAGAGGTAAACTGAAAAGGCATTATTTCCTTAGGTGCTGTATTGATACAGAGTGAAAGAGGTAGGAACAATTTTGAAGAGCTAAAGCCAGATGCTGATGAAAAAAATTGGAATACAACTTGCTGCATGGTTGAGGAGTATATTATTTACATTATATATACAGACAAGTTATACAACTTTTAAATATGAGGACAGGAATAATAATACAGCTTCAAAGTTGATTTTTAAGCTTTTAATGGGACCTTTAAGAATTGCATAGGTCATAATATTTCCTCACTATCCTGATCTTACAAGGCAGTATATATAAATCATAAAAATCCCAAACAATAAAAATCTCCAAACAACTATACACGCTGCGAGCAACAAATCAGTTTATCAAAGCGGTTTACAACGTGAGTTTTCTAGACAGCTACTAAGATGTGAAAGTAAATGTATTTTACACATATTCATAGAAAAAACATGACAAATTAAGAGCTATACTAAGTAGTACATCTATAGCTCCTTACAACTTCTTTGCAAATACTACTAAAATGAGAACTTAAATACGTCAATATCTCAATATTCTATAAAACGTCAATACTGACATCATCCTGAGGATGCCCTCATACTATTGGACAAAATAAAGCAGAATACAAAACAATGAACTGGCAAAGAATTATTATTTGTTGAATACCTAATCTTTGAAGTCCAAATTGCCCATAATCTTTACCCTGGATGAATCCTTGAAAGACATACGTTGCTCCATCAGGTTCAGCAGAAACCTGTAAACAAAAGGTACTCTCAGTTGAATGGGGAAGTTTCTTGCAAGTTACAAGCATCTATTTGGAAGGGAGCTATTCTTGTCTATATCCTAATATGCTTGACTAGTAGCTATTAGTCTCCATTATAAGCACTCTCTTTTTCTAGAAAATCTATATAAAAAGTTCAAACTAAGAGACTTAACTGTTATAGGCATAACTTAGACATGGTGGCTTATGGTCACATATGATACCTTATGCTACCTTTAACTCTATTTTTTAAAACCAGTAAAATTTAAACTTTCTGTCAGTTCAAATCTCAGTATTTCTAAGCTCTTATATATTTCATAATTATCTGATTTGTTTAGGAAGTATATGGAAAAAGTTATATTGCATATAATCCTAAGGATGAAAGTACCGAGGTATTAATAACTACTTTTAAACTAAATAAAAAAGTGCCCATATGAATTGACAGTTCCTTTGATCTTTCTCAGAGCGTATCCCAATAATTAGTGAATTATACAGCTGTTAACCAGAGGAATATTAAAAAAGGTTCTGCTATATGTTCAATGCATGCTAGTATAAATTAAAAGGTTTGTGGGAGGGAGGAGATGGTTGTGATCCTATGATTATCTCTCTTAATTACAATAAATGCAGTCTAAAGTAATGTACTGTATACAAACTGACAAATACTTCCTTATAAGGTTAGTCATTAGGTTTAAATTCAGTGGTTCCTAGGCAGATTCCTTCAAGCTTTTCCCTTAAGCTTCCCTTTCTCAAGACATAGGATGTCTTCACCTGTGACCTGAAGCTATGTTTTCACTGAAGAAAGGGTGCCTTTCCTAGATGAATTGCTTATCTTGGGGTAAAACAGCTTATTCAAGCTATTTCAAGATTAAAAAAAAAAAAAAAAAATCACCTACTTTTGTATATTTAGAAGTCTAAAAGCCAATTCCTTATTTTTGCCGTATTTTTGTTACCTCAGGACCATGCTCATGAAATCTAAAGTTTGCTCAAGCCAAGAGAGTTAAGTCCTTTACCAGGATATTTATTGCTTAAGCAGTTTAGGGTTTTCTGCTTTGGTTTTGATTTTGCACCTTTTAAAGAATTATTATTTAAGCAGTCCTACACATTATAAAAATATAAATTTGTGAGTACATTTCAATGTACACCTCTTCTTTTGTCATACATACCCGTATTGGTGTCCCTGTAGTGTTTTACCAGTCAGTGAAACACAAGAAAACAAATTCCTTGAAAAATGAGATGGTGTAGTAATGAAGTATGAGTATTTATCATAATCCAAATTAGTTTAGTCTCTTTTCTGAAAAATCTACTTTTTTCTCTGACTACCTGTTCTTTGAAAGCATTTCCTTTTCATGGTTTAAACACATCCCAGCTACCTGGACTGTTGTTTCTATCTACCCCTCTCCTTCACCTCTCCTCTCAGTTATGTCTTCTCTTCCCTCTTTTAAAGAACAAGCTCAAAATCCAGAAACTCCAGGGGGCCTAAAGCTCAGCTGGAGTAATCTATTTTGTAACTGCTTATGTTTTTCATGGTATTTCTAAAAATATCACCAAAAAGTAAAACATGATTGCTAGCATAATGATAAAAAATGCTATTTTACTAATATAACATAACTAGAAATTGATATTATAATTGAGATAATAATTCTAAATATATTAGAATAAAATTAAAAGAGATTTACAAGAAATACTTCTGTATTAACACGCATTATAATTTTGTCTATATTATACGATTGTTCCCATATTTTCCTTCAGACCGGTCTCTTATACCTTATAAAGAAATTTTGATGTAAATTAATCAGTCTTGCTAACAAGATTCAATTTGATATGTCTCAGGATTTTTTGGGTATAAAACACCATTAAGATTTCAAACAAACAAAAAAATTATGTCTTTTTTTGTAGCACAAATATACTCACAAAACCATCCATAGCCCATTTTTCCTCTTTTAACCTGCTCGCAGATGTATGGGAGGGTGCTTTAATGAGATATATGTGGAGCATTAGCCGAGCTTCCTGGCTTTTATACACTCCTGTAGAACATAGTTTAAAAAAAATCATATTTGTGTTGAGTACAAAAATAACTTCATCTTTAAAAATAAACATTTAATCTCTTTTCTGAAAAAAGAAAAGCCAGAAGAATAGGTACCAATTGTTAGCATTCCTAATTTAGCAAGATGCATTCTTTTTTGAAATTAGTACAATAATAAGAGGGTTTCAATGGAAACCATTTTTAGCTGAGCCTGTAGAGAGGACAGAAGGGAAACACTATACACACAGCTGTTACTTAACAGTTATGATAACAAGCCTTAGACAGAACAAATCTTGACAATAATCTGATTTGAGATGGAAAATACTGTTCTGAATCAGGTGTATTTAAGCCTCACATCCCTACTTTCCATACATGTAATTTAATTATCACATAGTGAATGTGATAACAGGAATGTCCACAGACAAATTCTTTTTCAAAAGCAGATGCTAAATTAAAAAAAAACCAAAAAACAAAAAACCCCTAAATTTGAAAATACTTCCAAAAATTGAATTTTCTTCATCAGTTTCTTTCAGACAATGAGAAGACTTTTATGCAACTCTATTTAAGTCATAGGCATAATTAATTGTCTCGTTGTTCCTGCAGAATAAATATTTAGAACGCAAGGATCCTTATTTGTTTATTTGGAAGTGAAAATAAAATATTACAATATGCTTAGTGATTTAATATTCCTTTATTAAGACAGTGGTGAATAGTGAAAATACAGTTATTATTTTTTCTCCTACATTTTTAAAGATTTTTATGAATTAATGGTTTAAAACTTCAGATTTTCAATAGAAGATCTCTCTGGTATGACCATTTCTTTTCTGGCAGATCAATGAAATTGCTGTTCATTTCATATGAAGTCCTCTATTTGTAGAATCACAAGGTTATATTGCACTTTAGATGAAAAAGAGTTATTGATGACTCAAACTTTAACAGAAGCAAAACTAAAACCAAAACCAAGAAAAACAAAAAAAAAAAATTTACATGTGAGAAGGACCCACACTGGAGCACTTCATGAAGAACCGCAGTGTGTGGAAATGACCCATGTTACAGAAGTTTGTGGAGAATTGTCTCCTGGGGATGGGTTCCCAAGCAGGAGCAGGGAAAGAGAGTGAGGAGGAGGGAGGGGCAGAGTCAACATGTGATCAACTGATCACAATTTACATTCTCCATTGCCCTTCACTGCTGGAAGGGGAGGAGGTAGAGAACTCAGGGTAAAGTTGAGCCTGTGAAGAGGGAAGGGATGTGAGGAAGGTGTTTTAAGATTTTTTATTTCTCATTATCTTACTGATTGGCTGATTTGCAAGAAATGAAATTAATTGCCATGAATTCAGTCGTTTTACCCATGATGGTAATTGATCTCTCACTGTCCTTATCTCAACCTACTAGCCTTTTGTTATACTTTCTCTGCCCTGTCCAGCTGAGGAGTGGGAGTGACAAAGCAGTTTATTGGGCACATGGCATCTACCCAAGGTCAACCCACCACATTCTTCTGTGGAAAATAAAAAAAAATATAACTAAGGCTGCACAACACCACTAGCTAACACAGTAGCAAAAGGAAGGAAATGTCTAGATACTTCATGTTCTTTGTATTTACAGGTAGAGAAGGAAGAAATGGCAAAACCAAATAGCTTAATATTGGACTCCGGTGCTGCAAAAAGAAGATACAGCAAACAGCAGAATTTTCAGACTAATAGAGTTTTGTATCTGCAGTCAGTAGAAAATGGTGGGTGAAGATATTGTACGAAAATTAATTTCAGGGTGGGGGAAAAGAAAAGCATAGCCACATCTGGCTTGCTGGGAGCTAATCTGAAGAAAAACAAACACTTATAAATTAGAAACAAATTGCATACTCAGATATTTGCCAGACAAGAAAAGACATTTAGCTCATTCTCTTTATTAGTTTGTTCACTCTAAGCTCTCACTACAGATTATGAGAAAAGAGGAATCTCAAAAGTTCAATTCAGCTCAAGATGCAACCTTCCCAGCTCTCTTCAGAAGTTGCAGTAAAAGACAGGGCAATAAGATTCCTAATTCATGTTTCCTGTTTATGTGACTAAATTGAAAGAAAAAAAAACAACCCTTTTTTCATAATAAGGACCAATGACTGCCCTATAAGAGTAATCATTATATATAAATCATCTCTGACCTGACACATTAACATGTCAACTGTCATGTTAACCCTTCACTGAGCTGAAATAAATGTGTCGTGGTAAGATAGGATTTATTCTATGGTAGGATAGGGTTTATTCTACGTATAATTACAGCAAGCAGAGATATCAAAATAAAAATAAGTAAAAAGAAGATGTATCAAATGATGGAATGCAAAATAATAGATGCTGTAGGGGAAGGAAACTACTTTTCATTTGAGAAACCTGCAAGTTTTGTATAGGAGAAATCAATTTCCTGGCATCTAAATGGATTTTTTGACACATCTACTACTTCCTTGGCCCCAAGATACTCTTTCAGTATACAGGACCTCAGTATTCTAGTTGCAGAATAGGGAAATAAAATAACATTAATTACCTGATCACATGTGTAATACCCGTATGCAGAGTGAAAAAGGGTATTTTGCAACCACGTCTGTGTCTAGCTGAAGGAAACTTTTATTTGATGGAGAAGGTTTTTAGGTGAAAAAACCACAGTATTGAACTTTTCTAGTTCTAAAAATATGAAATAGTACATCTGCTGCTCTTAACTACCTCACAGGAATTACATGGCTGAAATTAAAGAGACATCATACAACAGAAAAATATTCACACACAACAAAGACAAACATGGTTATCAGTTAGAAAACATTCAGTTCATCTACAGCCGCTCAAGTATGACTCTTGGAAGGACATCTGCAAAATACCTCCAACAGAGAAATCTAGGGATGAAAATTCACCATTTTACTTCATCTTAGAGGTCGGACCTCAACAGAAACACAGATTCTTTGGCCCATTACAACCTTCATGGAGATCACCTCTCTCAGAAACTTATGGGCTAAACTTTACTCCCTCCTTTTTTTCCAACAGAGTGATGTTTTTCACTTCTCGCCTTGCTAACACATCTGGAATAAAAAGTGCTGATAAACTACTTCAGAGAAAGGGGTCCTAGAAAGATGAGCAAGATTAAAACCAGCAGTCTCCAGCCTATACCTAAATGAAATTTTTAGGTTTTTTCTGACCTTGCAGTGTTGTAGACAGAGGATGAAGTTTTAAGAAAATAAGTTTTGAGTGATAATATTGATTTCAGGTGTTTCTTTTATGCCTACTCACACCCCTGAGTAATAGCCTGCCACTCCTGTGGTGTGACAGACCCATTGTTTGTGTGCCTGAGATGTTTCAATCACTGATAGATTTAAAAAAAAAAATAAAAAAATAAACTCAAACATTTATAATATCTTTTCAGCCAGATCTGTGGTTTCTGCTGATGGTTTACAGCACAGAGAACTGTGCATACTGTACCAACATAACCACAACAACAGTGCTCTGGATGGCAGGGACTGTGGAATATCACAAACCAATTTTGCAATCAAGGACTTCTTTTGCAGCCACAGGAGCTATGTCTCTTGGTACCCAGTCTGCTGAACTGGAAGTCAGGGATGGGGAACAGACTGATGTCCCCAGGAGGACTTCAAGCGGAAACAGTCAGCAAGCTGCTACACTGCTTAGACACACACAAGTCTCTGGGGTCAGATGGGATTCATCCAAGTGCTCCCTGATACACTTTCAATAATTCATCAGCAGTCCTATTTAACTTTGGGTTGTCTCAGTTGAATAGAGGTAGCAAATGTGATGCCCGTCTAAAAGAAGTGCCAGAGGGAGGATCCAGAGAAGTATAGTCCTGTCAGCCTGACCCTCTTACCAGGGCAACTTACTGAGCAGATCATCTCGAATGCTGTTATGTTGCATATGCAGGACAACCAGGGTATCAGGCCCAGCCACAAAGACCCATGAAAGGCAGATCCTGCCTGACTAATCTGGTCTCCTATGATAAGGTGACTCAGTGGCTGTGGATGCTGTCTAATTGGACTTTAGTAAAGCCTTTGATATGTTTTCCCACATTCCTCTTAAAAAATGGCTGGCTGGATGAGCCCAGAGAGTTGTGGTGATTGAAGTCACATGCAGTTGGTGGTTGGTCACAACTGGTATTCCCTGGGACTCAATATTGGATCCAGTTGTGTTTAATATCTTTACCAATGATCTGGATGAGGGAATCGAGGGCACCCTTAGTCAGTTTCTAGATGACATTAAACTGGGCAGGAGTGTTGACCAGCTGGAGGGTAGGAAGATTCTGAAGAGCGACTGGGACAGGTTGGATCAATGGGCCTGCATTTGAGTCACAACAACCCCAGGCAACACTCCAAGCTTGTAAGGACCTGGGGGCGCTGGCCGACAGCAGCTGAATATGAGCCAGCAGTGTGCTCAGGTGGCCTAAAAGGCCAGTGGCATCCTCACTTTTATAAGAAACAGTGTGGTCAGCAGAACTGGGAAGTGATTGCCCCCCCTGAACTCAGCACTGGTGAGGCTGCACTTGAAATCATGTTCAGTTTTGGGCTCCTCACTACAAGAAAGACATTAAAGATCTGGAGCATGTCCAGAGAAGAGTCTAGATCACAAGTCTTATGAGGAGAGTCTGAGGGAATGGTTGTTTGGTCTGGAAAAGAAAGGAGACTGAAGGGAGACTATATCCTCTCCTCAACTACCTGAAAGCACCTTGTGGCAATGTGGGTTTTGGTCACTTTTCTCAAGCAGTGAGTGGTAGGATGAGCGGAAAAGGCAGATAATCTAACAAGCTTCAACTCTACTTTCTTTCCATGTTCGTTAGGTATCTCTGACTTTCTAGGTCAACACATAACAATCTCATCACATTGAGAGTTATTCATTAATAGGCTACTGTAGGGAAATTTTAAAATTAAGAATTAATGAAATATCATGAACAGTAATTGAAGTTTATTTATATTTAAAGAAAAAGCATGAGAATTAGGATGATTCTTTCACTCCTTATTGACTATTAACTCCAAATTAACTCCAAATACATTAAAAATCTGAGAAATGGGGAAAAAAAAAAAAGGGCAGAAAGAAAAGGTGGAAAAATCTCTACCTTTGAAAAGGAACTGAAATAGAATGAAAATTTCCTTGATAAGAAAGTTTCCAGAAGATGTTACAAATTTAACTGTTATCCATTAAGTTACAGGGAACCAATGTATATAAGGCAGAAAAAAGAAAAAAAAAATCAGTTGTTCTTATCCCATACCTGATAGCAGCAACTCCATATTGCTGTTTGTAAGTGTTGCATTTACTCTTCCTGAAGTTGCATTGAAACTTGTGACTGTCAAAGTCATGGGCTGTTTCTTGCTTTTGTAATTGTAAGATCCTTTCCATATATAATTTTGGGCAAATACATCATCAGGAACTATATAGACATAAACATGTTTCAATACATATTGCCATACTTCATACTTACAAAGTTAAATATCCAACAAAATGTATGATAAATATTAGCATTTTCTTTACTGTTTCTGTTTTTAAGGCTAGTAGGCATAATTTTCACACTAAAATCATAGCAACTTGGCATGAACTTTTCTGAAGGAAATGTATTTGAACTGAAGAACACAACCACAACCATACCTTCATTTGCCTTTTTCCTCAAATATGGACCTGTCCTGACAGTAACCCAACTCCACAAAATCTAACAACTATAACCAAAAGATCATATTCTTCTCCCTGTAAAATCTTTTCTATGCTAGCACAGACAGTTAGGGATATATAGTTACCATTGAATTTTACAGAAATTAATATCAGTTTAGATATCATAAATTTCATAAGCATATGTAAATGATACTAAAAAGTTATAAGCATTTTTGTTATCACCTAGTCACTTTTCCTAATGAAAGATTTATACAGGAATATTTGTCCTGTCTTGAAATGCTTAAAAGCATTATGAACTTCACCAGGAGAAAAAAAAAAATAAATTCTCTAATTTAAAATTAAACCCAGATCATAATCTGCAGGGCAGAGTAATAAATATGCTAGGTTTATACCTTTACATTTAATATTTATCACTAGCAACCTGTAAAATGATTAAGTAATGCTATTCCAGCAACCAAAAATATCTGCCAAAACAACAAAAAGCTACCTATCCAGTAAAAACAGACAGATGCAAGTCTCTAAAATCTTATCATGAGATGCCATTAAAAAAAATAAATTGAAGGTGATTTAGGATGGGTTTATTACCCTTTCCAAGGCAATGTATCAAACTTAGCCCTATAATAATCACTATTTAAAATCAGCACTTTTCATATTATTTGGACTAACTCGCACTGAACTTAAATGTTTGTGTGTGCATTGGCATCTCATGTTAGATAAGCACAGAAGAATATTTGCCCCTTTCTCTCTCAAGATGTCCTTAAATTCAAGACTGGAGCACACCAGAATGACCACAATTTTCATCCATCACAAAGACAAGTTGTTTTCCCTGTGGAGGGTAAAAGAGCTTTCCTATTTTTTATTTTTTTTTTTTAATCTGTGTATGTATACATATATGCTGAATATGTTTTTTGACAAAATATCTAGATACTGGACCTGCAAACTGCAAGGAAAGAAATTGCATGATGCAAACAGTCTGATTCTGTGAATTTGTGATCTGCCTGAAATTTATTTTCCCTACGTTTAGGAAAATTGAGCTTTATGTACTCTATTTGCAGTTAATTGTGATAGCACTAAAGGAATGATAATTTTCTGAATGAAAAAGACTGATGACTACCATGCAGCAGTACACCATTGACAAATACGGTTTTGAAGTAGTGCACAAAATATTAAAAAACGAACAAACAAACAAACAATAAAAAACTCCATAAATATCCATATGCTAAGGAACTACTTTTAAATTTTATTAACTATTGGCAGAAATTCCATAGGTTTATAGTCAAAGGCTAATTTTATTTAAGGAAGAAATTCTCTTCAGTGGACAGAGAAACTTTTCTCTAGTCAGGACATCCAAAGATAGTCTTCCTCAGCAAATCTGTTCAAATTGGAGATTTTAGCCAGAATTTGAGAGATTACCTTCTTTTAGCTAAAATTAACTTTTTTTTTCAACGCCAAGTTGAAAGCTAATACTAAGTACTTAGGTAAAGCAATTTAAATTAGCAAGATCTAAAAGAAGTACAAGACTGTGAAAAAATTGTGAAACATGTTTTTAAATTATTTCTGGGTGAGTAGTGTAGTTTCCGAATAGTAAATTGCACAGAACACAGTGATCACAGTGAAACCAATAAACCTCTCACATAACAGAAATTGTATACAGATATAAACCTTACCATATAGTCTAGATGGATTCAAACATTGGGGAATAATTTAATTTTTTCCCTTGTTAATCTACTGCCTAATGTAGTATTCTTTACTAATCCTAAACCACTCAGTGCAATCTCACTATACTAACCCTTGTTGCCCTTTCTATAAAAATTGTTTAAAACTATATACCTTGAAGTACTTACCACTTAGTTTTGGACTTGGAGTTCCCAAAGCTGGTCTGGGATCCTTCACTAATATTTTGGAACCAGCTGATAGAAAGAATGAATGACCAAGATAAGTCAGCAGCAAAATGTTACTCAGAAATGAAGAAAATCATTTTCATCATGGAATATATTTGCTAAAAAGCATATCAGATTTCAGTCAGTATCAAACCTTATTATGAGAGGAACACTTGCTCACAGATTTCTTCTGTTCCCACATTTCCTTCTAAGTCAGTCACCTGCATGCTATCAAGTCGTTTGCAGTAGTCAAACAGTGCAGTGTTTCACTTCAGAATCCACATTTCAGAATTGGCAGTCCTGGACTATGCACTTAATATGGTGATATATCTTCTAATACCTAATGCTGGCCATGTCACTTAGATTAGGAACTGTGAACAGTGCTTTGACTGGAAGCAATGTAACACCAGACAGTGAAAACACACCTAACAAGGTGCTTTAAATCATGTTTTTCTCCAGGACTTAATTATCTTCAACAGTACTGAGCGAGACATCTTGTGTTCAAGACTGAAATCCCATAGATGCTGGCTTAATATCTTTGTATTGAAGGAGAATGTGTCTTTAAAGAATAACAACAGAAAGAAAGAAACAAAAGAAGCTGCCCACAGTATCTCAAAGTGCCCAGGTGAAATTAGAACTGCAGGCTGGAGAATTTAACATCTTCTCTGCTCAGAGCAAACTCTCCCACCACTGAAGATGATGAACTAAACACCACAGGACAGTGCAATTTCCTGTAGATGAAGTTATTTTATTTTGTTGAAACTAATTTGGATTCACTGAAACATAAAGAAGACACATAATTCTGTCTCCTAATGCAAACTACTCTCATGCAGCAGTAGGCTCAATTCCTTACTCCAGTGGTAATTTCAATATTTTGTATTTTGGGTCTTGGCTTTGAAACCATGTCTTTTCTCTCTGATCCATGCTCTAGAAACATATACAAGAAAAGAAACTACTTTGCCCCTGAGTAGAGTAATTTTCTGCAGAAAAAAGAGAAAGTTTAGCAAGAAGGAGTAAGGATGTTTTTCTAGAGAATATATTTTAGTTTTTTCAAAAGGTCTTTTCTTGTCATATGTGTTAAAACTCTAAAGCAAGGGCAAGGAGTGAAATTCAACCTAAAGTTCTCATGGGCTGCCACTACTGATTGATTATTCTCTATTTCCTCTATGTTTTGAAAGAAATTTACTGAACTTCACTGTATATGGTTGACCTGGAGGGCATTGTTCAACAGCATTTGCTTTCTGACTACATTAAGTTCAGGTTAGAAATATCTGGATCATATTTCAGAAATTGGGCTTTAGCATAAAAAAAAAAAAGGGTCAATTAGCCTTGTCAAGTTGAATAAATTTCTAGTCAAGTTCAGAATTTAAATCTTAGATAAAAAATAAAATTTAAATACAAATATTACATACAAATCCAAAACTAAAATTAGTTACCTATGAAATTTAAATTTCTAGGTCAAGATATTTTCTGAGTTTAATTCCCCTAAACATACTTTTAGAGCTCTCAGCTCCAAATGTTTTATTCCTTTTCATCCACTTCCAAGATATTTTTATGAAGTTCAGAAGGAGAGGTGTAAAATCTGAGCCACTGCTCTTCTCTGTTCCACAGATGAGAGATTTCACCTCTGTGTACCAGCAAAACTGAGATTATTTAAGAGATATTTTACTTATCTAATTAGAGTTAACACTTAGCAATATATTGCTTCTTCTAAGCTTCATCCGCTGCTAAAAAGCAAGAAGAAAGATCTGTGATCCTAAAAATTATTCATTTCTGTAAAATTTTTCAGGACATTGGGAAACTAAGTTATATGACAATGTAGACACACTCATAGCAACTACTTAATACTTCATTCTTTAAAAGTTTCCATACTATCAGGTACTACAACTAATGTTACTACTTTCAATATCATCAGTAGAAAATTCTTGGATCACAATACAACCCATGAGTCACATTTAGCCTGCCATAACACTTTCCAAGCACTGAACAAGTCATACGCTTCCTGGCTGCTAGCTTTCTACTACTTTACCAAAGCTCTGCTCTATTTTCCCTCAGCGCTTGCCTGGCATGTAATGCCAGGACACCTGTTTTTTAATAATACTAAATATTCATTTCCTTTTTCCCTTCCAAGTAGTAGTGTTTGTCTATAGAGCCTTTAAATGCCTCTGTAAGATCCCTGGGGATAATCACATTTGAAACATTAGGTAACAGAAATCTGAAAAGGCCTTTAATTATTCAGGAAATAGAATGCCAAACAGTTCCTATACTTGAGGATGTTCCTTATCTCCCAGGAAAACTACCTTTCTCACCATGACTTGGCTATGATGTTTTTCATGTCCTGCCATGACAAAGTAAGTAGTAAAAATTAGAAACAAAACAAAATAAAAGGTTGGAACATCAAGGACAAAGTAGATACATCTTGTACTCAAGTAGTATGCAGTTCCTTACATAAAAATATAAAATAATACTAAACCCTATGGATTAATTTCACACAGTGTTTCAGAAGTCTTCTCAGAATTTAGGAATCCTTCTCAAATATTAATAGAGGAATAGAATCATTTAGGTTGGAAAAGACCTCTACTTACCATCAAGTCCAATAATTAACCTAGCACTACCAGGTCCTCCACTACATCATGTCCCTAAATGCCACACCTACATACCTTTTGAATACCCCTAGAGTTATTCAGAATTCACCACTTCCTTGGGCAGCCTAAACCTCCCCTGGCATGACTTCAGGCCATTTTCTCTCATCTAATCACTTATTACTTTGGAAAAGAGACCAACACCCAACTTGCTACAACCTCTGTTCAGGTAGAGAGCAATGAGGTCTCCTCTGAACCTTCTTGTCTCCAGGCTAAACATCCCCAGCTCCCTCACGTGCTCCTCATAATACTTGTGCTCCAGACCCTTCACCAGCTTCATTGCTCTGCTCTGTACACAGTCCGGCATTTCAGTCTCTTTCTTGCACTGAGGGGCCCAAAAATGCACATACTGTTCAAGGTGTGGTCTCACTAGTGCTAAGCAGTAAATGAGCACTAAGCAGGTCACTTTGTCACAGAAGGAGATTTGGTTAGTCAGCCGGGACCTACCTTTCATAAAAAACATGCTGACTGGGCGCAGTCAACTTGTTGGCCTACATATGCCGACTGGAAGTAAAGAAAATCACTGAAATATGATAGATGAGAGATGCAGTGGGAAACAGAAGAGCTCACCTTCACACACTGGAACTTTCCCAGTCCATGTGCCATCAGACCTACAGGCTCTGTGCTCTGATCCTCCTGCCAGGAAAAAGCCTGGCTGACAAGTGTAAATCAATGTATAACCAAGTGAGGGAAGATCCATTCCTGCAACATTAGCATGACTTGGTGTTTCTGGTTGTTTACAGCTGTGAGCTACAAAGAAAAAAAAATATCATTCAGACAAAATGGGAAAAAATATTTCTGTAAAAATAATCCCTGCCCATTCTGACAGTTAATTAACAAAGTAAAAAAAATTCTATAAAAATTACTTATTAATATAGTTTAATTCACATGATAAGTTATTATATAGTCTATAAAGTACCACCCTGAGCCTGAAATACACTATTAAACACGGACCTCTCAATTTCAAGAGATCAATATCTGAGTTAAATGCACTTTCATGAACAAAATTAATTGTCTGCATATGAGAATATAAACAGCACACATCATACCAGACCTAGAAGCAATCATGGCTTTTGACTTAGATCACTTATGATACCTGTGTAGCATTGAATAAGAGTAAATAAACGGTTCAGTTGAAAAACACTATGAAAGGTCAAGGAGAAACTGAACGTGAGTTATAAATATTACGTAGAAAAATTAATTACCATTTCTAATCTCATGTAAAGTGCCTTATATATTCAACAACCACCAGAATCTGGGAGTTATGTGTTATCTCAAAGACAGAATACCTCCAAGAGGAGAGTTCACCTTTCAACACACTGAGCTACTGATTTGCTGTTTGCTTAAGATTAATGTTAGCACCAGCTGAAATAACACTAATATTGTTTTCTTCTGTGGATATGTTCTCTGCTCACTAAACTGATTCCATAAGGTCAGACCTTATATGGCAAGAATACTTCCAAAAAAATACAGTTGACTAGCTGAACTAGAAGGTTCACCATGATGTTATATCTTCAGTAAATTATCACTATTTACCAAAGTGTAAAAGATCCATGCTACTTTCTACACTCAAGTAAGAAGATTCAAAGTTTTCCAATCACAAACTCATTTTTCGCCCTCTTAAAATACCATGACTCCTCAGCTGGGAAACATTTCAAACTCTTTGTTAGAATTGATCTTAATTATATGCTTTCCTACATATTTTAGAACAGGGCTTTCCAATATCTCCTATTCCCACCACCTCCTCTCTACACGGAAAGGGTTGCACCCTCTTAGACAGAAACTGACTATAGACGAAGACCTGTCTCTTTTCTCTCGCTTTTCTTTTTTCTTTTAATTCTACAGTCTATCATAGGGAAAAAAAAAATTACTCACAAAATCATATTTCTAGCTGTTATAAGCTAGTAAAGCAAATTTGCAAATTTCTACTAACTTTCAGTTAACATAAGCAGTTAGATTAAATTAATTTTATAACAATGTTACTGCAACTAAATAGTCTAGACAAAACAAAACAAAATATTGATAGAGAAAAAAATGTATCATTTACTTACGTATACATTCTGGCTGGATTCCACTCCATGTAAGATCAGGAAGACATGTTCGTGTTGTTGAACCATGGAGAAGGTGTCCTTTTTTACACTGAAATTGAACAACATTTCCCACCTGTTGAAAAGTAGAAAACACAGAACAATTGTTATGAGGAACTATCACTTGGTTGTTTTTGTGTTTTGTTTTTTTTCCAAATTTGATCATTCCTTCCCATAATACAGACTTGATAAGTTGTGATTCTCTTTTTGTATAAAGTAAACTAACTTCACAGAGCATTTTGATATGAAATAAAGAAAAGGCTTCATTCTCAGTAAAATCACTCTCTGATATTCTGATATTCTCCATAGAAGAAAATTGTAACTTTATCTTCTGTGGTCTCTCTGGTTTGTTGCTTTGGGCCTGGAACAGCTGAGGCACTGGAAACAAAGCTTATGGTGGCTTCCTAACTCTGGATCAAGGAGGAGCCAGTGAGGCAAAACTGCAGCAAACCAGGGATGTCACAGAGCTGAAATGGGTATCAGTTCTTTTGCAGAATCTCTTTGTGGATTAGAACAGACAGGCCTGGTCAACAACACTGTCTCCTGCTTCAGAAACTACAATGTTCCTATAATATTTTAATTTTGGATTTTTGATGACAGGAGATAAAAAAAAAACAAAAACACCTGCTTTTTTACCACACAGATAATAGAAATTGGAACTCAAGTACACTACAATTTACAATAGCAATTTATCTGAGATTAGCCTTTAATTATTATTCTTATTATGAGTATGTGTTGCATAAAAAGTAAAATAGAATTCTTACAGTTTCTGAACAAATCTAAAATGGAAAACCTATTCAGCATGTCTAGTCATGGTGAAATTGATGAAAATGCAAATAATACTTAGTTTCTATCAAAAGCAGGGAAATTAGATTACAAGGATATCATTCAGAGAGTAGTTTGTGTGTGATACTGTGAGTGATTAACTCAAATATTATAGCGCACAGATTATATCTACTGTTCTGCAGTGACCTGTATTAATATATTTATCAACTCATGTTTAAACAAGAACTTGAAACCTTTAAACTTTCTGTGACAGCACATTTATGGTTCTGGTTTGGGGTTGATTTTTTCCATTATTTTGTTTAAATGCATAACACTTGATTCAGACTGATGCTCAAAGGTAAAACGTGGATTCTTTAATGATAGTTTAGTACTGGGAAATGGCATTTCACTGATACAAGTATTCATTTGAAACTTTATAGCACTATTCCATTTCAGCTCAACCTGCTCATCAGAATGAAATTTAATAATAACCCATGAACTACAGATACCGGCTCATCAACGGAGGACGTGATTTAAAATTCATTTCCCCTTTTTTTTGCTCTTTTCTGTGCTTATTGAACTATGTAATTACTTTTAAAAGATTTTGAAGAAAATACACTAAATCACTTGCATGATTAAGCACGCAGTAGTAAAATACTACAAATTTTAGAAGTTGCACCAAATAGGTACAGAACTACTGTTTTGGGGTTGCTGTTGTGTATTTATTTAATTTAATTTTTAGTTGTTTTTTGGGGTTGGGGGGGTTGGTTGGGTTTTTTTTCATTTTCTTTTCCTTTTTTTTTTTTTTTTTCTTTTCATGGTGAATACGTTAGTTAAAACAACTACCAGGAATATATTATATATTATTTATAAAAAGTACTAGCCTTATGAAAGATATGTTCATGTGACCACATCAGTGTACAAGAGAAGAGCTACAGATGTCATGTATCGGACTTCCATAAAGCACTTGACACGGTCCCCGACATCTTTCTAAATTGGAGTGAGACAGATTTGGTGAGTGGACTATTAGATGGATAAGAAAGTGGTTGGGCAGTCTCATCCACTGGGTAGTGATCAATGACACAGAGTGTCATCAGTGGACATCAGTGACAAGAGGTGGCCCTCAGGGGTCCTTATTGGCACCGGTGTTGATTAATAATCTCATTACTGACATAGATGAAAGGACTGAGTGCACCCTCAGCAAATTTGCAGATGACACAAAGCTGTGTGTGGTTGACACACGTGAATTATGGGATGCCATCCAGAGAGACCTGGACAAGCTTGAGAAGTGGGCCCAAAGGAATTCCATAAGACCAAATGCAAGGTGCTGCACCTGGGCAGGAGCAACCCTCTGTATCAGCACAGGCTGGGGCATGAAAAGATCAAGAGCAGCCCTGCTGAGAAGGACTTGGGGGTGCTGATGGATAACAGGCTGGATATGAGCTGGCAATGAGCACTTACAGCCCAGAAAGGCAAACATATTCTGGGCTGCATCAAAACTGTGACCAGAAAGGTGAGGAATTCTACCCCTCTACCCCACTCTGGTGAGAGCCCACCTGGAGTACTGCATCCTGCTCTGGGGTCCTTAGCAAAGAAAGATATGGTTCTGTTGGAGAGAATCCAGAGAAGGGCCAACAAGATGATTCCTCTCATACAAGGAAAGGCGGAAAGAATTGTTTCTTTTAGCCTGGAGAAAAGAAGGCTTCAGGGTGACCTAACTGCAGCCTTCCAGTACCTGAAGGAAGCCTACAAGAAGGATGGAGAGGAACTTTTTACAAGAGCATGTTATGACAGGACAAGGGGGATTGGTTTAGATTATATATTAGAATAACCTAATAATATATCTAATATATATATTAGAAGGAACTTCTTTGTTCTGACGGCTGTGAGGTACTGGAAAGGTTGCCTAGAGAAGCTGTGGATGCCACATCCCTGAAGTGTTCAAGGTGAGGCTGGATGGGGCCCTGAGCAACCTAGTCTAGTGGAAGGTGCTCCTGCCCATGGCAGGCAGGCTGAAACTAGATATCTTTAAGGTCCCTTAAACATAAATCGTTCTGTGATTCTATCATTTTATTAATGTATGATTTCATTAATCTGTGATTTCACAATAAACACAACCTTTATATACATAAGCCTCAAAATAGCACAAAAAATATAAGTTGCCCAAGGGATGGAGATGTTTTACAGGTACTGCCATGCTCTTTAAGATAATGAATAAATTAGAAAAAATATTACAAGCCATATTTAATAGTTAATATATTATATTAACTATATAGTATATGTATAATCA
Source organism: Anabacerthia variegaticeps (assembly GCA_035583185.1). Classification (NCBI taxonomy): domain Eukaryota; kingdom Metazoa; phylum Chordata; class Aves; order Passeriformes; family Furnariidae; genus Anabacerthia; species Anabacerthia variegaticeps. The sequence continues at coordinate 134,667,445 of JAWWEW010000078.1, forward strand.
TTAAATAAAAGTAATTTTAAAATATTTCATTAAGTCTATTTTGCAATATTCTTGTGTCAGAGGCACCAGGTGGCGCTACAATACAGGATTCTATGCTCTTTGATACCGTTGTGAGATGTTTTGATTTAATTTTTTGTTCTACAGCTTGAACAGAAGCATTAGAACTAAGCATTGCACATGCAACAGTGTTTGCACCCAATCCTGGAAAAAAAAAATAAATTCCTTGTATGATGCTTGATCACATCGGTTTCATAGCTTCTTTTTCTGTAGTATAAGTCATGGTTTGCATATTCCCAAAAACAACATCCCTAACTTTTTATTTTTGCTAAAACCCAAAGACCATATATTTGTTATTCTTGAATAGAAGAAATAGAAACCTGAGAAGAAAATGCATAAATATCAACTGCATCCAGTTATAAAGTACTCTAGATAATTTTTTCACCAAATAATATTATAATAATATATAATAGCAAAATAATAGCAATTTACTATCCTTAATATTTCTCAAAGTCTTTACAGGAATAGAAGATACTTCTAATGGTCATGTGTTATTCTACAATCAATTTTTTCTTAGATTTCAGTTTACCAAAAAACATGAAGATACTCTAACAAATTTCTTCATGCCCATCAATTCATGCCAAAAGATTGAGAAGCTAAAGGAATGCCAGTTATTTTTATTCACTGACTTTTAGCATCGTGTTTTAAATGAATGAAAACACACCTATTTAAGTCTTTGCTACATCTATAGTTTGGTAGTCTGGTAATACATAATTGCCATTATTAGTGACAGGGGTTTGAGTTTGCAAGACTTGCCAGGCTTCCTTTGTCTGAAAGTGTCTTGAGCTTGTGTTTTTGTTGTTTGTTTTAAATCTGATTTAGATGTAAAATGTAGTTTTACTGTGATGAGGTGGCAATGACTAGTTTTTATGCTTTTCTTATGGTACAGCCATAAGAAAATTTGGAACAACCACAGATTTATATCCATAGCAGTAAAAAAGAATGTGCAGAATGAGCAACTTCCCACTACTGTGATATGGTACAAAGAAATACAGGCCTGGTGCTGGAACGATACCAAAGCCCTTGAGAAATGGAGATTTTTGTCTCCAAAATGTTGACTATGACTTTTGTCATCCTTTTGGATGCTGTGAAGAAGACTACAGGAGAGACTATGATAAGAGAGGCAACACAGCCTTGGTGCTGGACACCTGCTCTGAAAAACTCACCCATGATTGCTTAAAGACATGCAGGCCTGAACAGAATTGGGTTTCAAGAGTGAAAAAGGACAAGTATCTAACCTAGGTGAAATGTACCTTATAGTGTAGGCTGCAATATAGTGTGGGGCTGCAGTGTGAGTGGTGTATGTGAAAAAAAAGGAAAAATCACAATCTTGTCCGGGAAGCACTGCAGACTGTGACACTAACATCCCCCACTGACACCAGAATCCTCAGGATCATGAGAAGCAGAAGGAACCGGGAAAATTACGTGGCGTCTGATAAGGCTTAAATCATATTTTCATTGATGCAGTGCTGGTGCCAACTCTGCTGATGGAGACAGCTATATTGTGATAGTAGAGCACTTCTTTTGGAATTTGATCCTACAATTCAATCAACAATGAAGGTTTTGTAAGCATTACATTAAAAGAAGGAGAATATTTGCAAGGTTGCTCAACATTTGCAGATCAAGTTTCACATGGCATTTCATAAAGTAGAAGTCAAAAGTTAGCACAGGGCTGCCAGTTAGCACAGGGCTGCCACTGTAATGTGTCTATTTTCCTTTCTAAATGCAGACAGTCCTTTTGCTCAATTTAGACCTTAATGTAGGGGAAAAGAGCTGAAATTCTGCAAAAAACATATGTTGGAAAAGTATGAGAAGAAATAAATCTTACATATTTGATGGACTGGTCTAAACAGTGCTAAACTGCTTCTTCAATTCAGTAGTATCTTGTGTTACAACAGCTCATGGTAAAAGTGCTATAAGCAATTTTCTATGTAACCAGCAATATAGCTGAAGAAATATTTCAAAACCAAGAGCTCTTTCCAAGGAGCAATTTATTTTCCAGATTACAAGTGAAGTCAGTATTCACTAAGTTCTAAAGGTATTTTGTCTCCATTGTAACACACTGCTAAGGTGATCTGTCAAATAAAAAATGCTCGGATGAAAGGTAAACATCCTAGAAGTATGTATTCATAGCAATTAAAGCAGGTGATGCTACTAATTTACATGCCATGCCCCTTGTCCAAGTAGCACTAAACTAATATTTTGATGTTATTTGAACACACAAGAACCTGATCTGCCTGAAGAATTCGATACTGAACAATAAAATCCATACAAAATTCTGTTTCCTCTATTACAACAAAGCTCTTATTTAATAGTTGAAACACCATTCAAATGTGAGGTGGTGATATTTCTGCTTTGTAACTGTAGATTCCAGGTGGTCAGTCAAGCCTGGAATCATGTTGTGTTTGCCTGAACTTTCAGTGCAATCAATGAGATAAGAAAAGAGACAATGAGGAGTAGGGGGAAAAATAGGAACCAAACCACAGTGTTGTGGAAATTCATAACTTGACATCACTACTGTGAAAAGCAAGTGCCAGTCAGTGATTTTGTCAGATAAAAGAAGAGGTATTGCCATTTGTTGAAAAGCACTTAAAACAGGACTCCACACATGAAGACGTGAATTCTGCTATTAGGCTACAGCCTGTTTTGTTGTTTGTTTTTTTTAATCTTATGAAACAGAGACATAAATTTAAACAATTAAGTAAATTAAGTGACTCTATTAATACTAGTTGAAATATTAAATATTTAAGACAGTTCAAACAAACAAAAAAGAAACAAACAAACAAAACCACAAAACCGCCTTGCCCTGTGTTGGTCAGAAAACAATCTTATATATTCAGCAACAACAGCTGCTTGTTATGCATTTGCGAATTGCAAAAAAATTTGTTTAATTTTGCATAAGCTCTTTTGGTCTATTGTTTTAATTGGTAGATGAACAGATCTGCAAGACAAACAAAATCAATGCCATCTCATCTTCAGTATTTTGGAACAACTTAGAATTATTCTTTACCTTTCTGCTATGGAAAAAGGCAAAAATCATTATTATCCCATTCATGCAGGAAGTTAATGATAGCGTAATATAAATTATTTTAAAATATTTTTTTTGGTTTAAATGATTCATAACATCATAGAATATATGGTAACACAATATTTATTTTCAGAATCTACAGACAATACCTTGTATAGAACAAATAACTTTCACTGATGCTTCCACCCAATAAAGAGCTAACTCAGCTTCATCTGTAAGAATGATACTTCTTCTCTGTTCTGTATTAACTAAGCAATCATATTTAGAATAACCAAAACGTGCACATTTAGTTACTACATGAAATCAAATTCACTATGTGAGTGTGAGGAAAAGTTCCTGGCTAGGTAAGGAGACTATAACTCATGTAGCTTAAATATGCTAGGCACTAACCTTACAACTATTTACAATTATTTTTTTCCTGGGTTGTTTTTTTTTTTTTTTCCAGAATTTAGCAGGTTGTAAATTCTACCACGAGCTACAGTTCTTTTAGAAATGATTTGTCAATTGACATTTTGCCTGATATTTTGACAATTCCATGCTAGCTGTGAGTGATGTTTTTACTCACAACGGCAACTACACCACAAGTGAGAAAGACTGCACTAGCTTCTTCAATGAGAGAAAGCTCGTTAATATGTGAGAGAAACTATGACAATAAAATCACAAAAAAATATCATTACAATGATTTATTTATTACATAGTTGAATAAAGAGTAACCCTCTAGCAAAATACTATTTTGTAACCAAAAGAAGTTAACCTCTGACTATCTCTGCATATTCTATCTTGGCATGAAACACTACTCCAGTCCCTACAGAAAACTGAGAAAAGTTTATTTTCTCTTGCATAAAATCATGATCTAGCTCAATCTGAAACCCCAGATATTGCTAAAACAATCACTAAGCAGGAGTAGTAGTGCATAACGACCACCAAACAGATAAACAAAATAAATTTTTACCATAAAACTTTTAGAAGTCTTTAGCTGCAGTCTTTGCCTTTAAAAACTAATTACATTTTGTAAATTTGTTAAAATTTCACTCAACCTTTTGCACTCAACCTTGCATTTCTAGCAATCTGCGGTTTTTTTTCTCCTGCTACTACACAGGCACTTCCTACACCTGTGATGCTGCGAGTGTACCCTTCTGTCCAGTCCTCCTCAGATGTCTGGAGCTTTCCACCCTGACACCAAGCATGGATGTAGCTGCATAGATTAGGCTCTCTCTTTGTTTGCAAGATTCCTATGAAATTATAGAGTACATTTTTTCATCTGTAAACCATTCACTCATGAAAACATGTCACTGAAATCACTGTTTCGTGTGAACCTGAAAATCAGAAGCTCAAAATCACTTTCAATTTCACAGTTCTTTTTTTCCAACAGAAACATATGCAGACACCATTTGCCACAACACAGCCCTGTAGAAAATGTGGCAAACAGCCTCCTGGGATGCGTCAGGCAGGGCCTTGACAAAAGGTCCAGGGAAGTGCTGCTTCTCCCCTCTGCTCAGCTCTGGTGAGACACAAATGAGTGCTGGGTCTAGTGCTGGGCTCACCTCCAGAGAGACATGGACAATACTATATTGAGTCTAGAAATGGGCCACCAAGATGATTAAGGGACTAGAGCATCTGGAACACAAGGAGTAGCTGAAAGAGCTGGGGTTACCCAGCCTGCAAAAAAAACCTGGGGGCAGGACAGGCAACAGAGACAGACTTTTCTTCAGTGGTGCGCAGTGACAGGACAAGAAGTAGAAATTGAAATATAGGCAATTCTCATTAAAATTAAGAAAAAAAGTGTTCTTTTTCACTCTAGGAGTGATCAACTCAGAACAGGTTGTCCAGAGACACTGTTTAGTCTCCGTCTCCAGAAATATTTGGAACCACCTGGACACAGCCCTGATAAATCCATTGTAGCTGACCCTGCTATGAGAAGGGGGGTTTGACGAGGAGCTCTCCAAAGATGCCCAACAGCCTCTGTGACTGTAATTCATTTGTAGTTCCAAATCTATTAACAGAATTGCTCTCAGGGAAAAAAAAAAATTAAAAAAAATCCTGCTTTGTAGAGTACATCTGCACTAGCAGTTTGGTACATAATATACACTTTTTTTAAGAAGTAAAAGCCTAATAGATAGATTTTAGTGAGCACTTATATATTGGCAGGAGATACTGAAAGCCTTCAAGGTGAAATCAAACAGAACTTGACCACCACCAGTTTTTCATGTAGTGCATTGCTAATAGGGACACAAGGTCAGAGTAATCCAACAGCTAGAAATCAGGAAAGACAGCAACACTGCAGCAAACAGCTCTTACATGAGAAGTTTCTGAACCTCTAACCAAAAGCTTTTAGACTTTGAAGAAGCATAAAAATATTTTAATATGGAGGCTAATGAAAAAATGGTATACTTTACCTGATAGCCAAATGTATTGTTTTGTGACCCATGCCTTGGGACTCCTGGATTTTCACATGCTGTGCGAGTAGGCTCTTACAAAATAAAAATAAAAAAAAAAAGTAATAAAATTTACAGACAAAACAAATTACAGTATTTTAATTAAATACATGAATGTATCACAAAATTAACCTTGTTCAACAACATGCAATAAGCCAATCACAGAGACAAAAATAATGTGACTTGATTCTTATAGAGTGCAGAATAACACCAGGATAATTCAAAATAACCGAAAACTCCTAGATTGACTTATCCAGAAAAGGAATAACAAGCATTCCAAAAAATTTCAGTGTATGGGTATAACCATACCTATACATCGAGGAGAAGAGCCACTCCATGTGCCATCTGCTTGGCAAATCCTGGTGTTGGAGCCAACCAAAATGAAAGGAGCGTTGCAGCTGAAAGAGACTTCTGACTGATAGATGAAACTTTTGCCTTCTCTTTTCCCTTGAGCAGGTACTCCAGGGTCACCACAAAACTTTGCTGTGAAAAAAGATATAATAGAAATGGAATGTGTCATTTATTTAAAAATGTAAATATAACACTTAGTTGAGCAGTTAGTCCAAATTTCATATTTATTTTATTAAACACAGATCAAATATGGAAACATTTAATGGGAATTCAGAGAGACTTGATAGCCAGTCTTTAGTCTGCCATATTTCAGATAGCAACTTTCAGGGGAAAAACAATTCTCACATTCAAAACTGGGGGGTTGGTAAATTTATTCATTTATTCTAAAACTAGGTAAACTCTAACACTTCATTGTCAAGTCAGCTTTACCTAGTCATTGAATAACTACTGAATATTTTCCTTTTATATAGGTAACAATGGAAACCAGGTATCCTGGTAAAACACATCAGTTTTCCTCTGATATTGAAAGAGGGGATTACAAAACAAAATTAATTTGGGGCAAACTGGAAGCCCCATGAGTGCCCTCACTCCCAATGGAAATATTTTCCTAAGGGCTCTGAAAGCTTTTAACAGAGCAGGACCATGGTTTCTGGCAGTGAGACGCTAGTTTAATTATTAAAAAAAAAAAAAAAAAAATAAAAAAAAAAGATTATAAAACAGCACAATTCCTGTCTGTGTGTGATGGCAGCGACCACACCTGTGAGAGATGTGACCCCCTAGAGGAGCTGCTCAGAGTGGTGGCAGAACTGATGAGCATCAGACAAGAAGATGTTGACTGATGGCATCATATTCCATTATCCCTGAGATGGATACACCAACCAACTATGACACTAAAAACAAAAGACCACCTACTCTCCCACCACCAGGAAGAAGCAGAGGCCTAGGAGATGAGGGGAAATGAACAATATTTGTAATGTTTCTACACTAACACATGAAATATGAGGAACAAGCACAAGGAACTAGAAGCCTTGACTCAGTTCCAGAAATATGACATTTCTGGCATAAGCAAAACCTGATGGGATGAGTCCTGTTACTGATGTGCCAGGATAAAGGTTTGCACACTCTTCAGGAGGGATAGGCTGGGCAGGTAAGGCAGGGGATGATGGCAGGGGTAGGGGTTGCGGACCTTGCAGTTGGTTATGTGTTGTGGTTTAGGAATGGTACTCTTCAATTCAGTGTCCCCACCAAGACTTTCCAAAGCCATACTGCTGTTCTCTTCTGCTCCCTCCCCACAAACCCTCACCCCTATTTTTCTTTTCCCCTTCCCACTGTGGTGGGATGCAGTTGAGAACTGGAGACACAAAAGGCAAAGATCACAGACTGATATAAGAACAATTTGCTGGAAACAGCAATGAGAGAAGAAAACGAACAGCAACAGCAACAATATTAATAACAAAAGCATACAAAAGAGAGGGTGACTTTGACCCAACTAGACAATCAGATGTGACGTTTTCAGGACTAGAAGCCCTGCCCTTCTCCTCTGAAGTCAGAGTCCCTTTCTCAGTGAGAGTTCCCACCCCAGGAAATGATGTGAGGCAGTATAGAAAAACATCTGGGCCTTGGCCACCCCCTCTTCCCCCAACTACTGCAAAAAATTAACCATGTCCTGGCCAAAGCCAGGAAACTATGGCATGTCAAGAGTCTTTGAGTAAGGATTAAGGGACGCACAAATAAAGCAGATGTTGTCACAGGAGTCTACTACAGGACACACAGCCAGGATATCAACACTGGCGAATTATTCTTTAATGAACTAAGGGAGACCTCTAAATCAACTGCCCACAGATATTAACTGTGAATACTACAGAACAACCCCAGAAGTACATCCAGACTTCTGTAGAAAGAAATACTGACACTAGAAATTCTTTATATGATTAATATTTAGTATTTATACAAATACACCAGAATTTAGGGGTGAGAAAAGAAAAACAAAACAACAACCAGCAACAAGCCAGAATGCTGCTGCTGGAGAGACTGCGCTATAGAAAGGGACCTGGCAAATTGAATACAAGTCAGCACTGTCTTGGCAGCCAGGAGCGCCAACTGTGTCCTGGGAGGCATCAGCCGGTCAAAGGAGATGATTGTCTAGCTCTACACTGGTGCAGCCTCACCTTGAGTACTGTGTGCAGTCTTGGCCTCCACAATATAAGAAGGATATTAAGCTATTAAGAAGGATATTAAGGTATTAAGAGCCAGTGTGATGGTGAAGGGCCATTGCCCAGAGGGGAAGCCATACAAAATGTGGCTGAGGTCACTTGACTTGTTCAGCCTAGAGGAGAAGACAAGATGGTAAGATCATGCTGTGGTCTCTAGGGAAAGCAGAGGGGCAAGCACTGAGCTCTTCTCTCTGGTAAGGTGTGACAGGACGCAAGAACCACAAGAGAATGGCATGAAGATGTGTCATGGAGGTTTAGGTTGTATATCAAGAAGAGGTTCTTCACCCAGAGGATGCTCAGTTAATGGAACTTCACAGAATATTCTCAATTGGAAGGGACTCACATGGGTTCAGTAAGTCCAGCTTTTAAGTGAATGGCTCATACAGTGATTGAAGTGGTGACCTTGGCATTATTAGCATGATGCTCTAACCCACTGAGCAGATCCAAGGGTCAAGAGGCTCCCCAGGGAAATGGTCATGGCACCGAGCCTGTCAGAGTTCAAGAAACGCTTGTACAACGCTCTAAGATATATGGTGTGATTCTTGGGGTTGTTTTGTGCAGGGCCAGGAGTTGCACTTCAATGGTCTTTGTGGGTCCCTTGCAATTAATTATATGATACTATGATAGTTCTAAGATTCTAAGTTATATCTATAGTTAGGAATTTTCTGGCATAGGCTGCATTTTTGCCATCTATTGCCAAGCTTATAAAACCAGCAGACCTTTACTGAAATTACTGCATGAGTAATTAAGCAAACAAATTTACTGGGTCATAGATGACAAATACTCAACAAGGGACATGACTATATTCCACTCTGAATAATTATTCCATGTTATAACTAGACCTTGCACATCTTCAGCTACAGGCTCTATGGAGCCAAGCTGGGAACTAAATTTGTGATGTCAAGAACTGCTTAAAGATTGCTCATTGAGAATGACTTTCACCAGCTCCCTCTCATTTCTGCCAGATGGCAGCTAGCTTAAGCTCTTTGACAAGTACTGGCTGCCAATTGCTTTCTCTTGCAAGCCAATGGGTAACCATTGCACATCAACAACATTCACTTAATGTAATCTCTGCATGAAACAACCTTTAAGTCTCAGGCAGCTGCATTCAGTGCTAAATAAACCTTTTGAAAATTTTAAAGGTGGAGCCTACTTCTTCACATTCTATTGCAGTATTGAACATTCCAATCTCAAAAATGACAAATAGCTTGTGGTATCCAAAAATGAATGAAGAACACCATAGTTCAATCAAGAACAAATGATGAAAATTATTTTTCATGGTCTTTGTTGTTCATAATATAGTGGACTCCAAAAGAGCTCCAGACAGAGATCTTAAGAAACAAATGCTATTTTCTTTTCTTTCTTACGAAAACAAAGCCTTTCATCAAGTTCCATGTCTGGTATATACAGTTTCAGCAGCACTAAGAAACTGTTGTCAATGATATGAAACTATAATTGGGGAAAAAAAGAAAAAGGAAAGATGATCTATATGATATGCTTTTATAGTAGTAGAGTATAGCCAAAATAGAGAACATTTTTGAAAAGGAGAGATGAAAAATGAAAAAAAAAAATAGTAAAATAACAGAGAAGTGCATTTTGTAACATTTAGCAAGTTACCTGGCAAGCTCAGCTAACTTGGCAAGTTTGAATTAAACTTCAGAAACTGTAAAGCCATGAATACTATATTATCCTCTTCCAGTCAGATTCCTTTCTCAAGGCCAATAAAGGCAGGTATAGCTATCCTACAAATAAATACAGTATCTCCTTCTTCAGTGTGATCAACTGAGTATCTCTTAGAAGAATCAGAATTACTTTAAAAAGATTTTAAATAATGAGTGGAATTTGCTATTGTAATGAAATTTGTAGCAATACAAAAATCCATCAATGTCACAACTATCAGATTAACAAAATTTACTGCATAAAATATATAACTTAATTTAGTGTAGGGGAAAAAATAGACAATTCTCACAGAACCACCCTGGGGCCTAGTCAACATTACAGACAGAAAAATTTCTCGGTGACATCACAGAAAGTTTAGGATGAATAATGAGGAAATAAAAGAGATTATAATAAAAGCTATTCTATTTTATATGTATTGGATCTGAAAACAAGACAACACCTCTTAATCTTGAGTTGCCTTAAATTATGCCAGTAATATTTTTTGTGTGTGTGTCTGAGGACCCCTATATGCACACATAGGTTTTAGAGATATTCCTAGAACTTCCTCAATCTACTATTTACACTACAATCTTGGAAACTTTTAGGAATTTTATGAATTTTTAGAAGGATTGTGATTATCCCAGGTTTGAAATTAATTGAGGCACTGGGAGAGGGAGGGGTGAGAATGAACTGAGGAGAAAAGAAAGTGAAAATGTTTAAAAACACCAGAGTTGAACAGCAAAATACGGGACTATAAAGTAAATACTTACGCAAACACTGAGGTACTTCACCACTCCATGTTCCATTCCCAACACAAGTCAAAACAGCAGGAAAAGAGAGTTCATATCCTGGAGAGCAGACATAGCTAATACTAAATCCCCAGTCCAAGTTTGTTCCTTCCAACCTTCCATTAGAGATCTGCGGAGGAGGTGGGCAGGTAACAGCTGCAATAATATTCAAAATAATTAGGCCCAGCTGCTGTAAATATCCCTGGTGTACACAATTACTAGAAGAACCATATGGGCTAATTTCACCTTTTTTAAAGGACAATACAGTCAGGATATGCTATCTTCCTCACTGTATTCTTGCCATATTTGCTGAAGTTAGTACTTCTGGTTTCCTCCACTTAGGAGACAGTTGATGACTGAGGTGTCTTAAATAAACCAAGATGCCACATCAAATAGGAAGACTACCTAAAAATCAGTACGGGATTTGTAATGTGTACAGCATTTAAGATCTGTCTAGTAGTATATTACAAAATTATTTTGCTTGTTTGTCAAGACAGCACAGAATACAATTATCTTTTATTAGTGTGGTAATAATCAAATACTTTCTTCCTGTTAACCAGATTAGGCATTTGCTAGATATTAGTGCTCAGGGATGAAACTCCAGGACAACTTTTCCAAAATATTACTTGACAGCCTGATTCTAATTACCATAATTTAGTTATTAATTGCTTTGTGAGTAGCTCCTCACCAAAAAACATCTAGCTTCTAGCTAGGGGAAAAAAATGTAAGCATTTGCAAACCGTTGAAACTGTTAGTGTTGCTACCTCTAAGAAGGCCAACAAGAAGTATTTCAATAGAGTTTCTAATTTCCAGGCCTCCCAGGAAAGAAATAGAAACATCTTCCACTCAGTTGTAGTGAAGAAAACTGAAAAAAACATCAGGAGGACAGTAGAAATAAAGAGATACAACTGTTGTGATGGAGATAAAAGTGATATTCACTGGATAATGGTGAGGTAAAAGACAATTGTTAATTAAAAGTCTAAAGAAAAAAGGTATTCAAGAAATTAAAGAAAATCTGAATCAAAAAGAAAAAGGGCAAAATTTAGACCGAGTTGCAAGAATGAATGAGACACACAAAAATGGTAAAATAGAGAAAAGTTTGAAGAAACTGAGTTAGCAAAAGAGAAGGAAAGCAAATAAAACTAATATGATTTAATCTAGTGGAGTCAGTTGGACTAAATGAGCTGATGTGGTGATTAAAAATGAATGGAGGAAGGTAAATGCTGCACCCATAAACTTTAAATTTATGTTTAGAAAGCTGTCATCCTGCAGGCTCAAAAGGTCAGAGGCACTAGTTTAGGAGTAATGTGTATTTGAATGTGATCTGCAGAACTTTTATTATATATAATTTCTCCATTCTTATCATACTCTGAAGAGAGAGAATCTCAACTATGTGGGCTATAAAAACACTCTGAAGGACAATTCATAGCTGTTTGAGAATGCTGGATAAAAGTAGTACTATTAGCAAATAACCCTTTGCCAACCTAAATTTTGAGGCCTTGATTTTGTTGCAGAAAAGGACATAGCTGTTGTCACACTTTTATGATATTTTAATAAAAGTAAATCAAAATAAGTACTCCAAGCTGCAGACCTCTGTCCTTACTCTCCAAGAGCTTAATGAATAGTCTTTTTCTATAGGTCTGTATACTGTAACTTCTGAGATGATTAATAAAGGAGGAAATACTAGTGAATAATTGGGAAAGGAGAGAGAAGTAGCATAAAAGTAGGTAAAACACCAGAATTTAGGGGTGAGAAAAGAAAAACAAAACAACAACCAGCAACAAGCCAGAATGCCTCTCTATTTTGGTCAGAGAGCTAGGCATAAATAAGTACAGCAACATTTTTCAGCTTAAGAACTAAAAGTATATTACAAATGCAAGTCTGCAAAAATGACAACGCTTGAATATTTGAATATTTTGTTGCAGATGAACATGCATTCTTTTCCAGCTATGCATAGCAGAGAATTATTTATATCTTCTGTTTCAATGGCTCAGTGACAATTACGCATCCATTTTATGCCCAGTTCATTTCCCAATTATTTTAACTAAACGGGAACTAAAGGACCCTTGCACTTCATTCTGAAAGTAAGAACTAAATGTAATGCATTTCAAACACACTACTGCCTATTATGTTACTTTTAATTACACTATTATCTGGTGTACTCACACATACTACTGTAAAGTAGAAAGAAATACTGACACTAGAAATTCTTTATATGATTAATATTTAATATTTATACAAATATGCAAGACCCAAACACAGAAAGACTCAAAAACGCAAAGTCAAAATTGGCAGTATAAATCTTTCTTTGTATGGTCCTGTTTGAATCAAATCACAGTTAGACCTCTTGCTCCCAGTAAGGTGCCCCATAGACCTTAAGAATTTGAGGATGGGAGACTATAAAAGTATTTGTTCTGTCTTATAATCTTCTAGTTCACTTACAGACACTTTTAGAGACAGATTCTTGGTCAGTAGAACCACTATGGCTGTTCTTCTCCTCTTAAAATCATTTTTTAATTGAATTTAAGTGTGGATCAAGAAAGAAAACAATAAAATAGTAATGCTTCTTCTCTACAGATGCAGTATCAGGAAGAGTGAGAAAAATTACTCCAGAGAGAAGCTGGTTCAGGGTTTAGCAAGTGAGTTTCTCAGAGAAAATATTTTTGATGAGACATATAAGTTCGTCTTTCAGTAATATTCAGATTTCTTGCTGTTTAAATTTCAACAGGGTACATTAAAAAATCAAAACAAAATGAAAGAAAAAAAAAAAAAAACAAACACCCCAAAACAACAATAAAAACGCCACCCAACCAACCAAAAAAAAAACAAAAACACCCAAAACACAACAGAAAATTCAGGTACGCAATTAGCAGAGAGAAAAGGAATCTCTTGAGATTAATCCTGTCAGTTTTCACAGTAAATAACATGAAGCAGAAAATTTTTTATTGTGAAATCTGCTAGAAGGATTAAGTCTTTTTGTAGCATGGTGATTCTTAAAGATGCCCATCTAATAAAGGAAGGAAGGATCAAAAAAAATCTTAGTATTATAGATAGGGTAATTCAGAAGAATTTTCCTTTGACAAAATTCAGTTTGCATATATGCAGGCCTTTCCCAAAGGTGGTTTTTTTTTTTTTTTTTTGTTTGAGAGTTCTTTTTTTTAAAGGCAGGGAAATATATGATGTTATTTTTATATGACATGCTAACTGTAATAAACAAACAAATCTAAATTATCTTTTCATATTGGATAATTCAGTTTAAAAGCAAAACAATAAAGTGTCCTACAGAAATATAAAAAAACCTGTTCAATATACTGTGTGAGTATGAAACATAAAAGAGAAAAGGAGCAAAAGATGAAGTCACTATTTCCGCAGCCAAAAATCAGTTCAGTGTATTCATACTAACAGTAAGTGTTCATTTCTGTGGAAACATACAATAAATTAACAATTTACAGTATACAGTGTATATAAATATAATAGAAGAAAGAGCTGAGAAGCAAAACAAATGTTGTACCTTTGCATGTTGGGATTACTCCACTCCACGTGCCATTGCTAGTACAAGTGCGAATTAAGGAGCTATTTGCTTCCATTGTATAACCAGGTTGGCACATATAAGTTACATTTTGTCCAACAACATAATCATCACCGTATCTCATGCCATTGGCTGGGACTCCTGGATCTCCACAACTGATAACTGGAAGTAAAAAGGTGAGGAACATATTTTAAAATCTAAAAGTGGTTTATCTATATGTGAGGGAAAAACATAGGACAAAACTAGGCATTTATGGGGAGAAAAAAAGGAGAAGGCAAAAGTATCATAAATCTCCATCAAGAGAGAAGAAGGATATTTGTCAACTTAACTAGCTGCCAAATATATGTAGAGCTGTATAACAGTTATATTTGGAGAACATAAAAAAATTTGTTGAACAGTAGAAGCAAAGGACTGTACAATTTTCATCGACAAAATTTCAAGATTATGAAATGGAAAAAAAAAAAAAAACCGCAGGAAATTATCCATATGACACTGTCACCCTTTGATACCCTAAAATCCTCCTATCTGAGCAGTTTAATTATTACTAAAGCAGATATCTATGATTTAGTTTACTTTTCCATTCTGAAAGGAAACACAATCTGGAAAATTTAAGGTATATGTCTGCAAAATTCTCTCACTTCATAAATGCTCACATGGTTGTTATGTACATAAACAGATGGGAATATTCAGGCAACCCCCAAACATGGATTATGGCATATGTAAAAACTAGGTCTGTAGTACTTTAATGAGTGGGAGTGGTTGTAAAACTTCTTATAACTTCTAGTTTCAGGAGACAATTTAAACTCCTAATGAAATAAAATATTCCTGAGGACTTAATAAATAGTTTTATACTGTTGTAATCTGAGAATAGTGCTAAAACAGGTAAGTTTCCCTCAGATCTGGTCAATTGGATCTATCAATTTCTGGAGCAGTTTTCAGTGTAAGAAAACATAGAATTAACCAGGTTGGAAAAGACTGCTGAGATCATCAAGTCCAACCCTTGATCCAACCATCGTGCTTACTGGACCATGGTACTAAGTGCCACATCCAGTCTTGCCTTAAAAACCTACAGGGATGATGAATCAACCACTCCATGGGCAGCCTATTCCAATTCTTGATTACTCTCTCCATAAAAAAATCCTTCCTAATATCTAACCTAAACCTCCCATGACACAGGTTAAGACTGTGGCCTCTTGTCCTACTGCTGGTGACCTGGGAGAAGAGACCAACTCCTGCCTGGCTACAACCTCATTTCAGGAGCAATAAGGTCTCCCCTGAGTCTCCTCCACGCTGAACAAGCCCAGCTCCTTCAGTCTCTCCTCAGAGGACTCGTTCTCCAGTGCCTTCACCAGCCTCGTTGCCCTAAATTTTGAGAACACTGTTGCAATAATAAAAAGCGGTTGTTTTCAGGAAAAAAAAAAAAAATGGAAAAAATCTAGTTCATACAAAATATAGCATCCCATGTGTTTTACAGTTTGTTTTACAGTAAACTTGATAAGGCCCTTACAGCTTTTGCTATTGCTTCTGGAAAACTGTGGGGAAGCAGATTCCTGGACAGAAAGCACATCCTGTTCACTTCTAAGTCAATGCAAAGGCATGACCAATGTGAATGGCACCCTCCCTGTATCCCGCTCTCCAAAATACAAAACATCCATGGCTACATATTTGTAATGCATTCTGGCCAGGTCCTTTGACCTAATAACTGAGAATCCAAGGTACATATGTACACCTTGCTCTACACTTTATTACAGTCCAAGTGAGCAGATACTAATTATGTGACACATATCAAATCTTAAAATCTTCCACGTAACCACTGTCTATGGATGGAGAAGAGAATAGAAAACATATCCCAGGGTTATCTGGGTCAGTCTGAAGGTAGCTAGCATACTGATAAAGAAAAACGGAGAGCAGCCTATTTTAGTTTGCCTAGTAACACAGTAATTTTATTTTAAAACTACAACGTCATAAATTTTTAAAAAGTCATAAATTTTTCTTGGTTACTTTTCAAATAATATAGAGCCAGGAAAGACAGAACTATTTCTCTTGGTTACAAAAGTATATTCAAATACTCTGCATGTTCTAGCTTTCTTTATGTGATATATTCTGTTTACTATCCTTAATGTACAAATTTGGCAAAAATCATCCTTAGTATTTTTCCAGGTATACTATTGTTTTCACTGAATTAAGACATAAGGCCAATACCTTTATCCATTTTTTTCTCAAATCTTTGTTTCATTTCATTTGGAGCACCTCCACTTATGCCACTGTGTAGGGCAAAAGGCAGCTTAAATTGTTGTGATCCTGACCAGAAGACCCTTGCTCATTGATGAGTCAGTGAATCACAATATGGTTAATGTGGGAAGCCCCAGGCCTGTTCTGCACCTCCTGAACATCCAGCATGGCCTTCAGACCTGTGTTGGACAGGTCTGTTGTGTTGTGTCTCTTGGACAGGGCACAACCTCAGACAGCTCATGGCAACAGTGGTGCTGCAGGGAGCCCTCAATCCATGATTACACTTTATTGACTGCATGTCCTTGCTTTTTAGTTAGCAGCACAACAAGAAGCTCTCATGAGAACATTGGTTCTGTTCGAATGTAGAAATGATATTGTTTCTTCCTAAGAAAATCCTACAATAACTTGCACAATCGAAAGTCGTGTTGTGGGCAAGGTCTGCATGACATGTTGCACATGGGGCAGTCTTGTTCAGTGATACACTGACCAGGGCTTCCAGCACCTAAAGGCGTAGAAGATTATCTCAGCTGCTCTCTTCTTATAGTATTAGCTCTAAAAACCAGCATTTTCAATTATATGCAAGAAGCAACTGTAATAAGTATGGACTGGCTGTAAATTTTTATAACACCTGGACTAAACAAAATTGGCATATCCTGAGTCTCCTTCCCTTATTTTTATTAGAGTACTTCCTCTATTAAGATATTTTTCTAGGTTTTAAGCAAAAGTCTCATGGTTCTACCTGAGCACTGTGTTTTGAGAAGACTCTTTTGGCATGTATTTCAGTAAAATGCAATTCTAAAATACAAGAAAAATATAGATGCAGTTGACATCACAAAACACCCTTAATACTTGGTACAATTAATCCAGAGCCATAAAATTTGCAAAATAATAAACAAAAACATTGGACTCTCTCTCAGGTTTCGTAACTGTAAAAGTAGATGCTCACATGCTCGCCATTAAAGGTGGATTTAAAAATAACACAAAAAAATTATCATCTAAATTTTGGCCTCTATCTAGGTTGCTGTAAGTGTGTTCAAACTTTAAACAGCAGCTTGCTATACCTCTGATGAGGACAGTTTCCTCAAAATGATAGGCAGTCTCATGTGTCACATAAATGTAAAATTTTCATAATTGTTACTAAAAGATGAACTAGGACATGTAATAAAGCAGGAACAGATGGGCTTCAAAATAAAGTGTTGCAAAACGCTTATTATGAATGTGAGAGATTCTGAAATAGCTTCTGTTAGCTGAGTAGCCAAAGCAAGTTTAAGGTTAATGACGAGGTCAAACAGAAGTTGATATGTGAAAGCAGGACACCAGTTTTGACCTTGGAGTCACTACAAAATGATTCTCAAGTATTCATGACAAGGTTCTTATTTCCTACCTTTTGGAAGACCAGAATATTATACTGCTAAGTTTACAAGATGAAATAAAGCAATTAAAATAAAAAACGTCTCAATATGACATATCACAAATTATAAACAAGATTAAAAATATGTACTAGGAAAGAATTAAAGCAGGTAGATCATGTAACCATGAAACTGCTTAAACTGCAACATCAGTATAAATTTTACTATTTTGTAGATATAGTAAATATAGTAAACATACTATATTTAAAAAAGTATTCTTCACATTTGCATAGCGTTATATTTTTAAAAATTATTTTATGTACAAGATTATGTAGGAAATAGTGCAAGAAACAGCTGAAAATTTAATTTTTTGGCATGCAACTTCTATATTTTACTTTATTGTCTTTCAGAGGAGAGGAAAACCAAAGACTATTCATTAGAAACGTGTCTTACTTGTACAGTTTGGCAGGGATCCAGACCATGTTCCATTGGCAGTGCATTGTCTTACAGATGATCCAGAAAGTATGTATCCTTCCACACATGAATAAATTACTGAATTGGAAAACGTAGTACCATCAATACGAAGTACTTTTCCATTAGCAGTTGTTCCTGGATTACCGCACTGCACAGCTATAAAGAAAGATGTTAAATATTTTTCAAAATATAGTAAAGATGATTGTTGAAATAGGAATGTCTAGGAACAATCCTGCTGCCAGCAGTGTAATGGTAGAAATCCAAGCTGTTGTCCCCAACAATGTAAATTTTACATGTCTTTGATAAGGCACATTGTGCAGTGAATAGTCGTGTGCATGTTAACCCTTTGTATGTAGGGAAACACAACCTACAAATTTAGTTTTATAATCTGCATTAGTGAAAAGTTAATTTAGCTGCAAAAACCAACTCCCACTTATAAGAAAATACCTGATCTGCAATAATAATTTTAGATTTAATTTGAATCTATAGTATCTGTGCATTTCTAGCATCACCAGAATATTTTTCCTAATTCAAAGCACAGGATGGAGTCAAACTATTATTTCATAGGCAGGTGGAACCCTGATGTTTCCCAGTTCTTCAACGCTCAGCTTGGGAATTGGAATGTGTCTTTTTTATGTGATTACGGAGATATACATCTAATCTATTTGATCTAAACTAGACCAATATACCTGTGCATGCATTACCCGTACCTATATATATCTGTGAACTATATTTATAATTTCAAGAAAAGAAAATCACAAAAAATATCTTAAAATGTAAAAGAGCTAATTAATTTCTGTAATAGATGGGATCAAAGAATAATAACAGACTAAGCATATCCCTTCAGATACCAACATAAAAACATGTGTGTGCATATATATATATATATATATATATTTTATGCAGTGTCAGGACAGCAATTGGTCAGCAGAAAGGATATTACAAAACCATCTTGTGAAATAAGTTTTTAAAATGACATGATGCTTTCATAAAGATAACACATTCAACAGTGATAAAGTGGAAAATGAGAGTATAGACCCTCAAATTATTTTCTGCTTTTCAGGAAGCTGTTACTGGCAAAAGAGTCTGTTGGGAATTATCTCATATTTTGAAGCAAGAAAATTTAGGTAATAAATTACTCTCCATAAATATTCTGATAGAACTTTCTTTATGATAATTCTTCTACCTTGAAATTTCCAGAATTACTTTTTACAAATGAACTTGTTTCAGCACTTTGTTTTCTATTGAAAAATAATGTCAATAATATTAGCAAATTAAATTTCAAGCCAATCCTTTATATATAGATGTATCTAATGAAATCCTGACACTGACATTTTCCTAAAACTGAGCTATTCTGTCTGAAATTCAGATGTATAATGATTGTGATTAAAGGTTGGTGATGGTGAGATTTTTAAGTGAAAAAACATCTCAGAAAAGAACTGAGTTCTAAAGGCTTATCTGTTTGGGTTTTTTTCTCACCACTTAAAAACTTGCAGTTTCAAGAGTGCCAGGAACTGGTTTCAAATTTGCCACCAGATGCCAAGCCACTGCTATAGTTTACCAATGTATTTGAAAAAAAAATAATTTTCAGTCCAAAATCAAATGCATACCATTCACAACACAAAACTGGCAATGTAAAATTGGTATTCTGATTAACATTATTAAAAATGCAGTTCAAAAATAGAGTGGATCTTCTTTGATTTACCTTTGCACTCAGGTTGTGTTCCTGTCCAACTTCCATTTGCCAGACATGTCCTTTCTTCTGAGCCATGGAGGATATATCCAATATCACAGCTGAAATGTATTGTGCTTTTAATTTTGAAATTGTTTTCTTCTCTAGACCCATGACCTGGGATACCTGGATCACCACAAGAACCAGCTGTATCACCTAGATTTTGGAATGCAAAGATTGAATAAGTATGAAATGGTGTTGTAATACTGGATTTAAAATATATGTTTCTGTGTATTTATAAATAAATTTATATTTATATTTTAGGAAAAATCTCCATATATATCAGTGGGATTGAGTGCCAAAATTACTTATTTCTCAACTGATTTCTTTGCACTTATTTTATAGACGTACAGAAAATCTCAAATTCCCTTAATACTGTGCTCAAATCCCCCTAATACTATTATAAACTTTTGGTAACATAATCAAACAAGAATAGGTAAGCAAAACCAAAACAACAAAACTTTGGTCATTTTTCAATTAAAATAAGGAATTCTCAGAAAAAACAAGGTCTTGATTGCAACAACAATTTTCTTGTTTGCATGTAACTAGGGTTCAAAATATTTCTCTGTTCTGTGGTGGTATCATTAGAGTTGCAACAGTCTTGCCACTGAACTAAGGTTCTGGTCAATAATTTTCTAGAACTGAAGCCTTTCCCTGATTTATAGAACTACTGACATATCCCGTCAAAACTGCCTGAAAGCTAGTCTCCCTAGGATAGGAAAGTTTAAGCAAATTCTAAGATAGAGGATTAATGTTTTATACTATCTTTTGTATATAAATTTTAGAACAATCAACATGGTAACAAAATAACAATAATAATAAATACAACAGCAACATCAACACTCATCATAATAAATCAATAAGATTACACATCTAAATCTTCAGTCATGGTTAGAGTTTTTAGGAAGCTCTAGGTAACTCACTACTTGAACAGTAGATCAGTTGTTTGAATCCTTAAATATATATTCAGGACTTTTTGCTTTATCTTTGTAAAGACCTTTAAGATAGTTTTCTACACAATAGGGGATGAAGGCATATTATAATACTGAGTTTCAATACCAAAGAGTTGCATTCTAGAATTCCCAGAGCTGCATTGTTCAGGATTTTGCCCATAGCTTACTTACTTAGTTCCTTCCCATAGTTTTCTGTAGCAACTTGCAAATAAAGCGAACATCTTTTATACAAAAAGTAAGTCAAATATGCTAATGTTTTTGAGAGAATTATTTTGTAATTCATTACGCTATTGTAAATAGAGGTGAAATATTTCAAGAATCATCTAGAAATAATCATTCAATTATGTAAAGAATGTGTTATGTAGAATAGCCATACTTTTCTGGGGTTTATCTAAGCTTAAATAGCAGTAATAAGAGAAATTCTTAAATAGAAAGTTGCCTACTCCAAGTGCACAGAAGACCAAAACTGACAAGGTCACTGTCTAGGGGTTCCATGGGAAGTTAGGACCCTGTTGTTGCATATGCAGGGAATAACAGAGCTTATGTTGTTTTGGTTGGCACTGTATGTGTGTAATCAGTGCTGTTGAGAGTGAAGGGTTGGAGACATTTCTACTGACAAAAGTATGTACAGAACGGAATAGTGAAAGGAGAAGAATAGAAGTAGCTTACTTGGCTTCAATAAGTATGGTATTTGAGCAAGTACTTGAGTCCAATACGTCCAAGGAGCACAGGGTACTATGTATTTAATGCTTTCAGAAATAACAAATTAACTCAGGTAAGTGTAAGAGTAAGCTGTCTGGTTCAAAATCGCAGACTCAAAAACTGAGGCTACTCTGTTTACCTATTTCATTATGTGACACAGATCAGTAAAGCAGCCTGCCAGATCTGTTTAAAGAGAAATTGTAAATAGATCCAAATTACAGCAAACAAGAAAAGTGTTACAAGATTTCAAAATACTCTGTGTCCAACTTAACATCCCTCCTGTTTGAAAATAGTCTTCGACATCCTTTTCAAATAAAAAGATTTATAGATCAAGTTGTTTGGTTTGTTGTTGTTGTTGTTGTTATTTTGGGAATCCATATCTTACATTTTCCAGCATAATTTATTTCAACTGTGACAAAATTGGAACAGAGCATCATCTCCATTATTCTATACTTGTAAATTCTAAAATGTACATAACAATTCAGTTTGTGGCAAGTTACTTGGAAGTATGCCTAAAATAATTTCATGATGAAAAAGTGAAAATAGGCTATTTGCTAAGCCAAGTAGAAATCACGTATTTCTACTTCTTCTAAATGAAATCATATGTTCTTTCCTAATGCCTAATTATTACTGTGAATTATTATACTTTGAATCTTAGGAAGGTTAACCACGAGCTCTTTTGATTGAAGGTTACAGAAATAATTTTTCTAAATGACTAATCACATCAGGAACTGACAGTGATATAATCAATGATATCATAAGAGAACATATTTTTATTACCTCATGCAGGCTCAACTAAGTGATTTTTTGCAGTCAGTTATGAGCCATCCTTCAGTCACATACGCAACAAATTCTCAGCTGGCATTTAATCTTAATGAAATGCAAAGTATTTAGACTACTTCAGTACGTATACAACCCTTGCTGCACTTCTGAGGAATTCTACATTGCAGAAAATTTCTGACTCCATCTGACGTGCATATGATGATTGAAAACTGTTTCTGAATGCCAATTTATATCAATGGGACATGACAATTCCTTCTAGCTCAATGTCATGTGACAAAAACTGTCATAGGGAGGATGCAGCAAAATTTGATTACCTTATGTTCACTGACCACACATTTTGTGTTTGAATCCTTTTTCCTGTATGAAAAGGCCAAGCATGTCATGCCTTCTTTCAGTTGTACATTCTATGTTATTTATTATAAATAAGATAAATATTATGTAAATATTAGGGCTTTAATACACATTAAAATGAAGAAATCAGTTTCAAGGTTAATAATGAAAGCTGATGATTCAACATATTTTTAGATACAAAATATGGAAATTCTGTATAGTGAACTGCAAATTATTTTATAATGAGAAAGCATTTCAGATCTACAATTTGAAAACAAAATCTCAAAATTGTACTAAGCCAGAATTTGGTACAATACAGCTAAGGAAAGTAAGAAAATAAGAGTTTGTATCCTGTACGCTTTGATTCATTATGACTAACACTTAAATCTATGCCATGGAAATGTTTCTTCACGTATTGAGGAAAACTAATTATATCTAATATGACTGTCCTATCTGTGGGTACAAAAAGCATAACAGGAAAAAAAAAAATCATGTACCTCACTTACAAGTGCTTGTCTTAAGGTGTTATAACACCTTTTTCATTTAATAGGAGAACTACTATAAGAATAGTCCTATTTTCAGTAAGGTTCCTTTGATATTGTCAGACTTCTGGTTTGTATTCCTTGATAATTTTGTCCATTTCTTTAATCATTTTTGTAATTCACAGTTTAGATTTTTTTTTTCATACGAAGACCATGAAAAACTACAATAAGTAGTCTTAGTTTTTTGATAAAGAGGATTTCCACCCCCCTCTCCCAAACAAATATGGATGTTAGCTGTAAAAACAATTTTCGCTAACATAGTTTGAATTTGCAAATCACATGAATATATCATTTATTAAATAAGATTATTTTTTGATTTCTAGTACGTACCTCTAAACATCACAGCTTATAAGAACTTGATCTTTGTTCTAATTGTGTCAAATTTCCTTCTGCTTTACTCATGCAAAGTTTAGGCATTAAATTATATGTTCATTTTTCTAGGTTCTGTCATATTTAGCTTCCTAATAGTTTGCAGGAGATGGTTCAAATATTAAAAAATTCTTTCAACACTTTAGAATTTAATGCAAGATTTTAACCAAGAAGCTCCGTTTTAATACTTCACATTAATTTTCAACTATTTCTGTGGCATGGGCTGTAAAATCATGTGTTCTGAAACTGTAACTGACATAATCAGTTTAAAACTGAATACACTGAAGAGACGAGGATGGGGCGGGGTGGGGGGATCAAAAAAGGATTAGAATATGTCAGACCCCTGCCTGGACTAGTGTATCCATTTCTGAGGTTCCCAATACAACAGAAACTAGGACTTGTTAGAGCAGGACTAGAGGAAGGTCATAAATATGATCAAAGGGTTGGAACACCTCAGTTACGCAAAAAGGCTGAGAGAATTTGAGCTGTTCAAATTGAAGAAGGGAAGGCATCCAGAAGACCTTATTGTAGCCTTTCCATATATAATATACAAAAGATAATGGAAAGTGACCTTTTTATAAGGTCTGTAGTGACAGGACAAGAGGTGACAGTTGTAACTAAAAGAGGAAAAAGTTTAAATTGAGCATAAAGAAGACGTTTTTTATAATAAGTATGGTGAGACACCAGAATAGGTTACCCAGAGAACTTGTGGATGCCCCATCCCTGGAAGTGTTCAACATCAGACTGATTAGAGCTTTGACCAACCTGATCTAGTTGGATATGCCCCTTCTCATTGCAGTGAGGATGGGCTAGATGATCTTTGGAAGTCCCTTCCAACAAAAACCATTATATGAAGCCCGTGGAAGACATTCCTACTTATGACTGAAGGTTGGACGAGATGATTTGTAAAGGTTCCTCCTGACTTAAACCATTCTATTATTTATTAATGCTGTAAAACACCTTGGATATTTAGTGTGAAACTAGTATAGCAGAAGTCAGATTTGCATATCACTTTATTTTCAGCAACTGAAGATATCTAAGTACTCTGAATTACATAGCTCTTATGTAAAAAGAACAAGAACCAAAGCCTCACTGATTTCTATAAGTTATATAATGAAACGTGAGCATTACAAGAAAGAACGTCTCCCCATATTTACTGAAAAATAAAACTAATAACATGGTTAACTTTTATTATAATATTTGTTTACATAGTCTACAATAAAAAAGGGGATTTAGCCAAATCTCAAATTAGTGTGCGACTTGGATTTCTGTTTTTCATTTGATCACTACTATTAAAGTGAATCAAACTGAAGTTGTGAAGCAAAAGTTGTACAGAGAACACATCTTGACTTTGGTGAGAGCTAATCTATTATGAGGATTAGATGGTGTTCCCTCAAAAACCAAGCATCTTATATTAAAATTATATGAAGCCCACTTGGCTTTATTATACAGAAGGATGTATAACATAATGAAGTTATACCTAAGGTGTCATCAAATCACTAGACATTTTTCAAGTACTAGTTCCTTTCACACTCTGTTGAATGTGAAATTTCTTATTCATATTAAATGTCACCAAGAAAGTCTGCTTCTTGTGGATACTTTATACTTATTTGGGTTTTACTTTTTTTACTTCTACTGAGATGGCACTTCAGTTTCATACAGGATTTTCCAGATTTTTAAATGGTCTTCTTAAAAAATCAAAATAAATTTAAAACAACTTCAGGATATATTCATTAATTCAAAAATATTACCTGAGCAATGAGGGAGAGATCCACTCCAGTGTCCATTTAACTGACATGTCCGAGATGACTGCCCCAACAGCAACCGTCTACCTGTGCAGCTATAATGGACAGTAGACCCAAATGTGTATTTATCTCCAGACAGGACCGCGTTAGGAGGAACTCCAGGATGTCCACAGTCAATCACTACAATGCATAATTATTGGAGATAAAAAAAGGTTATTATCACTGATCAAACAGTTTGTAGTTTTCATAACTGAGTACACAAACTTTGTGAAGTGGTTAACATTTCTAGGGTTTGGGAAAAGGAGAAACATCATGGGTTTAGAAAGTAAAATATAATTCTGACCAAAAGCTGTAAAACAAATTTTTGAAGATGTCAAAAAAAGGTATTTTAGATACAGACATGAATGTCCAAAACCACTCATTCACTAAGTTATCTTTATGGAATGAACACACGCACACACACACCTACACTCACTCTTGCACTCTTCAGAGAAAAATTACAGGAAGACAGTATCTGCCCAAGTCACTGCTGCGGTAGAGAATGTGCAGAACTTATCTCTCTTTTAATAATTCAGAGCCAAAAGTTAATTTAAAAGGAAGATAAATATGTCAAGTTCAGGAAATGCACAGGTAAAATTCATAAATCAAATTCACTAGGTTCACAGAATTAATCTAGGCCTTCATGTTTGATTTCTTTTTACCTTACATCTGTCCATGGCATGTGGCTTATCTTGGCCAAAGGTATTTGTATTTATGTACCATGAAATCCACTAATTAGAGCTGCAAATATTAGAGAAGTAGAACAGGATCTTCAATCATATAATTACAATTTTTATCAAAACTTCATCATATTCAATATAATTTTCGGCAGAAGCCTGATCACAGTTGAGGATGTATTCAATTCCATAGCATTTTGGATATATGCAAAACTACAGTGATTGTACAATACAGCATATGACCAAAATCATGTGTGATGATTTATCTTTCTCTAATAGTTATATTTGGACTTATAGCTTTAATTTAGGTATATACTGATCAGCATTTAAAGATATATGTTCTTCCAGGGGTCCAACCTCCAAGGTGCAGAACCTTTCTGACAGCCCCACAAAGGATTTAGGAATGTGGTATGTCATTGGCCAACTTTGATTCCTACCTGGTATCACAGACCCCTGTGACCATTTTGTAGGCTTGCAGAACTTTGAGCAAAATGGCCAGAATAATCAGCTTTACATACTGAGCACTTGCTGTCAGCATGCTATTTTCTTTAATCAATTGCTTACAAAATCTGCTGTTGATTATGTACGATTGCAGAGAATGCAAACATAGAACATTATTAATAAAAAGGGATATTGGTCATGCAGGCCTTAACAAAAAGAGACTTTTTGTTCTTGTTAAAAACATTCACAGCTTTTCAGAATATTTTATTATCTATATTGCTCTTGATTGATTTATTTGCCCTATTCACATGTCATAGAAGAAAAGTTAATGTCATACCAGTACCTCACATCTTCCAACTTTGAGCTTTTCTATGCACGCTTCTCTTTTCTGTTTACACTTACCCCTAAAAGTCTTGGATCCCTAATAACTGATTGTCCTAATTCAGCAGGTGGGACCAGTTATCACTGTGTGGGGGGTGGTCAAAGCTATGTATTCTACCCCCTCTATTCATTTCCCAAGAACAATGGACCATTTGCAGCAGCTGCCCAGGGAGTCG
>JAWWEW010000078.1:134694529-134720766 GCA_035583185.1 Anabacerthia variegaticeps
CCCATTGTGTGAGTCCCCGCCCTGGGGGAGGGACTGGGTGCTCCCTGAGGGTACATAAGCAGGGGTAAGAAGACCTTAACTACTACTTGTCAGATCCAGAGGAGCAGCAGGACCTTGTCAAAAGGAGACCACCACTCTTGACCAGACTACGGCCATCATCTGCATCAACAGGTTCTTCACTTCCTTTGGCTTTGGATTTAGGGGAACCACGCGGGTCTCAGCTCAAGGGCTAACAAACCCCTTTGGGCTTGTGCCCCAGGACATTGGGTTATACTGCTGGGTTTTGGTGAGTTGAAAGCAGTTTTCTCTTTCTGTCAGTGTATTTACTGTAATATCTTTCATTCAATTGTAACTCTGTCTTATAATCTCTCTTGTGGCGGGTCCATTTCTCCTGCTCATTTACCTTTAAACCAGCACACTGATTAAAAAAAAAAAAAAATAGTATCCTTAATGCTACCCTTAAATTCTACAAAATTGAATTTGATATTAATGTTTTCAGGCTCAGATTTCATGCAAAGTTTTTATTTTATTTTTTTTCTCCTAATGTTAATTCATCCTCCATTTTACTTCCAGTAATTTCTTCCTTTCTATTTTACCTTCCTCACTGAAAAAAAAAAAAAATCTTCCTTATATATCATCTAAATCAACCTTTTTAATGTTAACACCATTACTTCTTGTGCTATCAAAAGTCCCTCTCCAGCAATAATTTGCAAAACACTCCAGAAGTTAAAAGGCTCTTATAAAAAAATTGAGTAGCTGCAAAAGACTAAGACTAAGTTTTGGTAAGTTTATGATTACAAAATATTATGCATAGTGCCTATGTAGAATTCATTGATCCCTCTACATAAACAACACAAATAAAGCTGAGGATGCCCTTTCTTAAACCAAAGTTTGGTTTAAAATGAGAGCAGAAGCTGTATTATTACATAGCTTATGACAATTCAAAAAAAAAATTACAGAGAAGTAAAAATGCAAATGTAGAAAGATGAAATCTTTGCAACTTTACTGTTACATTGCTTTCACTTTGGAGATATGTTACTATTAAGCTCTTTCTGAAATGGTTATGTTACCTTTAAATTTAATGTCAAACCAATGCACGCTTTAAGCTTAACTGTGACTTCAAGTCAAGATACTGATCCCATCAAAGAAGGGGAAAAGTTCCATAATAGAAAGCTTTTAACAGTAATAAGGGGAAAAAGGTTGTGGGTTTGTTTTTTGTATTATTTTTTTTTTTTATTTTTAGAGAAAGAATAGCAGATCTAGAGAAGCCTCCTGAGAACAAGTATCTAGAATGATGCAAATATAATTTCATGATTCCTGAATAAAGAACCCTTACCCTGTTTTCCCTTTAAGCTCTAGGAAATAAAGCTTTCAGCCTTTCTCAGAGAAAAAAAAAATATCCTAAACCAAACGCTTTTCATAAACTAATAGAGAACCAGGTAAATCAGCTGTCCCAGCCTATTAAAAGTATAAGAAACAACTCCAGCAATATCTACATCACAGTTAGAAATTTGCTCATGACAAGCCAGAATAGAAAGAACCTATTTGTGCTGATCCACTTGCCTTAGTGGAAAGGTTGCTTATATGAGGTTCATGTACATCTGGTAGTGTGGTAAACTAAGGACACTATGTAGAGGACACTTTAGGGATTCTATAGTGCTATTACTCCTTGCCTGGTATCTTCATAAAGAGCCTGATCTTACCATTGTCCCATAAGAAGTCCAGAAATTATTGTAGTGATATAACAATAATTGCATAATGTAGGTTTAAGTTTCAGTGTTAAGCACCCTGTGGTCAACAGAAGTCCCATACTGGCAAATTCAATAGACGTGTTCTGACCCTGTATTGCTGCTATCAGGGATTATTATGCTAGAGCATTCAGAGATGTTTGTTTTGGCAATTGCATTTCCCAAGTATTCTATGTTATTTGCTACATACAATAACAATATAACTGCTACATCATCTGCTGTTGAGACCTTTGATCAGTACTTGTAGCAGTCCAGCCTCTGGGAGCTGCAAGCTCACAGACTCAGCCAGGAGTTTCACTTTAATATATATGTATAGGGTTCTTTAATACCTCAAGATAGCATGAAGAGAATAAACCATGGACTTGTTCACAAAAGTTATCTTTATTAACTTAGGGGAGAAAATAAGGGAACTTGGCAAAAGTTCAAAAAGGGCACTACACAAGCTAGACAAAATGTTCCACTGCAATACCAACCCAGCACATACTAATCCTCAAGATTTAAGTCAACATCCAATCTATCCACAACATTTATGTCAAAATCCAATCCCTCCAGCTCCAAGACACTCAAAGCATCAAGAAAGGAGTAAAGAAAGAGAAGCAGAGAGAGCATGAAGAGAGGAGGAGAAAGAGGGAGAGACAGATCATACAGCTACCACTGGAACCTTGTGAAAGACCAGCTCACACGTCCAGATGGCAGGATGGTAACACGTACTAAACAGATGCCTCTGGTTTTACCTGCTCTGCTCTCTATGGCCAAAGCCCCCAGGCAGGGCCTCTGATCCCCCAGCCCCTCTGGGGCTCCAAGTCAGGGTGAGGGGCAGTGTTCTCCCTGTCCCTGCCAATCTGAGCCTGGCTCAGGGGCTGCAGGTGGTGTGGGGTGTTACAGTTTTCCCGGGCTGTTTGTGACTGGCAGCTGCTCTGGGGCTTCCCATGTGGGCTCCAAGGCCTGCCATGAGGGATATGATGCTATCCTGCCTCTTTGAGGTTTGACCCATCCCTTCCCCCTTCACACACACAGACATGTACCCCCCACAAGGTGGTTCTGATCCGATAACTGATCTGGTGTCTAATAGTACTGCACACACACAAATGAATATAAAACATGATTATTGCAATTGCTGTCATGAGACAGGGACTTCTTGTGTAAAATAGTAACTAGTCTAGTCCACATTCATTGTAGAAGCAAACACATTATCTACTTACTAATACATTCAGGTAGAGGTTTGTCCCAATGGCCATTTGGTTGACAAACTAAAACTGAAGAGCCAAATAAAAAATATCCAGGATTACAGTCATAAAATACCACTGTGCCATATGTGAAATTTCCATGCTCGATTTTACTTTCTCTTATAGAATTTGCAGGAATTCCAGGATCAGAGCAATTGACAACTAAAAAGAAAAAGAGCATAGACTTGAGAGTCATACAAATACAATCTCCTAAAATGGTCTTTAAATGGTGTCCTATCCTTTGTATGAGAACAATCCAATGTGAAGCTATCCTGGCTTTATATACATCTGAATTTTTATATAATGGGAGTGAACTAGGAAGATGACATGAAACCACAACATGCTAAATCCCGAAGATGTTAAACCCAGAGCAAATAAAAGGAAATGCTTCTTTACAGAGTGTGATGATACTGTAAAAGTATTGGCC
This sequence comes from Anabacerthia variegaticeps, assembly GCA_035583185.1. Lineage (NCBI taxonomy): Eukaryota > Metazoa > Chordata > Aves > Passeriformes > Furnariidae > Anabacerthia > Anabacerthia variegaticeps. The sequence continues at coordinate 134,697,931 of JAWWEW010000078.1, forward strand.
ACTAAAAGTGACTGGACAAACCAATATATTCAGTTTATATTCCTGCCTTGACATAAACTGTTGTGTACAGATAGAAACACATTTAGGGGCTAGGTATTCCTTTGGTTTAACCCACATAGCCATGCTAACATAGTTATGATCCTATACTAACATTTTGACAATGGATCACCTTCAAGGCAGATGTTTTGAGCTGAAGGGCACATGGTCAGTAAGGCAAGACTGTGGTGATTCTCACAGGATGAGAAAATACCCCAACAAATGAATATGTGCTTTTAAAAATAGGGGTATACTTGATAGTAAAGAACACTGATCCTTCCACTGAGACCTGCTTTCCAGCAGGTCAGCTCCCAGCCCATCTGGGTGCATAGGGTTATTCTACCCCCAGTCAGAACCCTGCATTTGCCTTTGTTGAATTTTAAAAGTAAATGTACATGGATGTGTGCACATAAAATTATTGAAATATGCTGAAAAGTTCTGTAATCTACAAAGAAAAAAAAAATCATTCAATGTAGTTATTTTATGGCTTATCTCCTCTCTAGCCACTATTCTAAATGTTGAGTCTGCTTGTGTACTTCTACCAGTTCACAAATATTGGTACCACAAGCCTAGAATACACACTTTTTCCATGACAGAAATAGTTTTCTCTTTGGATTTGATTTCCTTAACTTTAAATGATAGAACTATTTGCTAGTTACATTGAGGGACAGCATTGAATTTTTTTTTCTTTTTTCCTGGAGGAAAATCAGAGCTATGTTTGTGGTTTTTTTTCTGTTTGTGTGTGTTTTTTTCTTTTTTTGCTTGTTTGTGGTTCGGGGGGAGGGGAGGTTTGTGTGGGGTTTTGTTGCTGATTTTTTTTAGAGGGGGATGTTTTTTGTTGTTTGAGGTTTTTTTGTTTGGTTTTGGTTTGGGCTGGTTTTTTTTTGTTTGTGGTTTGGTTTTGGTTTTTTTTTTTTGTAGACAATTATTTCATAACAGTTGAACACTCATAGAGTCATAGAATATCCTGTATGGGAAGGGACACTGAACTCCAGCTCCTGGCCCTGCAGAGGAAAGGCCCAAGAATCACACCATGTGCCTGTTCATGATCATGTTATAAAGCATGCATTTCAAGTAATGAAAACAATTAATTAATTAATCTGCAGTAGTGGACACTTGAAATAAAACTGTTTCAATAGTTTTCCACCACTATTATGATTGGCTAGGAAACTAGCCATCTAGCAAAGCTGTAAATAGTATAACAAAAAGTGCACAATTGTAAATTCAGTCTTCACAAAGGTGTGCAGCATTTTCTATAATATTTCACTTTAGGAAGTTTACAAATATGCAAGGTAACTTTTATTATTTAACTTCAAAACAAATAAAGCAAAAATATATTCATTAGACTTGATTTCACTGCACATTACAGACACAATTAATGATGTCCTACACAAAGTTAGTTACTTTAAGTTTTAAAGTTTCTTCCAAAACAAATATATGATTTCAGGACTGTGTAAAATTTCAAAGAATAACTGATAACTTATTTACTGATCCCTACAGGCCAATAACTTGTCAGACATTTTGGTTCATTACTCTGCAATACCAGAATACCAAGGTGATTGATAAAAACTGGACTGAAAATGAGATTAAGTAGTTGCCCATAACACATAGTATGTGCTTAATATTGTAAATTTTAAAAATAATATCTTCTCATCAATTCTCAAAAGTCCCTTGGAAATTTAAGTTCATTAAACTATTTAGCAGTATCACTTAAGGCAAAGTGATCAAATGAAAGTGATAACACCTTTTGGAAGGAAAATACATTAAATAAAATTACTCTAAAAATGTAACATGACTTGGTTTATGTTCAGATAAAAATGCATGGAAGTTTCAGAGAAGATGCTGAAAAAATAAATATTATTTCCGTATATGTCCAAGCAGGTTACAGCAAAAAAATACATTTTTCTAAATAAAAGCAATTAAAATGTTTAAAAAACCCATTACAATAGATTTTAAAAAGACATTGGTAACAAAACTTTTAGAAAAGTGCATATGAAAACTCAAACAGAACTAATTCCATAATACTAATTTTTTTAGAATAATATCTTGAAGCAATGAGAACTAATACAAATGGATTATGCTAATAAATTAGAATGAAAATTTTAAAACAAGATGCTTAATGGGGCATTAATGGAAACATAAAAGAAAAAAATGTAGGTTTTCTTACGTATCTACTATGTATCTACTAGAACTATGTTGGCTAAAAATGCAGAGAACATTATTTCAGGATTTAAGTGCTTAATTATCTCTGCATAGTTTTGCTTAAGGAAATTTTTGGAATTATTTTAAAAAAAACAATACGAGCCATAGACACTTAAGAAAGTTTCTCTGCAACAGTTATCCTGGCAACCCGAATGCAAAAAATCATACAATCACAAAATATCTTCAATAATATGATTATTATGTTAGTTGGTCAGTCTCTATCTTGGTAAGAGAGAGATTACTTTGCCTTGAGAGTCTCTGTTTATTTTACAACTTTAATTTTCCAACATTTAGTTGGAAATTTGAATATGCTGCATTCTTACCTTTGCATATTGGAGGTGGGTGGCTCCATTGCCTATTAGCTTGGCACTGCGCTTTGGTTGGTCCTTGCATAACATACCCAGTATTGCATGAGAATGTCACAACATCATTGAAGTTGAAACCATTTCCACTTGTCCTTCCGTAAATAGGACTACCAGGGTGACCACAGCTAACGGCTGGCATAGCACAAAGCAAAGAAACAGAAGACAGAGTGTGCTGTTATCACTTTTCAAGATTTACTATGTAATAGATAATCACAATATAATGGTATTCTATAATAGTATTTTCAAGTTTTGGCATTATAAGATACTGAGTACTTTCCACGACATTCAAGAACTTATTTAAATTTTTAAATAAACTGAATAGAAGTTGGCATGCAGTAATGAAAGCAAATGAAGAAAACTCTTTAAAGAAGAGGGAGAAAAGTAAGCACTAGATTTACATCATATATAGTCTGAAATTGAAAAAATAATTTAGTTCCTCAGGTATTATTTCTTGCAAATAAGTGCCAGTATCAACTCAATATTTTATTTTTGAGGGCTAAATATTCAGTGACTCAGTGAATTTATAAATTTATGACTAGATATAAGAAACATTATTGGCACTATGAAATTTTTCTTATGTTAAAAAAACAAACAAACAACTGACTAGAGAAGGTAAAGTTTATTTTCTGTGCCCATAAAACACATGAAAAAGAAAAAAAGTAAGAAAAATCAGATTCAGATTAATTTTCACTAAATTATTCAAAAAACTTTATAAGTATTTACTCCTATTTTGTAACAAACTCCAGTTGTTGATTAAAAAAAAAAAAAGTGTTTATCAGTGATTTAAAATAAGAATTAAAAAAAACCCAAACAGGAAATGAATTAACATGCTGTACTATGATTCATCTTAGAGAGAGTTTCTGCCACAAAAACATAGATATAGAAATGGAATATTTGGAGGCAGATTAGTACAGTTTCAATACACTAATATTACTGAACCTGCAACATAGTGCAATTTGCTTGAGAGTCCTTCAAGAAATCGCAAGTTTTCCTAAATTAAATGCAGCATTTTCTATTATTTAAAGGTCTTTAATGGGATATGTTGATACACATCACACAAGAGAAAAAAAATAAAATAACAGCATCTCTGAAGAAGAAGAAGAAGGAAAAAAATATTTTTTGAACAAAACATTTGAATCTTCAGTGCTGACAGTAAAATTCAAGAGTATTTACTTATCTAATTACCACAGTGAAAGTGAATGTACATTAAATATTTCCAAAAGCCACTATAGATCAGAAAGGCATTTTCAAATTTGAGTACTGGGGTTCCTAAGTCCTATCACTTTCATACCCCTGTATAAATAACAGGTATTTGGTAGCCAAAATATGGAAGGGAAATTTTAAGGGGCAGAAGTTAAATTCACCCGATAGATGAGTCACATATTTTAGGTAGCCACACACTTTTTATGATCTTCTTTAAATCTTTTTTTTTTTTTTAATGAATACTAAGTTGCAAATTTAATCCTCTTCTTGTCTGATATGGACATTCCTGTAACATGAATCTGTATGTCTCGCCATGCTTACTTACGCACACAGGATGGAAGTTGACCAGACCAGTTGTGATCCTGTTGACATATCCTTACAGAAGAACCAATCAAACGAAAACCAGGACTGCACTGGTATACAACTGTGTCTCTATAGCCATAATTTTCTCCTATTACTTGTCCATTGACTATGAGATCTGGAATACCACAGTGACCGGCTAGATTTTTCCACAGTAAATACAAATAATAAGGGGGGGGGAAAAAAAAAAATCAGTAAATATGCCAGAGAAGTTTTGAATAAACCTCCTTAACTAAACCAAAGCAATGTTGAATACCTTTCTTTTTTTTTTTTTTTTTTTTTTAATTGGCTTAATTCAAAGTTTTATTATATTAAGTTGGGGAAAACTGCGTTTATTGCATTTGTATAGGTAGAATTGTACACATACAAAGAATTACAAATAGACATAGCAGAGAGATTAAATGTCATATACGTTATCAAATTTTCTTTTAAAAAAAGATGAGCAATTCTTTTTATTATAACCTTTTAAAAATCTATATTATCTTCCTTATTTTTATTTTGGTTATGATTAACCTTAATAAAGGTAATATTTAACCATAATACATTAAAGTAAATATTAAAAAATCCATATAAATTCAAATAAAATAATATAAATTTTATAGATATCAGTCCACATAAACATTATAAATAGAGCCTTCTTACAATGTGAAAAAATTAACTTGGACAATTTATTGCTGGAATCTGACTCAGGATTATTTTCTCTTCTTTCTCTCCTGTTGATCTCAGTGGAATCCCAAAGGGGCTAACATGTTTTGGTTGAAGGCAGTCAGCACAACTGCTACCAAAGTCCTGCAATCAAAAATCTTTTCATGTCTAGGCCTATTCTTCTACCCTGTATTCTCAAAATATGAGAAGTACTGTATTTACACTCCAAAAGTCGCAAAGAGGCACTTAGTCTAGAGAGTGGCTGGGACAAAGAATTAACTATTTGTCATTCAGTAGTATTTTCCTTAATGAATTCTGGAAAATGGGCATTGTGACTCCGCAAAAAATGCGGCAATGGAAAAATCCTCTGAGAATGGTTGACTTTATGAGGACTGTGACATACATTGAGAACTTGCTGCAAAAAAAGAGTACAACAAGAAAAACAGGGAGTGTTTCAGCAAGTACTCTTGAGAAAAAAAATGTTACTAGCCACCCAAACTCCTTTTTTTCCTCTACTTCTCCTCAAACAGCCCCTACAAACAAACACCAAACCATGGGATTGCAAATGGCAAAGGACATTTAGAAGCAATACAGTTTGGATTGTTCTTTCCTTTGAAATTTTCAGCATTTTCCCTTGTTCATTCAGGGGTAGAAGCCTCTTATAAAAACAACAAACAAACAAACAAAACCCCAAACCAAATAAAAAAAAAATACATTTTCTTTTCACTTGAGCCTTGTATAATAAAACTACCAAAATTTACAACATGCGGAGTATGTGAACTTTTGCACATATTAGATTGATGACTGCAATCGACTTTTGAATAGTTAGCAGCAGTCCAAATCTGGTAGGGCTCAAGGCTTTATTCTCCTTTGTTTGTCTCCTCCACATTTCCCTCGGCGATAAGTTAGGACCAGGCATACTTGAAATTTGTTTTATGTTTTCTAGGATAAGATGGCATAATACATGTTTATAACATTTTTGTCTGAGTACTTTAAGATTCTCCATGAAATTCATAATCCATTCAGTATATAGTAGACTGTCTTGAATATATCTCAAAGGGACTCATTTCCCTATCCTGTCACATTTCTGATGTTAAATAGGACTAACCAGATGAGGAATAAAAACTGAGCTGGAAAAGATTGGTTTCTGTTCAAAGTGCAACCAGACAGTCTGCAGTGATTCAGACCACGTTCAAGGCAACATTTTTCTAGTTTCATTTAATTACAATATATGGCTTGGTTCTTAATTAAGAATTCAGCGTTGCTTTATGGTAGTTGCTTTATGGCAGAGTGGAAGCAGAATACATCACCAGAAAGGTCAAGTTCTCTTTCATGTGCAGACAGAATACAACTGAAGCAATTCAACATGTGAAGTCTGAGACTAAGATCAGACTGCAATTTCTGCAGCTGTGCATAGATGTTATAAAAACACGCACAACTGCAACAGGTGAAAATTCATTGTAAATCTTCTGTACGTCTTGCATTAATGTCCCTGTCTTCTGCCAGAAAATTTAAAGCAATTTAAAATTCCTGTCCTCTTAGCCTACTTCCTCTTACTGTCATAAACCTCTCAGGCCTTCATTTTGACTTTTTTTGACTTTTGAGTTTCTCTTAATCTCTTCTTTTCTTTTAACTTTCTTCAACATCTTCTGTTGGCAAGGGGATGGTAGTGGATGTTGCTTACATGAACTTCAATGAAATTATGTATTTGACACCATTCCCCACAGCCTTTTCCCAGACAAAATGGCAAGATACAGGTTGGGTGGGTGATGGGTAAGAGGGGTAGAGAACAGGATAATGGGCTGGGGACTAAAAGGATCAATGGTTTTCACTGAGGCTGTCACAAGAAGGATTTCCCAGGGATCGGTACTGGTCCCCATGATGTTGAATATGTTCTAAAATGATCTAATTGGTGATGGAATTGAAATCAGCCTGACAAGTCTGCTGATGACACCAGACTGGTGGTGAGATGGACATGTCAAAAGGAAGAGCCATCTTACAGAGAGACTTGGACAGGCCAGAGGAGCAGACGAGCAAGAACTGTATGAGTTTGTGACAAAGTGCAAGGTTCTGCACCTGGGATGACAGAACCAAAGAACCCAGAACAGGCCACAACTTCCGTGGCTGGGGAGCAGCATCACTGAAAGGGACCTGGAGGTCCCGGTGAACAGCAAGCTGGCCATGAGTCAGCAGTGTGCTGCTGGAGCACTGAAGGCAAATTGGATCTTGGGCTGCATCTGCAGAAACATTACTAGCAGTGCTAGGAATGTGATCATCCCACTCTACTCAGTGCTTGTCAGGCCACACATGAAGTAATGAGTCTATTCTCATCCCCACCATTTCAGTAAAATACAGACAGACTGGAGAGGGTTAAGTGGCAAGTCATGAAGATAATCAATGGGCTGAAAAACCTGTCCTGTGAAGAAAGGCTGAAGGTGTTAGTCACTGAAGAAGAGAAGGCTTGGCGGGGCCTCATCACATGAGTTAAAGGATGGCTACAAAGAAATCGAGGTCTCTTCTTAGGGAATCACATGAAGAAAACAAGGGACAATGAGCAGCAGTTGCACTGGGAGAGGTTTCATCATCACATAAGAAAGAATTTTTTTGACAGTAAGAACAAACATTCACTGGAACAACCTACCCAGGGATGTGGTGGGAGTCCACATCCTCACAAGTTTTCAAGATGTGACTAAATAGGGTGCTAGGTAATCCCATCTCAGCTCCCTTTGTCAGGAAATGTTGGACCAGATCATATTTCAAGCTCCCTTCCAGCTTGGGCTGTTCTGTGATTCTAGCACTTCAAATCCTTCTGTCTTGATTATTTCATCCCACTCCATGTAACAGTTACATCTTTGGAACACTATGTTGCATGACCAATTATAAACTTCTTACTACTATAAAGGAAATATATTTTTAAAACAATAGAGTCTACTCCTATCCCCATGCAAGATTTCTAAACTGAAAAATAGATAAATCTACATGCATGAAAAATATTATAAAACTGTAGTTCTATCATAACAAAATGAAATAAAAAACATTTGGGATTTACAGGATTTTTCTTCAGTTTTCACTTTGCTTTCCAGGGGATGTTTTGTTTGACTGAGGGATATAAAAATATTTAAACCCAAACAAATAAACAAACAAAACAGAAAAACACAACAAAAACAAGCCAACACCCCAAATGGATAGGTTCAGTTTTACTTGTTTTATTTTCAAAATACCATCTGTCTTGTAGGTGCATGTGGTAAGCAGTTCCCTATGTTTGCTACTGAAAGTGTATATAATGGTAAATATAGTTCCTGTTAAGAGAATATTTGAGAACAGTAATGGAATATCTGTTATTTTATGCAGCTGAGTAAATTTCCTAAGATGCAATAAAATCAGAAACTCATTAATTTCCAGAAGTTTTATTTCTGTTTGCTTTATTTTATCACTCTGTTTCACAAATCCACTGAGATGTTCTCCATCAGAGGAAATAAAGACCTTCAACTAATAATAGTTGCTATTATTACTTTTCTAATCAAGAAAAAAAAACAAACACAAACAGCCAAACAACATAGAGGAAGAAAAAAACCAAACAACTCACAAAATAACAAAACTTCTATTATTATCCACATACATATCTGGAAGAGTAATTATTACTTAATTTCTCTTCAAACTATTCTGGTTTTGTTGAATTTCTTCTTAAAGTAAGGTGTTTATTTATTTTTGAGTATTAGTAGAATACTTCCTTTTAACATTTTCTATTAAGATACTTGTGAAGAAAATAATTTAAAAATGTTCATTACACATTAAGGATATGCTCATATTCATTCCTGTGTTCTGGTAGTTTTCATGATCAATTCTGCTGTTAATTGTTTTTCAGGACTTCAATTTAAACTCTTATTTTAAGGGCTTTGCAGCAAATAAATATATTTATTTTCCCTTATTAAGGATCTGAAATGAATTTATGAAGTGCCACTCAGTAGTCTTTTCTGCTTATATATAAACACATATATATAAATAGTGGGTTTGAGGTTTTAAAGGGTTTTCTGATGTGAAAAGTTTTCATAGCTCTCAAAATAATGCTGATTCTTTATTGGTCTGAGAAAAACAAATACTTGACATGTATGGTTTTGTGAGAAACTGCATTTGTTTCTGAAAGAGACATGCTTATTGTGCAATGACATCAAAGATAAACTCTATTCCTTCAATTTATCTCACGTCTGTATCCCTAAAACCTCTTGCCACTTACCTAAATTGAATGTGGAAGAGGAGTATTTCAGTTGTGAAATTTGATATCATGAAGCTGAATAAAATTATAGCACTGATTCTTGTAATATCTAGCCTTGATTCATAATAGCCACAAGGTGTGGCTCACTGTCTTTTGCAATAAGACAGATAAATTATTCCTCCTAAATGCAATTCAGATACAAAACTACTCAGGAGATAAGCTCTGCAGGTGTAGTGTTTTCAATGAGGACTGAATGCAATGAATGCAAAATTGGTATCATATTGACAGAACTCTCTGTAAGTATCAACAAAATATGCCAAAAAAACATGGCCAAAAAGTGGAAAACAGATGCACAAAAAAAAAAAAAAAAAAAAAAAAAAAGAAGGAAGTAGAAAGAACAGGATTGCTGAGAAAAAAAACCTAACCCAAAACCTAAGAGTACTGCTGGGAAATCACAGGACCACATACTGACTACCAATGTTGTCTCTTTTTTTTTTTTAGTTTTGTTTGCCAGTAAATGCATTTTGCAAATAGATGAGACAATATTTAAGAAATGCTAATTCTATTATCAATTTACGTTCCTATTTAAACAACCAATAATTCAGGGAACATTTGAACATCCTAGATAAAAGATTTTAATAGTTATGTTATTATCTAAAGGAATACACTTTTATACCCAGAATAATGTTCAGATTCTAAGACCAAGCGAAACCAAAACTGTTGTGGCCACCTTGGAAAGCTATTGAACACGAAGAAATTATAAACACTTATATGAGGGTTGTGGGAAATATGGGGCAGAGAAAGTGGTTCCAGCCGTAAGATCAATATTGTATATCTGATCTGCATTTATCAGATTGAAAGAGACAGAGAAAAAAACTTACCCTTGTACAGTACGTTGATAAATACAAACACATAACAAATAGAACACTTATTGCACTGCATTAAGAACTGGTTATGGATAGAAGAGAAACAAAATCTCCATTAAACAATTTCTAACAATTGATTATCATAATTACTATTACTGGGGGGAAAATATATTCTAATACCCTGGTAGTAAGTAACTTATTTCACACTAGGTTACAATTCCTGACTACTTTAGAGTAGGCTGTTCTAAACTGCTTTCACGATTTTGTTCATTGTCAATGTCTCTATTTTGACGCTGTACTGTAAGACCAGATATAGTTCTATTTTTTCTATGACATGGATATAAAAGACCTACGCAGCAGTTCTATGACTCCAGATGAGACTCCTAGGTCTTAATGCAACCTGTAATTTATAATACCGAACCAAAAGATGCCACTTTTGAAAAGACAGTGAGTGAAAGCTATAAAAAAAAGACATTAAAAAAGACTAAATGCGAAGGTTTTACTGTGTAGCATATTTGAGAGGGAAAATAAGCACTATAACATTCTCAATTTCCAGTCTAGCTAAACAAGAGAAGAATAGCTACATAAAATATTATTAAGAAACAAAATTAGTCAAAAATTAAGAGTGAAGGATATTAATAACCTGTGAGCACCGAATAAATTATCTAATTTGACGTGAAAGCCGGTTCTAGCAATGAAGAATGAGCCTAATAACTTAGTGTCAGAATCTTTGAAACCTGAGCTGTAAATGATTTTTCTTTTCTATAGGTTGCTCTCTGAGATGAAAAGAGTAGGAATAAATGAATACAGAATCTTTACATTAAATGGCAAAAATGTTCCTATGCTTATTCTAGTTGTCAGTAGTGTCAAACATGAGCATAGTAGTGAAAAAAATATGTACCAATGCATTACTGAAAAAAGAGATTTAGGTAATTACTCAACAAAGTTAATTAACCTGTCAAGATGACCTCAGCTGAGGAGAGAAGGATTATTTCCTGGCTTTTTTCTTTTTCCCCTTCTTTACAGGGCTTGCATTTCTTACAATAAGCAGGCACAGCCCTGGAAAAAGCAGGGTTTGGGGTATTTCTCCTGCTATTTTCAGAAGATCTTCTTCTTGACAGCTGTTCAAGCTGTACTAAAACTGTTCAAGATGACTGGTAAAGTTCTTTAAAATCTTTTTTAATCCATGGCCCACAGAGGGATGTACTCTGATGAATTCCTTGAAATGACTGAATAGTTCTTTAAAGATGAAACATCATATACCTAATTTGAAAGTCTAGTTGTTATTATTATGCAGTAATACTGAAGAATAAAGAGAAGCCTATGGCTAACTCTAGATATATTAATTCAGTACCACTGGAGATACAGATTATCTTTTAATGAAATAACAAGATAAAAAAAAAGATGTTTAAAACCAGTGAAGACAAAGAAGTTAATTGCTTGTATGTCTTTCTAACAATTTTAAGTATGAACATAGGGTCAGGAAGATTACACTTCAGAGGTTACACAGCCACACTAACCCTTAGGCGACTGAAAGCTGACAGGGAAAACATAAAAACTACCACTGGTAAATTAATGCACTGAATATTCTTCACTGTCAGCTTACATGGTTGCACCAGCAGAATGTCTGCTTTTCTTTTTAGCCTGTTGACAGCATTGCTCTGTACAGAGCTGTTGGATAATTAGTTTTATCTTTATGAATAACAAGGTGCCACCAAAGAATCATTACTGTTTAAAACTGGTATTTTTTTTTGTATGAAAAAAGGAACAGTTGAGTAAAACTTAACGCTGGTAAACCCAACAGGGTAAGTATTCCCCAGCTAACTACTCAAAGGTTGCGTCTACATGAGCATTTTGGTTCATATCTTCCTTCTAACTCTTAAATGGGCTGAGTGGTTTTACTAAAAACAAATTAGCTTGCTTTCTGAGGAAGTACATTGAGAAGCTCATCTCTAGGCACACAAAACAAGTGTTCCATCTCCTTTTGGAGACAAAGTGGTCAAAGTTATTGACAGGTCTTTTTGACAACTTAGAACTAAATTAGTAATGATGACATTTAGCCCAGAGGACTAGACCAGATACAGTCCAAGCACAATTCTCTGAAACACATGTAATGCAGATGTAGAGAACTCTGAATCAATTATTTGTCTCATGATCTGCTCTTTCTGCTGGATTATTTGTTAATTCAGAGAAAGACACAGTATGTGAGGCTTAGTATTTCTCTTAGGAGAAGAGATGAAAGGTATTCCTGATATTATATGGGAAGTCCAAAGGTTGACATTTAATGGACCCTCTAATATAAATAACATTTTTATGCTGTGTGTCTGTCTTTATTGAAAACTCATGTAGTATTAGCCCAGAATTAACCCACACTTCTTTATGCCTTATTCATAAGTAAACTCTATTCTTCAATTTTGCATTTTAATTAATATGGACATTTAGCGTGTTATAAAGGTGTTTTTAGTTCTCCGAGTGAAGTAAAATAACCTCATTTAATCATGTCAAATTAAAACCAAAATATGAGATCTCAGAGACCTTTAAAAAAATTAATTATATTTCACTGTTTATCTTGATTTCAGATTTAATACTAATTTGCACAACTGAATGAAACTATTGTTCCAACAGTTGCTGAGTCTTTCCCTGTAGAAAATAACAGCAATGACTTTTGGTAAATAAAGGAGACAATATAAACCAATCTGTTTTATCAATATGTTTAGACATCATGATGAATTGAGAAAGAAGGAATTAAGTCATAAATTTGTAGTACACCTGAGATGAAGAGGATAGGGTCACAAACTCCAGAAGTACCTGGAGTAAGATCACCAACCAACAAAACAGAAAAGTGTGCATAAGATATCTTTCCTCTAATGACTTTAATTGCTGGTCACAAATCCTAATTTTCCCTTTTCTTCACACGGTTTTCATTGATGAGACATCTTTTAAAATTACTATCAGTCACGTAACTGAGAGAAATTCAATTAAATTGCATAAAAACAGAAGTATGAAACTGTACATTACCAATGAGTAAGGTCCTAGAAAGAAATCCAAATGCTTTGGAATAATCTAAGAAAACAGTTGCTCTATTACATATAAGAAGAATTGTATCCAAAGGAAAGACTTTTCAAAGCATACTATACTTTTCTTAGTTTTAGTTTGTTAAGGGTTTTTGACTAGGCTTTCTGAAATGTTAACCAAAATAATACAGAAAACATTTTAAAAGCCAACAAATGACCTCAAGAAAATTCTTTTAGAGAAAAAACCAATAATAATAAAAAAAAAAAAGAGAGAAAAAAGGAGTCCCGATCCTGAAATCATTATGTGTAAAAGTAACGATCTGATAGTACTTCTTCTTTGAGTTAATTAAAAAAAAAAAAAAAAAAAGAGTGTTAATGAGGATAGGGGGAAAAAATTTCAGTGTTAGAGAAATCTTAGGAAACCTTTGGAAATGTTTTTCACCATTCACATACTAGTTACTCTGAAAATTAATCTGAAAGTACTATGGAGTGACTAAAGCAGACCATATTTCACTCTAGGAAACGCTTAGATTCATACATGTCTGATAACAGGCAATGAAATAAATGTGTTAAAAACCCCAAAACTTTTTATAGGTAGGAAAATACATGTTTTAACGATCAGCGTTGCTCCTGTCATTAGATTAAAGCAAACAAAATTAATGTTATAAAGAAAATGATGTAAAAATATAAAGTTTTCATATAAACAGACACAGAATAATTAATTTCTTAAATGAATATTTAAATTTTTTTCCAAGAGGAAAGTGTATAACAAAAGCACAGATTTTTCAGTCTTTTTATAAGTAGGATATTCAGTAAAAATCTATTCTGAATGCTTCACTGGGATTTATTGCATAGAGTTTCTCCCAGAAACTGTTTCAATGTTTTCAGTATAGAAAAAGATCAAGCACAATAAATTGTGAGCTTATAACCTTGGAGACATAACACTCATGATTTTTATCTTTGTCTGTTATTTTATTCTAAAAGACTAAAGTGATTTTTTTTCTTGTATTTTTTTCATGATAAAATCTTTTGAAACATTTATTTGCTTTAAAAGCTATGACAACAGAATTACTTCAGAAGCTCTCTTCTGTTTTGTTTTGTTTATTTTTTCAATTTGAACATTGTTTCTTCTCACTAGCTATGGAGAACAAGTATACAGATCCAGAATTCAATTTCTTACCACACTGTATTAAAACTGGGATTATTATATTAATGTGATTACTCATGGAGTACTACATGGCTATTTAACTATACTTTAAAGTAAAATAAAGGTGAGATTCAGAACGGAGGGCAGTTGGGTTAAATGTTCTAATTTTTGCAATGGATTCAATATCCATAAAGTATTATCCTTATTTTTTTAAAAAAAAAAAAACAAAAAAAAAAAACAAAAAAAAACAAAAAATAAGCCAGAATGAAAAAAATAAAGTATAAAAAATGATCTGTGATTTAAAGCTTACCTCTGCTGTAGTTCTTGTCTATATCTGATTAGGTTTAATATGAACTAGTTTTAAGTTCTGCTGCAGATACTTAGATTCTTGTTTATTCCACCTTTCATAAAATTTTAAAATTACAGATAATTGGAATGAAAATCAAGTTGGCCAACACAGCAATTAAATGAAATTATTTGAGTAACACTTTTGAAAAAAAAAGGAAAAAAAAAAAAAGAAATTGTATTATATTATCCTGTAGGATTTCATTAATGTCATCTAAGTGTACTCCTAGGGCATCTTCAAATCTTAAAACAAAAACACATTGGTAATCATCTCAGTCCAAGTATAACTACATTCTTCAACAAGTAAAAGTGAAAAAGCTCTAAGATAAATGACAAAAAAGATTGACAGCTGTGAGCAGAAAATCTTTAGGCGTACAAAGTGAAATTTAATTTTTTCCTAATTATTTTTCAGTGATTAAAAACAGATACCAGAATTTACTGAAAAGCTGCACAAAATTTCATTTCTTGAACCATTAAAATACTCACTCAGTAGATCTTCCCGCTGTATTTTCTCTCTGTGCTCTCACATTCTAATATCTCTTTAATGTCCTCCCTTTCCTTCACCTTCCCACAACATTTTCTTTCTCAACCGTCTTAAAATCATTTCTGACCTTTGATTTGTCATTAGCTGAACCTATCCTTCTATCTTAAGTCCCAAACTACTTGTGGAAGAAATAAGAATTGAACTGAGTTAGAGTCTTTGCAGGAAGCTCATTTCTGCTTGGGGATATAACATAGAGGGCAGTGTTGTTGCAAGAGCAATTATGGCAGCCATTACTCCCTTTTACAAATTTGGGGCGTCACTAGTTTTTGGTTTCCATTTTTTTTTTTTCACACAAGGTATACATGCGGTTTTGCCTGTTATATATGATGCATACTACATTCTATTTCTCTGTATAAATAGTTATTCATGCTGTCCTCAAGAATCTGCAATCAATAAAGCTTTGAAAATATACATTTAAAGATTTACTGTATTCTTATTACTGTGATACAAAAGGAGTCTTTTAGATTACTGTTTAACCCCTCTAGTCATATAGTTGTTTCTTTAACTATTTGTTGTTACTGGAAATTACAGTGTATGAATTAATAACAATTAATCTCTTCTGAAAAGCAGGGGTCTTTTAAGATGCAAGAAAAGAGTATGTCCCTCTCAGCCGTCTGTCAGGGAACATTTCAGCTTCAGACCTGTAGCTTGATAAGCAAGACTTTTATTCATTCATGAGTCATTCACTTAAGTGAAGATTTGCACCAAACAATGCTGTACTAGAGAAGAGAAATTATTTTGGATGAAAAGTAGTTTAAAAACATAAATGGCAATCTGCACTAGGAGATATTGCAACAAACACCTATATATAATATCTACAGTAGTTCAGATTTTCTGGAAGTCTCAGGTAATGGATGTTCTGTTATATGTTCATGCCTCCAAAATGACAAGATATGATATGACTTACATATTTCATGAATTTCGTTTCAGAATACTGTTACAGCTTTGATTTCAACTGAAATTAAAATTTTGATTGCATATAGAGTTAAAAATCAATGTCTGTACAGTAAATAGCTCTACGTACACAAAATAATAATGAATCAGAAAGAAGCCCTGAAATTGTTTTCACGTGTTCATCCTACTAATAAATAATTCAGGTACTGGTGTCTGAGTATTTTAAATGGATGAAGATACCTAAATATGTACAAGTAAAGGGTGTCAAATTCTATAGTTATCTGGATAGCAACCTTCTCTCAGAAATATGGCGGCAGTGGTCTTGTCAAAGTTTCCACAAATTTATTTTTTCCTCCTTCTGTATCTTCTCAAGAATACAGTTCAGATCTACTATGAAGATATTTTGCTGAGGATGTGTATTAAAGCTGACACATATGGAATCAGTCTACCTTGCTGTTTATGTACAGTTCTACTTTAAAGACATATACAGAAATACAGTCACACAGGTTTTGCATGTTGTATTAAAATTTCTGAAAAAGAAACCATAATTATAGTTTGATAAGAAAAACAACCCAGCCCAGCCATACACACACAGATCTCTCTTCAATATCTCTATGAAGAGACAGAGAGAGAGAAGTTGATCACTTTGCCTACTTTTGACTGCTAGAAAGAAAGAAAACAGGCAAGTCATGATAGTAGTATCCATACCTAAACACCTGGTCTCAATTCCTCTCCAGAGTCCAGATGACAGACATTCCCTCACTGCAGAGCCGACTAGCATGTATCCTGAGTCACAAGTAAATATAGCTGTAGATCCATAGGTGATCTGAGTTCCAATCTTATTTCCATTGGGAGGTGTAGGAAGTTCTCCACAAGAAATAACTACATGGAGAAAGCAAACCAAAACAGAAATGTACAGCTGAGTATGGCAAAGACAGATGCAATAATACTTATCAACCAGTAATACCTATCAACTAGTCAACCAGATTTTACACCTTGAAGTATTTTGTTATGTAGAAAAAAATAGATTAAAAACTCTGCAAACAAAAACCGTTACTTCCCCAGAAATAATATTTAAGAAAGAGAGGGAGAAGACCAATAAAAATTGTTTCTCTAAAGTTAAAAAAAAACATTCAGAACATTATTAAATTTGTTGAATTGCACTAGTTTAATCAAATACTTATCCTGCATATTGGAACACAACAATTGCTATCACTTTTTAAAATATGTTTCTCTGCAAAGATGTTGTTTTGATCTTCTAGTTCATAATGAAATGCTTACACTAAAAAACACACATTACATTTTTATAATGAGTGAATGATATGTATAGAATTCCTTGCTACTTATTTACAGTTCAAAGTATCTTTTCATACAAAATAATAATTTTATCAATTTTCTTTTAATAATAAAAATAACTTTACCAGTAGTAAATAAAAGGGCGACTGCAGCTGGTGCACTTTATGCTTAGAAAAAAAGGGGTAATATTTCGAACAAAACTTCTCAAAACAGTGAAAAATAGTGTCTTTTAAAGAAAAAAGGGTTAAAAATATAAATTCACTATGTACAATATCTACATACACAGAGAAAGGTATAGATACATACATATACACTGTATTTTTAACACTAGCAGACGTGAATTATTGCAGTTAACTTCAAAATTCTCTAAACTATAAATTAAATTCCTGTTATACAGAACTTAAAATTAAGGTCAATTTCCAGTGTAATTAACCTGTCTTTGGAGTTGTATTTTTCAATCATTTTTGTTGTTTGTTTGTTTGTTTTTTTTGTTTTGTGCATATTGTCAATAAATTCTAAATATATTCTAAGCCACAGTTATCTGGCTTATCTACAGCCTCTCTAGATATGTATAGATTTATACACAAGCGTGCAGATACACACATTTCCAATACGTGCACCAGAAGATCAGTCACATCCCATTCTGTCAGAGCGTACATCACACAGTGTTCCATAGAGAGAAGGAGTTTTGGGACTTCAAAGTGTAACCAAAACCCCACAGTTTTGAAAAAGAGATGTCTACCTTTAATTGTATAAAGAAACTTCCTTTTCATAGGGTGCTTCATGAGAGAAGCAAAGTTTTAGCCGCACATTTAGTTGGTTTAAATATCTGAGAATTCATTACTTTTATTTTGGTTTTTAAATTAACTATGGCAGGTTATCAGCATACCAGCTAATGGCAGGAATTATGTGGATGTGTGCAAATGCACACTATATTACCACACTAGGTGAAAAGAAGAGATTATTTTTTTATCAAGGATGCAGCCAAGATACAAAGATTTTGTGTTTTTTCTAGACTCTCCAGCATTCTTGACCTAAAAAAAAATATATAGGAAAATGTTTTCCACTACTTCCTTGTATCTTTATAAATTTAGAGACCTTCAAAATCCAGAAGAGTGCTTACAGATATGACCTTGTCACTAAACCTAATGCATTAGATTTGTCAATAATAGCCTTTAGGATACCCAGGAATTCCAATCAATAAACATTTTTTTTTTTAATTAAATGTTTTAAATATTTAATTCATTATTTTTTAACTCACCCAATAAAATGTTTTTTGGGTTTTTTTCTGAAGTCTGTACACCAGATTCAGAGACAACATGTACTCACTTTGGCAGTAAGGCCGCTCATTTCTCCAACTCCAGGTGCCATTAGCAAGACACTCGATAGATGCTGGTCCCAAACCATAATACCCTGGATCACAGCTGAAGACTACTTTTGTTTTATACTCGTAATGTGAACCATTCACTATTTTCCATCTTCCATGTTCCAGTGTAAAAGAATTGATGCTCGGACATGTAACAACTTCCAAAATAACAAAAACACAGTTATTTGTGAGTTTGTAAAGGCAAATTGGCAAAATCCGTACCATTATGTATGAATTCTCTCAACTAATTAATAATGATCCAGCCAGAGCAGGGATTGTGTATGCAGAGTGATGCAATTGGTGTAGATAGAAGCTATAGCATGGTTGAATTCCCTGTAGGTGGACCTTCTGTGACACTTTACATCGGGCACAAGAATCTTTACTAAAATGTTACCTACATTTAAATTCAGCAATTATTTTTCTACCCAGGCAAACTCTATGAGATTTGAGAGACAGCACATTGGTGACAGATAAAATAATATCCATGTCCAAGTTATTTTTTCCGTAGCGATACATTTTAACCTCGTGTCTTAATTCTATGTGTTCTTCCTCCAGAAACAGAACAAAAATATTTGACAACTCTAAGATAATTAAAAAAGTTTAACAAGCATATCAGTTTTTTCCTACTTTATTTTTTTCCATTTGGATTGGCTCTTTAGAAAGAGGAAAATGAATGACAAAATTCAATTTAAAAGAACAAGAAAATAAAAAAGGAAAAAAGAAAATCCTTGAATATTACACTGGGGTATGTTTTCTTTTATTTCCAAAATTCATTGGGTGAGATAATCCAAATCCTAATGTGCATCAGATACTCTGACACTTCTGTATCAGTCTTATAATGAACTGGATTTTCATATTGCATTTCTAACTGCTAGTATCCACTTCTCTTTAGGAGTAAACATGCACTTTCTCTGTAGTGAGGTTCCCCCAAATTCAGATGGGCTGAATAGAAATACTAAGCAGCAGTTTCAAACAAGTATCCCAGAGGTTTTGCAATTCTAGATAGTAAGTAGGGTTTGTTAACAGTATGTGAATTTTGCAACTCTCATGGAAGAAATGGCTTTTGCATAAACTTCTGCAGCCATTAACTTTGATTTAGCTATAAATTAGTTATTAGTTTGATTGCATTCTATAAGCTCTAGCATATTTCTTCTGCTTTCACAGCGTGTCTTAGTTACAAACATTTCAAATGCGTATTTCATAATACTTTAATCACAGCAATAATTCATACATTAAAGTAACTTGAAGATGAAAGTTTCCGTAATGTGAAGATTTATACTCCGGATAAATAAACAAAATGTAAGGACAGGTTCTTAGTGGAGATTTTTTAGGTGTTACTTACCTACACAGCGAGGTGTTTTATTGTGATTGCTCCAGGTTCCATCGGGCTGGCAGACTGCAGTAGTAAGCTCTTTGGCTGATAGCCTGTATCCATCATTGCAAAAATAAGTAACGCGGGTGCCAACTAAGTAATCTGTAGTTAATATCCCACCATTTAATGGAGCTTTAGGAATTCCACAAGATATTGCTGAGTAAAGAGAAAGACACAGCTATTTTACATCTTCAGTGTAAGTTTTCACTTACCTCAAAGAGTTTATGCACTGCAACATCAATGGCATTAAATTCCTAACAAAACAACTTTTAACTGTGTATTTTAAGCATGCAACTAAATTCTCTTAAAAGTTTAGTGAATTCAATCCAAAAGATTCTAGGGGATTCAATCCCAAAGACCTTTGTCTTTTGGTGGAAGAAGTTGAAAGCAAGAGCGATAGTTCGTAACTCTGCAGCTAACCATTCAAAATGTAGAAGATAATAAAGAAAAGGGGATAGAGAATATCTGGAAAAAATATGAACAGCACAATTGAATGAGAAAGGCACTAGTTTGAGGAACTACAAATATGGTTGTAGTTCAGATTTCTTCTATCAGATATATGGAGTGACCCCTGGCAAAGCACTAAAATTAACTTTCAACATTCTATTTTTTCCACCTGCAAAGCAGAAAGAAAATACCCTTTTGAAAATATTGAATCATCAAATCACAGAATGGCCTGAGTTGAAAGGGACCTTATAGGTATTTCAGTTCCAACTGCCCTGCTATCAGCAAGGACACCTTTAGCTAGATCAGGTTGTTCAAATGCTCGTCCAACCTGGCCTCAACACTTCGAGGGATGGGGTATCCACAACTTTTCTGGACAACCTGTTCCAGTGCCTCACCACCCTCACAGTAAAGAATTCCTTCCTGATGTGTAATTTAAACCTATCCTCTTGCATTTTAAAGCCATTCCATTTTGTCCTACCACTGCACGCCCTTGTAAAAAGTCCCTCGCCAGGTTGCCTGTAGGCTTGCTCTTGGCTGGAAAGCTGCTCTAAGGTCTCCTTTGTACTTTCTCTTCTCCAGCCTGAACAACCCCAACTCTCTCAGCCTGTTTTCATAGGAGAGGTATTCCAGACCTCTGATCATATTTGTGCTCCTCCTTTGGACATGCTCCAACAGGTCATGTGCTTCTTATGTTGGGGGCACCAGAGCTCAATGTAGTACTCCAGATGGAGTCTCACAAGAGTGAAAGGGAGAGGGAGAATCACTTCCCTCAATCTGCAGGCAATGCTTGTTTTGATGCAGCCCAGGGCACTGTTGGCTTTCTGAGCAATGTTGAGCTTCTCATTAACCAACACGAAGTCCTTGTCCTCAGGACTGCTCTCAATCCATTCTCTGCCCAGTTGGTATTTGTTCTTGGGATGGACCCAACCCATATGCAGGACCTTACTCTTGCCTTTGTTGAACTTCAAGAGGTTTACATATGCCCATCTCTCAAGCCTGTCCAGGTCCCTGTGGATGGCACCCCTTCCCTCCAGTGTACTGACCACACCACACCGCTTGGTGTGCCTGGCAAACCTGCTGGGGGTGCACTCAATCTCAGTGACAAACAGTCCATAAACTAAACCCTGAAAGACACCACTCCTCACTGCTCTTCACTTGGACATTGAGCCACTGACCACAATTCTTTCAGTGCAGCCACCCATTCAATTCCTTACCCACTGAGTGATCCATGTGCCTCCATTTTAGAGACAAGGTTGTCATGCAGGACAGTGTCAAGTGCTTTGCCCAAGTCCAGATAGATGCCATCAGTTGCTCTTCCTTTATTCAGCAACACTGTAATACTGTCATAGAAGTCCACCAGATTTGTTAGATATGATTCACCCTTAATAAAGTCACATTTGCTGTTAACAGTTACTTCTTTATTTTCCGTGAGCTTTAGCACAGTCTCCAGAGAAATCTGCTTCATAATACTGTCAGGCATCAAGATGAGATTGACTGGTCTGTAGTTCTCTAGGCCTTCCTTTGTTACCTTTTTAAGAGTGCAGGTTACGTTCCCCCTTTTCCAGTCAATGGGACCTTCGTTGGAAAGTCACAACTTCTCAAATACAATGGTTAGTGGCTTTCCCACTTTGTCCACCACTCCTCTAAGGACCATCTCATCATCAGGTGCATCTCATCAAGTTCCATGGACCTGTGCACCTTCAGATTCCTTTTATGGTCTTCAACCTTATCTTCTCCTATGGCAGGAGATCTCCCTGCCCTTGTCTTTGCCTTCTGTTACTTGGGAGGTACGAATGAAGCATTTTTCAGTGGAGATTGAGTCAAAAACATTGCTGAGTACTTCAGCTATCTCCATGTCCCAGGTCTCCTGTTTAATTCTGGAGAAGGCCCACATTTTCTTTAGTCTTCTTTTTATCATCAACATTTTTTTTAGAGGCTGTTCTTGTTGCCCTTGATAACTCTGGACAGATTTAATTCTGTCAGGGCTCTGGCTTTCCCAATCATATCCGTAGCTGCTTGGACAATTTGTCTGTATTCCTTGCCCCCTATGTAGACCTCCACTCTAAGAAGGCTTCATTTTTGTGTTTCACTTTGTCCAGGAGCTCCTTGCTCATCCAGGCAGATGTCCTGGAGTTTTGTCTGACATCCTCTTTGTCAGGATGCAAGATTTCTGAGCTTGGAGGAGGTAATCCTTGAATATTAACCAGCTCTCTTGGTCCCTTCTTGAATCTAGGGCTTTATTCCAGGGTACTCTACCAAGAAAATCCCTGAAGTCTTCTGAAGTAAAGGATATCAAGCTTCTGCCCTTTTCACTGCTCTAAGGATCTTGCACTACATCATTTCACGGTCACTACACCCAAGGCTGCCCTTCAGTTTCACATTCCTCACCAGCCCCTCCTTGCTGCTGAGCCAGCATAGCACCTCTCCTTGCTGGTTGCTCTATTACTTAGAGAAGAAAGTTGAAAAGTGGAAAAAAAATTGGAAGCTGCCTTTTTTTTTTTTTTTTTTTTTTTTTTTTTGC
>JAWWEW010000078.1:134720866-134800045 GCA_035583185.1 Anabacerthia variegaticeps
AAGGAAGTACCAAGAGAAGATCTGCTTCTAAATAATGTTCTGTCTATTTTGGAACTTAAAAAACTAAACCTTTTCCATCTTTGAACACCATATATCTAATGTAGGTCAGATTAAAAAAAAAAAAAATAGTGGAAAAAAAAAGGGCTTAGGAACTTAATTCTGAAGTACCTTACTTTGAAGTGGAATCTTGAGCCCTAAGAAAGTACCTATCATGCCTACACAGGAAAGTTAATCCTCTGAGACTATGCATAAATATTTGAAAAAAAAAAAAAAAAGTAATCTATTTTTGCCCCTACTGTGAGCTGATCTGACGTAAAACTGATCTGCTTCATAAGCAACACAACAATCATGTGGCACAATACCAAAGGTAATAATCACAGCTAAGACACAGGTAAAGCACCAATGCTACAACAACTTGCAGAACAGAGGTGGTAGTATCAGTATTAAAATATGCTTCTGTTGCCATAACACCCCCTGCCGCGGCATATGACATGTACATTTAAAGAAAACCAAACCACAGTACAGACGTACTATGCTGAAAAGATCACATAATTAATTTGCTATCACCTTGTCTGGGAAATAAATATAATAAATAGAAGACATCTTATACATAGCTATATTAATTGTTATAATTAATATGACTATCAGTTTATCTGCTATCCATTTTAAGGCAGAAAACAGTTTACATTAGAAAAGGAAAAGGAAAGTTTCTTAGAATATATATATATATATATATATATATATATACACATTTTTTTTTTTTTTCCGAATAAAAGAATTTACCTTGACAAGCTGGGACTGGAACATCCCATGAGTAATAACCATATGGAGACTTCCTGCATACAGCAGTACTTTTCCCGATGAGCCGAAACCCTCGATCGCAAGCCCAGCGAACCATACTGTTGAGCTGTCCACCTGTCTGACTGACAATGAAACCATGTGGAGGGGACTCTGGAGTACTACAGTAGAGAGCTTTAAACATAAATATTGAATAAATAAAATACGCATTTAAAATTCAGATGATAATTCTTGACAAGTTCTGGTTGAATTCAGTGGACATCTGATAAGAAGCTGAGAAAACATCAACAAGAGTTTTATTTTTTGTCCTGACCATGCATGCATCAAGCAATTTGAGAAAATTGTGAAAAAGTAGAGCTTTATAAGTTCTTTATAAGCTTCAGGTTTCAGGAGCCTCAAAAGAAATAGAGTCATAGCTCACTTTTTTAACTGGCTACTCTTTTAGTTTTTTGTGGTTTTCTTTTTTTTTTTTTCACCATCTTTTTAAATCAAATAAGCTGCAGAACCTTAGTTTGTGATAAAATTTATTGCAATTGTATACATTTCAGTAGCACACAAGTTTGTGAAAAACATCCAGTATATCCTGCACATAATTCTTTTCAAATAGTCTGTTCTTTCGGGTCCTAAATAAGCTTTTTCTTTCACGCTCTGTGATATGAACTGAATTCAAATATTTAATATAGATTTTAATCACATTTATGAGTGCCACCATAAAGCCATAGTAAAAATATGGAATCTGCTTTTAGCTGTTGATATATTTAGAACACATTAAGTCCTATATAATTCTTTTCTAGAGACCATGAAAAAAATCAGAAATCTTTATGAGAGTAAAAGTTAATTTTAAGAGATACAATTGTTATAATCTGAAATGATTTATGTACTTTATGACTCTCTGGCATTAAATACTGGTTGCTTCTTATTTATCCTTTCACTCCCTTGTTCATTGAGTCCATGAGTACCAAGTAACTTGGGTTTGGCTACTGTGTCACAGGAGTGAACCAGAAGGCTCTTATAACCTCATAACCAGTTCAAAATAAATGTTGTTTGCGTAAGAGTTTAATATGGTCTCTGATTGATTTGATTCAAAGCTGCTAGCCAAGATGGCCAATTTCCTTTTTAGTAGGAAAGGAAATTATGCTGGAAGTTCCAAGTGCTTCCTTTATGCTTTGAAGAAATGGGGATAACTATTGGTATTTATTTTCTCAGGCAAATAGAGAAGTGCTGCTTCATTTGCTCTTTAAGCCTTTCCACGTCCCATGACCTATTCAGGTCAATGTTTTTCTCAGTCGAAAGCTTCCCCTACCCAGAATGGAGTCATATGGCTGTTTGTTTACAAGAAATATATATTAAACTTATTAAAGCAAAGAGCAAAATGAGAAGCACTGCCACAGGTTTCAGAACACGTATTATGAAAGACCCACCACCACAGTGGTACGTGAGCCCAAATAAATGCTGTGAGAGAGAAAATCTGCTTTTTTCATCTTTATGAAAGGCTTATGGCATTTTAAAGCCCTGTGAAGTATTTTCTTAAATCTCTACAGAGTACATGTATGGGGTATTTTTTTCCTCACAAGATCAGTGTCATCAAGTTCATATACAGAACAGATTGGATTTCCTTTCAGTTTGGTTGATTAAGGATACAAAACATAGCTTATATTACCCTTTTCAAGCAAATAAATGTTCTGTGCTGAAATTTTACACACATCATAGAAAGTCACAGTTACATACCTATATATCTTATCCTGAAACCTTTTTTATTGGTGCCATGATCTGCTGACCAACGGAGAAATACTTCATGGCCATTGCTGGTTATATTTAGAGAAGATGAATAGTCCCCACTGAGAGATATGAGCAATGGGCTATGACTATTTGGTCCTTGGTACAAAGGAAAAAAAAAAAAAAAAGGAAAAAGGAGTTACAAAGTTTAAAATAACATACAATAAATTATATGCACACAATTTTATATATATATATATATATATATATATAAAGAATCCTCCAATGCAATGGCAAATTAATTTGAATTAAAAATAGAAATTGGCATTACATGTTATACATTAGAAAGTACATATTTGCTCAAAAGAAAAATTATTTCTGAACATAGTATATGCAGTACAATTTTAAAATACAGTAATCCAACAGTTTTTTTTTTTTAGCACAATGTATCAAAATAATTGTTTAAATTTTTTTTATACCAAAAAATTACAATATGCATAAACAGTAGTGATTACACAGATGCAATATAAAAATAAATTATATAGAAAAAGTAACATCCAAAGTTAAGCATCCTATAGTTACCATCAAACACCTCAAGTATATCAAATTCCTTTTCCGTCTGGAAGAATTCAAAGAACATGCTGATATTATAACCCTTTTCCACAGTAATGGTCCAGGCACACATCTGGAGATTTGGGTAGCTGTCAGGATATCCAGGGCTCAGTATTACTCCCGTTGAATCCAGACGCATTTCATTGGCTGGACAGAGCACTGTGAAATAGAAAGATTGGCAAAAAAATCTAAAGCCCACTATTTTTGTTTCATGTGATTGGCAAGATTTCCCTGAGTTCCCTGCATTACTCATTTTGTTTCTGTAAATTGAGAAAAAATGGTGTTTAAAAATATGATGAAGTGGTTTAATTTTGAATTATCTGGATTTACTAGGTCTACATAAAATAACAGTCATTAAATGGAAATAGTTGATATTACCATGCTATTGGAACTTTTTTTAAAAACTGGCTTTGCTCATGATATATGAACAAGTGCCTACAGCATATTCAGAGCTGAACACTGCTAAACAAGAGCGTTGAAATCTGTTTTTATACGAACAACTAATTCTTACATGAAAATTAATTAGTTCTGACTCATTAAAAGTTACAAAAGAAAAAAAAACAAACAAACAGGATCTTAGGTTTCTCAAGGACACTGAAAATAATATTTGCTCATTAAATTCAAAAATCAAGTTTTATGACAAAAAACATAACATAACAAAAAAAAAAAAACATAAAAATCATACAATGTTTGGGTTGGAAGGGACCTTTGAAGGTTATCTAGTTCAAGCCCCTGAAAACCCATCCAACCTGAACTTGAAAAAGAGAAAGGAATCTGCCTGTATATTTTAAAAATATTCATCTCTCTCTTGCAAATTAGCAACTAATTGCTAAATTTAAGAAGTTGTTTCTCATGTTGTGTGTTCATCTTACAGAAGAGATTGAATGGAACACTTCCACTCCACTCGAGAAAACTCATATGGCTGGAATCTGGCTGTCAAACTACCGTGCTGTTGTCACTTGTGACTCAAAGCTCAAGCAAATGAATGAACTGATCCACTCAGCTTTATACATACACACATACATATATATATATATATTAAAAAAAAAATGTGTGGCAGAATGAGTATGATAGTAATCTGTCTGCACTCATTTATTTGCAGCTAGTTTTTCTGTTTCCATATTCTGCTTTGCAAACCGTCCCTAATTTCAGGATTTTCAGCTAAACATCGCTCAGGTTTTTTATGGGGAGTTTAAAGACCTAATTCTGTAAAACAGAATCCCTTGGGAATCAGGTAGCAAAGGTTTTTTATGAATCAGGAAAAATGTATCTGAGATATAGTTAAGAGTCATCATTCAGAAATTGTCTCAGGTTCCACTAATTATGATGCAAAGTATAGTGTGAATCTTCTTACTCTGAAGTTTTCATTTTATCCTGAAAACAGAAACTAATTTAAAGGAAAATTAAGGGCAAAGTTACATGCTGTGTATGAAAAATACTCTATTTTAACAAATTAAAATGATAAGCATTGGCATAATCTTGTGGAATTTTCTCATCTAAAGAAGGAAATCTTCAAGAATTTTAAGAAATGTTCTTCAAAACCATACACATCAGGGAAAAATAGAAAAATTGACATAGATTTAAATAGTACTAAATGTGGTGGAAATGCATCTGTAACAATTAAAATCATCAAGTAAATCTTAAATATATTTTGCTTCAATATTTTCTCTTACCTCTTTCATCTAGCATTTACTGCAACACATTAGATACAAAAGTAAAGTATTGTTACTTAAATTCTGCTCAGCAGCATTCTTCAGATTCTCCATATGAATTAATGTTGAATGTAGGTATCAATTTATTTTAAGTCAAAGATTAAGGAGAAATTCAATCCAAAGTTACTTTACACTGTCTAAAGCACACAACATATGCTCAAGGCTAAGGCAACAGGAGTTAACACTATGAAGTCTAACAATAAACATTAGTGAAAAAATTAGTAAACTAATACATATATGAACCAACAGAAGAACTGAGTTTTTGTCTTGAGAGTGACTGCTATAGCCTGCACAATTAAAGTATGGCAGCTTATCCACAGACCAGTGTGGTATACTAAAATCATGAGACAGAAATTTTAAGCACGGAATTCTGCTGCCCCTAGATTCCACAGAACTTTCTATTTTCTTTCTATTCATCATTGAAATTTTACTTACATATTGCAATTTCCATACTTAGACATTATATAAATAAATACAAATGAAAATTATGCTGCCACTTGTTCTAGGTTGCCAGCTTGACTGGTCATTTTTAACACAATTTAACAAATTCCTTTGCATTTTTCTTTTAAATTCTCTGAATCTAACCCTAAAGACTATGTTAGTTTCATTCTGCTTTAGACAGAAATTATAACAGCACTGATTTAAGTATTAGATCCAGTGTTTAGCATTTATATCTGACAGTTAAAAGATTAACTGTGGTAACTGGAGTCATTCTTGAGCTTTTGTCTTTGGTCTTGCACTGAATACAAATATGCCTTCAGCAACACACGCTGACAGAATGCCTCAGGATCAGCACATATGTCTCCATTTGCCCTATCTAATATTACATCATCTTAACAGTTAAAGCAATGCCTGGAGCTTACTATGGTTTCCCACTTCTTAAATGCTATGAGTTTACCAAGTTAGTATTTTAATTTAAATTGGGGTATTGGAAGCTATTTCTAGACACAATTGTGCTAAATAAATGCATGGATTTTCAGAAATTGTCAAGGTTCTTATGAAGCTTACATTTCAAGATCACTTTGCATTTTTAAAAGCTAGACTTACTGCTGTGAATGATTCTGACTTTTGCATAATTTTGTGCATAAAATCAGGGGAAAACAGTTTATACACCTGTAATAAGAGACCCTTCTATTCTTTCAGGAATGCAGGAAAAGGGTATATTTATAAGACAGTATTTTTTTTTTAACTCTTAGATGAAAACCTAGGTAGAGATTATAGTAAAAATTAAGTTTTAAAAATTAATATACTGATGTTCAATTTCCTACCAACTATATTGTGTACCAGTTTGAAACTTTACAAATTGCTAAGAAACAGTAAAATATTAAAGCTTTACTTGTAAAAGTAGTAGATTTATTCCCAATTAATTTACTATCGCCAAATAAATCTTTCATCATGAGTATTTTATAGATATGTTAATGAATTAAAATTACTGGGGGAGGGAATACCAGATCATCAGAAAAAAAAACGATGGCAGTATTTTTCATATAATGCAAATGTAAATTAAATGTATTTATTATGGCTGATTTGGGAAAGAATTTTAATCCTCCAGTAGATGTTAGAATACTAAGCTCAGGAGTAGATGGATCATGAAGGAATATCACAGCAACAAGCAGAATCCAAAATAACTGTTGTTTGCATAACTTATACATTTAGAGGCTGTGGTGTTGTTGGTTTTTTGTTTGTGTGTTTTTTTGTTTGTTTTTCCCCTTTTCTTTTCTTTTCTAGAAAAGACTTTACCATACATGTTTGTGACTGTAGGTCCTTCTGTATCTTTCTGGAAATAAATGGAAGAATTATTAAGAAAACATAAACACATACTCATCATTGGAACTTCAAAGAGATTCCATGTTTTGTTTTTTTTAATAAAGCATGTGCAAAGCTTATCTTCAATAACTCCTTAATCAGTTTGGTATGAAAGAAAACTCTTACATTTTCTTGAAAATTTCAAAAAAAAAAAAAAAAGAAAAATAGATTCTAGTTTAAAACATCAAATTTGAGCTTAATAAAGACTGGTTTAAACTGTGATGTTTGTGGTTGGCAGGATTTTAATCTTGTTTTGACCTTAAGAATGAGATGGTATTATATCTCCATTTGCAGTTCTCAACACTTTCACAAAGTAGAGCGGCAGTCCTTTAAACTTGTGAAATTAATTAAGAGATTACTAATTATTTTGCATTAATATCTGACATATATGAAACACTACAGTGATACATTGGGAATAGCATCAAAAATCTGAAATATCTTCAGTGTGCTATTTTACGTAAAAAGATAGAGAAGGGTACCTGAGGAGTCACCATTCAGCTCGAGTGGCTGCAGGAAAATAAAAAGGAGAACAAACCTTGACAAGAAGGTGGTGCTCCATCCATCTGAAGTCTTTCACCCAGTCGGCATGTCAGAATCTCATTACCAACCAATGTAAAGCCTGGTTGACACTGGTATCTTATTATGTCTCCTGTTTGGAAAAACAAAAGAAGACAAAACACAAACAAACAAAAGAAACATTAAACAGCAATTAACTGGAGCTTTTAGCTTTGAAAACATTATTGATTAATGAAGTTTCTTGCCACTACATACAATGGGCTAAATGACCTCTGGCATAAACAACTTTGATTAGTCTAAGAAATGTGGCAAATGAGCTTTGTGTTGCACACTGCTGCATCTATCACTGTTTTTCACCACATTATTTGTTGGATAGTTTGCTAATTTGTCTAGGTTTGATTGATGCTGTGTGAACGACATGTTCACAAAGCTTTAAGCAATATAATTTATAGGATAACCATTATGGAACTAAATAAAGGTATTAGATCAAGTCAGTAACTCGTGAAACTCTGAGGGGCGAAAAAAGTAAAATAAAAACTAGATTTAGTTGATGATGTCTAAATCTAGCATGGTGATAATGAGAAATTGTCATTTTTTAATTAGAAATCAATAATTCATATAGTTTTATGTACCAATAAATGTAAAAATTTGTATATTCCATCAGTTCTCTTTGGTCCAGATTACAGAGAAGAAAGGAAAAAAAAATCCTTTCCTCTTTTTTACCTCTATTACTAATCAAATGTTGGTACATAATAAAAATAAATTTATTTTTCTTTGCAATCATGTGAGCAAAACTAGCTGATCAGACATCTGATATCTGAATAAATAAATCAAATTTCTTTGAAGTATAGGTTGCTAAGCAATATTATCAACATGTCTTAAAGTCAGAATGTCATCCCCTTCTCTGATCCTCATAATTTTCAAAAATTTGATTTTACCCTTTAGGTCACAGAACCTTAATTCTGGTACAGAATATACCATTGTCTGAGTGTTTTCTTAGGGGTTTGTTTGTTTCAGTGTAACAGAAGTTTTATATTAGAGAGTATGAAAAAAGTATTTTAAAAGGAAGTCAATTACAAAGAGTTACTGTATTACTTATATGTCATCTCTGAAACATAGCTGGGATTCAGGAGGCATAGGGAAGAGGAATGACTTCTTAAAAAATGCATTTTCAAATAAAAATCTATTATATTATAGGTAAGATTTTCATCCTGAAAAGCCTCCTGTGCACAGCAAGCTTACTTTTGGAAGCAAAGGTTGCTTTTATTTTCTCTTATATTACCTATTTCAAATTCATCATCCTCAGTCAGAATTTCTGCATTTGGTATATTTGCTGGAGGCTGGCAGACCCGGAGCTGATAGGCTGTAAAAAGGAACAAAGCACAGGAGACATTCTCAAACACAGTAAACATAGCCATGCAAACATAACTGATTTAATACCCACATGAACAGGATAAGAATAAAAACTCTGGTAATTTATTTTGAAACTTTGAAGAGAATCAAAAGAAAGGAAATAAAAACATCAGACGTGGTGTCTGTGTTCTTAATTAGTTATTTATTTTAGTGGCAAAATCCTCCTTACAAATAACCTGAGAAGTTTAGAAGTGGTTGCCAGTTTTCTCGCTTGATATCTCAAATGAAAAATAAATATTTTCTGTATTGTGTAATCATTGTTTTGCCTGTTTTAGATTTGTTTTTTGGGTTATTTTTTTATAAGACAATTTTATTCTTCAACTCATCCACTTTTGAAAGCTTGTAATAAATACAAGACTCTTCTTATAGACAGCACTACCAACGAACAGAAGCATTTTGAGTGTGAAATTTCCCAGTAAATGAATAATTTTGGAGCACCTTTCACCTGTAGATAGGGTGAGAGAATAAACCTGTTTCAAAATTCTCATTTGAAGTCTCACATGGAATAATTTTCTGAGTTTTAACACGATGCAACAGCCAGTCAAAATAATTAGGTGAAACAAATAAAAAGACAAGTAGGAAGAGTATGCAGAGGGTATACTGAGAACCTATGAGGATGGGTCCATGTCTGGACACTGACAAAATTCCATTTAATTTTAATGCAATTAGGACAGAAATCTGGCCGAAGAAATCACATTGACATATCTATACTGACAGTATAGTTTTCCCTGTTTTAAAGCTCACAGGCAGGACGAAGTATGCTTGGTTTCCACTGATAGCACATTTTCATATAGCATTGTTTCTTATAGCATTTCCCTTTAGCACTGAAAAATCACCTACTTATGTCAGATGACAGTCCAGCTTCAGTAGTACGCATTTTTAGTTGCTTCCTGTGATTAGTTCCTTTAGTAATCTAATTCGCCAAACTTTTGTCAGTCACAAAATTTATACTGTAACCAGGTAAGACTTGTTGTTACTATTGAGTCACATACACTTGATATCTTCCTATCCTTTTTGTTGATCATATAAAGAAGATCTACTTAAATCAATGAGTCAGAAAGCTTACATTCTGGTTTAGGATAAAGCAATTTAAAGTAAACCACAGCAAGTAAACATGAGACAGCTGTGCTATTTGCATCTTAAGAAAACTAATAATAAGAATCACCAACTTAATTAAAAATTGATTGAATAAAAAAATTGTATCATTTATCTCAAATGTCTGTCATTTGAGGGTACCAGGAGTATTATTAATTTTAATCCTCAAATTATCTATTTTAAATAATTTGACTCCTCTCACTGTGTTGCCTTTATTGGCATAAATTTTGTTTAGCTGATATGAAGGATCATAAACTCCAAGATATTGAGATACTTTTTTTGTTTTCTTGACAACATCAATCCAAAGACCGTTTTAAGTTTCTTCATGAATAATTTTTGTGCTGCTGAGTTTGCATCTCTATTACACATTAGGGCCCACGTCTGCAGAATGACAATTTTCATAACAAAAGAAACAAGTAGAAAAAGATAAATTCCTTAGAGACACTTTACTACAACTAAGTGATTAGACCAGAAGAAACAGTCTCGAGTTGCTTCACATGAGGTTTATAATGGAGACCGGGAAAAATTTATTGACCAAAGGGGCTGTCAAGCATTGGAACAGGGAGGCCAGGGAAGCGGTGGAGTCAATGTCCTTAGAGGTGTTTACAAGATGTATAGATGTGGTATTTATGGGCCTGGTTTAGTGGTGGGCTTGGCAGTGTTCAGTTTACAGTTGGACTAAACGATCTTAAAGTTCTTTTCCAACCTGAATGATTCTATGATTCCATGAGCATGTTTACATATTTTTGGTGATGTACTGATATATTAGTAGATAGCAATAAATATCAATTTATATATTAGTGAATACAAAGTGTCATTTTGTCCTTCACAAACTGATGCCAAGATTTGGAATAGGAATTCTGCCCCTTCTCTACCTAGCCCTACTGAAGTCTATACTCTGTAATCAATTCAGTGTTGTTGCTGATTTGGATTTTTCACTGTGAGTTTTAGGCAATTTTTATTTTGCTTTATTTTGTTTAGATTAAAGTTCCTCTAATCCCATCAATTCTATCCATCTGTATTCACCATGGTCTTTACTAAGTCAAAAAAAGTTTTCTAGTCCCAAAATTTGATCAGAACACAGAAAAGACACGTAGTCTGTCCATGTTTCCTAGAATAGTCAATCCAAAAAGCATCCACAGAGCACCTAAAACCACCTATACTTATGGATCTGATTCCTCGTAATTATAGGAACGCAAAACACACTTGGTCACAGAGGGCTTGAATGACAACAAAAAGAGGTGCATTTATTATCACATATTTTCATTCAGGCAGTATTTAACTCCAGGGTAGATTAATACAATATAGTTCACTATCATTGGCACCTCTAAAAAACAGTAATTTCTTCAAAATATCCCAATATCTAAGAGAAATTTAAAGTCCTTCAAAAACATTTAGATTTCAAAGGAAGTTTAGGAGCATTACAAGCAGTAAGAAGATGTACACCTTGAACTTTAGGGTCTTGATGTTACATCCTTTGCTCATGTCTCATCACAGTACATTTTTTTTTCTTTCTTTTTTTTCTTTTTTTTACTTGACTACTAGTAAGTTTAATATATGGTCAATAAAAGAGCTTATTTGCATCATTCATATTAGTCTTCCATATTTTTGTGTTACACTAGTACTGGTCAGTCATATTAATAATAGTAACTCTTCTCAGGAAAAGTAATTAATTTTTTCATGAGTCGTGTTCCTGCAGTGACCAGTACAGACAGTGAAATAGTGAAATTTGTCACACTTACCATGATAACTAAGCACAAAGAAGCCACTGGTGGTAAAGTCACTGTGAAACTTGATCAGAATCTGATTGGAAGTGCTATAGACTGATTCTAGGGCAGTGTTGCCACTAAACTGTCCAATTTGAGGAGAAGTTTGGTCTGGTCCATCCCTAAGGAAAACAAACACAAAAATCTTTTTTCTGTTTTTTTTTGTCCAAACAAATAATATAATTTCTCCAGTTTTAAAAAGAATGCAGTAAATTTTCTCTAGGTAACTCTGAAAGGCATGAGATAACTAAAGTAAGAAATGAAGGGCTGAAGGCCTTTTCAAATCCTGTGTGTGAATTGGATCATAATTCAACCACCTTTTGAAAGTCATATTCTTATTTTCAAATAAAAATTGCAGGAAGCTCAAAATTATTGCATTTGTGATTGTACTTCATCTTCTTGCCACGACCTCTAATCACATTTGTGTATCTGTACTTTCAAGTGTGGGTATCATTCATGTCCCTCAGTCTTTTGAATTTGGTCATTTCTAGGAAAATTAAGAGATTAATAGCATTATTAGAATTAATTAATAGAATAATTTTAAAACACATGAATATTGGCTTTGGTAAAAATAAAAACAAGATGCTTACAGTCTGCAAACAAGATTTTGCTTGAAAAGTGCATGTGGACATTTATAAATGCACATTTTATTTATAATGATCAGCGCTTTTTACCTGAACTTTCCGCCTGCAATTAAATGTTTTAATGTTATCATTTATAGTTAATACTATATATTGATAGAAAAAAATTAATTTAGAGGGTTTTTTTTATGAGTGGTTTAATGTTTACTGAATCAATTTGTCGCTGAGAGAGATGTGCCATGAATTTTATATAAATTATTGTGTGTCTTTGACTCAGGAAATTTTTTCATATAATCATTCGTACCTTTAATGAAAACTGAGTATGACATGCAGTTGGTTAATTTCTCAAATCCTTCTTCACATGTATTTACTGATATTACTTTGCAATATTTATTAAGATTCAGACAACACATGTACTGCCGGTAAGATCATTGCTATGTTATCAAAAAATGAAATACTCATTTCAATAGAAAAATCAAATCAAAGTTAGTACTAAACAACAGTGGAACCGTACAGAGAACAGTCAGTACAAGGGCATTAAAGGGTCATCCTCACTGCCTCCCAGATCAGAATTGACAAACATTAAATAAAAAAGGCTTAAAATTAAATTTAATTTTAATTGCTATTTTAACTGAAAATAATTTTAAAATAAAAATATGGATAATTTTTATTTTGAAATTTTTTTACAATTATGTTAGTCCAAATTCTGACACATTGCTCCTTCCTCCTCTGTTTTATCAGAGCAATTATATGCGTTCAAGCATTTGAATTGTGAATAAAATGCATTTTTTTCTCATTGGAAACGACTATAAAAAATGTGATCAGTTTTTTGTAAATAATTAATATCCCAGAAGTGGCATAAGCTATATAATTCTATGACCATCATGTATATAATACCATTTTTACACATGTATAAGAATGAGGCCTAAAGCTGTGAAATGTCTTGAGATATGTGCTGGAGGGATTAATGTGACAGGCTGCTGCTGAGGGTGATAGGTTATTATGCAGAGCCACGATAGATATGGATTCAGGTACATTAAGAATATAATTTGTTTAATGCTATTGTCAGCTCAACTCTTTTTGTCATGGCCAAACACAAATAGAGTCTCTCTTTTTATGTATGCCTGAGGTTAAAAAAAAAAAAAAAGAAAAGAAAAGCCAAGTTGGAAGAAATGAGGAAAGTATCTTTGTAGTCTCCAGTACTAACACTCTAAACCACTAACACACACATCTGCAAACACTTATTATCACTCCTTTCTTAAGTGTTATTACTCTTGACTGTTGATGAGCTGTCATAGCATACTTCTGTATGCCTTTCTTTGTCGACAAACTGAGGAACATCACTATTGATTTTGAATTCTTGTCCAGTGCTATCTAGAGAGAAGGGTCCATTGGAAAGCACGGATTGGTACAACTCATTCATTTAGTCTACTGAGTGCAGCAGTTTCAAGGGAAAACCCACAAATATTCTCTTTTAAATTCATATTTTATTGCATAGTGTCTGTCACATGAAGATTAAGTACATGCCAGCAGTGTTTCCTTACCAGACAGTTATGAAATCATATATCGGCTCCGTTTGAAGAACTGTGAAATTGATGTAGATTCCATTCCCAGGTGGTACTCTTACAAGCCAGAAGCAGTCTTGAAAGTTTGGATACTCATCAGGGTATCCTGGAGAGTATATGGTGCCATTCATTGCAGTTATATTTCCTCCACAGAGAGCTGTAAAAAAAGACACTTTTTTAAAAAAAAAATGCATTAGATGCATTTGGGTCAATAGACCATGTAAAAGCCATACTCTTAAACACATTTGGTACACTATAACTTCATTGCCTATGACCACTGCTGTGTAAAGAAACTTTATTGAGCTTTATGCAAAGAGTCAGAAGTCTATTTTGACATTATTGGTCAAATATAAAAGTTTTTAAAAAAAAAAAAAAATTCTGATGTCATAAATACTACCAGAACTGGAACTAAAACAATATATAGATACTGGGTAAAGTTCCCTACATAATTTATTATTATTACTTTATTAGGGCTTTGTGTAAACCCTAGCCACAAATTAGTTGGGAATCCCATTAACTGCGTTCTTTTATTGTCACAAGTAGTCAACCAAAAGCAACACATGAGAGAAGGGATATAGCTTTTTGATGGGTGGGTGAGAATTAAAGGGGAACTTGAAAATAAAAACATTTTGTCCAACCATATGAATAGGAATTTTACATTTACAGAAATAAATTCTGACAGACAAAATAAGAGTACTCTCTGTAATTTGCATTGAAGTGTACTAATTTTAGATGCCAAAGAGTTCAAGAATGACCATATGGATTCTGGACTTTCATAACTATGTATTTCTGGAAAATTCTTAGTCCAAATTATGATTTCTCCACAGAGGTTTCAGTAGCATGTTGAGTGTGACATCACCCTGTTATTACAGAAGAGAAATTATGTCACAGAAGCCTAGTTCTGGAAAAGTGATCAAAGCTTAAAACTGTATAATTTGCTTTATTTTGCTTAGATTTATTTAGTCCACCCCATGCAGGCATGGTATGGCAACCAAGATTCCCTAAAATATGTTTAAAAATTTCTAACCAGACAATGGTTGTTGGAAATACAAGTTTTACATACAGGAATTATGCATTGTTTGTATTTAGCTAAAATGTGTGTTATGGGTTTTATATACACTTTGGCCCTGAAATGTAAGGTAAGAAGACTTCCATAGTCACACCTCATCCATTCAGACTCAACAGCTGGCATACTGCTTTTCTTCAGCTTTTAGCTTCAAAGTCCCAAGGGGGTTTGAGCAATGCAGACAGAACTGATTTTGCAGCTGGCTCTTAGAGGAGTGAAGAAGTGATTTGATGACTGTCAGGCAATGAGATTTCTTTGAAAAGGAGAGGGAACAGAATCCAAACAGATGAAAGCAATGGAGTTAAGAAGAGTCGGAGAGTATATTAGATGATGCTGAGCACAGGTTAAAGGAATATTAGGTGAATGAGGATGCAAGAAGATAAGAAAACTGTTTAAACAAAAGCAAGCTTAGTGTCTGCTTCAAATATGAAGAATTGAACAAGCCTTGGTATATCTTGCCTTACAATAAAGACATTAAAGCAAATACAATGCCAGAGATTTTTGGCACTGGGTATATACGAAAAAAAAAATCCACTTCTTTTTATTCTTTTCAACACAAGGCCTTTATCTCAGATCAAACCAAGCAGAACTAGAAGATAACTCATTATCCTTGTCCTGCAACAAGAAAGAAAAAAAAACAACCAACCAACCAAACAAAAAAACCCATCCAAACCCCAAAGCATATATAGCATATAAAATTGTCACAAATTCTTTACTAAAACTATCACAGTAAATATCTGCACAAAACCCCATGCAATTTAAGAATTTTTTCTAGGAGTTGAGCAATGTTGACAGTCTGTAATTGCAGAGCGCAACACACATTTTAGTTCTCCTTCATTAAATTGGTGGATTTTTTTAATCATCTTTTCCTAAGACATTAAGTAGAAACAGAGATCATTCAGTTACTGTTCAGGAATTTCATCAAAATTGATACTCAGAACAGCAATACGTTTTGGACATCTTCAGATTTACTAATTAAATTTGTGGTTCCAGTAAAATAGTTCAAGGATGCAGAATCACTCCATTCAGTAAATTATCTGTTTTGATTCTGAGGCACAAAGAATACAGATAGAACTGAGAAATAAGGAAAAGTTAAGTGTTTAACAGCTAAGACATGAATCATTACTATGCCCACAGGATCCAGAAAATGGGTGTTAAAACTTAATTGTAATAAATTAACTTCTTTCCCTTTCGAAAAACAGACAGGGTAGATGTCATCTCTCTTTTTTGTGATAAGGCTTCCTCTTCTGAATTCAGTATCAGTTAGGTCTTAATTTAGCTACCACATCTCCCAGAAATTATTGTGGTTCACTGACTCCAGAAGGAATTTGGAGTAATGAGGCTTCTCATTTAAGTACCTAAATTTGGGTAGACATTTCAGAATACAATAGAAAAATCTAGGAAAAAAAAGGGGTGCTTTTTATTTTCTGTTAGTGTGGGGCAGGGTTTTCTGTTTGTTTTTGTTTCAGTTGGGGTTTTGTTTGTTTCATTATTTGTTTTTGTTTGATGGGTTTTTGTTTGTTTGTTTGTTGAGGGGGGCTCGTTGGGGGTTTTTATTATTTTTTAGGTGGTGGTGTTTTGTTTTGTGGGTTTTTTTGGGTGGGGGTTATTGTTGTTGTGGGGGTTTGAGGCATTTCTCTCCTAAATGCTCAATATTTAGGAACCAATTCTTAATGCTCAGATTTTACCATAGAGGGAAGTTAAGGCTTTAAAAGGGGTCCTGAATATCCCTCCTGAAACTGTGGAGGATTTCTATGGCATATGAAAGTGGGCGCTCAGCATCTTGTATGGATTTCATCTTTGCTTGGGCATACAGAGACCGGATGACAACTGCATTTTATGCAATGTTTGACATTTATTTCTAACTGATAAGACAGAACATAAGTGGACATATTTGGTAAATCAAATTTTTGAATCCACTTTTTCTTGATTCAGTGCAGACCTTTTACTGTGTTGCATCACTTTTAAAGCAGCATGGATCTCCACATTCCGGACTTTACGCCTAACCTTTCAAAAGTAAACTTATTACCTCAGATAAGTTTTCAGAGATTTCATACTTCCATGAAACATTTCAGCTTCTTTGCTAAAATTTTAATTTGCAAAATTAAATACTTCCTGTGCAAAGACCATAATATCAAAATACATGTCCCTATAAATTGAAAAGATGAAACTACTTCAGTTATCAGTCCTAAGGAAGATTTTCAAATAATGAAGGGTTCATAGGTCACCTGGAACATACCTTCACATCTGGGGAGAGGATGATTCCAATTGCGGCTGATTCCATGAAGACAAGTCAGAGCTGAATTTCCAATTAATGTGTACCCAGGAAAACACTCAAATGAAATAGTTTGTCCCACAGTAAAATCATTTCCAATAACAAAACCATTCCGAAATGGTCGAGGATCAGGACAGCTTTGTAGCTGATACGCTGAAACAAGTAATAATAATAATTCTTATTACAGAACTGAGAAGAAATAAGCTGTGCACAGTCTGCAGTATCAGAATATCAGAGATTGTATATGTTTGAAAGAAGCAGTTCTCTCATATGTGATAAAAACACAGGCAGGAATTTTTCAGTTCTTCAACAAATAACAGCATCTCCAAAATGATTACTATTAATAGCAGTAATAGTATAAGCTCTTAAGTTTGGCCTTCTTCGCAGTTAAGTCATAAATTGACTTTATCTGTAAGAGCTAATACTTTTTACAGTGGCTCACTTCCAGAATGTTACAGAGTTCAAGTCAATTTGGTTTTGTTACTATTAAAACAGTAATAGGACATTGCTCTTAAGTAAAAACTCTTTAAATCTTTCTTTGGGGTTATTCTTATAATGAAAGCAGGTCTAGTTTAAAATATACATTTGACCTTTTTCTGTGAACACTGGTGACCTAATCCATTTTACATGAATATGCAACTCTATAAATAGAATTATGATCTTGCAGTCTTCACCAGCTCAGCATGACCTACTTGGGTACAATAGAACAAGAACCTTTCAGGGAAATTGCGAACTAGGAAATAAAATGGATTTGGAGACTTTTGAGTTGGCACAAATTTGCACTAGCCTACATCGATCCAGTACTCTAAATCAGTATTTAGGTATTTCTCTTCCAGAACACAATAGACAAAATTAAAATTCCCATATGCTTTCAAACACTGAATGGAGAACCTTACTTTGTAAAGGCACTCAATGTAAATATGCCAACCAACTTTAGATATTGGCAATTATCTATTTGTTGACATCTGACCTGCTTTTTATTTTTCCTTTTTCAGCCTAATTTTCTGCATTTTTCTGTTTGATCTCAATGCATAACACTTTGGGCTGAAACACATAAAGTCTTTTCTTTCATCTTTTATTTCCCACAAAATCTTTTATTTTCCACAAAACCTTCAACAGTGATATTGTTCTCAAAAGAATATCCAAATCTCACCTTGATATACAATATGAAATCCCTGTTTGTTCTGTGAGTAATCACTGTGAAAGTATAAACTTGTTTCATGAGTTGTGCTGAAGAGAGAGGCTGGTAGCTGAGGGCCACTAAGTCTCCCAATAACAGTGCTAGTTTCTGTAGATCCACTCCTGACTTCTAAGTAGTCATGTATGGTCTCCGTTGAGAAATTCACAAACTGCAAATGGACACCTGAAAAAACATTGTCAGTAAATAAAAGCCACCAATATCAATGCCCGGAGGAAAATAAAGTATGTACATACTATACTGATAATCACACAAAATAATCAGTTGGAAATGTATGTGTTACACTGCAGATGCAGTCCATGGAATTCAGTTTGAAGAATTGTTTCTCCTTATATATTACTAATTCTGAGAGGCCGACAAGGTAAGAAATACTAACATCCTGAAATGCTAACATGATTCAAGGCATCAAACTATAGGTTATATATATACACTACTTTTTGGCAAAGGTTCGTTTTTGTATGTCTAGGGCAAATATAAGTTCTGAATAATGAATACATTCCATTTAGCTAAATCTTTCCTGTTTTCAATTGCACAAAATAATCTCCATTTCTTTTAAAAGAAAAAATGCTTTGTATATATACACCTGAAGAAAGCCTCAGTGACAGACTTCTATCCCAAAGATAGCTGCATTTCAGTTGCACGTAAACTGATCTCGCTCAGATTATATTATTTTTTTTAGAAGTATCTATATATAAGAAATAATGAGGCACAGTAAAACAAAAATGTGTCTTTTATATGGATTATATGTATTGTAGAAGAATGTGGAACTAGAGTGTCTGCTCCTTCAAGGTTATTTGGTAAATGACCTTTTTCAATGAAGCAAGGCAAAAAAATGGGAGGAAGCCATAAACAAGACCATACAGAGACACGAACCCGAAGGACAAACAGTGGGTAATGAGAAAAGGCAGTAATGAGAAAAGGGCATTAAAGGGACAGGTTGCATGTAAAATTAGGCTAGTCAGTATGTTTTTCTGGTTGAGCCCTGCATCTGGTCACATCTGTCCTATCATATCTTCTTATTAAATATTTTCTTAGCTATTTCTCTGTGTAATCTCACTCTTTATCCTGCGTTTATGAGTGTCGCAAGGACCAAGTGCCAGCTACTAGTGAGACCTGAATCTGTGAGGGTTCCCGCTACCGGAGTCACACCAGGGGTCTGGGTGCCCCTGGCCAGTGGTGCCAGCTACCAGAGGGAGTAAGGGGTCATAGCTCTCTAGATTCTACAGACCTTGTGCCCCGAATGCCAGCTAATGAGGACACCAGTATGAGTGGACTGGGTGCCAACTTCTGGAGTCAGAGCAGCTGGTGTTTGTACCCCTGGCCTGCAGTGTGTGCAAGAAACTTCCTGCCCCTGGGGTGGGAACAGCGTGTTCTTGAAACCAGCTACTGGGGGGAGCAGTAGTGGGGTGAGTGAAGAGTTGATGGCTGTAAAGGGGCCATGGGCCCATGGGTCACAGACTTGTGCCTGGTGCTGGCTGCTGATGGGCAAGTGTCTGTATCTTCCCCAATCCTGGTGAGTGTGCGGATGCACATGTATCATCTGCTCACAAACTTCAAATTGGACTAGATAGTGAGTAGGGAGCCCTTGGGTCCAGTTCAGGATATCAGACAGGCGGAGTCCGTGCCGGTACACCAAGGACTTGCAGAAGTAGAGTACATGCAGGAGGTAGCTGCACTCCTTATAATACTTCCTCACAAGTCACATAAAAAAGTAAATTATATTATCTAACCAGCATTCATCCGTACCTCTTCCATTAAACATGCAGTTCAGTTATTTCTCTTACACACACTGTGGCATATGATGATCTTGGCAACAGAAATTTCTGATTATTTGGTTTAGTAAGGAACAGGGAGGCAGCTTACTATCCATTACCATGTTATCTCTCCTAACCAGGTGGAGTATTACAATGACTGTGTGGCAGGAAGAGAAGAAAAGGCTCAGCAGCTGAGTAGTTGTAGGGCTCTTAAACATTTTCCTATTTATACAAATTTCTATATAAATTACAAAAAAGTAGAATTTCTATTTTGTCTGGAACTAGTGCAACAATGGAATTATAATGGAGTAGTTTCATTAGAAAGATGATTGAGCCCACTGGTGTTTCCAGCAAAGGTAAGCAACATGATTTCATATAAAATTGAAAGGAAAAGATATGTCAGATAAATTATGGAAAATTAATTAATAGCTTTGTAACTCCTAAACTGTAATATATAAACAGTGTTTGTCACTGTCTTTTAGAGTTTTCTCCCCAGATACCATGTATA
Source organism: Anabacerthia variegaticeps (assembly GCA_035583185.1). NCBI lineage: Eukaryota > Metazoa > Chordata > Aves > Passeriformes > Furnariidae > Anabacerthia > Anabacerthia variegaticeps. Next base: position 134,741,248 of record JAWWEW010000078.1, read on the forward strand.
ATTTGTGAATGGTTTTATGAAGCATGGAACATTTTATATGTTACTGGAAAAAAGATAGGTCCATGATTACATTACTGTCGACCTGATAATTTCTGTCTTTCTTTATTATAAGACAGCCTGTATGTCATAAGAAAGCTTTTGCTTATAAGTGCCATTCTTTCACTTTGCAGACTTCCAAATGTTTCCTACACAGAATCTAGTTATATTCAAGGTTTTCTCTTTCTCTATCCATGATATTTGTAGGCTTGGCCTTTCATTTGATCCTGTGAACCGAACACTTGTCTGAAGTTTCAGTTGCCATTAATAACTGCCAACTCGTGATCTTGCTGTCACTTTTTTTTCTCTTTCACCCACTTCCTTTGATACAAAACCATATCTAATACATTTTTGCCCATCATTCTGCTCTCTGTATTCTACTGTCTCTCTCTACAAGTTCCTGAACCATATCAACCTTCCAAATTATTCATCCTTGGCTCAGCCTGTAGCACAGGTCTCTATTTGTCTGAGACTTCCAGGTGTTAGACTTATTTTTTCTATGACTTTTGGCAATTTGGACACCCCACTTGAAAGAGCATTTAATATATTTATTTACTCAAATTAATACAGTGTCAATGGTTTAGATTACACCATTGGCTAACATCCCAGTGGGAAAGCTGGTAACTAGGAATAACTAGTGGTAACCTTTAACTAGGAATTGAAAAAAAAATCCTCTTAGAAACAGTTAAACAAGTCAAAATCTATAGAAGGTTGCCATGATGGTGTTTTTGAGGTTTTTTCTATTTACTACTCAGAAGAGTTGGATTTATGTGCCCCCATTGAACTTTTTTAGTTGGAGGCAATTTCCAAACACACAAAAGACAAAAAGGGACTCAGAAGCAGTCAGTGTGGATTTTCTAGAAGAAAGTAGCAGTTAATCAACCACTATTTCCTTCTATTATTGAATTGACAAAGGCAGAATGGTAGATATAATATACTTTCACTGTGTGTTAAAAATTAACATAACTTTGAGGCTCCAAGGGTGATAATCAGCCATTCAGTGGCTGGCAGCCAGTAACAAACACCATATTCCACAGGTTCCTATGGGAGATTACACTGTTCTGTGTCTTCAGGAGAGATGTAGAAAATGAGACTGCATCCTCAATAAATATGTAGAGGATATAGACATGGGGGCATGGATGACATACTAAATGGCACAACTTCTGTCCCACGAACACTGAAAAACTTAAGGGCAGAGTAAACAAACCCTCTTAAGGGCTTGCATAAGTGAAGGTGCAAAGTTCTACATCTCGAGCACAACATTTGTATATGTTATGGCTGGGAAGTGATTAGGTGAGTAGCAGCCAATGAGAAGGTTCTGCCCATTGTAGTGGATCTGATCTGTTGCTAATGACAATTTTACTTTGAGTGGGAAGCTTGCTAACTTAGAGTGGAGGCTTCTAAAGTTCCTTTCGAAGAACATTTCTTCACTGATGTGATATTCACCTAGGATATGCAAAGAAGTTTAATGATAAAATAATTAATTCACATGTAGCTTTGAGTTCTAAATTGATACTGGCTTGCTTTGAAATATGCATGATAGCTATTTATTTTTGTTGGCTTTATGACTTCCCAAAGAGAAATCAATCCTGTTAAGTTAAAAAATTGTGCTCATTTCTAATTAAACAATTTTGTCTTTATCAGAAAATTGTGGCATATGTTACATGAAAAAAAAAAACCAAGAACCTTGTAGCTTTTCTATTCTATATCTTTCTTTTAAGGCTTTGATAACTTCTTCAAATGAATTATAATTACTTTTGTGTTTTGTCAGGATAAAGATTAACAATATTTTAAAATCTATGTTCAGTGTTTTGAGTCCATAACAAAGCCCAAAAATTTCAATCCATGAAAGAATACATACCAAACCCAATAGGCAGCTTTATTGTCCATGTGCAATCCAAACTACTAGGATAGTTGCCAGGAAACCCAGGGCTGAGGATCACTCCACTGAAGTCTGACATGCCACCACCACATTGTGCTGAAAAAAACCGAAACAGCAAAGACATTTTTCAGGGGAGAGATATGAGTTAAAAACTAATTCAAAACATTGAAAATCCTTATGACATCATGCCTAGGCTTTGAAAACGAAGATTTGGAAGATTAATAATATAATTGATAATAGCTAGGTTTATATTTCAAAAAAATACACAAACATTTCTTTACTGATAAATATCCGTAAGAAAGTAATTTGCAAGTAGGCACTTGAAAAACAGGTATCTGAATTGACTAGGTTTTAGCTTGGAGAACACATTCACCTGAAAAGAGAACAGATGACAGAATCACAGAATCATTTAAGCTGGAAAATACCTCCAAGGTCATCGAGCACAAACTCAGAATAATTGCTACCTTGGCAACTAGGCCAGAGCACTTAAGTGCCATGTCCAGTTGCTTCTCAAACACCTACAGCGATTGTGGCTCCACCACCTCCCTGGGCAGCCCATTCTGTGAAGAAATGATCTGAAATGCCTGACCACCCTTTCTGTGAAGAAATTCTTCCTGATGTCCAACCTGAAACTCCTCAGGTGCAACTTCAGACTCTGTTCTCATCCTGTCTCCTGCTGTCTGGGGGAAGAGGCTCACCTCCACCTGGCTACAACATTCTCTCAGGTAGTTGCAGAGGGCAATAAGGTCTCCCTGAGCCTCCTTTTCTCCAGGTTAACCACCCTCAGCTCCCTCAGCCCTTTCACATATCACTTGTGCTCCAGACCCTTCACCAGCTTCATTGAACTTTTACTCTGCACTCTGTGTACTGTCCCTGGGACAGGCTGGCAGCACAGAACAGCTCACAGCAGCACTGAGACAATTCTGCATCCGTTTGTAAATGAACATTTGAATAATATAACAATGCATTTTAAAAAGACTCTGTACTCAAAGTGTTTCAAGAGGCCTTTTAAAAAACTACATTTGTATCCTATTGTTCTAAAAATGAGATAAAATAAACAGAAAAGGTACACACACACACACATATTTCCAGAAACTGAACTAAACCCATATTTCAAGTTATTTTTTTAAAAAGCATGACACCATTGAATGAACTAATTTAGACTTCCCCATTACATTTAAAGATGTTAATTATGATAAATAGAATTTTGCTGAACAGTTTTGTCTATTAAACTTGCTACATCATTTGAAACACAAGTAAAAATCATTACTTGCAAAAAAGAAGGAAAAATAAAGGAAAAGAAAACCCTTGTAAATTTCAGCACAGCATCTTTGTCTTCAGAATTTACCAAGAGCAGTGCAATTATATCAGACTTCTAATCATATGTTAATGCTTAATGCCAGAAACTGAAGACTAACTTCTGAAAAAATTCTTACAAACATCTCAATCTTCTTGAATATTTATAAATTCTAAGCTGAGGGAGCTCAGTACCTCATAGGAGGTTTTTAACACCCCACAGGATTAAGAACAGGATTATGTGAGGCTGCTCAAGGGGATATATAATCTCTCTTGAAGAAAAGCAAAGTAAAAAAATCTTTAATGAGCAGGATCCTGTTTTCCATACATTCAAGATTACAAATAGTGATACTTTTTAGTGTGAGGGAACCCAAAGAAAAAGACATTTCTATGCAGTGAAAGAGAATATAACTAGAAGGAGTTTTACATTCCTCACATTTATTCCTCCTATAAAGACAGTATATTTAAATGCACTTCAGATTTTTCATTTTCATTTCTGACAGGTTTTCGATGCTTTTTCAATAATATAATAATATTGATATGGACATGTATGTAATTTAATTTGAAAATTAATGCATCTTCTCGAATTGGGTAGACATGCCTCTGTTGAACTTTTTAGAGATGAAAATGTAACATTATTTCTATTTTAGTATCTTCTACAATAGTTATCACTCTTCAGGGGAAATGAATTCTAAATAAATTAATTATGTTTCTGAGAGTCTGGAGGTCTAAATCCTGATAATGAATTGATGATAGATTCTGAGGAAAATATATAGAATCATATCATAGAACAGTTTGGGTTCAAAGGGATAACATAATTCTTTCTTTTTCTGCTTTGACATTTCAGGAAAGATTTGCCAATATAAATGTGCAAAAACCTCTGAAAACCTTTAGTTTATTTGATCATTTTCACACTTAATTAGTTCATCAATTTGTCCCCATTCTTTCCCCTACATGCCTCTATTATTTTTGAGTTTTCTGGCTTGCTCATTCTGGCATATTTAAGAAACATTACGTATGCTGAACATACCTAAACATATTGGAATCGGATAATTCCATCTTCTTACTGGTCCAGGCATACAAGTGATATGTGAATGTCCCTAAAATGACACAATATATCTTAATTCATATAAAAACATACAGTATATACAGCACAAAATTAATATCTCAACAAAAATAATGTATAATTTAAATAATAAATTATATAAATCCCAAAGGGTTTAATAATTAGATCCACACTGCAAATTATATCATACCTCCAATACATCAGAGAAGACTGTGATTGTTAGCCCACTAGGTAATTTGGTCTATGCCATCAATATTATTTCTAAAAGTATAACAGTATCCACCTGAATTCTGTACAAGCTTCAGTGTAAACCAAGGGTCTGGAAACTAAAGGTCTAACTGAAGCAATATTGATTTGCATCATTTGTTGAACGTGATAAAACGATAGAAATTATATCAATCATACAGCGCTGATTTTACATCTTAAATTCATAATAGAGAGACTCTCTGTGTTATTCATCAGCCTCATGTAGTTGAAACTGTCTTTGAGAGACAGCAAACAAAAATGGAAAGTCTTAAGAGAAAACTATACTTGGGGTATCTTGAAAAACTACATAGTCATACTATATAAGCCAGAAAAATTACAGAAGCTTTACATGTGTGTTTGCACAGTCTATGCTCCAATGTTCTTTATATTTTCTTTATTTCAGCCATTTATAGTGGTTTGCCTGCTCATAAACTTGTATTTAAGTGTGGAATAACAGCCAAGAATAAAAAAAAACAAACCAAAAATCCATCAGGTTGTTCCCAAGAATGACCAGTTAAAAGCAAGCAACATACGAAGTAAATTTCAAGTCATCAGAGTTGCAATCACAGAACATTTATTTCAGTTATTCTTGAAATGCAAGAAAACTGCAGGCAAGACTGGGAATTCTGTCTTACACGGGAAACTGGGATACAGGTTCCAGATCCAAATGGCAGCTGAAATCTGAACGCAGACAAGTCTACTCAGTCTATCACTATACATATATTGTAGCTTAACCTTTTTTTTTTTTTTTTTTAGGGTCACAAATTATATTTCAATTTCTATTTTTGATGCAGTACATATGAATCTAATATTTAAGTCTTTGGAGAATTATATGAAAGAAATAATTGAAATTATTAGCATTTTTAAAACTTCATTTAGTTGTCTGACACTCATCAACATGTGTTACAGGTGAGACTGACAGTAATGAAGAAAGACAGGAAGTTAACTTATCCTTCTGTTATTTTGCTCTGTTGGCAGTTAATCATGTGCTCATATGTACAAATTATTTTCTCCCTTTAAGAATTTTCTTTTTGATATGCATAGATAATGTGATGATTTTCTCTCTTTTGGTTCTCAAATTGTTGGATAAAGGGGAGATTGTAGAATCTGCAGAGTTACGCAAGAGTCTTTTTGGGGAGTGTGTCAAGTGAAAACAATACTCAGTTTTGGATCTGATTCTACACTGTAACTACAAATTTCAGAAAATATTTTCCAGATCTTTCCTATAAGCAGACCTATTCCTACTGGTGGTTTACAATCATTGCATTGTTCTTGCTTAATTTTGCTAATGCAAGGACATAGCAAATTTACTTGGCAAAAATATACTCTTATTTGATACACCTTTTGGATAAAAACCCCCAAGGTATCACTGAATGAAAATAATTGACACTATCTGAATTACTAAGAAAAATGATAATTTTTCCCTTTGTTCTTACTCCCACTCTTTACTTTCTTTATCCTCCTGTGCATAGGGACCTATGGTTAATTGTTCACAAAGCTGTTAAACTTATTTTGCCAACACTTTGTGGTTCAGGTATGAGTACCAAAGATGGCACTGATAATAGATAATCTATAATCACTAATGCACTAATGCAGCAGAAGCACAAAGTCATGGAGTTTATAATGTATGTTTGGATAGTTGCTAATTTAATATCCAGCAGAAAAGCCTACCAGTCCTGCAAACTCACCATGTGTTGACAATTCCCAAAGAGTTCACTGTCCATTTTATATTGATAGACCCAAACATAACCATGTTAAAGAACTAAAAGGCATCCTTTGAAACTGGAAACCTGGCTTACCTGAAGAGAATAACCCTGATCACACTGGAAAGACACCACATCTCCAACCATGTATCTATCTCCAATTTTGATTCCATTGCTTGGGGTCTGTGGCTCAGGACAAGAATCCAAACCTATAGCTGGGAAAAGTCAAGAAGTTTAGACGTTCCAAGGAACAAAAAATCTGGCTTCAGATTCACATAGAACTTCTCTGTACACTGTACATAAGCACAAAGTTTTAGGGAGCTTTCGAGTATCAGCATTTGCCTGTGGACAAGCAAGTGGCATATTATTCTGGGAAAAAAAAGACTATTATATAAGGAGAAAAAAGCTTTCCTGAGTAAAGCAAAAGGACACGTGTGGCAACAAACACTTTCCTGCAACCTGCAATCTCAACTCAAAATTCCCTCTAAATTCCCACTGTCTCCTGACTCAGACTCATTCATCTCCACCTCCAGTCTCACTCCTAATTACAACCTACATAAGGCAAATTTGGAACATTTCACTATCCTTTCCCGGCAAGTGTTCCAGGGGATACTGGGCAATGCCATACCTAGTGCAAAACACCGGAAAAACAGCGCAGAGTATAAATGTTCACCTGCATTCCATTTTTCACAGGTCAGATGCTTCCATTCATGTACACTCACACATACACACAGAGTAAATATTTACATCAGATTTCACCCAATTTGCTATGTTCAATAAAGCATCTCTAGAGCTATATTTTGAATTTCTCATTGCAATAGATGTTTGTTTGCCAAAAGACCATATGGTTTTTGTGATCATCGAAAAGAGAAATAAATAAATTTGTCCTTCTCACATCTACACAAGAACATCCAGGAATACAAAAATATGTGTAACATTGAGTATAAGCAGCTCAGTTACTTTCTTTGCCTACTGTAAGAATCACACCCTAGTTGTGAAGCCAGGACTGTTATACATCTGAGCATCAGAACTTAGGGTCATAAGAAAATATTGTAGGATTCAGTAATGGCACTACCTCAAAATATTATCATCATCTGCATGTTTTAGAACTTACTAGTGTAACAATTTACTTCATGTAAGATTATCATTAAGTAAAAAATACTATTTGTAGACTCTTAAAATGGTGTACATTTCTACAATATGAAAGCTAAAAGCTAACAGAAATTCTAAGGCAATTATAAAGCATGCACACTTTTTTTTCTCTACAAGGTATGTTTCATACATCAATAACAGTTTGACTACCATAATTTTACAATAATATTGTTTTGTAAAATTGAATAAATTAAAAAAAAAAAATGTCTGGGATCTAGAAAGCAGGTATTAAATGGACAATCTAGCTTTTAATTCCCATTCTTGAAAATATTTAACACATGATATTTTGCACAATATTTTATTAAAAGAAAAAACTGTTCGAACCAAAATAATTTGAATAAACACTTTATTTATATAAATAAAACAGGTGCATGTCAATATAAACTTTCTGCTGTGGTTCAATCTTAAATTTTAATAAAATATTGTAATCTTAAATTTTGATTTTATAATTCAATCTTAAAATTTTAAAAAATGTTTAATGCCATTGTGGTTCCTTTTTTTTCTCTGCTGAGAACAGTCATGAGGCACAAACCCATATTTTTTAATTGCAAATATTTGCTAATGAGATTCAGAAATAACTGATGCAGATACACAAATTGAGCATTTGTACTGATTGCTTTAGGTCAGTGAACTTTGTGATTTTTTTTTTAAATTTTATTTTATATTTTGACATTAAGGAACCTAGACAATTTAACAACTCTACATTTTCCATGATATTCAACCCTGGCTTGCATCACTTTGTATGGAAACAAATGTTGCTACTTTGAAAATCCTAGAGTATATTTCAGGTTTCTTCTCATAAATATGATTTCATACCTACTGATGTCATGTCGAAAATGATGCAAGCACTTATTTTACACTCTGTTTCTACATAACAGATTAGTTTTATCTTTCAAATTCTATTTTCTCTTCTCTAACTATAAAGAACAAAGAATCTGTTTTGAAAATGGCCGACAGGCTCAGATCCCTTGTCGACATTGTAGAGATCTGGGCTGGGATCCAGCTCATGTACAAAGTACAAACGCAAAATAACGGGTGTACTCGGCTTACACAGATTGCTTATAATGTGTTTTGAACAGCAAAAGAAAGAGCAGGTTTCAGTTTCCAATTACTGAACCTTCAGCTGAAACGCAATACCTAACTGTGTGAATACTCAGGCCATGTAAAGTGAAATGAGCTCATTTGAATGCCCTTCTGAAGGTATCTTAACAGCCCAAACCATATCACAGGTATTCATCCACTGTGCTCTCACTTCAATTAATACAATAATGTTTGAAAAAAATATATAGTTTGAATGTCAACAATGTCTTTCAACAAACTGAAACATAGGTTCTGCCACCTTCTCAGCTGAGGGCTAGTTCAGGACTTGTGGCTCTGGAGTATCATGATATTTATTCAGGTGAAATCATAAATGTATTTGTAAACCAGAGTGTGTTCATTATTGAATCATTTGTGGTGCATGACTAGTTCCTTGAACAACATTATACTACTATTGCAGTAAAATGTGTTAGATTCTTAAATTTTCATTAGAAAGAAATGAGATTTCAGCATAGGCATTCATTGAAAACATACTTTCACTGCCTTCTAATTTTTAGACAAGAATTCCATATAAAGAAAAAGAAGCTAATAGAGGCTGTCTTGCCCTTCTCCAACAGCTTCTGTGGCACTAAATGCAAGACTCTACCAATGACACTTTGGATAATGCAAAATTTTAATTAGAGAAAATGAGGAATAAAGTAAGATTTTTATAGTGGCATAAAACATATAAACATTATGGAAGCATTTAACAAACCACTTTGTGGTCCTCTTTCTTGATGTACTTCAGGTAATGTAATATATTTTCAATGCAATAGATTTGCATTGAAAATATTCATTGTAATCCTTAAATTGCATGTTATAGATAAAAAAAAAAATCCTTAAAAAATTAAGGATTCAATAAAGAAGTAAAAATATACTAGAAAAAATATCATTGAAAAGACCACTATTAAGTTTTGAACATGAACACTTAATTCCTATGCCAAAGTATAACTGACTTGATCTAAAAATATTTAATCACCAAATCAAATTCTTTTTGTTTCATTTTATTATTATATAAACAAAAGCATTTGGATTTTGTAACAGTTCAAAAGATAATCCGCAGTGGACAGCATCAAAACTATTCATGAAGGATGAAAAGAAAAATGAAACAGAAAGAAACTATCTTACAGGAAACTGTTGTAGAGATGAAAAAGTAATTATTTTGGCAAGAGGGGTGCACTTCCCTTTAGAGTTGCGCTTCCTAGAATTCTTGAAATACACTTGGAAGATGCACTACAAATTGTCCAAAAAGTGTTTATGGCAAACTCAGGAGAAAATTGTTTTATAAAAATACTTATCTCTGATGTGATTTTAAATGAGAACCATGAACGGATATTTCAAAGACTAAGACTCCTCATGATGTCCTCTGCCAGGATAGGCTTCAATGAAAGGCAGTAAATGCACGGAACACTGACATTAAAATGTGGTCATTACTTTCCATTTACTAAATATCTCTAGAAATATAATCACAACTTTTAGAGCATGAACTTCTGTCTGAGAGTCAGATATGACCAGCACAACAGAAGAGAGTGAACTCTGTTCTGATCTGTGCATTTCTGGAGAAATTTCATCACAAACACAGCAGTTCTGTGAGTTCTGGGATCCCAACAGAACTTCCTGTGTCTCTCTTACAGAAAACTGCAAGAGATAAAAATCCAGAAAATACACAAGGTGCAATTTCTGTTGTCTTCCTTTTTAGCAACAACGAGAAAGTGTCATCTCTCAGCTTAATCTTCTGTAGCAAATTCATGATTCAGCTCAATGTAGAATTTTCCACAGTCTCTTCTTGAAAAATATTTGAAAAACAGATGGGAAAAAAATCATAAAACTTTCCTCTAATTCATAGGTAATAGAGACTATGTCTTTCTTGGAGAGTAGTGGGGAGGAACAGTCATGGATCCATAGACTGAAATAGCTGGTGCCTAAGACTTGAAACCCACACTATATGCTAAAAACTAAAGGGTTTTATTATTATTATTATTATTTGCTTTAGTTAGTCTGCTCCTATAGGCTGATGGTCCTTTAGTGGCTGAAGATATAACTGAGATGTTTCAAGTACACATTCCTATTCAGTTTTGCATGACAAGAATACCAGCTGCATGCTCTCAACCCATTACTTGATTCTGTGGTGTGAAGGAGTGGCAAAGATATATTATAAATAAACCCTAACATTTTATATTTTTCCATATTTATTCTACAAAGTCATGTCCTTGCTTTCCAATATAGGAATCTGGTTACAAAGTACCTCTATCTCAAACTTTAATATTGAGAATATTTTCTAATTTTGTCTTCTTATTCACAAATTATAGATAGTATATTCCACAGATTTTATGGAGTTATTATGGTCACCTAATCCTAATCTGTACCACAGATTTTATTTTAATATTTCCCACACATGCACAGAGAAAAAAATGTTTATGTTAGAGCATATCTTTATACAATAAATCAGATATATCCCAGAAAGTCTTAATTCAAAAGTCATCGTTCTTTACCCTCCAGCTGCAATTCTTTATTGGCCATAACATTTTTGCCCTCAGAGTTAACATTTGTTTCCAATAAAAAGTACAGGGTTAGACTTTTTTTTAATCTTTGTTTTCTTTTTTTTTTTTTTTTGGGGGGGTGGGGGGCAATTTTCTCACTCCATCCCAAAGTCTATGTTCTGGTTTCAGCTGGGAAAGAGTTAACTTTCTTCCAAGTATCTGTAATAGTGTTGTGCATTGGATTTAGGGTGACAATGATGTTGATATCACAGTAAGACAGTTATTAAGAAGCATCTACATTAAATTAAGAACTCATCAGCCTCTTATACTGCTCTGCCAGTGAGGAGGCTGGGCAGACAGGGAAGCACAAAAAATCTTACTTTGGAGTGGGGGGAGAGAAGTGAGTAGGTGGCTTAGTTGTTGTCTGGGGTTAAATCACAACAGTCTATGTGATGTTTTAACTACATATCACTATCGCCTGCACAAGAAAAGTTACTTAATCATTTATCTTGTATAACAGCATATTTCACTGAGCTACTGGTTAACTTGGTATATACTGAGGGTCATCAACATTATTTCCTGAATCACAAATTTTCAACATCTTGTTTGAGTTTAAACACTCACATAGAAAACATTACTTTTTTACAGATTCATAAACATACACTCCTGTATAAATCCATGCACACATATTTGGCTATCGTTCTTGGTATGGGCCAACACTATAAATAGTATAACTGTGAGTTTGTCTGCTTTTAGAGGTGAAAATTGTATGTGGGTAATACACTACACATATTATTTGAACAAATAGGGATACAAAGGTGCATTTTCACTTTCACTGGATTTAGTTTCATTTTGCTTCATTTTCATAACTTTTTTTTTTTCCCCATCTGAAGTTGTAAGCAGCTGAGAGAGTATCTGCATTTCAAGAAAACGGCAGGATAAATCTACCTAAAATTAATGTTTAGTTATAGACAAATGATCAGGCAGCAATTTTGCAAAGCTGTGTTCCCCAACTGGCTAGTCAGACAACCAGAGCATGGGATTTGTATACAGTATAAGTGACAAGAAATAACCACAATACAATTATGCAGATCAGACGCCAGAACCAATACAAGCAGAGGGAACTGCACAGCTGAGAAGGGAATAAAATAACCAAACAAAACCCACAAAACAAAACAAAAAACAAACAAACACAAACAAACAAAACCAACAACAACAACAAAAACACAAACAAAAAATCCCCCCCCAAAAATGAAAAAAACCACTTCAACAAACTATTAGTGATTGCCAGAATTCCTGTCAGTCAGCTGAGGCAAAGTCATTCAGACAGAAAGCACATTTATAATTACAGCCTTTTCTACTGATGAGGTACTCGGCAGTAATAACAAACATTTTAAAATAATTCTGTGTGCTCACCAAACTGCAGGCATTTCTCAGTTACTTAAGAAGCACAACTGCAATTTTCAGTTTATTCATTCTCTCATTTCTCCTGAGAGTGACTAGTATTTGTGTCCTACACATATCTATTACATAGTATGTATGTTATTGTATTGAGCATAATTTGTAGATTTTGGCAAGGAGTGGTGGGGTGTGGGGCTGCAGGGGTGGCATTTGTGGGAAGAGACATGGGCTGCATAGGAAAGAGTGGATTAGAATTGCAAATGAACATATCTGCATTTACTCATGACTGCTGTAGATTCAGAAAAGTGTTTCAGAGAGCAAAACGCACTTAAGGACGAAAGCAAGACAAACTACACTTCACAGTCCTTAAAGTACAGTTTCAGGTCTGAATTTTCCCACTTGGAATTAAATGAGGATTGTACTAATGATTTTGAAGTAACAATAAGTAGTTCATTGTGAGCAATAGGACTAAATATTCCTCTTTCATATAGTTTAGGTACAACTGATGTCTGGAACCAGCAAGCACTCTTTACTAATTGAACATTTCTGAATTACCTGTATACTCAAGGTGAAATCCAGCAGCTGAAACACTGATATCAGACTGAAAATTTAGGTACAGATTATTTGATGTGCTGTTTAGAAGTGGAGGTATGGTTGTTCCTGAAAAGAGAATTCAAAATATTATTGAAATTACAGAAACTGAAATAAATACATACATAAATGTGTGTGTGTGTGTGTACAAAAAGAGTGAAGGAGAGAAAAAGAGAGAGGGGGAAAGAGGAGGGAGAGGACGGGAAGGGGAGAAAGGTCACATAACCAATTCAGCACTATTTTGTCATCATGGATGCTATCAAATACCTGTCCCTGCAAAAGTTTTATTACATTTTCAGTGTACCACAATATCAGAGACATGAGCTGTAGACAAAGTGTATTATAAATTTATGTTACATAATCTTATCCCTAAAAGGAGAAATATTCACTTGGGTTTTCTTAAAAGCTAGAGCAAATCCTGTAACTGGAACAATTTTAAACATAACAGCCACATATGAAAATATGTTGTAGGACTATTCTTAGAAATGTGATTATTTTTTTTATTGTGCTTCAGCACAAGACAAGATAATAATAATGTCTCTGATCTCATACCATAGACATGTACGAAATATAATGAAGAAAAACAAAAGAAAATCAGAAAAAGTAAGGCAAACAGAATGGTCTTCTTTATCTAAAATAAGGATAGAGAATGCATCCTTTTGTTATGCACAATTTCAGGAGATATCTATTTTTGGGGTTTGTATTTCTGGACCCTGTTATGAGTGGGGGGAAAAAATAGGATTAACAGAGATCTAGTCTGTGAATCTCTGAATGTTATTTCCCTTCTAATATTTGAAAATATATAGCACTATGAAAGTCTGCTAAGTGATGACTGATTAAACCAGAAATATTTCCTATAGATAATTACAGGAGAAACAAACACACACACCATGCTTGTGCATGCTCACACACACATACACGCACACACACACAGACACACACACACACAAAAGGACCAGAAAGCGCTGTGTGTTTACAATAAAGAGTTAAATCTGTGAACCACTTATTGTAAAATCTTCTCAGTCACCTGAATAACTTCCAAGCCTTGGAGCATTGTTGTCAGCACCATCATAAAAGTCTAAGGAATCCCAGTTGTGTTCTGTGGCAAAACTCACCACTTGTACCTGTGAAGAAAAATGTGAGGTAAAGAACATAAACTTCTTCCCCTCTGTATTCAGGCTCAAAGAAGACTCTAGACTGTAGCCTCTGTTGCTTTCAGTCATGAAAAGTTGTCTTGCTGTCCTTGTTAAAGAGAATGCAAAACCATCATTAAGTGAATAAAATGGCTACTTTTATTTGACTACCAATTCAATCCTGTGACAACCATGTATTACCTCTGACAAGAGTCACACAACCGTGAAAATCGTATGGATATAGAATACAATTTCCTTGTTTGGAGGACATTAAGGAGGAGATAAAACATGATATCTTCAATTCCTGCCTTTTTTTATTATTATTATATTTTTTTAATTCTCTCTAGTTTTTCCAGGACTAAACCAGTCCCACAGTGATGCATACTTCTTCTACTATATTGCCTTATTCAATTCTGCCTCCAGGTAGGAGCAACCAGCTGTGTTTGGTTACCTTCAGCTGACTCATCCCCTGAGGAGGAGCAGTCACTAGCATGTTACAAACAAAAGGCAGAATAGTCACTTCATTTCTTCCCGAGGTGTCAGCATGCTTCCTCTCATAAGGACACACAGAGTGGCAAGACTGCAGGAGGGAGGATATATCTGTTCTCATATAGTGAAATTACACCCCACAAAGCAGAGAAATGCCAGATTCCTGTTCTGGAGGGGAGAGGGTCTGGTGTTTGTTGCTTTTTTGTTTGTTGGTTTGGTTTGGTTGTTTGTGTTTTTTCTTTTCTATCTTTTGTTTTAGTGAAAGTGTTTACTGAAAAGCTTTTAAAATATGACAGAAGCATGATGAAACCCCAACCACTCTCAGAAAGGAGTACCTTAGTCATTAAGTTAGAAAATTATGCCTCTTCTGCCTTAATCATTCTTCCCTTTATATTTTTTTTCCAAAAACAGAATTGCTTCAACAGAAGAAATAAGCAGTAGTTACAGCAAAACTAAGTAATTAAGTTATTTTTCTATGTGAAATATGTGACTTGGGCCTTCTCTTACATAAAAGGAATGTTTAATTTGGCTACCTATTTCTTGGATGGGGGCATTAAATTGGAATTGGTCATATATTACAACCAAAAGATTTTTTTTTTTTTTTTTTTTTTTTTTTTTTGTTTGTGTAGGGTTGGTGAGGCCCTGACTGTTGCCATGTTTCAGATACTTGGAGGAGGTCCACTGGATCTGGTCTCCCATCTCCCAGAAAACTTTGAGACTTGTCTGTTTGGTTCATCAGGGATTTCAAATGAAATTTATGGATGTCACCTTTGTCAGAATATTTCTGAGGACTTACAGAATGGGGATCATAGACACCTAGGAAACCTTCAGAGAAAATTTTAAATTATCTGGTATTTAGGTGTTTTCAGGGCCAAATTGCTGCTAACTATAGTTTCTATATTCATCATAAAATGCCTAATTGAAAACATCTATTTTAGTACAACTGATGCTAGTTGCTGTAACTTCCCCATGCAGTCAATAAACAGGCAGACATCCCTTCAGGCATTGATTGCAGTCACAGTCTGTATTAGATGTTTTGAATTATCTACTCAGAGTGACTTTCTGTCCTAACCTTAGAAGGAACTACAGCTGAATTAATTTCCTGATTTAAGGTATTTAAGTTACGTGCCTGAAGGCGAGCTTTTGGTGTACAATCTAAATATACTTTTAAATGTCTACTTTTTGATTTGATATTGGGACAGCTCAGCATTTAAATCTGATCACAATATTTCAACAAATTCAACAATGTAATCATACACACAGAGAGCTGTTTCATGGAAACAGTTGAAAATTCCATGTCCACATTTCACAGAAGAGTATGCAATAGAGATATATTATTTTATCTCCTTTGTAGATGGGAAGGTGGTTTTGTTACTTTGAGGAAATAATATTGGTCAGGAAAAATGTCCAGATATTTTACACATTTACATAACACAAAAGCATTATCTGTCACAGTATCTTGAATATCTGTATTTGAATGCATTCCATGGTTGGAAAAAGTCAGTCACCCAAGTTTTCAAATGTGACCTCAAGTAACCGATTTTCACTGTAATAATTAAATTTTAATATATGTATGTCCAATTTTTTTATTTCTCCCATAGTAAAAAAAAAAAACAAACCAACGCCAAAACCAACCCCAAACCAATACTGTTGTCATTTTTTATGTTATTAGTAGATAGAAAGCAAAGCTCATTTATTAAAAAAAAAAAAAAAAAAACCAAAACAAAAAACCAGTAAAAATGGTATGATGACTTCTGATGTGTACTCTGTCTTACTGACCCTGTATCAGCTGTATCAGGGTCTTTATCTTTCTGACACCTGTCTCTGACAGTCAAACAGGATGGGAAGGAACAAGCAGGAATATCACACTTCAGGAGTGCCCTGCTTCAGTAACAGTGTTAAACATTCTGCACATCTAAATACAGTAATACAGTTATGCCCAAGAAACTGCCCTGCTGTCACTAAATTACACACATATGAAAGAATTGCTTCTTCACTAACTGATAATCAAAATAAACTAAGATATTTGCTAGCTCATCAAAAAAACTGGGGAGTACTAGAACTAACAGAAACAGTAAATGTAAATTTTATTTTTTTTTTTAATTATTAGTCTGGAGCAAAAGAATATCATGAAGATGAAACACCTTACTTGAAAACAAAGTTAGCAATTTAATCACCTAACCCAGTCTATGATAAGCACTACCAAAAAGCAAAACTGATGGCCTAAGTCAGGATGCCAGATGAATACCTAATTTAAATCCTCTGAGCTATCCTCCTAGTATAAGACACACAGAACAAAGTATCCTAACTGTCTGCTATTCTAGTCAACTGCTTGAATCAAGTAGTGTTCCTCAAAATCAATTTCAAAACTGATTTAGGTTATTAAATATTATTGTTAATGGACATGGGTAGCTTTGAAACTTGGACTCTTAAATATGTATGGTCATAGGTTGTATTTGTGAGGATTTCTGTTTCCTTTCATATTATTTTCAACTTTTTATGAAGTATTTTTAGTTATTTAAAACAGCAACAACAAAAGAAGTAGATTTTTCTAAATGCTTATGAAGAAGCAAAGTATAAACTCATACTGTTTTTGAAACTTTTCTTCATACAGTGCCTCAAAAGCACTGTGATCTACTTTATTAAAAAAAAAAAAAAGCCTTAATAAACTATAAACAATGGTTTTCCTTGTTTTCATTATTAAGTCTTTACCTCCAGAAACTTAGTTTTTATTTATTTTTTATCTACATGTCATGGTTTAGGAATGACATTCTCCAATTTAGTACTCCTACTAAGAAGACCACAAGTTGCTCCCCTTCTTCTGCCTCTGAGAGGAGACACAAAAGGCAAAGATTACAGATTAAGATAAGAACAATTTACTGGAAACAGCAATGAGACAAGAAAATGAACAGTAAGAGGAGCAATATTAATAATAAAAGTGCACAAAAGAGAGTGATTCGCATGCAGAAATGTTCACTGCTGACCCTGACAAAATAAACAGAGGATGTGTTCCCCACCTCACCACATTTTATTGACCAGAAACCCCACGCTTCTTTTCCTAAGGCAGAGGGTCCCTTCCCCTGTCCCTGGCAATGACAGGAGGTGGTATGAACAACCTCCTAACCGCACCTACTTGCATCCAGGCTCCACTCCCGCACAGCTACTGCAAAGAATTAACTCTGTCCTGCCAGAACCAGGACACTACAGTAGTTATATTTTGAACCAAGGAGAAACATCTTGCTATCATAATTTTTTGAAAGGCATTTTGCTAGGAATTTGTTCAGATGATGCTTAAGAGTCCTAATTTATTAAACTCAACTACCTTTCCAATAACTAGATTTCTGTCAGTTTCTTTAATGAAATCTTTAGCATGAGATACACAACTTAGCTTAATGGATACTTTTTTTCTCTGTGTTCTATGAAGTTTTTAATCTATGTAAACTGTTTTAATGATCATTCCCCATCTCACATTGAAACATACTGAAGCATCTTTGTATCACAATGAGATTCCATAAACACAGAGTAAAATAGCAGAGTTTCTTGGGAAACATACAGAACTTGTCCACAGAAGCAGCTTACTTAATTTCACATTGTTAAAAGAGAGAGATCAATTTTGGGAGAGCAAAAAAGCATTCATAAGGAGACACTCTATTTTCTTTGGCTTACAAGGCTTAAAATGATACATTTTAAGGTTAGGATGATTTCTTCTAAGTTACAAGTGCATCTTTTAAATTTTTTTAAAAAACTATAGCTTCTAATCAATGTGTAAATAAAAATATGTGCAATAAAGTCCATTTTAAAAATCATTTATGAGATTGAAAAATGTATGAATAAATTGTCTTTTCATCCTCTTGCATGAGGAAAACCAGCTCTAAATATGATGATAAGAAGCAAATAGCAAGTACACTTACTTGAATCCCACCTCCCTCTGGTACTGTGATCTTCCACACACAATTCAGATTGTTGTCATAAGGCTCAGGGTAACCAGGAGACAAAATGGTCCCTTTGCGCTTTGTTAAAATACCACCACAGGGCACTGAAAGGAAATGCATAAGGCAGGAAAAGAAGTATGAAGCTTCAGAAGTGAAAAAAGTTATTGTAAAAGCTTATAAAATGTTCAGCATACCACAGCTGAAGACATTTTAAATTGATGCCACATTAAAAAAATTACATTTGCCTCAGGAAAACAAAACTTTATATCTCAAAAACCTCCTTGACCAAAAAAGAATAAGGGAAAATTAGAATTATGTCAGTTTCCAACCTGACAGAGTCATATTTATTTTCCCCTTATTTATCTGACCTTTAACAAAGTGAAATCCATTCCACTGTCTCCTAGTAATCCTACAAATGTTAAAGCATTTTTTAGGGTTTAAGAATGAAGTTTGAACAGTTCTGTATTGCATTAGTATAAAGGAAGAATGTGTCATGAAAAAGGTAATGTTCTTTCTTAATATTCCTATTTTGTTGTCTAAATAATTAATAACACCAGTCTCAAGTCCTTGACTGTTCTCTGCTTCTGTGAGTTATTCTATTAAAGACTGTTGATTAAAGAATTTGCAAAATCCTTACTAGACTGCATTCATCACACTCATGTCCATGGATTAATGGAAGTGTTATGCATGAAACAGAACAGACACATTAAGTACCATGAAGTTTCTCTTGTTCAGCTTGAATGCGTCTTGTCTAGATCATTAGATGCTCTAACAGGGACAAAGAATATTACAGCTTAATCTGCATACAGATATTCTGTTGGTATTTTAGAAGCTGAAGGAAAAGATTGATGAGATGGTTTATCAAATCCATTAGAAGTAATGTATCACTTCTTTGCAATGCTACCAAGTTCTGAAGGGATTTCAGGAGCTGCAAATATGAGGATTTAGAAAATAGATACACAGCTTATCTTAATAATAAATATTGCAGCTGCATTTTGTTTGGCATATAATTGATAGAGTCTGTTTGGAACTACATGGATAAATTAAAGGCTAGTGTCACTTAAAGTGTTTAAACAATTACTTATAAGAGGATGAACAGACAGAATGATGGATGTCAGGCTGCACAGCAAGTCCTGTGTCCAGTGCTGGGCCCCTCACTACAAGAAAGATATTGAGGTGCTGGAGCGAGCCCAGAGAAGGGCAACAAAGTTGGGGAAGACTCTAGAGAGTAAGTCATGTGAGGAGCAGCTGAGGGAGCTGCAACTGTTTAGCCTGGAGAAAAGGAGGTTTGGGGAGAATGATCTCTCTCTAAAACTATCTGAAAGTAGCTTGTAACAAGATGGGAGTCAGCTTCTTCTCCCAGGCAACTAGTGCCAGTACAAGAGGAAATTACCTCAGGCTGTGCCAGGGGCTGATTCTGGTTGAACATCAGGAAGAATTTTTTTTCATCAAAGAGGTGGCTAAGCATTAGAATAGGCTTCCCAGGGAAGTGGTGGAGTCACCATCCCTGAGAGTGTTCAAGAAATGAATGGACATGACACTTAGTGCTATGGTTTAATAGACATGGTGGTGTTTGATCAAAGGCTAAACTCAGTGATCTTAGACGTCTTTTCTGACCTTAATGAATCTGTGATTCAATGATTCTATATCTCTTATATGTAAGAAAATATTGAAACATTCACTAGAATTAAGGCAATTCAATATGGCAATATCTACCAAGATATGAAATATTTACCAAGATTATGAAACTGATTTAGTTCAATGCAATTTTCACCTCATATGTATTTTATCACCTCTACTGGCACAGGTATTTTCACACAGATGGTGACCTGTGACCCTTCCTCAGTCCAACTTGCCTAGAGACAGATAGTTTTCCAGAGACTAAATCATATGTTAAAATATCAATGATATATTGTCATCAACGTTGAAAATAATCACTTCAACACTTTGTCAAGTTGTTATATATGAAAAAACCCACACAAATGAAATGCATTTCAAGGGCAAAAGTAGTAAAATTCTACTGATTAAACTGTAATCCCTGAGAATAAATTAAATACAACTATATACATCACCTTCTTATTGATATAGAAATTGTGGTTCTCTTGCTGTACCTGAAACAGTCTAAATAAACATTATTTGTGTATAGAACCTGTTTAATCATATTTTATTAGTATCACCCCACTGATATTAGTATCATCCCTTTATCTCTATCAAGATTTTAGTATTTTGGAGGAAATCTTTTAATGTACTGAAAACCACTCAGGCTCTACCATGCACCATCAGCTGATTAGATTAAAAATCAACCTAATGAAAATATGTGTTATATTCTCTTTTCATCTACTCACCTATACTTCTGCTTATGTACTGCTTAATGCTGGAGTCAATAGCATAATGCTATTTTTACAATATGATATAATAATTTTTATTATAAAATCTCTATCAAGGAAAGCAAAGTAACTGTAACCCATACATATATTTACTGCTTTGGTTGAGAATGGAGTTCTTCAGATGCCTTCATCCTCAAAATTAATAGTTTTCAGTGTATTCAATTTACACAAAATTAATGTATAATGAAGTCAGTACTGCAACACATAGTACAAGTGGAAAAGTTTGATGGCATTTCAAAAACATCTGTGCAAATGACAGCCAAATTTGATTACTTTTTAAACCTTTTTAAACTTTTTTTTCTGTAATAAAAATCAATCCAAACTCTAATAAAATTTAATGTGTAAATGTGCCATATTTGACTTAAACTTACAGAAAATAAGACATACAATTAGAATTTTATCTCTTTACTGTGAGGATTTTCATCAGAAAGAGTAGGTTTCACTTGGTGCAAATCAGTTTATAAATGTCAATGCATACATATTAATTTAAGAATGAAATGTTGAGAATTTAATCTTGTATGACTAGAAGCAGGCAAAGTATATTTTCTGATCTGAAAAGTATATTTTCTGATCCTGGCAAATAAAGAAATATTAGTGTAACTATTTCTAAATCTTTAATATAGTTTCTTTCTAATAATTTGCAATATCTTGTTAAAGATCTTCAATGTGAGAGCATCTTAGTCTTGCAAGTCAGGACACTAATATAGTCTTGATTAAGGTACTGCCAGCGACTGCCACTGATGTTAAAGTAAGAGAAGCTATCATATAATTTATAGCAGCAGAGTATGTTCATGAAACTTGTGAAATGTCACACCAAGGTTAGAATAGAAAGGAGAATAAAACAACCTTGAATGAAGATGAAAGTGACTGAAAGTAAGAAAGAACACTGTACAGATGTAAAAGCCAGTCCTCTTTCACACAGATGTCAAAGAATACACACATTCAGTTAGAAATGGTCTACACTTTAGACATTAAGTAGTTCTATTAAAAAGCCTTAAGAACTCACCAACACATGTAGGTAGTGAATCATTCCATTGTGCCAATGCATTTGGTACTGTATCACATCTAATTGCTGTTGACCCATGGAGGATATAGCCTGGATTGCACTCAAAAAGGACCAATGAACCAACTGCAAACTCATTGCCAATCCTCTTTCCAAATCTCGGTTCAGGCACAGAGCTACACTGTGTTGCACTTGTTCTTGGAACAGCTGCAAACATACAAACAATGGTGGATTCTTAATTTTAGATTTGGTGAAGGAATACAGATTTTGAACCAAAAACATTCAAAATTACTGGAAGAAACATTCAATTATTTGCCAGTTAAGAACACTTGCATAATGCCCAAGTGAATCTTCACAATAAAGATTGCATACTTTTGATGAATGAGTTACTATTTAGAAGAACATAGCACTTATATCCTTGCCAAGATTAGAAGCAACATAAAAAATCCACACTGAAACCTTTCCAAAATGACACTGATAAGAAATACTATCAAGAAAGACTCAGCTAATACAGTTTTCAAAATAAAATTTTGTGTCAAACAGATATTTACATTTACTCATGTGGATTTCTAAATGGGTATTCTGCCTCTCAGACCAGGATTTAAATGTAATGAAAGAATGAATTGCAGTTGCAAGTATTGAGATATAACAATTTCCGCATTTGATCCATAAAAAGGCAAATACTGTAAATCAAGAAAAGTATCTTAATAATGGTAAGATCACTTTTAAACCATAGGTAATAACATTTAGACCAATTTACATTTAAATTGAGAGATAAACCAGTTTCAGCACCAAGATGGATCTAAAATTTGTCAATCAGATTAGCAAACATACACAGCTGCTTTGTATATGTCTTCTTAAATTTAGAACTTCTATGCTTCTTAAGTATTTGATTTAAGCTTTAAAGTACAAGTAAAAGAATAGTCTTAACCATCAAAGGATGTAGAAATAGGCTATTATTTTCCTCTGCATTCTCAGTCTGCTTCACTCTGATGATTTAGAAATTATGATGAACAGAATAAATGTACATATTTTCTATGTTGTCTCACCTTGATAAACAAAATGAAATCCTTTCGCTGTTATTGGTCCAACTGAAGTAAATCTAACCGTGATCTGGTTCCCTGAGCTCAGTGGGAGGGATTCACCTACTCAAACAAAGCAAATACAAAGCTATCATAACCACTTTTCACTTAAGAGGAGTTCAAAATACCTGTATACTTCCTTGAAGCTAAAAATAATACTCCCCAAACTCTGTTCTGCCTCAGGTAATTTAGCAAGATATATGCATTTTCAACATTTTATGTTGACAGTATTATGTCATTCTAGAAAAGGGCTGCTGGAACTCATCTGTTACTAGGAATAGTTGATGTTTTTTTTTTTTACCAAAACCAAACAAACATACAAAAACCAAACCAACACCCCCCCCCCCAAACACAAAAAACAACCACTCTATCTCTTCTAATTGCGTCAATATGCAATTAATCTATATGATTTTACCCTGTTACAAATATGCACTGCTTTCTCTTTAAAATATCTAACATATCTTTCAAATTATTCACTAAGTAAAAACCATAAAGGCACAGAGTAAAAAGTCCAAAATACCACAGTAATAGCTAAATAGTTAATCAGAAGAAAAAAAAAAACAAAAACCAACAAACTAAAACCAAACCTAAAAAAAAAAAAAAGAAAAAAGAAAAACCATAAACCAAAACTAGATACAATTGTAATATATTTTATTATAGAGCTTAGGCATTTAGTTCAAAATCTGGATTTCATATGTTTGTCTGAGTTGAATCTCAGCAAATGCCACAATCATATTTTTCTTTCTTTTTTTTTTGATCACACTATCTTTCTAGATTCATTAAAAAGAAAAAAAAAATACCAAAAAACCCCAAACAGTTTAATGACAGTTCTATTAAAGGATTAAATGATACCTGAATGAGATCCTGAGAGAGAGGATAACAAAGATGACTGTAGAGCTGGGCCATCATATACTTCAACTACATCATGGAGTGATGTCTGGAAAAACACAAACTGGCCAAAAACAACTGACCGAACAGAAAGCAAAAAAAGCAAGATGCACCAGTAGCCAAGGGAAAAAAAACAAAGCCAAACACGGGGAACAGATTGAGAAAGGGGAGGGAATGGGAAAAAAAAAAAAAAAAAGTGAGAGAGAACAAAATATGCATTAATATATTGTTTTAAAAATTAGTAAACCAGCAGTCCTGGTTCTGAATATTAGCTATTTTTCATACTGTTACAATGGTAAAAGGATAAAACTATATGTAAAAGAGACAATGAAGGTACACAAGCCATACATTTACATATAATTGTTAAAAGATTCTAGTAATGAGGGAAAAAACCTGATTTTGCTGCTACTGAATATACTTTCAAATTCTGTGCTCTCCCCCATCATTCAACACACATCTAAATTCTCAGTGCAATGTTCTTTATGATTCCAGGCAGATTACTATATATTGTGCTTTTTAATTACTTTGTTGATAAGCCTCTGTAACTTTTACTTACCTTAGAATGTTTCATTTTTCTTAAGAATATTAACATTCAATGTATCTTTACCTTCATGAAATGAGCAATTGATTCAAGGTAACACTTTTCAGAACACATCTACTGAATGACAAATAATATTTTTAAAGTCATCCCAGTAGGACAACTCAATTCAAGACTTATTTTTGTACTTAAGTTCAAAGGTTTGTGCAGCACATTTGCATCACAGGTGTTTTCACTTTCAATGTAAGTAAGTAGTGAAAAGAAAAATAGTTGTTCAGGTTTGTTCTGACTCCAGTATCTAGAAATCATCTATATCCAACATTACTAGCAATGGAGGGGAAAATTACTTAAGGATTATACATGTCTAAATGTGGAGGTAGTCAGATATTTTAGGTACAGGAACATCTACAAAGAGAAAAAGCAGTTCCAGTCATTATCCAGGTTAGACGTTTTTGGGATAAATATCCCAATGTGTTGCTACTAGATTATATTTTTTGCCAAAATGTCTACAATTTAATTTTTAAAAGAAAACAAAAAAATGATGCTTTTTGAAGAGAAAGACTGGATGCCACATTTGTAAAGGTTCAAACAAAAGTGTTTCTGAGACACTTCAGAAGATTTTTGTGTCAGACTTTTGAGAAACGAAAAGTGAGATGTCAAATTATCTTCCTAATTTTTTCCCGTCTCCAGAAAATTAAACATTGATGTTTTACCAGCTCTGCTGCTTTTCAAAATATTTAGCTGGATTCAAGTCTTTTTTCTTGGTGTTGCTACAGACAACTAACAAACTTTTTACTCCAGCTAAGTGTTTCTGTCAGATTTTTACTTTTATCAAAACTTATTTTCATACTCAGCGAATTCAATTTTGCCATTGAGCCAAGTAAAGTTTTTTTATTGCTTCCACTGCTATTTCCCATTTTGAATTAAATTTCAAACTATGTACAGAAAATTCAGGCAAGTGTTGAGGCACACATAACTGTTACCAAGAGTTGTATTGTGGGAAAACTATAAAAAGCAGAATTGATAAGCTGCATTTGTATTTTAATGGGTTATTATAAAATATTTACACAGCAATTATACCATATAGTGAGTTGAACTCAAAGGTTTTCTTCTATGTTTCGTAAGTATTTCAAGATTGTTTTTACTTCCAGCTTTGTCTTCTGAACCTTCCTGTCTAAAAGTATAACACTGAAGAAAGAGATCTGTGATTTAAAATTGGTTATTTTGGGAAGAGAAAGGTCCACACATAATTTGTGGTACCTGTTTTTTCACTATCAGTTACACATTTGTTAATAAAATACTGAAAAGAAATATGAGAAAGTAACCAAAAGTTTTCTTTGACTGAAGACAAAATATACGAGGAAGAGATTTGAGGTGATTAGTATGGCTAAGACATCAAAAGAACTGATGAGTAGGACTTACTGGCAGGAAATATTTAATATGGAACACTAGAAAGATTAAGTAAGGGGGTCTGAGCCCACAGTTTTATCATCAATTTCAGTTTAAGTGAATCAAGCTGCTTCTTCAAGTCAAGCAGGAATATAGTGTAGCCAGCAGGGGGAGACAGAATTTGGATTCCATTCCTTCCTCGTTCTCGAGGGAGGCATCAGCTCCTCACAGTTTTGTGTCATCTGCAAATTTGCCCAGTATCCCTTCCATTCCTGTGTCCAAGCCATTTATGAAGATGTTGCAGAGCACAGGGCCCAGGATGGAGCCCTGGGGAACCCTACTAGTGACAGGTCACAAGTCTGATGTCACCCCATTCACTGTTAGTCTCTGTGTTCAACCCATGAGCCAATTGCTCACCCACCACATGATGTGCTTATCCAGCTGTGCTGGACAGTTTGTCCAGAAGGATCCTGTGAGAGAAAGTATTGAAAGCTTTACTGAAATCCAAAAGGATTACATCAACTCTTCATTTTCATCTGGTTTCTGGGGCTCAAGTCTTCCCCACTTGGCATGTGTTTATGCTTTTATATTTTAGTGTTTGAAAAAGAATAATAACAAATAATAACAAACATATTTGAAGGCAATGCAAAAATGCCTTATAAATTAACAAAAAATTATAAAATATATTGTGAATATTAAGTAAAATCAGCCCTTGAGAAAAAAAAACCAGCCCAAATAACAATCAAATCAGTTTAAGTGGAGATCTGTGTGGGGTGGGGTTTTTTGTTTGTTTGGGGGGGGGGGGTGGGTCTTTTTTTTTTTTTTTTTTTGGGTTGCTCGTTTTTGTTTGTTTTTTGTTGGCTTTTTTTAAATACTGATATAATTTAAATAGATTTAGATTAATGAACTTATTATTATCAGTATGGTTCCTATTACAAAATTAGAAAATATGAGACCAGAAGTCTTCAGAGATTGCTCAGGCTCATAACTACTCAGATTTCTAATATCTCCAGGAATAGCAAATCCACAACCCCTCTGAGCAATACATTCCAGCATCCTGTCTCTCACAAAAGCAATTTATCTCTTTTGATTAAAGGGAATTTCCTGTGTTTTTATCCATAAACTTTGCCCCTTGCTGTTAGTGAGTGCCACTGAAAAGTCTGTCTCTGCCTCCTGTATTTCTTATGCATTTATACACATTGATGAGATTCCCCCAACACCTTCCCTTTCCCTTCCCTTCCCTTCCCTTCCCTCCCCTCCTCACTGAACAGTCTCAGTAAAGCATTAAATCCAACTCACAAATCAAACCTTTACAGATAGCATATAATCATCATTAACACTGGTACTGATCAAGACATCTCTACCTGGGTAAAATATATTTAATTTATATATTATGCCAGCTATCAGGTCTAAAGAAATGCTCTGAATAACTTATATGGATATCAATGGAATTAGATGATAACATAATTTTTCAAACATAATTCTTCACCTTGGCCTTCCTGTTCTTAAGGATAAGCTCTAGTGTAAAATCAAGTCCATTACTGATGTAATTCTCTTGCCTTTAAGATAATACCAGAAGGACTATCATGGATTAAATGTTATTACATAAACTGAAATGCATTTCATACAAGCCTGTTAAAGGTGAGCCTGGTGAAACTGCTGATATTTGCTTCAAGGCTGAATCAGCATTTATTAAGTCTTAGTAACTGTCTCCAACAAAGGAAAATGAAAATCAACTCTATTAATTATAATGGGGCTCAAATTACCTCTGCAGATCTTAATATTCATAATCTCCAATCAGGAACTATTTCCATCTGGAAAAGACATACATGACCTATATCAAGGTCATTACTTTCTTTAATAACACCACTGATTCTCTTGTACTAAATTAGTTTCGAAGAACTGAAAAAGCCCAACAAACAAAAAACCCAGGTAAAGCATTTGATTTGTTAGGGATGATAATTTAGAACTGTACTTGAACATGTTTTTTAGATAAATCTTTCCTACTATATTTAAAATAGGTTTCTTTTAATAGCGAATAAAACGTAAGGTGTTCAAGTGTCTAACAGTTGTGGTATACACATAGGTCTAATTATAGAGCTAAAGGACTTCCTCATAATTTGAAATTGTTCTGCATAAGTTAACTTCTCATAGTTTCAAATATAATTTCTGTCTTCAGTATAAATAATCTTTTCAAAAGAGTTTTGTTCACAACAGTGTGAAAATTTCACAGTAAACATCATCTCTACTGGTAATATCCTCTCTTTGCTTATGATTTAACCATGAGTTGTTGGGGGTTTTTAGGTTTGGTTTGGGTTTTTTTTTTTGTTTGGATTTTTTGTTTGGTTGTGTTGTTTTTGTTCTGTTTTGTTTTGTTTTGTTTTTTTTAAGAAGTCTTATAAAGGAATTAGAATGCCATATTTAATTCTTTTATGAGGAAAAAAATCCACATTTTTGAGAATCTACAACCTTTCTTAAAAAACAGGAAAAGGAAAATCTCTCACTAGAGAAATGGTCTCTATAGTGATTAAAGATAACTAGTATACACTAAGAAAGAAGAAACGCAAATTTCTCATGCATCTTGACTCCCAAGTCTGGAGATCCCATTCACTGTTCTAAGTGGTGAAACATGGTTAGTGAGATAAATGATAAAAAATAATGGAGAAAATCTATGCTCTGAATAAGCAGGTTTCAGGTATAACTACAGGAAGCAGTAAGCAGGAAACTGCTGTGTGAGGTTCTCTCTCAATAAAGACTCAACAATTTTTTATGATTGATCATATTGATACCATGACATTATCATCAGATAGGAGCAACTCTTGTCCCTATTCTCATAAGACAGACAGGCATTCCTCACAAAATCTGACACCTGAATTAAGATTTGACTACACTAGTATGATGACAAACACTTTTAACCAGCTTTCATTGCAGGAGTATTTAAGTATTTAGCTTCACAACAAACAGCAGATGAGAAAAAAAATGTATAAAGTTTTCCTTTGTGTTTAGGATGAAGTAGCAATGCACTGTGGTATACTGAACTA
Organism: Anabacerthia variegaticeps; assembly: GCA_035583185.1. Lineage (NCBI taxonomy): Eukaryota > Metazoa > Chordata > Aves > Passeriformes > Furnariidae > Anabacerthia > Anabacerthia variegaticeps. Next base: position 134,770,060 of record JAWWEW010000078.1, read on the forward strand.
GCAATACAAATGATGGACTGATTCAATATTTGAAAGTTAAATTATACTCATGTAGACACCAAATAAACTGTTATTCACCCCCTTCTGCCTGAGAAAAATGGCCAGTTAAACTGCGAGATAATTTGAATTTATGTTGGGCTTTTTGGAGAGAAATGAGAAAGTTTTTGAAGGAAAAGATGACATCTTAAAGAGATGATCTTACAGAACTCATACATAGGAATATTGCTTTTAGTAAGGGAATTTCAATAAATTTTGACCAGCTCACAGAAAAGGATTGGAAGATCTGATCTGATCTTGTACTGTTAAGTGGAATACTTCAGTGTGACATAACACTGGGTATGTCTGAGTTTCACTGTTACAGTCATTGTTTAGTTTCAAAATTAAAATAGTAGCAGAGGTGTCTTTTTTTTTTTTTTTTTTTTTTTTTTTTTTTTTGCAAGTTTCTCCTGTTACACTTTCAAACATTTGGTTGTCTGCCAGTTACTGTTAATACATTCAGTCTACACTGTGTCTGCAACAGTAATCTTTAATGACATCTGTTAGATTTCTCTGTAATAGCTGACACTTCTTAGCATATGCTGGAACAGGAAAAGTATTAATTGTTTGTGAATACAAAGCACAGTCCCTGCTAAAGTATTCTGTTGGGTAAATCTCAATTCATCTCAAAGCAAATAACAAACTAAAACACTTGTCTAGTGTCTCTGAACTCGGAAGAAGTAAAAATTAATTCTAGCAGTATATCTCTCTTGGGTGCACTGCAGACTAGATGTCAAAAAGCTAGTGACGGGTTTAAGCGTAAACCATTAGAAGGGGTATTCTTACTTACAGGAGTAAGGATACAGAAGTGCTGAGTGACTGAGCAAAGAAACTGAATGGAGTTGATACATTAATTCTAGAAAAATAATCAGATATAAAAATAAGGAGAAAAGTTATTTAACTGAAAATGAAAGGATGCTAAAGCTCTTAAAAGGAACACATACACATAACAAACAAACATATATATATTTACACTTTTTCTATAGATAGTGAACTATAGATGGGCTTTACACAAGTAAAAGTGTATAATTGACACAGGTAAAAGTTTTCCCAGTTTACAAAGGCATGGCTGTGAGCAATCAACATAAAAGTCATGGAGATTTTCCAAACCACACATAGATGTGGCAGTTAACTGTATTGAATAGGGTGAATTAATTGGAATTTATGCTAGTTCTTCAGAACACATTTAATGTATACCAAAGTGTAGTCCTTAACCCTTAGTCTGCAGAAAAAGCTTTTACTGAACTATCTGTTTTTCATTGAGAGCTACAGTGTTCCTTTCATAGCCTCAAATGGAAACGTCCGATGGAGTCCTACATTTCCTGGAATGACATCCAGAAGATTAAGAGGAAAAGCTAGAAAAAAGGATTCTCCCTATGGACAAGGAAGGGGTAAGGAAGGGCAGAAAGAGTCCTGATTTTTAAAGTACTCCTGTGCTATTCCACTGTGTTGTCTCAGAGACACAAAAAGCAGAAATGCACAGGTCTAGGCTGAGCTGCAAGCCATACTCTGCTGTTTTTTGTTTCTGTTTCCACACAGTGTTGAATGGAAACATGCTGGCCTGTCCTCTCTCCTATTACTGTATTTCTGCATTCCCAGACTAGGAGAGGAAGAAGGAGATGAGATTATACTACATAAACTACCATTCTCCTCTGACTTCAAACCTCAGTGTCCATTCCTGTGGCTCACATCCCTTTCTTCTGGCCTGACTCTTCAGATTTATATCTGAAATGTGAAGTGTATCTCATTTTACCTAACCTACCCTAAATTTAGATAATTTTTTTGCAGCTTATTACTTGACATTTTAACTGAGGTAGAAGATAGCGTGCTCCATGTATCTAGTACAAACTAAATACTCACTTTTTAGAGGTCTGAATAAAGTTGAGCTGAATCTCATCTGTAAAGTTTGGACTTCCAGACATATTTATTCTTCTTGTCTATTAAAAAACTGGACTATAAATTGTAGACATGAAATTATACCATATTAAATAAAAAAATAAAATTACATCTTTAACAAACAGGTGTGATTTTACTTATGTACAAGCTGACATGTAATGTCAGTAACATGTAATGTGTCCAGCAATAGAAAACATTTGTTTCCTCCAGAATATACAGTTTTTTGTTGTTGCTGTTATTATTGTTTTGGGTTTTGTTTGTTTGTTTTGTTTTTTTAAAGGAATAAGGACATACATTGTGCAAAGAACAACAGCTGAATTCTAAAAGAGGACACATTGCTTTTTCATCTAAATAATAAATATTATTTATCAAATAAATATCAAAGTATTCAGTTGTATACTGGCTGAGAATTTGCATAAAATATTATGCCATATTTTCTCTTCTGTGTTTGTGTGTCATTATTTTGGAAGTGGAAGAAGAAGACATACAAAATTTCTTTTATAAAATATAAAGAAACCCCAATGATCCATTCAAATTCTAATAATTTCCTTCAATTAATGAGATTCAACAATTATAATAAACAGTGAGTATTCAACACAAGATAAGTCTACAGATCAGTAAGACAGTGTTTAGCCATGACAGCCTATGGGTGCTGCAAGTTTCCAGGGCATTAGCTGGCAAGAAGAAAGGCTGCTTCTAGCAGCAAAGAACTCCACAAATAGTTTACCAATGTTTGTTTAGTTGTGTCTTCTTTTTCTATTGATGTATATTCTTATCCCATACAGGTCATATTCAGCAGCCACTACAGCAACAATTAGTTGGAAAGAATTTTATCCAGTCTTATAGTATACAATGCCTATAGTAAATATATAGTAAAAATATAAATAAATAGCAAATGTATAGTAAAACAGTAGTAGTTAATGCAATACTTCACTAATATTATTCACCTTGGGATTCTGTTTGTCAAAGAGAACACTGGCTATAGTCCCAGTAAGAAAACTGATTATTTTTGATGAACCAGAAATGTTAGGTTGTTTGCTCAATATCAAAACCAACCAAACATGATTGGAACACAACAACATGTGTGTTCCTTCATTTAGCTTCATTTAGTTCCCACAAATTAAGGGTACAACAACACTACTCAAAAAAATGGAGAGAATAATGGCAAAAAGAGGGAAAACAAAGCACTTGTTAAAGCTAGCAAAAATTACAGAAGAAAAATAAATTACCAACCAAGATACAAGTATATACACTAAAAAGAAAAAAAAAAAACAAAAACAAAAAACAAAAACAAATGCAACACAACTACATACATGATTATATTTTTTCCTAGTAACTGTGGCATGATGGTAAGCTTTTTCAATCCTTTATGGTGTATCTCTTTTTTTTTCCATTTAGTTCATAACACCGTATTTAAAGAGAAAAGAAGATCTCTGTTTCTGTAAAATTTACTTAAGACATACTATTTTATTTTTTTTTTAATTTTGAAAGAATGTCAGTCTCAAAGTACTGTGTGAATATATACATATTGTTTAATGTAAAAGTATACCAGTTTCAAAATATCCTACTGAAACACTTTAAAGATTAGATGTGCAGACATTTGCTTATATTATTGCAGTCTTCCTATTATTGTAGCTTTTCTTAACAGCTAAGGTATGTCTTTCATCACAAGCAGTGTTTTCTAATTAGGTATTTTTCTGGTATATAACACAACACAAATCTATGATAATTCCTCCCAGATCCATCAGTGCTTAATGCTTTAATCCTAACTAAAAGCTGAAGAATGAGAGAATTGTGTCTCATATCTACTTTAGACAGACTGTATTTTGTGAGATTGCTTTACCACGCCAGTAGGGAAAGCTGCAGAGCTTAGCTATCTATGACACTGGATAAATTATTGCTACTCATACTAAGTAACCCTGCAAGATCCTTATCTAGCAGGGGTTTAGCTTTCCAGATATACTGGCCAAAATCACTATGATTTGCTATCAGTTTGAAATCTTTTACTGCCTGTTTACATGGACTTACATTACATGACATTTCTATGCAATCATTTAGGACACAAGTTAGATTTTTTTTTATGTTAGGGAAATTATGCTTATGCTAACTATAAAAAGAATATAATTCCGCAGCTTCCAAAAAGTGTTTCAGCAAATTATATTAAAAGAAAATAAAAGTACGTGGTTTAGGAAATTTAGGGAAACAACACTAGGAATTAATAGTTTTCTTCATGCAGAGACCTATTCATGTGTGTCAGGAATTGTGATTTTCAATATTTTATTAAATTATTTTTTAAAAAAAAATGCAAGTAGCAGTTACAAAATATGCGGATGGCATTACATTATCACTAAGTAAAAGAAAGAACTGAAAAGTTACAGAAAGATAATATGGTCCTGACTGACTACTGATAAAATATTAGATGAAATTTATTGTAAAATAATGCAAATGAAGGAAAAATAAACCTACTTTCTATTCACAATGATGGGCTTTGAATTAGCTATCAACCACCTAGGATTGACATCTTGAGGCTATAACAGGTAATTCCTGTGAAACAGTTCAGGGTTCAATAGTGACAGAAAGGGAAAAAAATATTAACATTATCAAGAAAAGCGAAGAAAACAACATGACAAATGTGAAAATCCAGGGTTCAGGGGCTAGACATTTTGGTATGCCAAACATGAATGAAATTAGAAAATATATAGAGAAAGATGAGCAAGTTAATAACAATTATGTAATGGTCTGTTTTGTATAATGAATAGATTTGAATTCTTCATTCTGAAAACATTATTAAAGGTTAATAGTGAAGGAGGAATTATTTTTACAGTCCTTTCAGCTATAAGAACTGAAGACCCTCAAGTGAAAAAACACACCAGCACATTTTAAACTGGGAACACTTCTTTATACAACACATTCTTGCTGAGTGAAAGTGCTTGCTACGGTTTGTCAGAAATGCTAAACCTAAATGGAGTGAAAAAGCGATTTTGTATATTAATAGAAGAACTCATGAAGGAGTACTAAACCCAAAGATATCATATATGGATCAACAACTCCTTCAGTCACAGATCAACAGAAACTGAGAAAGTACTTCTGAGAATCATCAGTAAGCATTGTCCTAAGACTGCATTTTACCTGGATCACCACATTTATAGCTGCTAGAAGGACACTGTGGGGCAGACACTTGTTTTCTGACCTGGTATTATGGTGATTTTTATGGTCTAGGTCTATGGTTTCAGAATTTGTACTTATGAAGACTGGAAAGTCTTGATTTAAATACCTTAAGTGATGCAAATGCAGCATGTTTTTAGACAAATTATTTCATTGTTCAGTACCCTTACTGCCTTAATTCTTTCCCAACCATAAATTCATGATTTGTTTAGGTCTAAGTTGTAACCAGTAACCAGTGCATCAAGAGAGGCATTTCTTCATATAGACTAGGACTGCTTCCATCTGATATTTGGCCAAAGAAAGCCATTCCTTAATTTGCCCATTACCTCCAATTAACGTTAATCCTGTAAAGATTTTAGTTAAGACTATTGCATCTGTTTTGATATCTATTTATTTTTTAATTGCTATGAGGAATTTGTAATAATATGGTTGAGAGAAAGTGTGGTAGACTCGGTTTCTTTGTCTCCTTTATCAATATTTGCTATTTGTTCCAGTGGGTTACATTCTAGGGGAACAAAGTAAACTTGGATTATAGATGCACTGAGTGTAATATTTACCACTTTTCACAACGTCCCAAAAAATTTAGTCTAACACTTAGGTAACCTTATTTTGAAGACTAAAGTTAAAATTTGATTAAATGAGATTAGATTAAGTCATCATGTTAATTAAGATTATTTTTAAAAATTTAATTGTTTTTATTTTTAATTTCAAATCTTAAAGTTTATCTTTAAAAAAAGAAAAAAAAAAGTTAATACTATGACCTTTGGAGGAATACTGTCCACAAAAAAAAAACCCTAGAAAATACATTATGAAGATATTGTTAAGTATAAAAATCAAAACAATAAATAGTTCTATCCAGGTTTTTTTTTTATATTAGGAGCCATATTTAAGCATGAGAATTTGTTTTATATCCCTCTTATTCAATTTAATATCTAGTTGGATGAAACTATAAAGTACTATCCGTAACTGCAGAAATTAGGAAAAATAAAAATAATAATTGTACAAAATATTACATAATTTTATTCTCTTTCTCCTTCTATATAAAAGACAATAATTTACTGTTATGATGTGCAAATACTCAGGATACTCTGAAAGGAAAAGACAATTAGGTGATTTGCTTCTCTCTTGGGGCCAGTAATTCTAAGCTACTTCTAATCTCCTGCAAAATAATGGGTGAACAGGATGACGGAACAAAGAATCCAAGACTGTAAGGCTAACAAGGACTGACACTTATTTTATGCTGGAAAAGCTACTACCCAAATAATAACATTCTGAGACCAGTTGTGCACATTGCATGGGCTGTGGGCAACTCTTTTGTCCATTTTTTTGAGAAAAGTAAGTGGTAAAGGCTGGAAGAGGCAAAGAGTAAGTAGAAGGCTACGGTCCTGCTACTACAAGTGTTCTGAACTGTGGATGAATCTTGGAAATGTGAAGATCTTGCTAATCTTGAACACGGTCAGCATTTTCTAATCCTGTTTCGTTGCTTTCATCTGCAACTGCTTATATCCTTATAGCAAAAAAATCTGAATGACACTTTGATAGCATTTGAAAGTGTCTAAGCAATTTTTTGTTTTATAAAAAGAAAGAGCAATATATTGGTAAAAAACCTGAATTCTGCTTATTGCTAGTTTTTCTATTACAGTCTCTGAATTGAAGGAGAAATGAAACACATCTACAAGCTTTTGTTGTTTTCCTGTATAACTTAACAGTAGCCTACATATAACAGAAGGAATATACAAAGAGATAACAGATCATAAAAATTTTTTTCTATTGGTGTCTCTTGTGACTGTATACCACAAAATCATTAATAAAACTATTATTTATAAAGACAAAAAATAACACGAATTAGTTGTATTCTACAAACCTCTTCATTACAGTTCTGGCAAGAACCGATTTTTTAGCTTAATAAAATTACAATAAAAAAAATGTAACAAGGGAGCATGAAATTGCATAATGCAGTATTTAAAAAAGGTGCCCAAATCTGAAGACTGTTCTTCCGTTAATAAATTTGTAGTTAAGTGTCTCTAATGTTTATGCAGGGATTCCAGGGGCACTAACCTCTTAAGTAATACACATGATAGAAGGAATAAACAATTTGAACTCTGGACTAATAATAGTAATAAGAATAAGAGTAATACAATAATACAATAACAAATAAGGAAAAAAATCTTAGTAAGATACCAGGTTTAATTCGAGCCATCTTATTAATTACGCATTAAGTGTTCTAGATTTAAGGACAAAGTCACTTTGAAAAAGCTGTTTCTTCCATCACCTCTCAGCTAATTTAGAGCTACTAATTAAAAGTACAATAGCCTTCTGTGTATAATAATTACCTTTTATCATCCTAGTAGTAAATGTTATTGTTTAGATCAGATGATTAACCAGTTCATTCATCTGAAACAAATTATCACTTCAGTTTATGTAATCATGTGGATGAAATTAATAGTTGAGTAATTATTTTTTTTCTTTTCATTAGTAGGTAAACAAAAAAGAACTCCCAGTGGAATATCAAAACACAAAAAAGTAGAAAACATGGAAGAAATCCTTCATTATCAAAATTACCAAAAGGTATAGAAAGAAAACTTGTGAAAGGAAAAAGCAAAAATATTCCAAACATTTGATTGCAATAAACAGGAGAAACAAGACTTCACAATATGGTCCCTAGGTAACCATTTATCAGTTTCCAGTCTGGCAAAAGATGTGCTGTAAGTCTGCCTGAATTTATAACTGAAATATTAACTCTAAATAAATGGAATGTTTCAACAGCTGAATGAGAAACTTTTTTGTTTGTGGACAAAGCAAATCTTGAATAACAATGAGTTTGTCATTTTATTTTAGCAGAAGGACAACACAGAAGTTATAGAAAATGCATTATAAATGTGATGAAAATGTTATTATTGCAGTTTTTATTATTGAAATAATTATTTTAATTAATAAATGTTATAATAATTCATGTTAATAATATTAAGTTACAGAAATTCATTACTCTCTTAATGCAACTTAGTTACTCTACATTTATCAAAGTGGCATGAGTGAAAATTCTTCATAATCCTTACTGTCTAGTGGAAATGATCTTCTACAGTCTACATATTTGAATACTTTGTCTTTCAGCTGAGGATTTTAGCACACATTTCCATGTGAGAACTGATTATTCAAATTTACAGTATTAAATGTGAACAAAACCAGGTGACTTACATCTTTCAGGTTCAATATTATCATTACACCAAGTAGGTGTAAAGTGCACTTCCTATGTCAGCTCAGAGTCTGATCTTTTAAACTACTATTAAAATCATTAAATGTTAAAAATTTAGATAGCTCCTTCAACCGTGAAGTGAAAGCAAAATTTATTCTCTTTGGATACAACATAAAGATGCTAAATCTTAACATGAGTTACAACTTTACAAATCTGGCTTTGGACAGTCTGTCAGGAAATGAAGCCACCAGAGAAATGAGATTGAAAATCTCCCTGGCATTGTGACACAACATTAGGTTGCAATTACACATTCCTCCCCCGCCCCCTTCCCCCCTAACAAAGAAACAAACCAAACCAAACCGAGTATTCTGAGCTTGCAAAAGCCCAAATGGAAGCATATAAACTATCTAATAACTTTACTAATGCATATGTGCAAGATATTCATCTCTAAGTGACAGATGCAATGGAAAACTTTAAGCACAGACATTAAAATTGCAGGAAAATTCATTCATCATACTTTTTAAAGCACAGATTCGGACTTATTTGCAATGCCTACAATATTTGCATTTTATCAGTAACTAAATTAATAAACAAGCCCAAACATAAAAATTAAGCACCTGTAAAAATCAATACTATGCAACAATTTTATACAAAGAGCTTTGCAGGTGAAAGACCATTGCCCCAAAAGAAAAAAAGGAAAGAGAAACAATGAAAAGAAAAGGCATACTGCAATAATACAAGATGCTTGTGTTTCTCTTCCACATTAAGGTACTAATTCTGACTGATCTGTTTTCAACAGAGTGATATAAACTCATTCAAAAGGAACTTTCAATCATTTACCAGCAGTCCTGGCTAATCAGAGAGGTCACAGTTGTCTAGAGGTTAGCCAGTGTGATGCCCATCTACAAGGAATGTTGGGAGAAGGAAACAGGAAACTACAGGCCTATCAATCTAGCCTTGGTGCCAGGGAAGGTCATAAAGCATCTTGAGTGCCATCACGTGAAATGTGTAAGACAATCAGGCCCAGTCAGCACAAGTTTATGAAAGGCACTTTCAGCTTGATGAACCTGACCTGCTTATTGGAGGAGGGAAAGGCTGTGGGTGCTGTCTACCTGGACTTTAGTAAAACCACACTGCTTCCCACAGCATTCTCCTGGAGAGTCTGGCTGCTCATGGACTGGACACACGCAGTGTTCACTGGGTAAAAACAGTCTGGATGACTGGGTCTGGAGAGTGGTGGTGATCTTAAAAATAAATTTAAAATTAAGTATTTACTTGGACATGCTATACAAAATGAAGAATTGAACTTAAAGTACTGTTTCCTGTACATTACCACACATTAATCAATAGTACTGAAAGCCATCTTATTACAAAATTTACCCTCTCTATACAAAACCTCAGTATTTTTAATAACTCTTAACAGTATATGTTAATATATTGAGGATTTTATCATTGTCTTGAGGTTACTGCTGAAAGTATCGACTAGAAGGCAGAAACAAAACAGTTTGCTTAAGGATCTGCAGTCTTTTATAGAAAATGGGACTGGGAGAAGAGAGGAGGAGAGCAAGAGGAACAGATTGCTTGGAGAAATAGATGTTTGACTTGGTGATTCAACCCTGAGAAATGTCGCAAACCCCAGATTTTTTAGAAACCTTTTTCTGATCGATGATGATAGCTTCTAAATAATGCAAGTGGGTGTTTACCATCACATATATCTTAAAACGGCAGGTCTGTGCAGACCTCAAGTATTAAAGCAAAAGCAGAGTACTCCATCCAATGTTACGTTTAATATATACACTGTGGGATTTCGAATATGACAGTCACAAGAGAACCATATCACTGAATTACGCAATCCCAAATGTATCTACAAAATCTGGACTGATGTGGTGCAGGTATCTTAACAGACCAATGCTCTTGGGTAGGTGTCACTCCATGTCAATAACAAACAAAGTTTGTATTTCCTTTTTTCTTCTTTTGCAACATTCATGTAATCATTTGGGGTTGGGCAAATCTCATTATCTGAGTGTTACTTTCAGTGAGGTTTTACCCTTTCACAACACATATGTATATGTATCCATACATATGCATATACACTAATTTTCCTGTTCTTCCCGTTCCTTCTTCTGCTATGCATCCTTTGTAATCACCAAATTATATGGCCCCCTTCTAATCTTCCGTCTGACTGACAAACCTTAGATGCAATCTATCAGTAACAACAGAACTGTCACCTTTTTCCAGTTTCCACACAGGCACCCAAAATAAATTCAACATCTTCTCTAACAAGCAAATCAAAGCAATTTCCTTTCACCAAGCAGCCATATTTTGACAGTCTTTTAATGACTTCTCAAAATACCAAGTTTGGTTTTCTATCCTTGGAGAACTTCATCCTATTTGCCTGAAATTTACTCATGTTATCAAAGTAGATGCAATTCAGCTCTATCTCAAGTTTAACTAGAAAATTTATTTTAAATTACTATAAATAAACAACTAGATGCAAACAGCAAATGGCTAAAAAAACTCCAATATTTTTTCTTTCAGTAAAACGGAGTGCTCAGAGATTCTGACTTAAGTGTGTGGGATAATCATCCAGTTCTGCAGTCAGGAGTGCAAATGGAAGAAACACAAAGTAAAGTATAGTGAGGATTGCAAAGACCTTTTTATTTGTTTTCTAAACAGAGGAAATTAAAGAGAAATCACTGAGAGAAATCCTGAATCTTTGAAGATTGTATCTGTGTACACAGTGGTGAACACAAATATTTGAGACAATATAGATAAGCTCACTTGAGAGAGCAATGCCTTATATCCAAAAGAATATAACAAAGAGGAAAAGTGAGAAGTATGGATTATAACTGTATAAGCAGGGCCTAGTAATGAACCATTTTATAAGAAGATTGTTTTAAATGGATTTTTTGCAGTTCCAGTCTGATCCCTATGAGCTCATTCCCTGAAATATATCAGAATTCTTCAAGATGGAAACGTGATAATGGTCACAATGACTCCTCATGGATTCCCTGTTGAGGTTTCTATGTCTAATACTACCAAGCAGTGAACCTTATGTATCAGGGAGCAGGCCCTTCTGTAGTTCTGTTAGGATGATTTTCCTGTTGATTTTTGGACCTTCAAAATGGGAAATGGGGGAAACAGAACCAAAAAACAAGCCACGAAAATCAAAATCCACAAATCTCAAGAGAAAGAAAGATCTGGTTCCCACAAATGGCCAAGTTTCAAGATTGAGAAAGCAACTTTTTCACTCATACAGAGAGTAAGGGTAAAAATTACATCTTCATTATTAATATAACTTTACATTAAAACAATCCAGTCAGTGGTGATTCAAACTTTTGGTATTGTCCTGCTAAAGTACTTCAATCTTTCCCTAAGAAGTAAACCTAACAAAAACCCAGAATTGTTCAGGAAATATGCCACCATTAAATCTCCTCCTTAGGACAGTAATATGTATTGAAAAGCATGTAAGCAACAATTGTAATGTAATCTTTCCTCTGTTACTTGGAATTAGGAAACCAGACTAATTTCAACTGTTTTAACAACACTGAACAAGATTTAATAATTTAATACTTAGAGCAGCTGGAGTCAGACTATTCAGAACAGGAAAAAAAAAAAACAAAAAACCAAAAAAAAACCTTCAGACATCTTTCATCAATCCCACTGTAGTCGAATTATTTTATTTACTGTAATAAAATATGAATTTCTGGAAGACCTTTCTATGAATTTCTTCGAAGACCACAGATGTGATCTTGTCTTTCTGCTATGAATTTAGATGATTTAAAAGACAGCTATACTGGTGCCATATATTTACAGTCAAACTCAATAGTTTAAGCTATTTAGTGGTCTGTATTAAATTGCTCATTATTATATTCAAACATATAATTAATATTTGAGCCAAAACTAATCATTTTTATTGAAAAAAATCTAAAAACAGCACTGAAAAAGTGACTTCAAATCATATTAAGCAACTAAAATAGTAAATCTCTTTAAATTTTGTTTCAAAAGTACATTGAATAGTTTGATCGTCTTTAAATGCCACCCTAGGCTGACTTTTTTATTGGCATCTGCTCACTTGGCAGGCATGTTAAGCACTGAACCAATGAATGAAATAGTACCCAGCTGTGAGTTTGAGTATATAAAATCTGCTAGTCCTTCCCCTTGGACGCCTAGGAGATTCACATTTAAGTGGAAAGTGATGTGAAATGACCTTCTGGTTCTTCTGTAAATTATATAGTCAGCATCTGAATGACACAAACTTGACATTGAATTAGAAACACAAGCCACAAGTTAATAGTTTTACAAATAATTCTCTCCTCTATTCTTCAAAAAAATCTTAGACTGCAAGTTCCAGCTATTTATGGAAAGCCTGTAGCACAGTAATTCATGTTCGTTTAGCAGTATGATAAAAGATACGTTCGATATATACCAGGTAGATTTGATATACAACATTTTCCTACTAGCCGATTAATATCTGAATTAAGTAGTATTATTATTCTGTGCTTGAAATACAATGACAAATAAAAATATCTTGCACAACCTTATCAAAACTTGTGAAATATTCTTCAAAGGAAGAAGTTCTTACGTCAATGAGAAAATAATTTTGTCGTTTGTATATATCACTAGAATTCTTGCATTATAACTAATTTTATATCAAATTTGAAAATATTTATATTTTAAATAGCACTTTCAGGAGTGTTTATTCTGGAGAAGAGAATAGCTAATATTCACTAAACTCCCCCACAAAACCACCAATGAATCCAGGGATTCATTCTGTAGACAGGCTATAGGCCATGGCTTCCTGTTCCTGTAGAATAACTAACTAATGCAGTCCATCATCTGAAATTCTTCTTAAGTATGTGATCCAACAACACTTAAAGCAGGGATGTTATTGTCTAATATAAAGTTAATAATAAGACACAGACTTTGTTCATCTCCAGTGTTAGGTTTAAAACATTTGTGGGTGAGGAATTTTAAGTAAAACTTGAATTTGAATCATCCAAGCTCAAGGCCCTAACTGGTTGCTCACTGAAACATACCTGAAATTGTAAGCTTTACCACATGTTCACAAGGTAAAATCATGAAGTCATGTGTGCACAGTGTAATTACAGGATGGATTATATTTGCACAGATGTTCTCTAATTCATTTAACACATGATAGTTGCCAGAACAAGCATGATAAAATTTATATGCTCATAAATCAGCAGTGTTTAAGGGCCTCACTTCAAGACAACATTCACAGATTTAGATCATCCCCACTTGGTTTATCCAGGTTAAAACATAAATCATATCGCTGCCTCTGACTCCAGAGTTCCAGAGCCTACACTTATGGATGAAGATTTCTTTCATTAGGATTTTCATGTCCATTCTGCCATACAGATGGTAGACTTCTGAGTTTTCTCTTTCTGGCTCACCACCTGTACATTCTTTTCTTGCTAAACTGGACACAACACAATGAGCCAGGTTTTACCCATTTTTATTGTATTTCTTATATAGCTATACAATCATACTTTTGTGTGGTTAATTGTACGCATTGTAAATTTCAGAAAAGTAGTTTTTTCATATTTATTCAAAATAATAATGGAAAATAAATTCATATGCAATGCACATTGAGAATTTTCAATTTCTGTTGTGGTAGGAAGGTGAATTATTTGCTTCTAGCACAATGCACACAGACTACATATTTTTCTGGCTCAAGGCAATCTGACTCCATTTTTATCCCTCTTCAAAGTTCTTCATTAACTCTCAAAATTAAATTGACAAAAGAGTCAAATGAAAAGACATGTACCTGACACAGTTAAGTCCACTCAGATAATTTTGAATTCAAAACAATATTCCGGCAATGAGCTAAATTAACATAAAGCAGCATTTGCACAAATTTTGCATTTTCCTTCATACTGATAATATATCATTAAAAAAATACTTCATTAATTGTAATTAAATATTACAATTAAATATTACCTTTATTAGGCTTATTGTCTCTGGAATGAAAACTAGTCCTGTGTCTGTCTGATATCTTTTGCACAATGATGCCTCGGTTCTAGCCAGGGTTTCTAAAGCCTATCATAGATAAAACTCTTCTTTATGTACTTTTGTATGAAGTTTTGTCAGTTGACTGAAGAAAATTACACAAAAGAATTTTGTTAAACTTTTTAATGCTGAGCTCTTTAAATTCAATTTTAAGAATTTACTAAGCATCATTCTAATGTTTTCAGATGCTAGTACAAGACCCTTTGAAAATCTTGCAGCAACAGAATGGTGTTAAGGGAAATCACAGCATGGCAACAGAATCAAAAGAACACAAAAAAAAAAAAAAAAACGGAAAAGGGGTGTGAACTTTCTATCATCTACTGGTATTACTTTTACAGCAGGTATTTCTTCCTACTTGTAATAATAAACATTGCTATGTGCATTCCCAGCATTGTATTGATGTCCACTGTATACTTTAGAAAACTGAGAAAACAAAACAGAAAACTGAAATACCATACTCATAACTAGTTTTCTTGTTCAAATAAATTGAATTATATTAAATTTCTGTATTAAGTGATTACTGGTTTTATAGTATTTTTAGTTTTTACTAGACATGTCCAGTGACAGAGTAAGTTTTTTCTCTTTAGGCAAAGGTTTTGTGAACAAATACACAAAATACAGATTTTTTCTTAAAAATAATTTTATGGTTACCTAAATAAAATAAAAAATGTGGAAATAAATAAATGGTCAGCTTTTCTTGGAAGCTATTTTGTTTTGAAGTTATTCTCTTTTTGGGAAGGAAAGGTGGGCTGACTTACTTTTTATAAAATTCATGGTATAAGCTGCATCACTGTCTCTTTTTCCTGAAATAAGTGTCTTGAATCCTTATAAAATTGGACATACAAGTATTTGGAGCAGTCTTTGTGGGTTCACTCCGTCTTGCTGACAAGTAATCATTATTTGAACAATGCTGACTCACTGACTTTGAAGTGGTGGCTTGTATAAAAGAAGGTAGGTTCATATTCCTGCCTGTGGTGGCATTTTTATATTTTAGATCATACTCTATCATTTCTACCTCCCCTTCAGCAAAGTATCACTTAATCCAATAATTGCTTAGTTTATGGTTAAAAATATTGAAGCTAGATATTCAGTCAGGCATTTCCATTCATTTTAACTCAGGATGCAGAGTTAAATTCTCCACATTTAAAAAAAAAAAAAAAAAAAAATCAGTCCATATATATATATATCTGCCCCATTTCTTAAATTAAATTAAGATGTACACAGCACTGATGATGGATTCAAGTTATTAAAGAAAATGTTTTACTGTAATGCAGCTAAGTATTATCATAAATACCATTTGGTTCTAATTTCCTCTTGATATGAGGTTGCTATTTGGCACATTTCTGCTGCTTATCATCTGTCCTTGCCTATCTTTTTCTTTTCAAATGTAAACTGAATTTGAAATCGAATCACACAGTACGGAAATAACTCTCCTGTGACATAACTGTTAAGCTGTCTAACAATTCTAGATGCAGTGAGCTGTCTCACAGAAAACACATGTTGACACCATTGTTTGCTCTATGTGTGCCTTCACTGGCAAAATTAAATTTGTGTGTTTACCTTCCAGTATTGTCAACAAATTACTCTTTCAAGGTTATCATTATTAATAATAATAGTAATCCCAGAGTTCCGCTGTTTGACTCGATTTCTTTCTTTTCTCTGTTGTTTGTGCACAATAATAAAGGACGGTCTCCTAGAAATTCAAAAAAGCACACAAGCAAATCTAAATAGTAGACATGCATGAAAGAAATATGTTGCTGAATACAAGCCAGCTATTCAGGAATTGAAGAGAATAACGGATTTTAATTTCCCTGTTTCCAGTAAGGAAACTGAATTTACCTTCAGTGCTAAAATTCTAAGCAATCCTGTCCAAAATGTCATGCTTATCAATAAAATTCCTGCTTTTTTTTTTTTTAATATTATATCTTGCTGCAAATGTAAACCAAATGTTTCCATGGAAACTAGACATTTTCCCAATTATATACAATGTTTTTAGCTTCTTGGTAGAAAAAGAGAGTTCTAATTTAAATTTTATAATTTTTGATGGCCACTGAGAATTGATACTTAATTTTCTGATAGCACAGCTCAAAGTCACACTTACATACCTTACTGTGTATGTTCTTTCTGGTCTAACAGAAAAAAGCAAGCTCATATAAAATGTTTTACTGTTAAAAACATTAACTTAAATAGAAGTATAGATGACACCATTATGCAAAGCAGCGAATACAAATTAGTTCATGTGCATCAGGAAAAAGAAATTTAAACATCTGCATTTTAATTGTAACCAGTGCTGGATTTCAGTGTCAAACAATTAGTGATCATTACACCATTTTAAAATATCAGTGGGAGAGTGTCAAAGAAGATGAGTCTCCCATGTTTACAAAAGATTTTGCCTGTGGCACACTGTGTGCTTTTGTGAATCATTTATCTTGTAGCTTAAACCTGTCATGGTATGAAATATTGCAACTGTGATTCTGCATGACAGAATAATGAAACGCTGGAAAAAAGTCTGCACTGAAATGACTTTTTCACAGAATTTTTGACTTCAGAACCTGAGAAGCTGCAGATGAAATAGCTTTTCTTTTCACTCCATCAAAAACTAATCCAGGCCAATGAGTTGCCTTCTACACACTGAATTTGCTATTCCATTTTTTGTAGACTTTTTTTTATATTGACCTGGTTTTAGCTACCTTTTTCTTCCCAATGTTTCTTTGTTATAAGATCTCATATACTGTATTGCATGCCAAAATAGTTCCTGAAGAGCTTCCACTCAGCAAATAATAGTAATGCTATATTTCATATTGAAATTTGGAGCCATAGACAAGATGATAATTTTTTTGTTGTTGTTTTCATTAGGAAAATTACTTTAAATTACCATATGTCAGCTGCTTTGCTGGAGTACCCCTTCATTCTCAAAAAAGCTTCTTTTGACTCTTTGTCATTGTGAATAATCTCTACAAATCTGCACGTTCTAATTTAGACTAGCAAGTGAGTCAAAGAAGAAATCTGGTGTCGTTTTCCACAATGGCAAGCCTTATTTTGTGACTATCTTGTCAGTGACTGATCTCTACATATCAAGAATTGCAAGTGAAAACTCTTTTCCTAATGAAATGTCTTCTACTAGGGCCCAAAATAACAGTTACAGGCATTTATTTCCTCCAATTGATCTGAAATAGTTCAGCATTAAAATTTTATGGCTATCCTTCTTTGCATCTGTACTGGTATATATTGGAATAAACCAGAGACAAAAGCTATTAGAAAGAAACACCTTCATTACAAAAATTTTAAAATTTTAGACTGAGACAAATAATTCTACTGAATGCAAAAAAATTTCACTTAATTCAATTGCCAAAATTACTTTGAATTTCTTAATGGTTGTTACTGGAATAATTTTAGTGATGATAGATTAGGGAAAGAACAAAGGTCAGAAGAAATGCTAGTAACTTACAACACTTACACCACTATACAATTCAAAGAAAGATTCACATTTTAAAATTTGAGCTTTTGGTGCAAGGAATTCTGCTTTCGATTACTGTAGGATTATCATGGGGGGAAAAAAACCACTAAACCAGAAATATTTGCGTTGGCAATTGCTGCAATGCAAGTCCCCCTCATTTTTGAGTAGCTACCACCATGTATGTTTTTTACCTTTCTCTTACAACACACAGACTTTTTTTTTGTTTTCTGTATGCACAAAAGTGGATTTAAAAAGTTCTGTGTTATATTCTACAGATACATGAACTAATTGTCAAAATACAAAAAGAGCAAAGATAAAGCAGTAAAAGATCTCACAGTCTACCATAATGATATTTCAGACTATGTCCTTTTAACTTAGGGTTAAGCATATCTAAACCATTATTTTCTTTCTTTGCAGCAGTTTGTTTGTTTGTTTGTGTTTTCATTTGCTTTGTTTGTGGGGTTTTGTTTTTGTTGTTGTTGTTGTTGTTGTTTTTTGGTTTTTTTTGTTTTTGTTTTTTGTCTAAGCACTTTGGAATGGTCAAATAGAATTCCTTAATACTGTTATTAACATGCTAAACATGTAAATAAAATGAATGTTTCTCAAACTATTCCAAATAGCTATAGAAAGAAATGGGATTTTTCCCCATTTCCACGTGTTGTGGAAATTCTGGCTTTATTTCTGGAAATCACAAAATTTCACTTCTTTCCAGGATGTCAAAAATATGAATTACAAAGAATTAACATTTTGAATCCTTTATTGTAGTAATTGTAATTGTTTACATCTTGACATCTGTTTCATAAACTCTGAAGTATCAGCTTTGATGGAAATGGGAGGACAAAAACTTTCCAGTTTATCTAAAAAAATTAGTTATGTCAAAAGCACTTGCTTCTAACAGCTAGAAATAAATCAAGAATTGTGCAAATACTTTTAATTTTTTTCTTACTATTCTAAAGGAATAGAGATTGCCATGATTTAAGAGATAATACTTTTAAAAACCTCTTTATTGCCTATGCATCTCTACGCTATACATAAGAACAAATTAATTGGACATTAAGGGATTTCACATATCCTGAGTGTGGTAGATGGACACACAGCAGTTGAAGTACTGCCTTTAAGTTGGCTAAAATGTTTGCAGAATCACCACGAAGGAAGGTTAATAAATTCCCATCTGCAGGCACCTGTCATTTGACCAACTTTAATGTAAGCTGTGGGTCAAAATAAAGTCCTGCTTATCCAAACATAAATCTGAAGCACAGGTATTATAAGAATAAATTATATTCAGTATGTGACATACAGTTTACCAAGAAGTCAAAGTGAACAACCATCAGCTGTTATCACAGGTATTGTTTAATAATAAAATGAGATAAAATAATTCATAAATCCAGTGAGATACAGCAGTGATGTATAAGCCCTGTCTTTGTGTGGGACAGAAGAAAAGATTCATTTAGGCAGCAGAAAAAAATGTTAGTAAGGCAGTGAAATTTTGCTGGAGAATGTGGGAGTCTATAAAAATTCAGCAGACACATGGTGCTCTAATTTTATTTGTCATTGCTCATGATGCAGAGAAGGCAAGGAATACAAGGACAATATTACCAAATATTTAAGACAAACACTAGTTCTCCTGCAGTGTTACTGGAGCTATGCTACACTTTCTAGAGCCTAAGCACATGACCTTTTGTGAAAAGAAACTTGAACTGCACCACTAATATATTTTGTTGGTATCACAGCAATACTCTAAGTTATTAGGTCTCACAGTGAGACAACAGTACATAACAGTATTTTCAAAACATAACAGCAAATATAAGCATTTTGAGAAAACAGTGCACTATAAAAATGATAAAAGTATTAACAGAAGTATCAGTATAAAACAGCTTTTTCTTACTAATATTTTTTACGTTAAAAGAAGCATAAAAATAGTCCAGAGTCAACAAAAAGATGTGAATGAGACCTGATCTACTTACCAAATTCCTTAGGAACAGTGATAGAGTAAACGCAGTTGTGACCAACGCTATAATTCTTGGGGTAGTTTGGTGATAATACAGTTCCTTCAGAGCCTGTTGATCGACTTCCACAGGGTGCTGGAAAGTGAAGATAATGTTTTTAATAATGTAATATTATATAGAAAAAAATCACTTTAAATTGATTTATTGTATGTTGGTATATGCTATTACAGAAACGTTATTGCACTTCTACACTTGATTAAATTTGTGCATCCTGTGACATACTGAGTATGTGCAACTTTCTCATACATCAAAAGAGAAATGATGGCACTATGAAGTTTTCCAGATCAATTATTTTTTTTTTTAACTATTTATCAACCATCTTAATAAATAAATTATGTGTTTTATACACAGTGTGCTATTATTTACAGCATACAAAACTATTATTCATTCATATGATGCTTTATACTATAATAAAAACATAGATTATGCAGCTCTTCTGCACACTAGTAAATTCTTACTCATGTCAATAGACTCGTAATTCAAAATAATGTCTACAACTACTGAAATAAGAAAGTCAGGATTTCTTGACTGATCATGATGTACCACTTATTTAAATCTCAATTATTTATAACTTTATATATATAAAGTTATGAGCACACACTTTCCTTTATCACAAAAACATCATGTTTATTCTACTATTAGTAGCTATAACACTTGATAAAATGGCAGATAAATAACAATGCAATTTACTACAATAATGTATTTTTCTAAGGTTTACAACAAAACATTTGACATATTTGACATTATTCAGAACTCTAAAGCAAGAAACAGTGTTATTTCTTCTTTTTCTTCATCAGATGCCCAGGTGCATATATATGATACATTATTCAAGGTTAGTGTTTTCTTATGTCTATTATCTGCTTCTCACACACACCTAGTAATTAAGGAGTTCAATCTGTTGTCAAGACTGTGGCATCTCTTTGGAATATTTTTGGTTTTGGACTATAAAGCATTTTTTAATTAATTCAGTGTTAACTTATCTATTTAACAAATTTCTTTCCTGTTGAGACATGAATTTATAAAGTAGTACTTAATGTTTTATTTACTAAACACATCTGGGGTCTTTTTTTGTGGTTTTCTCTCAAAACAATATGTTGTGAATTACACTAAATAAGAAAACTATAGTTTTATTATCATTATTTCAGAAGGTTATCTCATTACTTGTCTTACTAAATACAAGATATTTATTAGTATGGCTAGAAATCGTGTTTTAAGACTACTTTTAGTTAATTCAGACAAAATTAGGTGTGGTATATCATGAAAAGAGCACATCTTTAAAATGTAACACCTTAAGGCCCCATCACTGAGAATGGATTTCTGCAGTTTGCATTAATGTGTATTCCTTTCGGTACGGTGTAGCTGCAGAGTTTGACAGACTGTACCTGACGCAGGAGCAGATGGCACCTGTTGCTCCAGTCTGCACACACAATTTGGAAATTGTTTAATGGGCTAGTGTGAAAATCATGGCATTTGAAATATGGCAACAGAAGGGTCTTGACTTTTGCTTGCAAAGTGTGTATGGATGTGACAGAGGTGCTCCATGAGTTCAGCAAATCAGCCAGGGTGCAGTCTCGGCGATGCTCAGTACGGTGCATAGGTGTGCTGAGGTACGGGGGGAACTCAAAGACCATCACACGTACACGGCATATTGTTCACTGGGACTAAAAGAATAACCTCAGTGACTTCCCTCAAAACACCATCATGTGAAATATCAGAAATTCACACTTTTCTGTGAAAATATGTTTAGATAATGGTATTATTTGGACTTTTTGCCAAAATGTATGAAGACTCTTGGCTGAGCTTAATATGCAGAGACATTTGCCTTGAGTTATTGGAAAAACACAAAGGAGAAAATCTTCATTACTTGAATGTGGCAGATAGTTTTGATGAAAACAGATCTGCCTGCCAGCTTCTAAGTACTCAAGAGGTTTACTTGATATTTTAGTAAACTCGTAGAGTCCACTAATTATATTTCCTTCCTTACCTTTTGGGAAAGATTTATTTTCAAATGCCTGAATTTTTAATAATGTCTGCTTAGACTCTGAAATACTGTATTTATTTATGCTCTAGCTTATTCCAGTGTATACACAAAAATGTTACCCAGTATGCAGTCCTTACCCTGCTTTACAGGGTCACCAATGGAACACTAGTAGGGGAAAAAGGGACTTGATTCTGGTAAGAATGAGATAAGAATCAGCGTGTTGATGCATTGCTCACTGTTTCCTTGAAACATTATTATCACTAATGGAAAAAGTTCCTGTGTGTGCTGAACTTTAACAGTATCTTGCCTTGTAAAACAGCACTCTCTGCAGCCCTTGAAAAGCCCTATCACAACAACAAAGAAATATCATGCAATCTGTATCTAAATTGGCAACCTTTTTTATCAGGAAGATTACACACTTAGATCATTACTATTCATGCACCTCTGTCAAAGAACTAAATTCTACTTCTTCATGGCAATGCATTAGTAAATACAATATAAAATGCATTACCATCCTCAGTGACACCTTTTCTCAAATTTCAGCCTTCACTTGTAAAAAAATGTAGAGGAAAACCACAGAGGCAAAATCACCCAGCAGAACAGATCCTTGCAATCTATGTCCAACTACTGCTCTAGAGCAAAATTCTCTGTACCTCCAGGAAAACAGTACAGGGTTAAAAGCCCCTGTCATGAGCTGATTGCTCATATGTTTTCCATTGTGCCTTTGCAGTTTACCCAAAAGAAAGAACCCAGAAGGTAAAACTTTAGTAAAAGAACTGTGAAGAATGGACTACATAAGTATGAGAATCAATCTCAAATCTCTTCAGCTTTTAAAGAAATTGATATTTTTTCTATCAAATATTTTTTCTGCAGCTTGAAACTTTTAATTTCTACTGCTGCTTTCAGATCACCTACTTTCTAACTTCTACTGCTGAGATCTAATATAATTTAATTGTATTTGAAGATTTAAGTGCCATATTGCAGAATCCATTTTAAAGCAGCAGTTCTCACTGGAATCAATGGGGAATACCACTTAAAAATGAATGGCGCAATATGGCTTTATGTCATGCAAATAAATTTGATTACACAGCTATAAATACAATTTAAAAATTGAGAAGAACAGTGCACACACTCTGCAAAAGGGGGAAAAACAAGCCTTGAACTGGTAATGGGATACAGACTTTTTATCTCATTGGCTATGGATTCAAAATCCAGACTGGGATACCTAGTATTTAATTTGTCTAATTGAGTAGGTTAAGAAAAATAATTATTTATTGACATGAGGTATGTTTATAGGATTTAATATCTTGTTGTAGTTTAACCTGAGGCAGCAACTAAACACCACAAAGTCCTGTTCACTCATTTACCCCTGTGGAGAAGGGAGACAATTTGAAGGATGACGATGAGAACTACAATGAAAAGGAAAATAACAGATAGAGAAACCCAAGAAAGACAAGTGATACAAATGAAAACACTTGCTCACCACCAAGCAACCAATACCTTGCCAGTTAGTGATCAGCAACTTTCCTGGGCCAACTTTGCCCCTAGATTATTGCTGAACATGATGTCATAAGTTATGGAATATCCCTTTGGTCATTTGCGATCAGCTATCCCAGCTATGTTGTCTCCCAGCTTCTTGTGCACCCCCAGCCTGTTTGCTGTTGGGGTGATACACAGCCTTGACTCTGTGTAAACACTGCTCAGCAGTAACAAAAACATCCCTGTATTATCATCACAAATCCAAAACACAGACCACACCAGCTTCAGTGAAGAAAATTAACTTTAACCAGCCCAAACTAGCACATATATTAAATCATTGGTTTCTCTTTATTCTAGTCTGATTTAACACAATGTCATTCTATTTATCCTTTGCAGTCCAATAATGAGATTTTCAGTTGCAATGATTTTTTGTAGTGGTTAAGTCAACAGTAATTTATAGGTAAGAAGAAAACAAATATAATGAGTGATACATCACCTCACACATATAAAATAATTTTAAAAGTCATGCAAAGAAAATGATAACATACATAAAATGGTAGTCAAATTTACTCTCAAGTTCAAAACTAAAGGCAGACTTATTGTGGATATCAGTCTGCACATGTGAAAGTGACGAAGCTCCTAAAACTGTTATAAAAATACAATGAATATGTGACAGACAATCTGATATAGAAATATGCATTTTAGTTACTACTCGAAAATATAGAAATGCATTAGAAATAAAAAGAAACCAACAAATACAGAGACTGAGACAGTGCACCACTGTAAGGCTGGAAAACAGTACCAAAGTAAAAAAGGTAATGAAGAATATGGAAGATTTCCGTACTGTCATCTCTTCAGTCTTCACAACACAGTTAAACTATGAAATCAAAATAGATTTAAAAAATGAGATAGTAATATTTCTGCACCATTCAAGAGCAGAAAGGTGTCAGCAGAATCATCACATCAAGTTTTTGGCACTAAACCAAGAAAAAAAACAAAACCAAACCAAAACCAAACCAAACCAACAAACAAAAATAAAAACAAACAAGAAGATTCTATTATGAAATAGCACTAAGGTTTGAAATAATAGGTTTTGTTTACTCCCCAAAGGATAAGAATGAGCACAGGTGCAGACTGGTCACTTTGTGAAGGCATGGTAGATTGAGATAAAGATTAGAGAAACTAATTTTTCTTGTCATCCATGAATGATAGAACTAGAAATAACTGCCAGTAATTTTAGTATAATAAATTAATTTTAGATATTCTCATAATTACTTTTGGGAAGTTATTAAGTTTTTTGGTGATTCCTGGAAGAACAAGAGCTATAAATCCCTGTCATAATGGGTTAAGGTTATCCAAAAAGACAAGAAACAGTATTTATTATAATTGCTTATGTATCTGTTCATATTAATTGACTGTAACAAAAGAAAGGGATTTATTCAATTTTCTTGGTGCTAGCAATGCTAAACCCACAAACCTAACTGTTATAATGTGATGGGATATATTAGATTTTCTAGAAGAGGCAATCATCAAGAAAAATATTATTTTTAAAGAAATACAAAATAGGAGGAAACCTGAAAAGCATTCTTCCAAAATAATAATAATTAAAAAGGAAAAAAAAGAGCCTATTACAAACTTGAATTATAAAAAAAAAGAACTGTGGAGAACACAGTTTTAAAAAGATCTATATAGTTTTCTTAAGTACTGAAATCATGTGTTGCTTAAAATTAGTTTACTAAATTTACTCATTTTAGACAAGTATAAGGAAAGTGTGATATAAATTTTCTAATAGAAACTGTGATGTGGCAGAAGGTCAAAATCCTACATTTGGTTCTGCTGTAGAATGTGTTTACATCTCATAGGTCCTTCATAATATTGGCTGTTATTCAAACAGCCAAAATATCAGTTTGCAAAATTATTGCTTACTTATTCATTTTTTTCCTGATTTTTTTTCAGAACAAATGAAATTAGCCAGAAATAAGACATATTTCTTTCTGTCTTGTCTCCGTTAATTCATGTCCATTTCAGATGGACAGCAAAGTTCAGAACCGTAAAAGCAAAACCCTGTGCTCCTATTTAAATGGTCAAAGCTCTAGAAAGAATATTAAAGAAATTTGAAGAGTCAGATTTCCAATTTTATTACGCACAATCTAATTCTATGTAATGATTCAATTTTTAAATGTCAGGGTAGAGTTACACATCATGAATTATTTATTGCCAAATACTGTGGCCTGTAGATTTCAAAATTTTTCAGAGTTAAGCATAATCAGATCTCAAATAAATACATTTTATATATTAATAACTTATTAATAAAATTAAAATATAACCCTATTGAAACTAGTCTTAGATGTTGTGACTTTTTTAAATCCTTGTTTAACAGATGCACTAGCAAATTTTGAATCTAAAAGAGCTGAATTGCAGACAATTATGAATCTTAATTCCTCATTTTTCTACTAATAGTGCAAAAAGCTTTCTGTAAGAATTCAACAGATAGTAGTGGATTAAACTAATTTCCAATGTGATATAGTCTTCTGATTCTTAAGTGATGTTTAATGCATTAATATTTGTTTTCTTAACTTTTGAACAAACGGTGTGCAGTTCACAAAGGCTTTTTTTCATGTTGCTTGTCCCTGGAACATGAGACGGGTTATGAGTTCTCTCTGTTTTAGTATTCCCAGGCAAGCTGGAGGATGCTGAGGTATCTCCACTCCTTCATGTTTCTCCTTGCACCAGAGTTCTCTGGCTCCAGACGATAAAACCATGAGAACTCTGTGTGATACGTTTCCAGGACTCTGTCTCACTTCAGAAGCACCCACTTAATAAGGTTGTGTTTTTTATTTAAGCATTGTTTCATTTTGCCTTTGCCAATAAAATGGAGTTAAAGTAGCAGGCTCTGAGAATGGAGCCATCAAAGAAGAGAAAATGCTGTCTAACGTATTTTGTGCTAACTATTTGTCTTTGCAGTGAAACAGTCTCTGCTAGTAATAAATAGAGGTCTTTGCAGTCAGCCTGTGCCTCAGCTTCATTCCTTTGAAAGAGCACACCAGTGTTATAGCTTCTACAGCTGGAAAAAATAACTAAATAAAAGCTTGAACACGCTTTTCAAGCCAACCTCTGCAGCAAAGCCTTGACATGATATTTAAGGAACTTCTGAAAGAAAATGAACAATGATTTTAAAGCAATTTACCTGCCAACATAACAAATGAATCAAAAAGAAGGGGGAAGAAAATTGGCAGTCTTCTGGAGAAGACTGTTTCAGAGTCTTTCAAGTATATTTAGATAACTGGAGGAAAAGAGCACTCTATGACAGATGTGTAGAAGTGAAAATAAGTCAGAGATTAAGAAACCTAACACATTTTAGCTACAATAGCAGAATTGAAGCATAATGATGCAACAGAAAGTATGAATCAAAAAAGTGTAAAGATTTACCAATCTCTTCACAAAAAATAATCATCATCCCTGCCAATGAGAAACTTCCTTTTTTTTTTTTTGTTTTTTTGAAGGGGGAAATATTTATCTATTTATTTATTTATTCAGCTGTGCACTCTTCAAACCTAAATTAAATTTCATCACTTACTTAGTTTAAGAAAGAATCATTGCTACAATGTGATGAAGAGCATGACAATGGCTTCTAAGTCATTTGACAGACAATGAAGTTGAGTTCTCACTGAGAATATTTTTTGTTTCATAACCTTAGTGGACAAGAACATGCTTAAAATATCTTTTCATAAAGCAGAAGAATAACCTACAGAATCCGAGGAAAAAAATTTAAAACTGTGAGCTTTCTCTGAACTCACCAACTTCATGAACTCATTTAGAACTTCACAGAACAAGCTATTTATTGCTAGAGAGCAATTCTGTTTTGATAATGACTCATTATTTTAGGGCTGGGGAGGCTGCAATGAGTGCATTATCCATTCAAATCTCCTTATTGTTTCATGCTGCCTGTTTGTACGTCTCTAGAATGTTCCTTTACTCAAATGAGTTTTAAAGCACTAGCAGTGAATCACAGCTGGTAAAAAGAATAAGATGATTTTTTTTTTTTTTTTTTTTGAATCATCTAGATGTCTACAATACAAGAAGGAAACTTCAGGTTTCCAAGAGATGATCACTTTGTTTCCAAGTGATTTTCAATATTTTGAGTGTGTGTGCACATTATCAGTTTGAAAGGAAACTGCAGTAACAGTTAATGACTGTGATTTTAAATTTGAAATCTGACAGCTAATGATAAATTAAATAATCTGTCACTGCAATCTTCCCAATCTCAGCTTTCTTTTCCATCACTGCTGTTTAGGTTTGCACCACAGACATTTAAATTAATTTTAAGAAGATAGAAATCCCCACTTTTTAAACTCAGACTAAAGAAAGTGAGAAAGGATGGGGGGAGGGGGGATAGGAGGCGGTAAGCCTAAAAGAATACACTATTCATAATTACAAACACAGCCAGATTAGAAGTAAATAGAAATAACTACTTAATCCCAAAAATTTAGGAACAGAGACCCAGCTCCTGAAAGGAAAGAAAAACAGGGTAAGAAAGAACTCTTAACAGTAAAATAAACAATAGTTGAAATAACAGGTCAATGAACAATGAGCACAAATTCCAATATAAAATATTAAATAAAAAAATAATGTAGAATTGGCATTTAACACATGCAAGCAAATAAACAAACAAGAAAAAAAAATGGAAATACCCACAAAACTCACTAATCTCATCTAGATTGCTTTTGCTCCAGCTGGTGGAAGTGATTCTCCACACTAAAGAACTATCATTTATGTAAAAGTCAGTTACATTACTCTGACATTACCAGTAATGTCTATACTTGGTTTTGAATATGGAATGTCAACATATATTAAGACATTTCAAGCACAGTTTACAGTTTTATATAAGAATGGCCATTTTTATCAACATGCATGAAGCACAGAATTTCACAAGCATTAAAATCTCAAGCTCTTTTTTCTTGGCTGAACTAGAGCTTCTTTAGGTGCAACTACTTTTGATTATACTGTATCTCTTGCTAATTTTTGAAAGATGATTATATTTAAAGTAAGGTTACAACAATGGCACTTCTAATTTCTAATGGAAGCATTTCAGTATGTTACAAGCGATAGATTTTCAATTAACCTTACTGGTTAGAAATGGTTGAAAAATAGGAAATATAAGACTACATCTAATATTTTTATTTTCAAGTAAAGAAAAACAATTACTAAAGATAATTTTATTTTTGTCCTGAATAACAGCCATAGTTTTTAGCTGCATAACTGCAACAGCATTCTAAGTTCAGTTGGTTCCTAGACTGAAATGTAGGAGAATATACATGTTACCCACATGATAGTTTATGCATACTTTTAGTTAATAGCCTTCATTTCTGAACATACCCAGGACAAGTCGGTGGAAATTAAACTGCCCACAATTAAATATTTAATTACAAGTGTCTTTGTTAATTTGCTGATGCACAAAAAACTGATGCACAAAAAAAATGAACAAAAAACCCACCCCCCAAAAAACAAAACAAAAACAAACAAGCAAACAACACAACAAAAAACAAGATGAATCATAGCAGCTATTTTTTGCTACGATTTTTAATAGTCTCTGAATTATGTTAATTGAGGAACATCTCAATCCCCAGAGATGCCGTAAAACAGGAACAAATCAAGGTTGCTGGCTTCTGTGTCTGGAAGACCTTCACATGTATCACTGAGATTCTCTAGTGATAAGCAGCCCAGAGAATCATATTTACTACACTTCAAATTACCAAGCTGAAGATAGCATAATGTACAGATCCATTTCTCAGGATGAGAAAGGTAGATTTAAGGGACTTCTATTCAACTGTTTAAAAGCATTTTTAATTGTACTTCTTAGGAATCTAACACTGTTTTATTTCCTTGCAAAAAGATTAGATTTAAAAATTTCAATTTTCAAGCCTTGAAATCTGAGTGCTGAGAAATAAAATCTTTTCTATCCAAAAGCAAGAAGCAAATGACTTTCACGTTATATTTAATTGTTCTTTTGTTAACACTGACTCATGAGAGTATATCTCATGGGCTACAATGCTCTGTGAGGAAAAGAAAAAAGCCTTAAATATAACCCTGATAGACTTTTACTAGTCTGCAAATGACTAGTCATAATGACTTCAAGGTAATTTACCTTATCATCTGTCTTACTAAGAAAGGCTGAAGGAGCTGGGCCTGTTCACCCTCAAGAAGAGATGACTGAGAGGGGACCTCATCAATGTATAGAAGTATCTGAAGGGAGGGTGTCAAGAGGATGGAGCCAGGCTCTTCTCAGTGGAGCCATGAAGTAGGCAGAAACTGCTGCACTGGAAGTTCTCCTGAATATGAGGAAGAAGTTCTGTACTGTGCCCAGAGAGGCTGTGAAGTCTCCCTTACTGAAGGTATTCCCTAACCATCTGGACACAAACCTGTGGAATGTGCTCTAGGAGCAGGGATGCTGGGCTGGATGAATCACTGTGGTCCCTTCCAACATTACCCATTCTCTGATACCTCACAACCAAAATCTAATTGTCTATCGTCACATGCCTATACTTATTGTTATTTCTTCTATGAGCATTTAGTCTGCACTTAACAAAAATGAAATTGATGTACATTTGTGCTGGTTTGAAGGTAAACCGGCAGGAGAAATGGACCCACCACAAGAGAGATTATAAATCAGAGTTACAATTTAATGAAAAAATATTACAATAAATATACTGACACAAAGAGAAAACTGCTTTCAACTCACCAAA
>JAWWEW010000078.1:134800668-134881181 GCA_035583185.1 Anabacerthia variegaticeps
CAGTAATGTGCTGCAAATGGTCCATTGTTCTTGGGAAATGAATAGAGGGGGTAGAATACATAGCTTTGATCACCCCCGACACAGTGATAACTGGTCCCACCTGCTGAACTAGGACAACATTTTACTCTGTAAATGAAACAGTATTGAAGATGAATATCTGTGCATTTGACTCTAGATATGATTATACAATATAATTTTGTGTGAACTTTATCTTCCAAATTTTCTGGAAAGTTGTTTTGGACAGCATAATTTCCAACACAAGTACGTATGGGATCTTTGTGGTCACTTTGTTTTATTGTATTTTTTTTTTTTATAGATATCATAAAACTTGCCATCACATCAACAACTTTCAATTCTTACCTTGTAATTAAATATTATCCTAACACATTGTCTTACTTTTCCCACAACAGTTTCTTCATGGAACACTGCCAAATGTCTTTAAGAATTCAATGATATGATATCAACTCCTTTTAATTTCACTCAATGCTTGTTGAGCTCTATGACTTTCAAAAAAATTCCACATTCTTCTTCAAAAGTTATATTGATTTTTCTTCAGCATGTTGAACGATGTATCTTCTAGCTCTCCTAGCTCTACACTTTTTGGGTTTTTTTGTTTTGTTTTTGGTTGGTTGGTTTGGTTTGGGTTTTTTATAATCTCTACCAATTTTCTAACTGTGGAAATTGGCCAATTGCTCATCATAGAAGATTTTTGACAGGTTCATCACCTCACACTACTTCTATAGAAAGGCTAACTTAACCTTAAGGTCAGAATTTGTACTTCAAACACTTCATATAAATCTCTTTCAGAACTACACAAAAAAGACTGTCTCATCCTAGCAGCTTGCTATTGTTCTGTCTATAGATTTTCTTTATTTTGACTCAGTTCCTTCGAGCCAGAGGAAAGGCTCTAATGCACACCTCTAGTTACCTCAGTAAGGTTAATATAGCAAAGATAAGAGAACAGAGCATACAATTTACTGCCCCCCGCCCCCCCAATAACATTTTCCTTGAATATGTTTTTTGGCCTTGATCTGCTGTTGACCCTTTAATAAGTTTTCCACTTTTCTAGTCTTTGAAAAAGTGTATTACTGGTTAGATTAGGTTTTAGAGTTTTTCCTCACAACCCTGTTGGCCACACTTTCTACTACCTTCTTTTGAAAATGATTCCTTTTCCTGAAATACATAGCTTAATTTCTGTTAGATTCCCTGACTGTTATTTCACCACCTCATTTGGTGTTCCATTTAGATTTTGATTCTGATTTGTAATTCTCTAAAATCGTGTCTTTACATGATTCCAGGTGACTAGTAAATACTTACCTTTTTGCTGTTGTCTTCAAATCTGTTTCAATGAGCTTCCTTATTTTTATATCATTCTCCATACAAAGTAAAATTAAAAAAAAAAAAAAAAAGAGTTCTTCCCTTCCTCTCAGGCTGTCCAATTTTAATGTGTTATAGACACTTCAGATACATTCTGAGCACATTATTGTCACATTTACTCTCATTGAGAAAATCTGCTCTGCTTTAGGCCAGCTGTTTCGCTATTCATTTGATACTTTTATCTTATGTTGAAATGAAAGATGTTAACTGAATCACCAGTATTTGAAATAAAGATAAATAAAACAGAACTGTAATTAATGTTCTCTGGCCCTCTTACTTATATTTGCTCTCAACTGTAAATGTAAATACAGCTTAATGTATGAAAATACCTTTTATTAAAAATTCACCCACAAAACAAAACAGTGTATTTCCAGGCATGTAAAGCTTTGAATTACCAGCTTAGTCAGTAACTGACTAACAATAGAAACATATAGAATGTGCAGTACAACAGTAAAGAAACTGTAACCTTTTAAATTCATAACAACAAAACAATTTCTGTTGGAATACACAGATGTGTGTTGCATAGTGTTGTGATTTATTGTATTAACTTCTTAACACAGAGATACACTTTAGGGTATAAAAGAGAAATACATTGTGAAAAGGTTCCAGTGAATACCTCAAAACCAGGAGAAAAGTATTGTTGAGGAAGACACTGTTCCTTCAAAAGAGTGTAACTTAAGAAAAAAAGCTGTAACACAAGCAGCTTCTGAGTTAAATGTCAAGGAACATGGGATCTAAAAGAGGCAGCTATACTCTTTAAGCTTGTTTACCATTCCTATACTCTGTTGACTAAATGCTGTATGTATCCCACTCCAGAAAGAAAAGAATGTTCAATTACAATTTGAAACAACATAGCTTCCTAACTGCAGGGGGTTTTTTAGTCCACATAACCTTCCCCTAGTCCCCACTGTGACAGACAATGTGGAGATGACAAAACCTGTGCAAAGAATGAAATGAGTCCTGTATGTGTAACTATCAACATATCACAACTAATAAATCTTCTTCCCTTGATTACTGAAATCTTATTAGACAAGAGTGAGGACCTTCTGACTGCTGCCTCAGGTTAAGTTAGGAATAGGCATATTTGTCAGCTATAGCCAGTGCAGATGACTGGATCAGTTTCTTTAATTCCAGTTATTAATTAATTGATTTACCATGATTACTCACTGATGCTACATAATCCTATCTTACTTCAGTGTCTTGCAGAATTTGGAAAATAAATATTTGCTTCTCTGTGTGAATAAATGGTAGTGATTTTTTTTTTTTTCTTCTAAGAACAGAATACCCTGCAGCCACCTTGTCTGTTCTAAAAAAAACTACAAAGAAAAATATACACCTATGGTGCTAACAGGAAATACAGAAACAAGCATATTTTTGTGTAAACTAGTGTTAAAAATGTTTTTTCTCCACCTCAAAATAAATTATGATTTTTTTTAAGGTAAAATAATGGTTTTTTCAATCTTTTACTTGAAAATTTACATACTCAAAGCAAAAAAAGTCAGTCTTGAATTTTCTAGGTGAGAAAAAAATCACATACATTATTCTGTCTTTCTGTATTTGTGTGCTTTTTATGTACTTTTATAGCCAAAGAAATTCAAAACCCCGCCAGTGAATCTGCATATTTTATCATTTATATGGTATTCACACAAATATTAAAGCTGCCTGTTACATCTTCCTTGCTTCTTCATAATGCTTACTCAAACTAACAGTTGCATATAAGCAAACCTATTTAAAATTATGGCTTGAATAGACATGCTTGATTTCAAATCAATTTTTTATAGTAAAGAAAAAAAAAATTAAAGCTGTTAAAAAAAAAATCAAGTGTCTTTCTCCTTCTTTTTAACATTTCCTTCATTAAACTATGCTTCTAAAAATGGGCTGCATATTTAGTTCAACAGAAGATGAAGTGCCTGGTTTTACAATGCACTCTACTTAACTAATCCCTTAAATATGTTGGAAATTAGGATTCTCTGGCAGGTGATTATAATGAGGTTGTTATAATTAACAAATTTCTTCCTTTCTTATACTTTATTTACTATTACGTTACATTATTACTTCTTAAATGAAGGCTTGGAATAATTACACACAACATTTATTATTCAATGGACGTTGTAAAGCCATATTATGCATTCCAAATGTATATGCAAAAGTTCATACAGTCAGGGTAATGCTTGCTGCACGTACGTTTGTGCCTGTATTCATTTTTGTTTTCTATTTTTTTTCTATAATTATTAATATTTATAGATAATTCCAGCAAAATTTTCAAACTTTGTCTGATATGAAGGAAACATCTTTAAGATTTTAACTCAGTCACATTTTCAAAGGAATGTGGGGTTTTCAGCAAAATACCAGCTATCTGCATAGTCATATAGAAAGATCTTAGGTTTGTTTCCTACTCCCAAAACTATTAGTGTATTTTACAAAAAAACAATCAGTCACATGTCTTAGGGAAAACGAGACTACTATCTCCCAGAAGTATATACTAGTAACTAAATCTCTACTCAATTACTTCCAAATCCACTATGTGGAAGTTAGTTTTTTCTTTCCTTGCCTTTTTGACTTGACAGTTCTTGGTGTACAAAAGTCTCCTTTCCATGGAGGAGGAGTAATGAGTGTGGTCACACCGGAAAGGGTCTGCAGTGCAAGGTTTACAGGTTAGGGTACACTTAGATGCCTATTCTTTTACTCTCAGAAATCCGAGTGCTAAATTTTAACACATACATCCCTCCATTACAGAGTTTGTTGTATGCACACATATATATATTCCGATATTTCACTAGATCTAGTATTTCCTTGTGAGCATGCAAGCAGGGTAAGTGCATGCACTCCAGATGCAAAAGGCAAAATATACCTTCTTAACAAGCTCTTTGAATTCCCTTTGGTAATCTTTTAAGAAGCCTGTCTCTTTCCACTGACTATACTTGGTGGAAAGCTTGGAATGCTACAGTGATGGGCATATATTTGTGGAAAATGCAGATTGGAAGCTTGGGAACAAAAATTATGTATTCAGAAGATATTTCAATTACAATAAAATAAAATATAATTTCTTCAAAGGACCTTCAATTGCCATTTCAAGCTGGCTATTTAGAACTAACTTTTCAGAGTATTTAGCATTTAAATAGCATTTTTCATATTCAAAATGCAATCCTAATTGATTTCAATTCTACTTCTAAGTACTCAGGTCATTGTCTATGTGATTTTATAAAACAAACATATTTTTCTGGGCAAAAAGAAAATGAGAACTGCTTTGTAAGAAGCCAATATATGACAATTTTAAGTAAAGCATTTATTATTTTAAAGGAAAATTTTTTCCTTTCTACATTGTTTCATCTTGCCCCTCCTCATGCGTTGTTTAATTCTTCACATCTTTAAGCACCAAGTTACACAGAGTTAACAGAGCAGGAGGTCACACTGCACAGTATCATAAACACATTCCAAGGGGCTATGTTTTGTTTTGTTTTTTTTCCCACTACTGGTTTTACAGATTTTCTTTAAAAATATTTAAGGGAACTATTGAGTGGAGAGTAATCTTAAAGTAAGAGCCTCAATTTTGTCTTTTTCTTTTATGGTGTAAATGTCATGAAGTTGAATGCTTTACCTACTCAAAGATGTCCACGCATGAAAGTATATGACGATAGCGCATAATATGAGAAAAATAACTATAACTTATGTGAATGGCCATTTTTGAAGAGTTTCTATAATAGATAGTGAAGAAATCTGATCAGAAGGATGACTCAATACTGAAAATCCATGAACAGGTGGCACATCTTGTTCACATGACCATGTCAGTTAATGATTTTCACTCTGTGATATCATTTATCTAGTCATAATTCAAACATGAAATTAGTAGGGATTAATGTCTTTTAAATTAAAGTGTCAGAGGTAAATGGTAATTACAATTGTAGCATCACCTCTGCCACCTCTTAAACATGTCTTAACACCTTTAGCATTTTTACTACCTTAATGAAACGCTAACTTAGGTTAGTCTTTGCACTTCTCTCAATGACTTTGTTCCACTCTTTATATCATAAATACCACTCTTTAGAACTCATGCAATCCTCAGCGATTCTGTCTAAGGGCCTTTCCTAATATGAGAAAGATTTGATTTCATTGGAACATTGGATTTCAGAGAATTGCTTTCAGATTTTGCAGGAATTCTTTATTGATTATAAGCCATTCTTGCTTTGTATCCTCACTGCATCTCTTCTACTATTCCACTACCACCTCCAAAGTGTGAGGGCAATGTGTTTATTCCAGACTTAATTCTCTGCCATAGGGACATAATTTAAAGAAAAATAACATTGAGGAACAAGACTCTTTCAGAGAACTGCAACGGCACATCTCATCCTGGCATGTTAATAAAATAATTAAAAGTAATTAAATATAGTGGATTTTTTTTTTTAGCAGAACCCCACACACAATTAATGAGTAACAACTGTAGCCAAACCAAAATAGTTACTATTATCCATCTACAGTATCACTCTAATAATGTCCACGTAGTAAGATCCTAATCTAGTTACACTTTACATAATGATTGAACTTGTTCTGTCACTTCCAAAGAAGCAGCATTGCCCAGAAGTGTATTTTGATTGGTTGTTAAAAAATTATGAAAATGTTAAATGCCACATAAGGAAGTTAATGTGAGCCTTCTAACAACTGTTTTGTGCCTTTCAAAATTTTCTTTTTTAATTGCTTATGATATGATAGTCGAGGATTTGGGAATATAATCAAGAATTCTACATTTGTACTCAAAAAACACAGAATGGGACAAAAAATTTTAATGAAGATTCCAAATGCTTTGATCAAAGTCTTTACATTCAAATGAAAAATTTGACTTTAGTTTGAAGTTTGACTATGATTTATCATGTAAAAACCTGTCTGACTAAAGTCATGGTTTCAAGAGACCATGAGAGTATGCAGTAACCACATTACAATCACATCTTCATTCTGTAAAGTGCATAACAATGTGATGTATAAAACCTCTGATTAAGTAATCTATATTTAATAAGGAAAAAAATCCAGACTTATTGTATTACAAAATAATAAACATTAAGACTAAACTTTTCTGTGCAGTCTTGTATATTAAAAGTTTTCAGAAATAGACCTGCTTTGAGCTATGTAAAATAGCTGTAACAATACCAATGGAAACAGAAATAAACTGATTGTATATATATCTTCCAGATGGAGTTATTTTGAAACCTGAAATCAAATATTTCCAAGGATTAAACAACACACTGTAATGAAATGCAGTAATATTTTTTAGTTATTAATAAATGATTTCTTCTGGTAGGAACAAGGTTTTCACACTCAGTTATAAATATGACTTTCCATTACAGGGCTTTTTGCTATTTTATAAATAATTGTTGTTCACTACCAAAGATTTAAAGTTACCTATAGTCGGTGTAGCTAAAAGAAATCATTAATCACTGTCTCTGTCATACTAATATTTCATCTGCATATGTTAATTACATCCTGTTCTTCATATCCACCATGAAATATTAAATAGCTTAGCATATTAGCCTGGATAATCTTTGCATGTGTTCATAAAGGAATTAAGCCAATGATTTGGTTCACTTCCCACACTTATTAGAAAGGCTCAAGGTCATTTAAAAAAAAAATAAATATTTCAACCAAATGCAAATCATGCCTAATGCACATAGAGCTAGGTAGAACTGCAAAAAAACAGCTTTTATCGAACTCCAAAATCATCAGTTTTTGTCTTGTAGGATCTATAGACACTCATATATTCTAGTTTTGTGCATTTCAGGAAAGCAAGTTTTGACAGACTGAACTCATCAGCCAATTCCTAATGAAGCCTGGCCAGACACAGAACATCAGTGTTCCTCCAAAAAGATTTTGTATGGGGCTTGATTTACCAGACATTATAATCTCTCAGGATTATATTGTTACACTAAGTTGTTCAGAAGGGGTATGGAGATGGTACTCTATCCTCCTTTACTGAGATTCTACTACTCAGTGAAAACATCCACATTAATTGCAACAAGAAGAGTTTTTACTTGATGGAGTCTGGCTATAGACCCTTGTATCAGTTTCACCTGCACAGGTATTCATGTTATTTACTTAGAATTTTTCTCCATGGAAATGATCAAGTTCTCTTCCCTTTGATCAAGTTCTATTGTCCTGGATTAGGAAATTTTCTATGTGTTTTGATTTGCACTCTTTACATGACCAATACTATATATTGTAAAGCATGTATCTTGAGCTGAGCGAGTCACCTGGAATATTGAAGGTTTTCCCTTCCTCTCTTCTGGCCTATTTAGCTCCAGCTATGAGCAAAGAGATTTAGAGAGCATGACAGATAATTTGGTGAACAAGAAAAAAACCGAACTTCTTCATATGCTTATAATATTGGTCATTCTTTAGATTTGAGTTTGGTGGGTTTTTTTCTGCTTTGCTGGTACTCCACCATCCCACATGCAATAGAAATTTAAAATACACAATAAAGAAATTCTGTATTCTATTTGAAATATACATTTATTCAAATTGGAAATGGATTTAACAGGGTTTTTTGTCTTCAAATTATAAAAAGGAATTGAAAGGAACAGGTTAATTGGATTTTATTTTAACTTATGAGGCAAATGTTAATTTTGTGATTTTGCATTTTGCTGTTAATATCTGCATACATAGGAAAACATTTGTGCTTAATCTCACAGAATATTTGACTTCACAAAGTGAAAAGTCTAAAGTGGCTATTTCTGTTAAGAAATCAGTAAAATAAAAATTTAATCTTTTATTAGAGTTTAAATCTGAAAATGATGATGCTTGAGACAATCAGTGAATCAAGACTTCTGAAATGAGTGGAGTTCTTCATACCCATAAAAGTTTGAATAATTGGATCTCTCATGCATTTCAAGGCTTAATTTTTCTACAGCCCATATGTACAACAACTTAATTGACATAATGTTGTATCCACAAAATATTTCATCTATGTGGTTTCATAACCAGCAATAACAAAAAGAAACAAACATATGTTGTCACATCCAAAGTGTAATGAATGCTGTATTTAAATACATATATATGGTATAACCTCTATACCCTGCTGTTAATTATTTCAAGAATACCTGCCAGCATAGAGAATGACATTATTACTAACCCTCTAGTCACAATAATAACATGTAGCACTATTTATCCAATGTTGAAAAAAGAAACTTGAATCAATAGTTTCCTGACTTATTACATATATATATCATTACATAAAACATTGAAAAGGTCTTTTTCCTGAAAGAGAATATTATTAAAATAATTTCTTCTAATTTTTCATGTTTCTTCCATAGGATTAAGCAAGAATAATAACAGCAATGAAAATAAATGAAAAACTGTTCTTACCATGACAACTGGGCAGGGCTCTGTTCCATCCAGGTCTTCCATCATCTCCCATGATACATGTTAGTGTAGAATATCCTTGAAGGACATACCCCGCATCGCAGTAATATGTGACAGTGGAACCCAGTTTATAATCCATTCCAAGTCTTGTTCCATTCATTATATTTCCAGGATCAAAGCAAGACTCACGAAGTTTTGCTATAAAAGAAAGAAGTATAAATATAATTCTGAATATAACCTAGAATGTTACAAATGTTTTCTGGAGTTCTCTCAAGCTCTTTTTTGAACACCCTGCAGATTTTTTTTTTTTTCAGAAGCCATTCCTTTTACATCAAATATTCTCTCTCCTTCTTTTTAAAAACAGCATAAATTGCTACATTATGACCAAAACTATATATTCTCCATTTTTTGCAGATAATTCCTATAGCACTCCTTTACAGAATTACTTTTCTTTAAAAAATTCATTGTGGTCAAAGATGTAGTTATATAGTTAGATGAAGGAAGATCTATGGACATTCTTGCAGTAGATAAGACACATCCTAGTTTTAAAACCTGTAGTGGGAAAACATAAATGGAGAATATCAATATGACTAGCTTGTTACAAAATAAGAAGTATGCAAACAAGAATTTCTTCAGAATTAGTAAACCTCTAATTAATACGTATTTGCATATGATATAACGGTATATTTTCATATAGCTTTTTTCTTTCACTAGTGGAAAAAATAGAAAAATATTCCTTAAATTGATCTAATTTCTTAGTTATTTATAGCAACTTGTTTCAGAATATTGAAATAAATTCAAACATATGCATATACTTTTATATTTGTTTCCTTCTTACTTCTATAACATGAATACCAAAGTGCAATTGCAAATTGCATAAAAATAAACACTACACACTACTACTTAGCAATGTTATTATGTAGAAGGTGAGAAAAGTTAAGACATTTTGGAAAAAGATGCAATTTCCATTAAGGGAAAAAAAAACAGTAAATACATTAGGTCGAAGCTGGAATGAAGCAGGTGATTTTTTTTGCTCTGCAGGATAGAGTCTGGAGTAATATATTTTATTAAGCAGAGGATAGAAATTTCAAATTTTCATCTTTAACATCTTTAACAGGTAAGTGTGTTGGAGAAAATCAATAGGGAACACTTCATTTTCTGCAAGGTCAGTGACAACTTTCTGATACATCAAAAGTGTTTATTTACCAGGCATATTTGCACTGTGGAACTTTCTGCTACAGGTAGGTATGGTTACCAAATGACTGTGTGAGCTTTGAAGTTCCTGGAAGGCTTTTTAAGAGTTTTGAATGAAAAGCCACCTTATCTTATTCTGGCAGTACATAAGCTGAAGTTTCTGAAAAATTACAGATAATCAGGAAAAAATATTATTTATTTTACTTTTATCCAGTTTGGCCTCATATAAGCTACTGGTCACTACTAGAGCCAAGCCAATGAACTAAGCAGATCCCTTAAGGCCATGGTTATGTTCTAGTATTTCTGAGAGGAGAGAAATAATTACATTGCATTTACATTTGAAGATGGAGAAACACAATAATTCTCTGGAAATTTTGACTTCACATCTTCCAAAAGAATATGAAGAGCCCCTAATATGATTAACAATTTTTTTAGGATTTGAATATATAATCTACATTGCATACTTCTGATACGTAAAACAATACAATAACAGGAAATGCTTACATCATTAATCATTAAGAACAGGTAGTAGATGTTCACATTGGTTCATTTAGGTAGTTGCGGTGTGGTGCCTAAAACTTTTTTAACACTCATTCAAAAATTTGGGTGGATAAGCTAAAAGATGCAATTTACTGGAAAGTCTGTAAGATGTCACAGAGATACTAATAATTACGTAAGCCAGCTACACTTTCACTTGAGAAGCCTGGTAGGTCTTAGGAGAAATTAAAAATTCTGTCAAGTACAAATTATCAAATTTAAAAAAAAATAAAAAAGAAAAGAAAGGGGAAGGGGAGAGAAAGGATCATTTAGTCTAGGATTATAACTAATATTTTGACAATATCACTAAAATTATTTTTCCTTTTTATTGAACCAATATTGACATATTTTTATTCATTCACTATTGATATTGAGAGATCATTCTTGAGTTTACAACAAAAAATAATTTATAATGTTTCATAACTCTAGAAGATCCTTAGATAAAGTAGATATTAGTACTACATGAAAAAAATAAAGAGAGAAAAAAAATAATCTATTCTGTCTGGTGCTTAAATCAAAAAGTGAGGAAAGACACGATTTGTCACAGCACGAATTATCTCTAGGGAAAAATTACAGCCCTGTAATTTTCTTTTCCCCAAACTTATAGTTGTGACAGGCTCCTGAAGTTGCTGACTAAACAGTATAGAAATACAGTTTCTTAATAACTATTCTGAAAAACAAAACTTGAAATACTTATCACCTTAAAACTACTTTTGCAAATCTGAATGAGCTAAGTGAACTTGTAAAAAGAAAAAAAGTCAACAGACTATGCTACACTATATATAGAATTGAGTCAAATGTGGCAAGAGGATTCACCAGTTCTGGCTGAGATCCAGTGAAGAAAAGAAAAAATAAGAAGACTGTGTTAGCCAATTTACAGGTGCTCCCAGGAAACAGGAGTACAAGTCCTTCACCATCAATGTCATGTTGCTCCAACTGAGGAACTCAAGACTCTGATGACTCCTGAAGCCCTTCCTTTTTTTTTTTTTTTTTTTTTTTTTTACCCCCAAGAATAGTAGTATTATTAAGTTAAAAACACACCAGAGCAGTAACAGGTCTAGCAAAAGGTCAGAGAAAATGCTGGAGTGTGTGTCTTACAATGATAGCTCTATTATTATAAAGACCTGGCTTTTGTAGTAGCATTTTATAAATTATGTTTTGTAACAATTAGGCAGGGAATAAAAATATTTTTTTCATTAGGCAGTTCAGATTTGAGCTACAATAATATTACACTCCTGGCTGTACATACTGTGCATCAATCTTCCCCATAATAAAATTTCACAACAAGCTTCAAGGCAAACAGCATTTACTTCTCTGGATCAAGTAAGGCTTCTGAAACAGGCTGAAAACATTTATATATGCTGTTTCAAGTTCAACAAGGGAGTCTGTGTTGAATAACACATGATAATGATGCCAAAATTCCCCAGAAAACTAATATCTTAGTGCATGGAAAACAATATTGAAAACCAAGAAAAGCAGGTGCTTTGTCCAGAACTTGATGATTTACTACTCCATACCTAAGTCTCAAAGAGAACAAAACCATAATAAGCTTCTTAGAGATAATATTACAGACATACCTAACTACAGCAAACATTGCATAATTATTCTCCAGAGCATTTATTAGAACTAATAAGTTATTCCTCCCTTATAACACAGAAATGAAAGGAAGGAGAGGGAATGGGAAGAACAAAACCCAACTAGAAACATGATTACAGACTAGACCTGGGATACGAGTCAGTCTGAGATTTGGAACTGAAAAATAAGACCCACCAGTGATGCATAACTTGAGTATTATTGTCACTTAAAATAGGATTAGTGTACATGTAGGACACAACTGCATCCATTACAATTTGCTTAAAAAAGTTCATCAAATCAGAGCAATTCAGATTGAAAGTGACATAGTACAATCCCCTATAAAATCAGGGCCAATTGGATTACGTTACTTAGCCCTCTATGTAGCCCAGTTATTATTTCAAAATATTTAGATGACAACATCTCTCCGGGCAAGCAGTTCCAACATTTGACTAACTTTAGAGTGATTAATCTTTTCTTAATATGTAATTGAAATTTCTCATCACTGTCTGTACCTCAGAAGACTTTGGCTCTGTCTTTTCAATACTCCCTCATTAGGTAGTTGAAGCAAGCCCAAAATGACCCAAAGTGGACCCAAAACAAAATGATCAAACTTGGATCACATGGTATGATGCACTTGGTATGGGTTCCATACCATATGATGTTATGTCCAACATATAAATTTGGGGGAAGAAGAAGAAAGAGGGGATATATTTGAAGTTATGGCATTTGTCTTCCCAAGTTGCCATTACACATCATCTAGCCCTACTTTCCTGAGGATGACTGAACACCTGCCTGCCCACGGGAAGTGGTGAATGAATTCCTTATTTTGCTCTGCTTGTGTGCATATTAAACTATCTTTATCCCAACCCACAAGTTTTCTCACTTTTACTCTTCTGATTCTCTTCCCCGTCCTGCAGCCATTTTTCTGGAAGAAAACATCTCAAGGATATTCAAAATTCTCAACAGTTGCTGAAACTAGGCTGAAGAAGGGGAAGGTGAAGGAGAACGAAAGGTGAAAGAGTGGGGGAAGTTTTCCACTTTATCTGCCCTCCTTTTGTAATTTTTTTCTTGCTACTAACACACCTGCATCTCTAGGTCTGAGATAGGTATTCCATCCCACTTTGTCATGTTCTCTCCATGTCTGGTTTGTCCACTGTTTGTCCCTCCCTGTCTTTCCAGGTCTTTACTGCCAACAAGCTGGCATATGGTGTGCTCTGTAAAAAGTTACACCACGTGGGTCATGTGTACTGGACTTCATCTGTATCTTTGGATGC
Organism: Anabacerthia variegaticeps; assembly: GCA_035583185.1. NCBI lineage: Eukaryota > Metazoa > Chordata > Aves > Passeriformes > Furnariidae > Anabacerthia > Anabacerthia variegaticeps. Next base: position 134,813,970 of record JAWWEW010000078.1, read on the forward strand.
TCATTATCCAGGTCATCCTAAATGACCTGCAGCATGGCTAATTCCCTCAGATACTGGATGCCTTTCTTCACGGTGGTCCATTCTCCTGAATGGCATATAACATCTTCGTTGAAGAGATAACTTTTCCTTGTGCCTGACAGGAGTCACTTTCAGAGGCTCAAGGATTGTGCCCCTTTTCTAATCACTTTGTCAATTCTCCCTTCCCTAGAAAGGAATCCTAGCTGCTTGGCTTCCCTGCCCTCTAATTCCAGGCTACTGGCCCTGTTAACCCAGCATTGGAGCAGCCAAAATGACAATTTGCTGACCAGGTGGATATTGGCTTGTTTATATGTTCTGCTTCTTCCTCCTCCTCTTCTTGTGATGGTCCTGCTTCAGAGTAGCCCTCTTCATCCTCTTCTTTCTCCTTTTCTTTCTTACCAAACAAGTGACTTTTGCATCCAATACTCTTTGTGTGTAGAGGTGACTGATGCTTCTACCAGTTGTTCATCTGTTTCAGTTGCAAGGCTTATCTTGGAAACTAGAGCAGCCACAGTGCCTGTAGTTTTGTCATTAGCTCCAGAGACCTCTTCCCCTTGAGGATAGGCAATTATGTTTAATAGGGCTGGGTAGGCCTGGGCCAGGTCCCAGCACATTTAATTATTTGTGTCTTTCTGGAATTGCCAGTGTGACAAGATACTTTTCCCACATATTTTACTAGTTTTTCAGGATTCTGCAGTTGTTCAGGGATGAAGTACCAAAATATTGGAGGTGGCTGCTGTCCTTTGAACTTGCCCATACTATCCTATGCATCCTGCCGCTCGTAACTATCCAGCCTCAGGGCAGATCTCTGGGTGGTATTCCTAAATAATTGTGTAACCTTAAGCAAAAACCTGAGACATGTTGAGGAAGCATAGCAATTTGAACATCTCAAGGATATTCAAAATTCTCAAGAGTTGCTGAAACTAGGCTGGAGAAGAAGGGGAAGATGAAGGAGAACGAAAGGTGAAAGAGTGGGGGAAGTTTTCCACTCTATCTGCCCCCAAGATTGGCTCTCTGAGCAGAAATGGTAAAGGGTGTGATTGTTAATAATTTTCAAGACACAGTTCCCTAAGTACAGAGATGACAGCAATGCTGAGTAAAAATATCAGATTAGTTTCACAAACAGTAAATATTTTATCATATCACAAGCCAGTGTTACACGGTGATATCCTTAATCCAGCCCCCAGAGGCAACAAAAAAAGAACACATGCAGAAAGTAAGTTTTTATATAATGCAACTATTCAGAACAAGTACAACTCTGAGTCCACATAAATCGACACTGTGACCAAAGACTATTAATTTTATGCTTAAGACAATTTTTCTTTTTAACATACTCTAGTCAGACCTGCAGTCAACTCAACCCCTAATAGAAAAAAAACAATAGAAATTATAATAGTAATGGAAAAGATACTGAAAAAAGGAGGGAGACACAAAACCCCAGAAAATCAAATTATGTAAATGAAAAGCAACTATTCACCACCAACTGACTGATGTCCTGCCAGTTCCTAAATAGTGACTCCCAGGCCAGATTTCCCTTTAGTTTGTATGCTGAGCATGACACCATATGGTATGGAATATCCCTTTGGACAGCTGGGGTCAGCTGTCCTAGTTGTGTCCCCTCCCAGCATCTTAGGCTTCCCCAGACTCCTCAGTGGCAAAGCAGCACAAGAAGCTGAGAAGTCCTCGACTTAGTGTAAGTACTAGTCAGCAGTAAACAAAACATCAGTGTATTATCCACAGTATTCTCACCCCTAATCCAAAATACATCACTATACCAGCTGCTAGGAAGAAAACTAACTCTAACTCAGCCCAAAACAGAACACTTTGTTAAGGGCTCCTGTCACCCTGATTTTACAACCTCATAACATCCCTTTGAATAGCACTGACTTTTCTCTCCAAACTAGTGTTGCCCAAAAATTTGCTCTTACTCATCATACAGGTTGTGAACAGAAAGAATACAGCCTGCATTATTAATCCAGACTAGTACTTTCTCCAACTTGCCCTCACATATACACACACAAACACATACCTACAACCTCCCATTACTTAGATTTTCAGTCCCTGTACAAAGAGCACTTCTCTGCCATCAAGACTCCTTGAAGTACGGCTAGAAATAAAAGATCTTAGTGGCACACATGGGCTACCAGTAATGTTAGAAATAGTATTCTGTCTTGATTCTGAAGTACATCTTTGTTTAAACCTAGACCAAGGACATGAAGTGTATGTGTCCCAATTGAATATCTTTCACATTTGGACTGGTGGATGGAAGAACCCCTTCAATTCCATGAGACAAGAATTTATTCAACAGCACAGAAGAGAAGGATTGGCCTCTGAAAAATCAATTACTTTCTTCTTCAGAAGTTCTTCAACACTGAATTGCTTCCTATAGCACTTCCATCTGCATTTATCATTCTTCAATTTAATTGAGAAGAAAGAATAAATATATTTAAGTGAATTGAAACACTACATGCATCAAAGCTCACTATCAACACGTTTGAGACCTATTTTTAACTCTTAAGGACTAGCTCATACTGTAGAGGCAACTTTTACATCTGTAGAATACAATGACTTTAGGAAAGTATAAGGAGACTCCATGGATTTCCCAAAGCAAGAAACACATATGTCTTTCCCTTCTATACCTTTGCATTTACTGATTGCTTTCAGAATAAATGGAGAAGAAAATAAGACCAAGGAAGTCTATATCAGCAACATTTGTATTTTCTCTCTGGTTCTCTTTACACATTATTGAATATTTTCATATTCGGTTAATAGCAACTATTTCAGTTTCTTGAGCCATGCAGAGGCAGTTATGAAAGTTACTATTGATTATATATTTGCAAATCTATATTGTCTTTTTTACTATGTTATGACTTTGGACAGATCTGTCTGAGACAGGTAGACAGCTCTACCTACAAGGGTTTAGCCAAAATATTTTTTTTCATTTCCAATATTGGACTTTTAGATTCTAGCACATCATTTAGTCTTACAGGTTCCTAAATGCACATAAATCAACATGATCTACTATATAAATAAATAAATAAATAAATAAATCCGGTTAAAACACATATATATGCTCTTAGGTTTTACCACTGCATCATTATTTTTGAAACCTGTAAATTACTGTACCTTTTTTTTTTTTTTTTTTCCATAGAACCATAGACTCAAAGAATGGTTTGGGTTAGAAAGGACCTTAAATATCATCTAGTTTCATGGCCCCTGCCATGAGCAAGAAACCTTCCGCTAGACCAGGTTAATTAGAGCCCTCATCCAACCTGATCTTGAACACATCCAGGGATGGGAAGTCCATAACTTCTCTGGGAAACCTGTTCCTCACTACCCTCACAGTAAAGAATTTCTTCCTAATATAATCTAAACCTACTCCTCTTCAGCTTAAGGTCATTCTCCCTTGTCCTATTACTAGACCTTCCAAGCCTTCTTGCAAGTCCCCTTTACATACTGGAAGGAATCATATATTCAACATTATCATGTGTAAGGTGTATAAAATCATACTAGAAGCTTTATCTTATCAAGCTTACATATATTTGTATCAATAGATCATACACATTATCATACTCTGAGGCAAAACAAAAACCAGGCAGAAAACTATGAGAAATTCAAACAGATTAAAATTTGGACTCATGCATTGATTTTTTTTTAATAGATAAGAAAAATAAATTTACTTACCTTTGTACTCTAGATGGAATCCAGTAAAACTAACAGAGCCATCACTCCGAAAAGCCAGATGCATGGTATTTGAACTGCTTTCTATCCTCTCTGGCAGCTTGCTATCTTGAAAGCTTCCAATCAGAGGGCTATTACTGTCTGACCCATCATAGATATAAAGAAAATCATAATTTGGTTCTATACTGAAGCTGGAGGAAAAAAAAAGAGAGATGTTAGAAAGAATACACTTTGTCTAACATTTTCACTCTTATTAGCTTCAATATGAAGTTTACTATAATTGTTTTTATAAAAGGAAATACTATCTTTTATTTGGTTCTCTCCTTAAAAAAAAAAAAAATATTGTTGCTAACCAGGAAAAAAAAAAAAAAAAAGAAGACAAATTTTTAAAAAGAGAAAAAAAATTTAATAACACATTTCCAAAGCTTGAGAAAAATAAAACAATGAAGATCTATTGGAACCCTGTGCAGAAATGCTTTATGATATAATAGAGTCAGCTGCAGAACAGAGTATACACAGCTTCCAGTCAGACTGAAGCATTTCACTCAGCCAGTGGATGATCTTCTTATAACTCTGAGAGCAAGAAGCATTTTCCTATAATAAGTTTAAATAAAAAGATGTTTTCTTTTGAGACGGAGGATCTCTTATATCTAATATACAGAACTAATAGCAGAATATTCTTAAATGTCTTGAGTTCATGATATTTAGCCAAATAAGCAAACAAGTCCTGCTGTACTTGTACTTGCTGAATGAAAGTTGGCTACTTACATTCTGAAATCACCAACAACATTAAATTGCTAATTATGTAAATTAATTTCCCTAGAATGAACTCTGCAAAACTCATGCTATATCACTGAGCACCAAGAACAGAAAACTATATGACCAACTTCACTAAAGAAGTCATCACATTAGCACTGATCAGACAAATGGAGACACTATTACAGAACATCCAGCATAAGAACTTAATTTTTCATGGGGCGTCATAAGTACCATTTTTGCCTTTTCTGTGACATATGCCCAAGTTGGGATGTATATTTTGCACACAAGATTAATTTCCATCATGTGTCACATACAATGTATAAAGCAAAAGCCCTCTGTGGATTCTATTACAGTCAATTTAATCTTGTACTGTGAGGAAAGAAAATTCTAGAAAAATTCCATCTAATAACCAGAACATCAGAAAGTATCTTGCTGAAGTATCCTGAAATTATATGGATTAATAAAACTAATTTTAAAGACAACATTTGAAATTTTGCCTATATAGCATGTGTCTCATACAAAATATGATGAACCAACAGGTTTCATCACTAAAGACCATCCTGGGTTGCAGACAGTTCAGGGAGTTACCCTATGCTGCCTCCTCAGGAACTGAATCTTAGTAAATTAAGCACCATCCCCTCAACATTAGCCAGTGTGAACAGAGTGCTTTTTAAGTAAACACGAGCAATGAGTTCCCAAGCTCCACCTGTATGGGCATTGAGTACTCTGATGTACTTGTTTTGACTGTTAACAAAGAGAACAATTACTAATGTCTTTGATAGTCATATAAAGTATACATGTGTTACTCTACAAAGCTCTGAACAACTGCCAATGACAAAGTTACAAACATGACTTCAAAAATTATGACCAAGTAGCAGATTACCTGATAAATGCTAATGATATAACATAATCATTATTTACAGTGATAGTCCAGTCACAGTCTCTGCTGTGAGGATAAGGATGAGGGAAGTTTGGTGAAAGTATAAAACCTGATGAGCCAGTCAAGTTTCCTCCACAGGGAGCTGTGAATAAAAATAGATTGAATTTAAGGAAAGAAGATAAGAAACAAAGAAGCAAGTAACAGCAATCTGTTCACTGACATTTAATGTCCTCCAAGAGTTAAACAAAATACAAGTGAAGTATTTACAAAGATTTAATAGAAACAAACAAAATAGAATCACATTTTTCTTTAGACCAATACTAACACTGTTGAGTGAAACACTTGCTTTTGAACTCTGTGTCATTTTATTTTCTTGCATAATACTATGTCAAGATTTTTCTGACTATACTGTGAACTTGAAAAATGCTCTGACTACAGACTTAAAAAACTTGACTGGGTAAGTTTTCCATGTTCTACTTCTTGTTAAAGGCATTTTAAAAAAAAGATTTTTAGACAATGAAATATGATCTACTTACACAGATAATGTAATTACCTGCCTTTTCACCAGAAAACACACACTAGTAATTCAGATCAAGATGGATATAATTAAATTTAAAAAATAAAAAATCAAGTAATTGCAGTCTTCAAACTCAGAGATAAATCAAATAGCTTTCAAGCACAACCAAAATAAAACAACCACATTTGTCTATGTGATTTTGAGGTTCCTAAACATTTTGGTGTTTTGGTCCAGAAATATAAATAGTAAAAAGAATTAAAGTCTCATGAAATTTTGTTTTTCAGTATTTCTTACCTGCACTTTCACGTAACAACAAGAGAATAAACATGTTTTCTAAAGGTCTTTTTTGAAAAAAAAACTTCTTAAAATTTTATTTAAAAAATTCTAGATAAGATTTATAAAGACATCATTTTGCAAACTTTAATTCTCCTAAGCAATCATCTGCAGTTCCTGGGAAAGTAATTGATCACTCAGGCCTTCTGTAACAGAGATTCTGTGAACTCAGGTTATTTAAATCACTTATAGAATCATATAGATCAAGCCCAACCATAAACCTCACACTGTCAAGTCCACCACTAAACCATGTCCTTAAGTGTGACAACTACACATCTTTTAGATACCTCCAGGGATCAGGACTCATCCACTTCCCTATTGATGAAGACATCTCTCCAATATATAATATCCAATCTAAACCTTCCCTGGGGCAACTTGAGGCTTTTTCCTCTCATCTAGTCATTTGTTACTTGGGAAAAAAAATGAGCACCCACCTCACTACCTCTTTTCATGTAGTTACAGAGAGCAAGAAGGTCTTCCCTGAGCTTTCTTTTCTCTAGGCTACACAATCCCATCTTCCTCAGCTAATATTTATAAGGCTTGTTATCCAGATCCTTCACTAGCTTTGCTGCCCTTCTCTGGACATGCTCCAGAACCTCAGTGTCCTTCTTGAAGTGAGGGGCCCAGAACTGAACACAGGATTCAAGGTGCAGCCTCAGCAGTGCCCAGTACAGGGGGACGCTCACTGTCCCAACACTGCTGGCCACATTAGTTCTGATATAAGCCAGGAAGTTCTTGGCCTTCCAGGCCCCTGGACACACTGCTGACTCATGTTCAGTCAGCTGTTGACCAGCGTCCGTGGGTCCTTTTCCATCAGGCAGTTTTCCAGCCACTCTTCCCCAGCCTGTAGTGATGCACGGGATTGCAAAGTGACCAAAGTGCAGGACTCAGCATTCCATCTTATTGAATCTCATACCACTGGCCTCAGTCCATCAACACAGCCTGTCCAGATCCCTCTGCAGTGCCTTCCTACCTTCCAACAGACCAGCACTCCTGCACAGCTTTGTGTCATCTGTGAACTTACTGAGGGTGTGGTTGGTCCCCTCATCCATATCGTTAACAAAGATGTTACACAGGACTGTTTTCTCACTAAAGTAAAAGAAATCTCTTGAGAATAAGCACGTAGCTTTTTCTCTTTACTCAATTCAAGGTATCAAAGAACTAAAATGCTTTATGAGAGTTTTTGTGGCACCTCTTGAAGTCTTAAATAAAAGTAAAACTCCTGGTAAAGCTTGAGGCTTCAGGACCGGGGCTTTACAGCCTGATCCCTTGGCTGTCCTGGACATTCTGCACAATGGCACTCAAGGTGATTGTACAGATTATTCAGGCTAGTGGGAAATGTACACAGTATTTCCTAATGTCACAAGAAATACTGCATCCAGCTCTGGGACCCTCAGCACAAGAAAGACATTGTCCTGTTGCAGCGAGTCCAGGGGAGGGGTGATGAAAAGGATGGAACATCTCTCCTGTGAAGACAGGATGAGAGAGATGGGACTGTTCCACCTGGAGAAGAGAAGGCTCCAGGAGACTTTACAGTAGCCTTCCATTGCCTAAAGGGGTCCTGTAAGAGAACTGGAGATGGACTTTTGACAAGGTCATGAAGTCACAGGACAAGGGAGAAAGGGTTTAAACTGAAAGGTAGGTTTAGATCAGATTTTAGGAAGCAATTCTTCACTCTGAGGGTGGTGAGACACTGGAACAGCTTGTCCAAAGAAGTTGCAGATGCCCCATCCCTAGAAGTGTTCATGGTCAGGCTGGATGGGGCTTTGAGCAATCTGGTCAAATGGAAGGTGTCCCTGCCCACAGTAGAAAGGTGGGAACTAGATGGTCCAACCCAAACCATTCTATGATTCTATGTAGAATATTTTCCAGATAGAATCTTTTTAGATTATTTTAATTTTCAGTTAATTAGATAGTAAGTTGAGAATGTTAGTATCATCTAATGAAAAATATTAGATGATGCTTCTTTTTCCACTTTACTACCTTAGTAAAGTTAGCAGTTGTTCATAGACTTTCTCTTCCTCTGTGCTTTAATTAAATTTCTCTGTGTTTCCAAATCCATAATTTTCTGAAATCAATGTATGGAAAGTTATTATTAAGTACAATAACTTTCTTTTTACCTGAGGATAGACCAGCTCTGAAAACAGAGTTTAAAGAACACCTACCTTTTACAAGTATTGGACATAAGATGTAAAACTGAACAAATATAACAACTCATCTAGAAAGAAAGGTAAATGTCAATACACAATGAAAAATATATTTTTTATGGGTTATGCAGAGAAAACTAGATGTAGATTATGTCAGCCTGTCTTTATAAACCTCTGTGTACACACAGTGGTAAGCAAGCATCGTGCCTGTGTCCATGTTTCATTTTTCCTATGGGAGGAAGTATAGGTTGGGTTGTTTAATATTTAAGACCTATTTAATTTTTTTAGAAGGCAAGAAAATATTCCACAGCTTTCTGGAGTTCATTTGTTTATTTATTCATTGAATAAACCATTGCATGGTTTATTTTTTTTTAATAAGAGATATTAAATATAAAAATCATAGAATGTTTTGAGTCAGAAAGAATTTTAAATGCTATCTAGTCAAAAATCCCTGCAATGAGCAGAGACATCTTCAAATAAATCTGGTTTTGGAGAGCTCTGTCCAATCTGACCTTCAGCGTTTCCAGCGATGGGAAATACACAGCTCTCTGGGCAACCTGGTTCACCACCCTCATTGTAAAAAATTTCTTCTATATACCTACTTTGAAGATAAATTTAAATAATCATGATGAAATGAAGTAACTGCTGAAATTTTCCTTTATATTAGTGTCATTAAGATCACATTTTGAGGAAAGCACCACAGAAATTAACTGTTTACAAGGTCTTCTACCAACACCTTGCTTTGTTTAAAGTAAGGTGACAGAACAAGCAACAGAACAAAGCAACTGAACAAGAATAAACAACAGAAACAAGCAAAACCAAGCCACAGTTAAAAATAAAACATTAAAAACAAAATTAAAATTGCCTATGAATTGCTGGAGAAAGTCTGAAACTTCTGGGAGACAGTCTATACTTCCCCTAAATGTATAGTTAATCTGAATCCAAAAATGGCTGTTTGTAACCCAGTATTTTTAATGTTCTCACAGAGGAAACTAAGCAAATACAGTCACTTATGGTTCTGGTATCTAAACAAGACTTGATCCAGAAAATCTTTTCAATGGAAGACATTTAGCTATTTTTTTGCCACACAGGCATAAGCCAAAGGACTGTCTTTTGGCAGAGACATACTCTCAAACTTATAGTTTGTCAGAATTTTCAGTGTAGAAGAGTTTCTAATTATTATCTTTCACTCAAATACATGACTCGTTATTTAGCTCTTTGTAATTTTCCCATTGCAACTTCCTTTGAAATGAAGACATTCTTAAAATTGTGTTACAGGCTGACTAAGGGAATCAAAACAACAAAGGCACTCCCACAGGTGAGAACACTTAACAAGTACATTTACTTAGTTTTGAGCTTTAATAATAAGGAGGTTTGAAAAGACACTTTGGAGTATAAAGGGCTAATAAAATAAATCTAGAACACGGCACAACTATACGCCTCAGGAATTATCCCTGCCTCTTCTTCTTCCATTAGAATTATGGGGTTTTTTTTCTTAGACTTTGATAAATCTTGATGATGTTGAAGTATGCGTAGAGTAAGTATTGTACCACTTTGATTTACAGGCATGGAAAGAACATTAATGAATATATTACAAGTTTGGGGGGGAAAAAAAAAATCAATGAACTTCAAGGTATACTGAACCACAAGAAACAATTTTGAAATCTCTTGGCTCCACAGCAAGATTTGCACTCTAGTTTAGTCCATTAGCAGTTCATATTCTCTGAGAATGTATCATTATAGGAAATCAATACAAGATAACTTCATGTTTGATATTTGGGCAAACACATCATCATAATAAGCATTCTTGTGACAAACACAGTAGGTGTTTGTGCATAAAGTGTGGAAATTACCAGTATTAGGTAAATGGATGCACATAGTTAAAAACCAAGTGTATGCATATTTACACATGTGCTAAGGACAGAATACCAAGTGAGCACTTATATTTAATCTATTTGATAATATCATCAGGTAGTGATAACGATTAAAAGTGCAAGTATTGTTTAATAAAAGAGTAGTTATTTTTCAGATGAAAAATATATCTTAAACCCAATATCAAATAAGGTCAGCCTCTTTCTAGAGCCCTAGAATTCATTTTACTTTTTCACTTAGGCATCTACAGATGTTCAATTATCATTATAAAATACATATTTTCACATATAAGAATACAAGATATGAACAATAAAATATTTCTTTACTGATGTCTTCCAACAAATAGTCTAGACAGTTTTTATCCTCAAGCTCATACACTCACACTACACAGGAAAACACAGTAGAGGGAATAAGAACAGAGAAAATAACACTTTGACACTTTGAGTAGTCAAGGCACCAAGTCAGTACTTTAATATGTTTGCAAACACCTGTCTGCAGACATGCCTGAACAGGGGAAGCGGTATGCATGCAAACATATGAAAATAGAATGCAGATTTTATTTGTAACAGCTAAGGTCAAGTTAAGTTTATTAGAGGAAAGAAAGTGTTTGAAAGGTACACAGTGCTCCTAGCTGTTGCAATCTCTGGCCAGTTCCTCCCTGCTATGTTTGTCCAAGACTAGACTACCAGGGACAGTAGTCACTGACATGGAATTTCTTGTTTTTCCTGTCACAGATCATCAAATTGCATATGATATGGCCCTGAGAGGAAAAGAATGAGAACTATTATACTAACAACTACAAAGCAATGTTTTTTGGTTATGTCTATCAGGGATTTATGCAAAATAATTTCTCAGATGCACAGTACTTGTATGTTCTTCAAAGAAAGTTCCTACAGCTGTGTGATTCATTACATCAGGATTTCTATTTTTAGGAAAGCATTATTTGATTTTTTTTTTTTTGTTCTGCATACCTATACAGACTGGTGGGTTGGGCTGCCAGAAGTACCGATTTTCTACCTGAATGCAGGTTATTCTCTCATCTCCTTGAAGTTCATAGCCAGGGTCACACTGAAAAATGACAGTGTCTCCAGGTTCTCTTCCATCCCCATTTCTAGTTCCATTCATGGGGACTCCAGGATCACGGCAGGCAGTGGCTACAGAACCTAGCAGCAAAGGGACAAAGCAAAAATAAATTTTTGAAAAAGTCAGCTTTTCAATCCATTTTTGTCCCATTACATTTTTCTAATCAGGAGGCTCTGCAAATTTTCCTAATCACTTCTAAAATTTTGAGAAAACCTGCAACAATCTGCTGGGTTTATACTATTAATTTTTGCTACTTCCTTTAGTTATTAAAAGTGCCTAATTTTTTTTTATTTTCTTTTTTTTAATTATGTAGAGCACTGTAATATGTAAAAAGGAAAGCAGGAGATCTCCTTAGTATTCTGGACATTTAGCACATTTAACGTAGGGTGATTTTTAATATGAATAATGGAAAAAAAACATAATGGAAAAAACAGATTAAGAACTCCATGTTTTCTGATAACATATACTTGTACATATCTTCAATTCTCCACAATTCTATGGTACATAAATATATGTATGATGTAACATGTAAGAGACCTTGGAAGCGAATTTCACTGATCACTCATATCTATACCCTTGCACATGACCTATTTACAATGCTAGGCCTTTGCAACAATATTAAAGAAATCACCTACACAAAAACTACACATGGATTTAGACAGAGAGAATATAGAGATATAAATAATGCATAAGTACAGACTATTACTAAGCAAACAGACAACCACAATGACTACAGGAGATATATGAGAAATTTATTGAAGTTTCCCCCAAATTTAACATATTCTGATCAACATATTATTCAATACATTATACACCAAAATATGTAAGCTTAAGTAAAAAAGTAAGCAGATAAATGATTATTTAAGTAAATATTATTTCCTACTTACATTATAAAACTGAAACACGTTATAACAAATAAATATCAAATGTCAGACTTGCCTGTGGAACTAGTCCCACTGAGCTCAACAATCTGTGCAACATAAACACAAAGTGGCAGTATTGAGATTTAATTCAGATGCCCTCCTTCTGAGGAGGTAATAGCAGCAGACAGCAATCTATTTTTCCAAAATGTGTGTGGGTTTTTTATTTACAATGTTTTTGAAGAGCAAATCTCAGTCTACATACGTTATTTCTCTGAAAAAAAAAAACCAAACCCGAGTACATCTCTTTCCAAAACATACTTAATAAAACATAAAAGAATAAGATCTATAAAGTTATAGGACTTTTTATGGGGTTGTTTTTCAACATAAGAAATACTGACTACAGGGGGAAAAGTCTCCAAAAAAACACCTTCACAAAAAAGCAGGTATGAACAGAAGGGAAAATTTTCCTCCTTAGTCCTCAAAGATTAAATAAATATTTCTTTTAAATCTTAACTACTGGATAACAAAAAAAAGATAATGATTTTTTTATATTGTCAGATAATGTTTGGTTTTGGTTTTTGTTTGTTTGTTTTGTATTGTCATGTAATTTTTTAAAAATTTCTGCTTTAGACACAATAATCATGACTCCTGTTTATATCTTTGAATATGCTGCTGGGTTTCAAATTAGGAAAAAAGTATTAATAAAATATGAAATTACTAAATTCACTGCCCTGTTCTAGCAGATCTCACAAATTCTGCATGCAAGAGAATAAGATATACTGGAAAAAAAATTCCATTAAATATGAAAAGATTCATAGGGTTAATGCAGGTCAGAAGTAAAAGAAAAAATCCTTAAGGTAAACCTACACTGAAGCAAGTGGTAAAACCAGTCACATATTAGTGTGCATCCCTCCCTGTTGAGAACACAGGACACACTGCATCTTTTGATTGGTGTTGGCCAGTCAGGAGTCCATATTGCAGAGAAACTGTGTTCTGCTCACTTAAATACCTAATGCCTTGAATTTTGCCATAGACAAGAAAAACACTCCTCTGCTTTATCTAAAACATGCTGGTATCAATTTCAAAAGAATGGGGGCTGATACCCAGAATTTGTAATCAGTCTTGGAGGGCCTAAGCGATAAAGCTGTTGCTATAAAGTTTGTTATTGTCTGTAAATCATACTGTTCTTACTAGATTGCACCATTCTACAAAAAAAAAATTGTGTATGGCTGAAAAAGATGCTAAGGGGCCACACAGATCTATTTGGAGCTTCTGATGCAATCTGTTTGGGGGTTTTAATCACTTAGGAATATTTATGCAAATTATCTTTATAACATGAGTTCTATAGGCCAAGCTTATAACCTATCCCTTATTTCCCATCCTGCATGCTTGCTACTTCTTGCTACTTCTTGTTTTTTTGGTTCTGTTGCCAAACTGGTGAAATGGGGATTGGATATGTGGAGGAGGAAATGGATGGAAAACAGGCTGGTCTGCCAGGCTCAAAGTGTGTCCATGATTCAAAACGTAGGCAGGAGCTGATTAGCAGCAGTGTCCCTCAGGGGTGGATGTTGACTTCAATATTCATTACAGATGAGGACAATGAGCAGAGTAAACTCTTGGCAAGTTTACAGACACCGGAGGATCAGTTGTTATGCTCTAGTGCAGGCATGCTATTTAGGGAGATCTCAGTAGGCTGGAGAAAAAGCCTGACAGAAACTTCATAAAGTTCAAAAAAGGAAATGAAGAATCCTGCATCTGGGACAAATCATTCCCAAGAAGCGTTTTACTAGAAAGAAAATTTACTAGAAAGTACTTTGCTTTACAGAAAAGGAATAGAGGAGACAAAACCTGTTCTAGGAAGTATGTGTGCAGCAAAAGCACACAGGGTTCAGAAGCAGCAAAAAGCAAAACTCCAGCTGCATCAGCTGCATAAAGGAAAACACTGTTTCACTGCAACTGTGGTCAAACAACATTATTTGAGGGGTTTTGTTGTTGTTGTTTTTTGGTGGGTTTTTTTGTTGTTGTTGGCTTTTTGGTTTTTTTATTTACAGAGTGGTTGTGTATCTCCAACCTTGGACACATTCAATGCCAAACACAGGCTGATCTGTTTGACTGTTTTGTGGCCAGGCAGTTGGACTAGAGGTCTCCAGAGGTCCTTTCCAACCTAAACTATTTAATGACTGTTTTAAACCTTGCAAATTCATATTCAATACACAGAGACTTGATTTAAAAATAAAAAGACTTCTTTTAAGACCTAATTTTGCATTATAAGACCACAGTGGAAGCAGATAAATCACATCATCTGGATTTTAGGCTTTTAAGCACCCAATTTCTAGAAGTCTAATTCTCATGCTTTTTCAGAGTTTGTTCAGCATTTTTCAAGACTCTATGTAAAGTATGAATTCTAACTGTAGGATTTATGAACCAGTCCAACAGATCAGGTGAGCTACTGTTTTAGAACCAATGACAAATGTACATAAATTCTCAATAGGCTGATAAAAAATAATTTATTCTGATTGAACAGAATGTAAGAAAGGGAAAGAATATAGCATGCCATTTTAAAAGCACTGAATACACTTATTTTTACTTTATCATAAATAAATAATAATTTTACTTAAATTTGCCTAAAATCTGTGGGAAATTTTGCTCTTATATTCTCTGTAAAGTGCTGTTTTAAGAGAGTAAAACCCCTCCATAATATTGCTACTACATGATATGCGATTTAGTTATTCATGTAGTTGCATGACATTATCCTCAATATCATCATCAGGGTAATAAAACTGTTCTGAGTTCTTAGTGAAAGTACCCTGTAGACTTACAAATCTACTAACTTAGAGAGGTTAGTGTAATTTGTCCCACAGCCTTTGGAGATGTAGTGGGGTAAAAAGAGGTAATAGTTTTGGATATGTATGCACACTGGGCAAGTCAAATATGTATAAGGTTTTGACATATCTTTTGCTCTAAACTTTCAAGTTATAGCTTTATAAAAAATCTGCAATATTTTGTTGCTTTCGTTCAGAGTGAAAACTCTAATGCTTTGTCTTTCTCACCTCCATTTCAACATATATACACACACCTCTACAGAGCAGTGAATAACTGCCAGATTTAGACATAAAATTTCAGCTCTTATTTTACTTTGACTGTAATTTTAAACAATGGTAGAGGCTTATGTATATAACTGGTGGTAGAGGTTTACATATATGCATGTTTGTTTATTTTTCTTATGTGTTACCATAGTTTGTTGTGGAAATCAGTGACCATTACAAAATTCCTAAAAAAATCGTTATTTTTATCTTAATTTTCTTCCTTTCTAATTATTGTTTTTAAGAGAATAAACAAGGAGAAGGTATCAAAGCAGAGTTCCACAATTACAGTGATAAGAAAATGTAAACAAATTATTCCTTTACAGTATTTCTGGAAATCCCATATCTTTCTTTGTAAGCACATGTCTAAATTCAACTTAATTAGAAATGGGATTAATTTAACTGGCCATGTGAAAGTTAGATGTTTTATTAATAAGCTTGTTTCCCAGATTCCCACTACAAGGGAGATTCCCTCACAAGGGAGAAACATTTAGTTAAGATAGACACTTAACATTCTCATGTGTTGGAACAGAAAGAAACATCATCCTCACACATGAATTTTTGACATTGAGAGAAAAATTCTGTATGAATAATTTATATTAAATGTGTAACCTCTATCTTAAGAATAAATCTGTTATTTGTTAGATTTTATTTTGACTCGCTTGTTGTCACACGTTTTCCTCAAAAAGGAGGTGGATTTTATTTTTTTTTTTATAAATCAAATTGTCAGAAGAAGAATCCTCAAACACATAAATACCTTTTTTTGAGGGAAAAATTTAAAAAATAATGATATAAGAAAGGCACTGCAGAAGGAAAATCTCAGTACTGTATATAATTATAGAACCTACACATCTCTTGAGAGCTAACATATATTAGGCATATATTCAAACTGAATTTCTTAATCATAGCTTTCTGTCATGTCTGCTCTACTCCTCAGTTTGTTTTTTTTTGGTTTGGTTTGGTTTTTTTGTGTGCCTGACTCTAGCCCATCATTAATACTGTTAAAAACAGTATTTGTTTGGATTTCTATTACTTCAGAGAGGATATCTATGTTTTCTGTTCTACATTCTCAACTCTGCCTCTTTATTCTGCTTATTTTTTAAATATTTCTTTCCATTATCTACCTTCTGCCTATTTTTTATCTCCTTTTGAAGTGTCTACACTGTTTACTTATGAACTGTATATTCCAGTAGAGGAAGTGGTGGGTTTTTTTCCTATTATATATTCAGGCACCTCAATCATTGTCATCATCATTCCCCAAGAAAATCTGTGGAGTAAGCAAAAAGTTGGGGAATTAAAAAGTCCCTGATATCTTTACTACGACACCTGCAATGCAGTCTGGAAAGCTTCCTGCAACATAAATTGAGAGGGCTATCACAATTCCCCATAAGTTCACTTATAAGTGCCAAAGTTCTTTGTGACATATTTAATCAATAAAGTAAGAAAAGAATAGATCACATTTTATTCTATTACAATAATTAGAAACTCAGAGTTTAGAAAAGACTTATGGTCAAATTGTCTTGAACAACTAGCAGGGTATGATTTGTAAATGTAATCAATTAAACAGCTATTAAAATACATTTATATGGAAATAGATAAACTCAACAATTTATCTATTATCAGAGGGACCAGTGCAAGAGTGACTCTGTAACATAAACCTGTGTGTGATCACCTGAGATTTTTTTTTTCCTAATGGAGGAAGAGAAATACAGAAATCTATTTTATTTTTTTCTCTGGGGACTGCTGGTTTAGAATAATCCCACTGCAAAAAGCCAAACCATTTGGGTTAGATTAAAAATTCAAAAAGGCAATTCTTGATCGAGAATGCCAGCAACAGGATGGGCATGAATGGGACTCATTTTCAAACTGTTCAATGAGTGAGAGACTATTGAAAATATTAGACACACAGATTTTGTATGTCTTTCTAGATGATCAAAGTGCCAGAAAGTGTTTCAATGTAGTTATTACACTCTTGTGAGCTGAGTGTGTTTGTGAAATAAAACTCCAGCTTGTGCCTGGGTTTACAATAGGCCATGGTTTTGGAGCAGATTAATCGTCTTCATTTGCAAGAAACTAAATTAGAAGATACACTTCTGAACTACAGTAGAACAACTTTGAAGTGAGACTTAATATCTCAGATATCCATATAACATATTTTCTAGTGTAGACTTTGAATACGAGACGACCAATCCTGCAGAAAACACATGCCAATGCACCGGCAGAACTAATACTTACTCTGGAGAGTTACTTATTTTCCCCCGTTCCTGCTATGTGACTCGAAGGAAGTGGGGCAGAATCTTGTTTTGCAGTTTCATTGCAGCCATGACATGAAAAAAATTCAGTTCCCCTCCCCACCACAACTTCTTTGGATTTACCCATTGAGCAGCTGAGAGGAGGAATTATCTTAAATCATCTCTTTACTAGCTGTACAACACTATGCAAACGCTCACACAGAGTCATAGAAGCCATTAAACCCGGAAAAGGTGTAAACACAGATCTATCTACAAATACCATTTATGTGGGATATAAAAACATTTTCACACATCTTTTTAATCATAAGGCACAAGAATATACTTAAGACATAAATCAGAGAATTAAATAACTGATCATTCCTGCCTCAAAAATGAAAAGATACTGCCCAGATAATTTAATATGTGACTGAAGTGTTCTAAAAAGGACATCTCCATTTTCATGCAGGAAAGATACTTTGAAACATGGCATTAAAAGTGTGACAAGGTTGTAATAGACTACACTGATGCTGGCATCAATATAATAAATGTCTTGGGATTTCTGGTTGTTAGCAGTGATTTCTAAATTTAATGTTCTGATGCATGCCAAGTCCAATATCAGTAAGGCGTTCTAATCTCAACCCTGAAGAATTAGGGAAGATTCTTCTAAATACAGAATCAGGTCAGAAGCTCTAAGCCTTCCAAATTTCAAGCACTTCATAACACACAGCATGTCAAAGAAATATGATTAACTTATTTATACCAACATGTTCTTCCAAACTCCTATCACTTTAAATAAAGGCTTTCCAGTATTGTTGGTCTTTAAACTTGCACCAGCCTGAACCAACCCTGACAGACCACACCTTTAAAATTCAAGCTGTCTCAAAATCCATGTAATACCATTACCCGTACGGACACTGCAGTCTCCCTGCACCTCTAATGCTGTTTAAGAACCAGGTCAGCCTGGTATTTGCTACCTCAAATCCAACCTTCTATAGAATAAAATATCTACAGTGTTTTCATTGTCTTCTACCAACAGAAGCACTGTTCATAATTTTTTTTTAATCTATTTTTAGCTTTTATTTCTGCTGTAAATCTAACAGGGATTCAAGAGCATAGTTTTTATAATTCTTAAGCAAATTCTAACCATAGGCTCCCTTTGTTGATTTTGCATGACTTCACAGATTCTAAGTTTGTAAGTCATTGTTTGAAGATTAAAATGGGAAAATATGAAGAATAGAGCATAGAATCTGAATTTCATTTGGGACAAGGCACACCTGCAACAAAAAGTTTAACATCTTGCACAGCTAGGGTTCTCTAGGTTGTCTAGGCAGGTCTCTATTTTAAGGAAACTTCCTTGTCCAAACACCCAGGAGCCACTCAGGCAGTCACACTTGCACCACCTGAGCCAGGACCAAGGCCCCTCTGCAGCGACACACCCCACGCCCACACAGTCAGATGAGCTTTCCTTTTTGGCTCAACCCTGAGTTGCCCATAGCAGAGTCACAGGTGTCAACTGAACTTGTTTTAAAAGTCCTGTTTACACTGTAGCCTGGTAAATTGTCATACGTTTTTGGGAGAGGGAGAACAGTGGGCATCCAGCTCTCTCTTAAGGGACTTTATCTGATTTTACCTTCAGATCGATTAGGGTTATAGATAGGTTATCAGATAGGATAGGTTATAACTCTTACTACCAGACACATTTTAGTTTTAGAGAGATAACAGACATAAGGTTTAATGAGATAACATGATTTTATTTTTTCTTATTATTTTTGGTGTTGTCAAATTATATTAGTTGTTAAAGCCACCCAAATTATTACACTTATCTTACCATGTCTTACTGGACAACCTTATGAGCTATTTTCTCCCAGTCCATAAGTAATTACCTTTTTCCATAAATCTGAACTCTTCAGTTCAGAACATCTATTACTTCTTAAGCATTTGCTCATAGCTTTGGCACTGAATATGAAACCCAGCCCCAAGTAAATTAATTGACATATGGTTTCAGATAATTTCTGGAACTCAGCAGGAAATGGATAGAGTGACAATATGTAATCATGCAGGCAATGCATTCCAGCTGGAAAGAAATGTTTTGAAAATCTTAATTTCATTTAAATCACATTTTTGGAGCTTGGGTTTTTTGGAACTTTTGGAGTTTTAAAGCTTTTTATACCAGATTCATCCCTATGTCAGATGGCATATTTCTTTATGTGTGCATATGAATACAGTGAGATAAAAATAGCTTCTCAAAAAGAAGAAATTATAAGGATCTTGGACCACACACACACACACGCTATTCATGCAGTGAAAAATCTTACCAATGGTCATTCAGTTCTTAACGCCATTTCTACTGAGAAGATCAGTGAGATGATTTGAATGAAAATGTGCCTGTTTAACTTGATTCTTTACAGAAGAATGTGAAACTCTTTTGTTGCAACTGTTTGGGATATGGTTGCACAACAGAGAACACTGCTGGTTTGCTTTGCTTTGTCCTTGAACAGAAACATTCTGAAGAGAAAGGGAGATTGCTACTATTTAATTAGTTCCATTTTCTATTTTTTATTTCAATATCACAAATTGTATATATGCATTATAACTTCACAGTTTCAAAACCCTATCAATATTTTGGTAGTTTTTAAATAGTGGGCCAAATTCGGAGCTCCTGATACCTGATAAGGTAAGAAGGTGTATAATCTGCCTGAATTAGTCAGTTTTTGTTATTTTTTTTTTTTTTTTGCTTTAACTATCTTTTTTTTTTTTTCTTTTTTGTTCTTCTGGTTGGTTGGTTTGGGGTTTCGTAGAGTTTATGTTTGCTTTTTTGTTTTTGTTTTTTACTATAATTGATCAGTTTGGCATTGATACAGAATTGGTCTCATTATTTGTTAACATTCTGTCCATACACTTGAATGTCATTACTCTGATCTTTGTTAAGGTAACAAATTTTAGCACATGAATGATAAACAAAGAAAGCTACTGATAGCGAAAACGATGAACAGAAATCTCCAAAGCAGCATTAACGCAAACCCTGAATTTCCCCAGTGAAAATGGAGAGCAGAATAGCTATGGCATCTTATTTATTTACCATTGGAAATGGCTTCCCCATTCATATGGTTGAATGACAATTCCATGCGCTTCTGCATTTTATACTGAATACTGAGTAAGATACTGCAAAAACAGCTAAATATACTATTCTGCTACATACAAAGTTCATTGTAAGAAGATATTTCAATGAGTCAGGATGAAGTCCACATAGATTTAAAGATGCATCATGCCACCTTTATGCAATTGCATCTAAATAATTCATGTAATCCTCAGATAATGAATTTGCCAGTCACACAACAGCTTGCTTGTAGTTCTATATAAGACTGAAAAAAAGTACTGCTGAATAATCAATGTAGAGACTAATTTTCAGGGAGAAATCTACACAGGGCAAGCAGCTGGCTTGGGAGTTGATTCTTTGTATGTAGAAGACAAAACGTAGTAAGCCTGGCCTCATGCAGTTTTGTTCACTTATTGGTAGCAAAGGAAATGCAAAAAAGGAAAGCTTGATTGAGATTATACTCCTTATACAGTCAACAGAGTCACATAATTTTGGTCCCAAAGGAGCATAAAGAGGCAAACTATTATTAAGCACAGGTTATTTGATGATCAGGCTTCGTAATATCCTCATTCTATAATTTGCTACTGTGAATGAAATCATATAACTCTGTATGTGGATACAGGCCAAATTGCAATGTCTTTCTATTTGTGTCACACCTAAATGTGTGGTACACAGAAATAGCATAGCCTGTATAGTTTTGACTGTATTTTTTCAGCAAAAACTCTAGTGGATAATAAAATACATGCTACTAATTAAATCTTCACAGTCTCTTACTTGAAATAATTTCAAGGATTTGTACTATTATGTAAGTATTTGTCTGTCTTGTAAACTATTTCAGTCAATAGCTGACTTGAAGGAAATTGATGAAAGAGACTGGATTAACCAAAGAGAAAAAAAAAAACATGAAGAAGGTAGAGAGCCTTTTCGGAAACAGAAAAAAAAATTAATTTATGATATTAAGATATCACATATATATACAGTTTTGCAATTCCTGATTTACTTTGTTGTATACACAGTTCTAAATACACATATACATACATACATATATATATACATATATAATGGCCTTTTTGCAATTAAAAACATACTATCAGATTTTTCAGATTCAAGGAATGGCTTTCACACATATAAATTTGAAATATAAAATTAAAATATTAATGTGAGATTCCAAATTGTTTTGCCAAACTATGTTGCATGGGGTTTAAAATCAGGACTTTCAATCTTCCATATAACTAAAATAAGATACCTTTATGGAAACGGCTAAGAGGACAATTTGTTTATTTAGAACTTTAAAAGTATTTATAATTTTGCCAGTCTCTTTTGGTATTTTCTGTCTGCTTTCAGCTATTCATACTATAACTTCAGGTCCCTCTAGCTACAAACCATTACCAGGGCATTTTACATGGAAGCATTAACTTATAGTATTTGGCTGAATAAAGTAGCCATAACCTATATATAACTAAACTAAGAGATGATAGCTACTAAGCAGTTATTGCCATTTACAGACCCGGGACAAGAATGACATTTTTGTCACTGAAAGACACATAAGTGGTTATGCTTTTTACTAATATCAGCTTCTTAGAAGAGAGGCAATGGCTGATAGAAGGAAAAAAAAAATCTAATCAGTGGTTTCTTTCTTTTAAGCCTTTTGATGCAAAAACAAAGCAAAACTACAAAACACACACATATATACACAAAATCCAATCGAACAAAAGAATCCAAACAAAGAAGAAAACACAAACTAAGACTTCCCTTCCACCTCCCCTCCCCCAGTCCTTGCCCCCAAAACCCAAAGCAAAACCACTGGGTTGAATTTACAAGTGTGAATATTCACAGTTATTTCTGATTAGTAAATAGGTCTCCTGAAGTCTCCAAATCCAAAGGACTCCTCTCAAAGTTGAAAGAAATCAGCACACCACTATGTGGAAACATTTTAGATTAAAAGTTCATTCTGCTATGAAATAGACATGAGAAAGAATAAATCCTATCTTACTGACTTCAGAAAAGTGATAAATTATGTTAAGAAGTAATCTTTATACCAGCCATGCTAGGAACCAGCACTCTGAGAAAGGAAACAGTTAAATTCATCAGATGCATTTGCAAATCACCTTCAGGTTAAATATATCAGAAGAAGAAATCTTTGTTACTAGAAAGCTGAAGAAAAGGGGAAAAAAAAATCCCAAAAACAAATAGTAGGATGTTCAGGGTCAAAAGAATCTTCCCAAATGTGACTGTGGTGAAAATGTCTGTTGAAAAACCAAACAAATAAACAACGACAAGACCCCACACACAAACAAACAAAGAAAACCAAAACTCACAACAACAAACACCAAAGAAAACAGCCAAACAAAAAAACCAGTTGAAAACAAAACATTTAGAAGACAGTGTAGTTATAAACCAGCATTAACCATAAATACAGACAGCATTTAATTTTTGTAGCAAACAAAGTAAGCAATATAACACATTAATTTTAGACTGGAAATTAATATTGTCCAGGTTAAGCCATCCATGTAGGTATCTGCCTCAAGTGCTCTAGGCTTTTTTCTGTAGTCTGTAGAGGCAAGTAACTCCAAAGGGCAGTTCACCCAGTCTTAAAATAAGGAGGGAGAGCTGTAGTTTGACAGTAAATCCTAGTATTTTAAGGTATATTCTGTTATATAAGAAATTGCTGTCACACAATATAAAATACTGTTGGAACATCTATTTACAAAATACCTCCCAGTACTCAAAATATGTTTACAGGTTAGTTCTGCACTAGCTGCCTTTTAATGCTCAAAAAATTCTCTATATTGTGCGCTGCTTAATTAGTCAGAGACGTGACTACACCCTTAGATCTGAGCAGAATGTATTTTGTAATGCTGTGGGACTCAGTAGTGCAGCTATTAGCACTGAAACAATGGCCTATTAAAGATGAATACAGATCCTGCCTTTCTGAATGGAAGATAATTGGCACCTAAAATGTTAAGGTTAGCAGAGAAGAAACTTCCCTGTAATACCTGATTCAAAGGCCCTTGAAACCTATGGAAAGAATCTCATCAATTCTGATATTACAAATTTACATATTATATATTAAAGGGATGAAACAGATTATTTTAAACACACACACAATTTTTATCACTGAATGCTTTGCACTTTACTGTTCTTACTCAACTATTTTCAGTTCACTTTCTTTTTTTTTCAGCTACTACTTCCAGCTTGGTAACATGAAGCAATGTCAGCTGAAGAAAACGTTTCATTATGGCTACTATTTTGGCCTGACCCTGAAATATACAGCTCACGTCCCTAGTAAATACATGATTGCACCCTTCTCTTTCTCCTTCACTTTCTTGAAGGTCTAATTTTCCATTTTGTGAAGAATTTACTGATCGAAGGATGTTACTTCTGATTTCATTGGTGTTTTTTCCAATGTGTTGGGCTCTTCATGCTCCGTCTCTGACAGTTCAGAGAAAAGATGCTGTTACAGGTACTTCCTGTTTGTATATTGCTTCTGGCCTCTTGTCAATCTTTCACTCTTCTCCCAGTTTGAGGAAAGACCTGTGGCACCTGTTCTCTAGCTACATTATTCAATCTGTACTTGCCATTTAGATATGTTCCAAAATCTTTATATTGCAATCCTACTATTGAATAACCAGAGGCTCTTATTTTCCTTTACACATTTATACAAAGATTTTAACATATTCTCCTTATTGCACACATTTTGGTACTTTGTTTTTCAGTATTTGTGGGCTTTGTTTTCTATCAAGTCACTTCACTGTCACCTCAAAGGAGAGTGCAGAAATTGAAAAGTTGTAAAGTTTAAATTAAGAGTTTCTGTAGTGATAATTTTCAGATGTCCAACAGGAAAATGAAAGGCATAAAGGCACATAAAATACAATATTAGAACAGTCTCTCTGACTAGTGATCAAATGCAAAGTTATTTATTTCTTTGTTTACATTAAGTGCATAAAACAAGCTGCACTTCTACTCGTCCTGAATACTTAATAGTGGTAGAAAGTACAGAAGCACAATCAGGCCAAATTCTCTTATTTCACCCCAAATCCATCACTTTCCCTTCTTCTTCTCAGTGTAATGCACAGCTGTATTAAATAAGAAAATTCATCCTTGTCAACCATGAAAATGTCTCCACTATTTCTTGGAAGTTCAGCATAAAAAAGTTCTTTGCCTTTCTGCTCTGATCTTGCCCCTCTACTCCACTCTTGTGACACCCCACCTAGAGTATTGAATTTAGCACTGGGGTCCCCAGCACAGGAAGGACATTGGCCTGTTGGAGAGACTCCAAAAGAGGGCCACCAAGACAAGTAAAGGGATGGAACATCTCTCCTATGAGGAAAGACAGAGAATAGCAATTGTTCAATCTGGAGAAGAGAAGGCTTTCGGGAGGCCACATTGTGGCCTTCCAGTACCTGAAGGGAGTCCGCATGACAGATGGGGAAACACTTTTGGCAAAGGCATGTAATGACAGGACCAGGGGAAATGGCTACAAACCGAGAGTAGGTTTAGATTAGATGTTTGGAAAAAATTCTTTACTGGATGGTGAGGCACTGGAACAGATTGCCCAGAGAAGTTGTGGATGCCCAGCCCCTGGAAGTGCTCAAGGCCAGGTTGGATGGAGCTCTGAGCAACCTGATCTAGTGGAAGATGTCCCTGCTCATGGAAGAAGGTTGGAACTAGATGGTCTTGAAGGTCCCTTCTAACCCAAACCATTCTAAATTCCACTATTATTTTCTTACAGAAAGAGATTACAAAAGTTTAAATCATCAATATTGTTTTACTATCTCAGATTTAAAAAAAAAAAAAAAACAAAACAAAAAAAAACACAAAACCAAAACTTTTGTGGTTTTGTTCGGTTTTTTTTTGTTTGTTTTGGGTTTTTTTTCCCCCAAAAAGGCAAGCTAACAAAAAGAAACAAACAAAACAGACTAATTGACATAATGGGCTAAAAAAATCTCATAATGAAAAATTTTCCTTCAGACCCTCTACATTTTACAAAATTAATAACAGTTTGTATGCATTTTAAAGGATTGTTTTGGTCAGCTCTAGACAGAAAGAATTCTAATATTACCAGTTGTAATATGCAATAATAATTTTCATTCTACTATTTATATAGTGGTTCAGCTTCTCTAGGCTTTTCCTTTCACCCTTCCCCCTTTACCTTGGTGAAGGATGCTATCTCACCTGTATTTTATGTTACCAGATACAAGTGGTTTTTCTGCATGTATTGTGCAGCCTAGAAAGGAGTCAAATATAAACTATACCACGTTATCAATGATGAAAATTTTCACTCACTAAATAAATGATGCAAAATTGTGTAAGAACAGTTGATAAAATGAAATCAAAAACTGTAAGGGCCTGATAAGAAGGTTAATCCAATTTTTTTAACCTTTTTTTTTTTTAAGAATAAGAAAATAACAGAGATAAAAAATAAAGCATTCAAAGTCCTATAAAGTTTTGAACATAAAATATCTGTTGTCATTGAATGACATTCATCTAGAGGTAAAAGGGCTGATAATCCAGTTAAACACTCCTATCCAATTTCACGAAATGGCAAGAGGAAAGTAAAAGCAGATACCTCCCCTGTGTGAGCTTTCTGTTTGTTAATTACACCGTAGCAGAAGTTCGAAGACACCATCTGTTTCACTCAGAAAACATTACGTACTCAAAGAAAGTATATCAACACTTGAAACAAAGTTTCAAAGGATTATGTCTCTTTCCTCCATCTCCTCATATTTTTTTTTTCCTGGTTAGTGAAATAATATGTTCATACAGCAACAGCGTTGCTCATGTCATGTAGCTATTTGCATAATATTTTTAAAATCTTAACTCAGGAAAAAAATAAAAAATCTCAGTTATTCTACTAAGAATATACACCCAAACTGTGCCACATCGAGTAGGATCCCTGTGATTCTGTGAATCTGGACTGAAGAGTAAGAGAAATGCTGAGGCAGTACAACTACATGGATCCTTTAAACTGTCACCGTTAGACCTCAACAGACTGCAACGGCATGGGGAATTAAATAAAAAGCCTCTCCGTTCAGATAAAACTCTAAACCCTCTTTTCAGATAAATCACTGCAAGTGCATCAGTAGCTGTTTTATAGCATTACTCCTATGTACCATCCATTTTTCATTGTAACTCCATTCTTATTCTTAACTCCATTCTTATTGTGCATCAATCTATTTTTCCACTGAACCTAAATGACTGCCTGAATAAGTTCAGTACATAATGGTCTCCCCACTCTCTTTCTGGCCTCAACATCAAACAGGATCATATCTGAGAATGGAAAGCAGATATGTGAGACTCCCCTAAACAGGCTCTGGAAGGGGGTGAGGTGGTAAAATGGCAAAAATACTTCAGATCCAAGGAATTAAAACCTCTATTCCTGTATTCAAAAATCAGCTGATGGAGCAGTAGCAGTCTTTCACTTTTTCCTCCCATTTACATAATTCATTCTTCCTTCAAATTACTGTATGCACACACATGTATTTGTCATACACACAGAAATAATGAGGGTAGGGGAAAACAAGGGCTAATATGACTACCAAGCACAGGAAGCACAGTGAGGCAAATAATGTTAACATTCGGAGTCTCTGTGTCAACTCATGTTAGAAACATTGCTACTGCTACTCAAAATGATGATATTAGAACAGATCTTGCTAATCTTGAAAAAATATATATAAATTTCACTGACCAGAGGAAAAAGAAGGTCAAAATGGACCTCGCTCAATGATTTCTTCTGTTTCAGCATTAAAATGTCTAAAGGGATTTAATAACAGTTAAGTAACTGTTTAGATTTGTCATTGTGCTGCCTGTAATAAGATGATCTAGCACTAGAAGGCAAAAGGGAGAAGGGCACTGCTGTTCCTGTAGTGCTCTTTCCTGTTTCATCCTATACAAGCACAGCAGGAATGAAAACTCCCCACAGATGTCTCTCAAAGCAGAAACTCTCATTGATTAGGAAATGATGGATCCTGTAACATGCCTACATCACCTCCTTTGTGAAAAACACTAGTCATAATTATGAGCACTCTGGCATTGCCCCAGCTGCTCTTGAAACAAAGCCAAAACTAGCAAAGAACACATTATTTTATTGGTTTGGGATTTTTTAAGATAAAAATTTAGCTTTACAACAAATCTGTCAGTCTATGCCAATTCTGTTCCTAAAAAAAGTCAGAAATGCTGTCATTCGTTTCAAGTGTTTCCAGCACTACAATTATCTGTGAGTGAACTATCTTCTAAAATAAATTAAAAATTAAATTAACCAACTTACTTGAAAACTGTATGGCGAATCCAGATTTACTGATATAAAAATCTGTGTCAAATTGGATAGTTACTATGTTGAGTGTACTGTGAATGCCTTCAGGAACAAGGGAGCCACTGATTTCCTTGAGTAACATCTCATTCTCAGGTGGACCATCCCAAACTCTTAAAATGTCATGGGATGCTTCAGTATCAAAAGCGAGAAATTGGAGGCTGAAAGAACACAATGATTTCATTGTCAGTTTTCATACTACTCAAAACACAACTTTAAAAATAAAATTAAACAACCACAACAGAAAAGCAAATAAAATTTAATTTCTAAGGGTGATTTTCTGTAATGTTCCATGCATTTATCTTTGAATGCATGAAAGGCCAATACTAAAATGAATTCAAAAGAAAAAAAACCTAACAATATTTGAATTTGTCTGCCATGAAATAATGTATTACTGTAGCCATTCAAATGATCTATAAGTATCTACACAATCTTTTTCAGGAAACAGCTTCAGTTTTCCCAAGACAACATTATGTATCACATTCCCATCAAAACAAATGAAAAAGAACTCTAAATTCATGCAATTAGCAATATAGTGTGAATAGATGTCTAATTAAAAGGACTGCTAAAATGCAGGGTGGTCTTTTTTTTCTTCTTCTTCTTCTTTTAATCGTAGTCTTTCACTGCTGCCTCCAGCATTTCACAGAATTACAATTTTACAGCTTGATCTTCTTTAGTAAATGTTTATTGAAAGATAGACAGTTTCAACCCAAACCTAAAATATTAAAAACACTGGTCTTGAGCTGCACCTTAAATTTTGAGTCCAAAATCCTTTATTTTTTCTCCACTCTAGAGGTAAGATTCAGTTATTACAGTAAAAAACATTTGTTAAAATTGTAAGATATGTTTTCAGTACCTGACAATATTTCCTGGGTCTACTTCAATCACCCACATGCAACGCAGATTGTTGTCATAGGGAAAGGGATAGCCAGGAGATAAGATTCTTCCTGATGATTCTCCTTTAAAACGGCCTCCACATTCAGCTAACAAAAAACAACATTATATAAAGGTCTTCCAGCTAATCATCTGAGCAATATATTTATACATCTACTCTCTTGTTGAATAGGTAACACAATTAAACTGACTGTATGGCCTAATGTTGTAAGAAAGCATATACTGCATTACACCTTTTGCTTCCCCTACTCAGTCAATCCAAATTTCTTCTAAAAGAAGATGAAAAAGAAAGAAAGCTGCTATAAAGTTTAAGACTTGTCTTCTTTTCACTCTCATATGGGAGTAATTAAGCTCATAGGTATCTGCAAAACTTTTAAAGTAATCATAATATTATAAAGACACAGAAGTGACCAAAGCACAAAATAACTCTATATCTCTTCATATCTTAATGGTTTTGTTTTCTTTTATTTATTTTCTATCATTCTATGTTAATATATGAAAAACTTTCTAGCTACTAGTTATACAATGCCTTATGTATGTCCTGGCTTTCTGATTAAGCTGTCTTCTTATGTTGATTATTTGCCAAGTATAACTAGATTTTCATGCATTAGGATTTTCAATATAAACACGTTTAATATTTATTATCTTTTTTAAACCCATAAAAGGCAACACCACTCACAGACTTAGATGAGAACTATGCAGAGAGAACTATAAATGCCTCTATAAACAGATCTGTGCACCTACAAATCAGATTTCACATGGATCTAACAATTCTTACATTTTTTTCTTTCTTGCATTCAAAAAATAGGGTAATTAAATAAATAAATCATAATAAAAAAGAGTATAATACCAATACAGGATGGCAGAGGATAGTCCCATGCCCTTCTTTCCCCAGTCATACACTTGAGAAGGCTACTTCCATGGAGTGTGTAGCCTGGATTGCATCCATAAACTATAGTACTTCCAGCAAAATGGCCTTGGTCACTGATTTTATATCCAAACTGTGGAACACCAGGGTCCTCACAATGTGAAAGCTCAAAACCTGTGGGAGGAATAAAACATTGTAGTTACAAAAACAAGCAGATAAATACATTAATGAAATTAAGACTTTCTCTAATCCAGTGGAAATCAATCATTTCTAAACTTTAAGTAACAACATGTTTAAGTCAAAACCACTTCTCTGGTTTTAAGCAGTCAAAGTAACTCTCTATACACTTTTCTTAGGGCATGAAAATGAAACAGTGTCAGAACTTCATTTTTCCTAAGAGTTCAATTAAAGACTGAGAAGAAAATTCAATATCATTATCAATCGCTTCTAAAGTGATACGATAAATTATAAACTGGCAGCTAATGTGACTGTCCATTTACTTTTGAAGAGATATTTAAAGGATCATAAACAAAACTGAACAGTAGATTTGTTTGTCATTATTTCACACAGTAACAAGAGCAGCACAATAGCACCTGTGGCACCAGATACATACTTTTATAGGCATCAATCCCTAATTTTGCATTCAGTAGTTTGTAAATTTAAGAACTACATGCAAGAAACAATTATAATGATGATATAGAGAATTCAAGCTAAACAACTTGGAAATTTTTGAGAACTAAGAGATGCAGAGCAAGAAGGAAACAAAATAACATGCATTAGAAGGAAAGCGGGAGACATACTAATATACGGACAAATACAAATCTGGGAGAAAGATTTTCTATTTCAAATCAGGTTTTCTGTTATTAACTGAGAAGCAACTCAAAGACTCACTTTGTACAAAACCAAATGATTTTATCAATATCATGCAGCTCAGAATGTTTGTAGGCAGATTGGTATTCCTATACATAGGTATAGGCATGGGAGCAAATGAAGGGTTTTTCATGTCTGCTTTGTTCAGCAAAGTCATTCACACAGTACTTTTCCATCTGGTCAAGAGTCGGTAGCCTTTTGCAATCTCTCCTCAGGTGCTGAATCACTATTATTGTTTTTTTTTTTTAAAATATGCTCTTTATTTTATTTTACAGACAAAATGTTTCATGTTGGATAAGACTGTTTGCTCGCAGAAGGAGAAGAAAAAAAAATAAATGCAAAATTCTGTACCTTTCTAGTTATTCCTTCAGTTCATTTCATGTGTGACTGAAAATGTCTCACCAATTGAAGAGCCTCCACAACCTCTAAGGTGACTTTTTCTCATTCCCAACCTATTATTTCCCAGTACAGAAACTCTGAAAGAAGCTAAAGGGAGTTCCAGATGAAGAACCATTTTTGATAATGTTGGTCTAGAGACTTACTGATCAGTTAAGATTTCCTGTCTTCTAAGAAAACTGCTGATCACACTGAGTGAAAAGAAGTTAAAATCTGCCTTGATCCCTGAGATGTCCCCATCTCTGGGCAGCTTCCCTATAGACAGAATCAAAGTAAACTTTTTAACTGCTCACCTTGCTCTGGAAGGTCAACATGTAACTCCATTTTCTAACTGGGGATACTGGAAGCATTTTTGCTGCCTTAAGTGTGCATCCCCTAGAGTGTTGTGACCAGAGCAGGTAAAGAGGGCATGAGGCCTTGGCCAGGGCATGGTGGAGCAGTTTGTGCAGGAGGCCACACAGGGAGAACGCCTCTTTGAAGGGTAAACATTCCACTGGCCCAGTGGACTTGAAGTCCACATAACCCAGCAAACAGGCGCTGCTCTGTGACCATCTGTCCAGGTCAAGGGCATTCATCCCACCTAACTCTCAAGGCAGGATGGTGGGCACTCATCTGAGAGCAGAGGCTGCAGGAGGATCTGCACCATCTAGCCTGGCTGATGCATTCACCCAGGCAGAGCTCAGACTTGTACCTAATCTTCCATGTATCTAATCTAACCCTGCCCTCTTTCAGTTTAATTCCATTACTTCTTGTCCTGTTATCACATGCCCTTGAGGAAGTCCCTCTCCAGCTTCCTTGTAGGCTTCCTTTAGATACTGCAAGATATTATAAGGTCTTCCCAGAGCCTTCTTTTTTGCAGGTTGAACAACCCCATCCCTCTCAGTCTGTCTTCATATGAGGGGTGCTCCAACTCTCTTCATGGCCCTCCTCTACTTTCTTTTTCTCTTGCAATGCTACCAATATCAACAAAAGAAGATTCAGGACTGTTCAGGTGAATAATTATTCAGGTTAGGAAAGTGTATTCTACAAGAATGTCTGTCTACAAGAAAGACAGGAAATGGTAATGGTTAGGTTCAAGTGCTAGGCTTGGATGCACCTGTATAAATAATAAAAATTAAATATCTTGACAGCACTAAAAGACCTATCTTTAATCACAGGATACAGTCCTATGCTATCACATGTATTACAGGGTATAATTTCACAACATTCACCTGGAAAATAATTACATATTCTTTAGTATTTTGAAATACTTTCCTTTTATTCTGCAAGACTTATGCTATTTTTTATTAAAATTAGTTTTAAAAACAACATGTAGAATTTTTGAAACAACAGGTTTTTGAAGAGGTGAAAAATAAATTATTTAAGCAGACTGACAAAAAAGAATATTGATAGCTGCATTGCAAAATTACCTTATAGTACTGTCCTGCTTGATAAAAATTCACTTTATATTCAGTGATGATGAAATAATTACACACACACAAACAAAACAAAAAAAATGTCATACACACTACATGTTAATAGTCACATGGAACAATCACATACATTTTCAGAAGCTGACACCTGATAAAATAGATGTGTATATCTGTGTCCATAAGCCAAACAAGCCAGAGATCTGAGAGGTTTTTACTCTCCTCATCTTTATAGTTTAATTTGTCAGTCCACATATAGGTAAGAAGTTCTTGTTAGGAACCTTTCTTTATCATTTTGGTTCCAAATCGGATTATTTTAAACAATAATGTAACTTCAAAGTCAATATTGGACATGAGACTTAAGGGGAGAATGTCCTTTACTTATGAATTATCTTCACGCAACAAAGTTTTTTGGTTACATATTTGAAAACTACTCCCATGCTTCAATACTTCAGTGTGCTAACACAATTAACTGAAACTTAACCTATTTTTTCTTACACTTTCCAACACTGAAAAAGACTTCAAAATAACCCTCTAGAAAAAGGGCAGTGATTCAAATATCAGACTGCGCAAATGACTATCAACACAGGTTTCAGTATGCTACACGTTTTGGGTTTTTTGAGATACTATTATGAAAGTATATTATTTTGTTAAGTGATTTGACCTTAATGAGCAAAGAATTTTCATTCCTTTAAAAGCATAAGTCTATTACTACTGTTTTCTCAAATACTTACTGGTATACACAAGCTGAAAACCTTCATCAGTGCCTTCCATGTCTGAGTTAAATTCCAACCACAAATGATTTGAAGTACTGCTTAGTGTCAGGCCTCTTAATGATGCCCCAGTATATGCTCCCAGTAGGTGGGCAGTGTTGTCTTTGCCATCATAGATCTGTTAAAAAAAATGTGAATTTTACAGTTATGAAGAAAAAGAATAGATATATTTTATTTACACAACAATTCTATACATCTCCATTAAGAGGGAGGACAGCTCTGTCAAGAGAGATATATTTCTAGTCAACCCAGAGTACTATTTGGATATATTATTTGCTTCTCTTGAGTTAAGTTGACTCAATTTTGGTGATTTTTCAAAAGCAGAGTTTAAAATATGTCATTCCCTTTTTTTGCGTAACAATAGAGTGGGCAGAGTTGCCATATCAGCTCAGTCTTTTTAAATCTCTGTGCCTTCTCTTTCCCTGCCTGTATTGTAAATGCTGATCACAGCCTATCAGCAAACACCTGTCTTGTGTAGCTGTATGCGTCTTATGTCACTGAGACTGGATAATAGGAAAGCTCACATATCCCCAACTTTGGCTTCTTACATAAACCTGTGGTGGTTTTCTTCCATGTGAAGAGAGGTTCAAATATAACTATAAAGTAAAAGACTAGGAAATAAATTTAGCAACTGCTTCTGTAAATTGAAAGAGTAATGTAATCTATATGTAAATTGGAATACAGCACTTTTATTATTTATTTTTCTTCAAGTGTTGTTGTTTTCCACATTTGAACCAGAAACTTATATCAGACTACTAAATACGTAGAACAATCTTTTAATAATTCTCAGAAAACTTCCCTACAAATTTGGTTGCTTTAAAATATCACAAGTTGTTGCATTCCTGTAATTCCTAAAAAAAACCACATAGCCAACTATTATGTCCTGTAGGATTTATTTATTGACTTATGAAAAATTTCACTTGTAAATCAGTAAATTGACCTCAGAATAATTTTCAGATTGCAATATAGGAAAATTGTAAAGCTTTAGTAAAAAATACGGAATTGTCTGCAGTTCTAAATAAGATCTAATTGTATTAATTATAAATGTAATTAAGGCTTGTATTTGTAAAAAGGAATCTTCATCAGAACAAAATCAAAACAAATACACCAGCAATAGCAGTAAGGCAACAAAGTGAATGTGAAGTATTATGATGCCTGTTCCCCATCTGTGAGAATGACTTACACATGCAAATCCTATTTTCCAGAAGTCCTCATGTCTTTAGTAATAACAAAGACTTTACATTTAATGATATGCTGAATAAAACAAATAAGTGATTTATAGCTATCTGTAATGAGTAAATAATTGTGCAGCAGTTTAAGATGCACAACAAAATGACTTGGCATCATTTCTTGTTTTATACTGACACAAGCAAAAAAATCCAAAACAAATTTCAGTTTAAATGCTGATGTCCTTAAATGGAGTAAAAATAAGAAAATACAGAATGGAAAAAAAAGGTGCAATTAGTATTTATCAAATTAAAAGCAATTTCAAAATATATATAGGAGTATTAAAATAGATTTCATATCTTTTTTTAAAAAAAAACTTCTGTAAAACTATACTGAGATCAGTAAACAAGCCAGAGACACAAAAAAACCAAAATCACCACAACAAAAAACTAAAAAAAATCCCCACCTAAAACAAAACAACAAAAACAAATCCATCCACCCCCACCCCTCCAAAAATTAATCTGAAATGTACTTAGCTTTCTTTTAGTAACTGAAAAGGAAACACCCATTTCAGAATTATTGCTATGTGGCAGAGATATTTACATCATGACAGACTTAAAACCCAGCTTGAATTTGATGTTCTTTCTCCTAATTTCATCAAGCTACTTATAACTAATAATACATAAGGATTCAGGATTTCTTTTATTTTTAAACACTTCATAAGAGTAATTAATGTTCTGTTATGTGTGCATCACTAATAACTAACCAAAGGAAACTGTTAATACATTACACCAACTATTCTCAATGTCTCACCATAACTTCCAATAAGCCACATCATGATACAAATTTCCTTCATGTTCGAATGTCCCCACACGTACTTCATTGCCATTTGGTTAGACATACCACCATATTAAACTTTTCCTGTTAGTTCACTGACATCTCTCATTACTTAACACTAACTCTACTTCATGAGGTAACTATAATAGTGTTTAGCCTATATAACTTCCATGAAGGAACAGAATTTAAAGTACCCCAACACTAAAACTGATGCTTTTGAGCTGGAGAACTGCATCTGGCTGAGGCAGGATTATGATTCATTTGAACATGAAACTGAATTAATTATTTTTCTTTTGGTTACTGCCTTTTAGACATTCAGAGAAATATACCCCTTTTCTTGAGACAGTAGGGTCTCCCCTAGGACAATAAATACATCTTTTGTAGCATAACTCTCAATTTATGTCACATCATCTTTTTTTTGTCTTGAGTTAATAGGAAAAAAAAAAAAAAAGAACTTTAGATAATAACTTGAATGATACAGTTTAGCTTGCAAAGAAAGTGGTAACAGACCCTTGCAAGATTTGTAGAACCAGCCTTTTCTTTCTAACCTCGCTAAATTAGGTGGAGGGTTGTTTTTTTTAATTAGGTGGGAGCCAAAAATTTTGAATGCATTAGTAATTCAGCTGTTCTGGGAGACAATGTGAATTATATTATATGTGAATTAATGTAACACCATTAGTTTATTTTTAATATAGGAATATTCTTTCTTATAGGCCTTGGCAGCAGACCCGGATTTAAGTCACTTGGATGCTAAAGTTAAGTCCAAAAATAATCATAATGAAAATATTATTTAGTTGGATATATTTCTCTTAAAGTCATCTGGTATCATTAATGCAAAGATAATTGATTCATGACTGTATAATGCCTGAATAAGACAGTAACAAGCTATTCAGAAAACAGAGGTCCATCTTTATCAGCAATTTAAAGGCCTAATCTGTTAAATTATTAATTCATGAAGAGGAGCAAAGACACAAAACTGTGTTAAAGTTCTTCATATCACAATAATATTTTGAAATGTTGCAGAGAAGGATGCTAATTGTGAACATTCTACATAAATATGATTTGAACTAATAGATAGTAAGAAGTTGCTATGTTTACATTTGTAGTTAGGGAACAAATAAAACTTGCTAATCTTTTAAGTGGCTCCATTATCAACAAATACTAAATGGGAAATAATGTCCTTTTTTCTGCCAACTTATTTAATTATATAAAATTTTAGCAAGGGATTAGCATGAAGAGATTGTAATAAATGCGTGCATTTTAATCAAACTATTTTTGACATTTTCCATTGAAACATAAAAGACATATGGATATGAAGATTTGTGCCTTTATAAAGAGAAGAAATAACATAAAATCAGCAGCTCAGAACTGAGGCTGTCAACACCCTGTCAAATGTATATCACATGCAAATAGAAGCAGTAATATAAAGACAGAAAGGGCCCATATGTTTTGGTTTGGTTGTTTGTTTTTTTTTTTTTTTTGTCCCCTACATTTATTACCTATTTTTCACTCATGTTTTTAAGATGATATTGCTAAAAGTATTATGATAACAAACAGGGAGATTCTTAAGTAACAAATTAGCAAAAAGGCCCAAACATCAGCTCCCTTTGTAGAGTTTGCCCAAAATCCCTCAAAAACTGAATCATGTGCACACATTTCAAATCTGGCCCACAGATGAGACAGCAAACAAATGCAGTAAAACTGAATCCTCCATATTTGGCAGGAGCTCAATCAGTGCTGAGCCAAGCACAGGGAAAGGGAATCCTGATTGCCAGTTCTCTTCTGTTTACTGACACACTGTTACCTGCCTGTTGCTGCCCTGAGTGCTTTAGTAAAAGAAAAAAGAAAGATTGCTTCATTACAGTATCAAAAATAATAAATTAAATCATTTTTGCCACATAGGTGCAATCTCACCTGGCACATCAGCTCTCACTCTACATAAGCCCAAGAACATAATCTACTACAAAAGGTAAAAAAGATCTGCAGAAACAACTAATGTTCTCTTTCCACGTCAGTCCTTTTCATACTTGTTGTTCCTCTGCCTTTTGTTTATCATTTACTTAATGGAATCTGCCTGCAAAACTTTGGGGGTGAGGTTGCTTTTTTTTTAAAACATTACCAGAAAACTATCCACTAATTAGTTGTTACACACCAGATCAGTTGTTGTTGGGTCAGAACCACCTTGAGGGGATGCATCTGTGTGTGTGTGCGTGTTGGGGGGGAGAGGACCAGCCTTCAGCACAGTGTCCACGTGGTCAGCAGGGATGGCTGCTGAGGTCTGGCCACATGGCATGAAGGTTGTACAGGTCACCCATCAATCAATAAGGTCCTCCTGGGAGCCCACCCACCTCATACCCTCTGGAGTCTCTAAATGGCTGTGGCACCCTCACCTTGGCTAAGGGGACAGGGAGTGGTCAGTGAACCAAAGGGCTCACCTGGAGGGACTGCCCACAGGGACCAGAATAGACAAAGAGGCAGCACGAGTCTCCATTGTGGGTCCTGGCCTGGTTTCCTTGAAGTTGTTATTGTATGGCCTTCTAAGTGGTAACTGTGTTCTTTCTCCCTTCTTTTCCTCTCCTTCCTTTCTTAATCTCTCTTCATTTATTCTTTTCTTCCTCTTGTGGGTAACTTAAAAGCTTGTTTTCTATAAGCTATGGATACCTGACTTCCTTACCACAGCAAAGCTTGCTGGTCTTGGTAACCTGTTGTAATGCTTTTACAAAGTTGCATGCTAACTTTGTAACAAACACTTTTTGCCAAACCCCCTATATTCTCACCAAACTAGAAGAAACCTCTTAGAGTAAAATATCTAGTTATTCTCTGGACATTAACTCAAGGTATCAAAGAACAATGGCATTACAAGGGTTCATGCGAGCAAAATCTCTTGAAGCCTGAAATTAAAAGTGTAACACCTGGTAAAAGTCGAGACTTCGGGACTGGGATGTAACATTAATACCATGCATAGGTACATTTTCATTGATGCTGAAATCTACTGAAAATAGAGGAAAAAAAAAGAAACAAAACAAAAAAAAAACATGACCCTTGTTCAAGCTTCAATTCTAATAAAAGTGCCTTTCTCCCTGTAAAATAAAATAAAATAAAAAAAAAAAACAAAAAAAAAAAAACAAAAACAGAAACACATACCTTTGACATAGAAGAATATTTTCTACATTTAACTGGTTTCAACTCAAATGAAGTGTTTACCGCTAATAATGGACCACTCAGGCAAGAAGAAGAATAGCAATTCTGTTTCTTCCAGTGTAAATCTAAAGGATTTGCTCACAGCTATCAGAGACCAGGTTGTTTACAAGCAAAATTGGTAGAGGGAGACAAAAGCAGGGGGAAAAGAGCAGGTAGAAATATTCTCATACTTTGTAAACAATATATTCTTTTTCTTTTTTTTTTCTTTTTTTTTGCCTCCCACATAGGTAGTTTAGTCTAAAAATGTTGGATTCTGGAAAAATAGTGCAAAAATTCATGTATCAGTAATATTGGAAAGAAGAAAGTAACTATTACAGAGCTTCTGAGATAAATATTAAATGGACTGGCGTGTTATGACTTTACAGATCTTAAATTCTTCATATGCCTTCATGTAACTTTCATGAATATTAAAACAAGATATGACACTATCAAGAGCAAGTTATATCCCGACACAAGAAATGTAGATAAATTTATGTTTCTTATAATTTGAAATAAAAAAAATAAAGACAAAAAGAATTACACCATTAATGTAAGTAGCCAGAGCAGTTACATCAAAAAGAGAACAAGAGAATGGCATGCTAAATGAACCAAATGAAAAACAAATTATATGCTCTGAGACCTCTTTTCTATACCAGTTCAGAATTTATAACAGGGAATCCTCCTCCTCTGCCTGTGGAGTAACCGTAAGGGTGGTGATTTATTTGTATTAAATATGCTGTTTCCCTCTAATGCTGCATTCCCAGTACCTGCTGTTTCATTGTTTCCATCACAGTGCTTGTCAGATATAAATGTGATCCATGGTCAGTTAATTCATGCAGCAAGCAGCAGACCTTATGCCTTCATTAAAGAACATATCAAAAGTTTATTACAATACTCAGTCTATTCACACTTCGAATGGAATTTTAGTTGCATAGCTCTAGTAATCTAAAATCTTAGCAGCAAGAATAAGCAACACAAAGATTAACTTCTTTGTCTGCATTTTCATCTGTCAGTTCTGATGAAAAGAGATGCATTATCCATTTCTTAACCAAAGTTTGTTGCTAAAAACCTGAGCTTTAGCTATGAAATATCGTGGAGTTGCTTTATTTGTGTTAGGGGGAAGGAAGAGCTGTCTGAAAGTCACTGTTTTAAGTATCTTGATTTTAAAATGGTGAATTCCTTACCCTTCCTAGCTCATAGTTAAAGGGGAACTGTGTATTCACTGTATGTCACTTGGCTGTTCTCTGTAAGGCTGAAAGATATTTTTCCTTTTTTTCTTTTTTTAAACTGAAGTACTGATACATATTAGATAGGTTTACAGCATGTGTTGACTATTATTGATTCATTTAAGACTAAAATATAACCCTAATGTCCTACTCCTGCAGCCAAATGCTTATTCTCTGCAGGCAGCAAAATAGACAAAGAAGACAGTAATTTCCCTTTTTTCATTTTTGTTTCTAGTTCTACAAAAATAAAAGGAAGTTCGTGAAAACTTATCTTCAGAAACATTTTACTGGGATTGACATAAAGAAGTGTAAGGCAATACAGGAAAAAAATACGTGAGTAACCAAGGCTACTTTCCTGATCTTGAAGATATTAATGATAAACGCTAGGCATATTCCTCAGTCAATCACACACAAAATCTTCCACTGAGTCTTTTTCAGCTTCTGGAGATGAGAAATAATCAATAATAACAGAAACCAACAGAAACTTCAGAACTGGTTGTGTGAAAAAAGCTATGGAATGTGCGAATGCTAATCTATTTCCTGAAGAATTTTCCTTTATTGAATGAACACATGAAAAAAGAGCATGATAGAATTAAGACAGTTTGCAAGAGTTCCATCTAAGAAAGGAAGCAGGAAGAGACACAAGGGGTTCCATAGATATCATTCTTCCCACAATAGCAAAGGTCAAGTGCCTCTGTCTTGCAATGATGTCGGATAGGCTGGGAAAGCATAACAATCACAATAAGAATGACTAGTTGTAGCTGGTTAATTTAAAGATCTTACCACTACTTCACTAATTTTTCTGCTCCATAAGAAAATTCCAAAATTGTTAAAATTACATACTTGCATGTACCATCTGAATATTTCAACAGTAAATTGAATGACTTTTTTGGTTGGTGGGTTGGTTGTTTTAGGGTTTTTTTTTCCATGCTGTTTAATGTTAATATATCTCTCAAATTAAATCTTTCTATATTAATTAATGCAACAATTAAACATAGGTATCTACTTGGTTCTGAAGTAAGCAGTGAGTTCAAGATAAAATAAACACACCTGTGCATTTTGAGTATTTAGTAGACCTTGGTTTATTTTTCTTTGCTTGTGTTTTGGTTTAAGAAGAACATAATACTTCTTTTTATTTTAAACTATTTGTTTTATAATTTATTTCTTCTTGCTGCTTGATTCCATCTTACATTTGTTGTTCAGGCCTGCTTATACCTTAGTTATAATTAGCCCCCTTTGGAAATGCCTGTGCCTGACAACTAATGACAGAAATTCTAAAGAAAAGCACAGATGGCTGAAGTTAGATGAGCTAAAACTTTGTCTGAGTCATAGCTGTTTCTTAGATATATATATTTTCATAATCCTTCTCATTTAATAAGTATATGGAAGATTATGGCAGAAAAGAATTTTTAAATCAAATGTGAGTGGCATGGTACCTCTTGTTCCTTTGATTTCAGAGAGGCAAGTTTATTCAAAGTGCATATTCTGACCAATTAGGCAATTTTTTAATGGCTTTATGGATATCTTATTGGATTGTTGTGCTATCACCGATGGTAATAAGCAGCTCACCCTGATCAAAAGCAGCTCTAAATGTGTAGTTGGCTAAGCAATATATGCATCTGAAAATACACTTTTTGGAGTGCAGTAACAAAATCTAAGAACAAATCTACTGAAAAAGCTACTGAATGTATAGGATGAAATTGCTCTGGTAGGTTCTAGTATGCTGTTTTCCCCTTTTTTGTTTCTTATTTTAATGCAACAATTCTATTCACAAGAAGTTGATGTGCTTACCATTTTGCAGAACATGTTACATACAATACAAGATTAGATTCATTTAAAGTGTAAACCTCATGTACAAAACGCAGTACATAGCCTGTGTGAATTTAAACTGCTGGGTGTTACCTATTATCTTTAGATCACAGCTGAAGTTATGAAGGTACTGAGGAAGCAAAAAAAATCAAAATATGTTATTGATGAATATTTAATACTTAAAATCAAATAGAAATACACAATAGGGTAATGTTTGGTTTATGATTTCAACCTCTTTTTAATTACCTGTTGTCAGAACATTATGTTTAAGAAACAGATTACTGAGACACCTCAGGCTGATGAATTTTTAACTTTTTAAAAATGGAACCAGTTGAGAAACATATTTTCTAAGAGATGCTTAATATCAACTTACCTGATACTTTACTATTGCAGATAAACTTCAGTAAGATGAGGAACCACAAGTTTAGAAAGAACAAATAAGTTACATGATTACTTACCTTAAGAACATCTCCTTGGGCCAAGTGAAACGTTCTGGCAGAAATATTGATTCCTTTCCCTGCTTGTACCTGAATGCTATAAATACATTCATGGTTGTTTTCATAGTTAAGAGGATAATTGGGGGACAATAAGATTCCTTCATTATTTGTCGTAGAGGCTCCGCATTCAGCTGCAATTAAAAGAAAATGTTAAGGTATACTTTAACAAAACACATAAATACTTTTAGTAATGGTAATAATGGTGATGTCAATGTAACCTAGTTCAAAATTACTGGCATTTGTTAATATCTAAAATCTGGTTCTAAGTAGATGATCATGACAGTGATTGGAGGCTGCAAGAATTTTTCTAAATTTCAACACTAATAAAAGTATGTTCAAAAACATGAAGAGTTAAAAACACAATAGTGCCACATTTCATAAATATAATGCTTAATAGGATCTTTCTTGAATTTTGTTTTGGAGGAAATATAGTCGATTTAACTTCTCCAATATAGAAATTAATAAAGACTTGCAAATTAAATGAAAGTAAAGGAATTCTAGAGATTAATATGCATATTTATACATACATGCACATGCATAAATATATATACATGCAGATGCATACATTTTCAAACAGATTAATGAAAAATATACTTTGTTCTCTAATATTAATTTATGAAAATAGCCAACATAGTCAATGGCACAGTAGAAAAAGAGTTATATCTACCAGATAAATACAGGAAAAAATAATTGCAATAATAAGAAATTAGAAAAACATAAATACCTGGGAGGAAAAAAAAAAAAGTGAATTAAATAGGTTTAAAATTAAGAATTAAAAATAAAAAAGTATTCCCAAGTAATACTGTTATTAGTCCAACAACTAAACTATATAATTCAAGGTTTTAGCAATTAAAAAATCCCCTGAAATATAAAAACTTGTAGCAATGCTTCATTAGGCATCAATAACTAACTTTCTTTTGCTATCATGCTTTGGACTATTTATGTAATTTTTGAGCCTTTTTTTTTTTTTTTTTTGCATTAAGCTACTAGATATTTCAAATAAATACTGAGAAACTATTACAATTATTTCCCTTACTTTTTATTTAGTCTTGATATCTGTCCATTAGAGTGCAAGGACAAGAGTATTTCCACACTTAGATTAATTTTAAATTTAACCGTAACACTGAATTTTCTAGGGTTTATGCTTATTTTTAGGATCACTTCAATATTCTTTCCATTTATTTTACCTAGCCTCATCAGAATACACCTCAGTTATTTTAACCAAGGAATATCATTGCTTCTTATTCTACAGAATAAGAAACTTTGTTGTGCAAAACTATGTGGTACGGTACTTCCAAGAGTTTGAAAAGACCTTT
The DNA here is from genome assembly GCA_035583185.1 of Anabacerthia variegaticeps. Lineage (NCBI taxonomy): Eukaryota > Metazoa > Chordata > Aves > Passeriformes > Furnariidae > Anabacerthia > Anabacerthia variegaticeps. The sequence goes on from JAWWEW010000078.1 coordinate 134,857,085, forward strand.
AAGCAATCTATGGTGTGTATTCTAAAAGCTTTTCATTTTTATTAACATTATTGTAATTCCCACAGAAGACTTGTTTGAGTCGAATTCAGAATATTGAAATATATATATTTTTATGTGAAATCTGTACATCAGATGACAAAAAGAAAAAAATAAAAAAATCAAAAACAAACCCAAACCCAACAACAATAAAAAGCCCCCCCGAAAAAAAACAAAAACAAAACAAACAAACAAAAAACCAAAACTTGATTAGCTACTCTTTCTGTATGCAGCTAAAGCAAACATTGTGCAGAAAGCCCAATCAGGCACAGGTCAAAGCAGAACAAATACCTGGTGACTATGTTTAATTCAGCAATACAGAACAAGTACCCAAATAATTCATGTGTCATTGCTATCTCTTAGAACAGTTGGAAACACATAATTTGGGCAGAAGTGGAAAACCTTCTAGTCCACGTGATCACATCTATCCTTTTATTTCATTCTCAAATAAATGGGTATTTGCTACATTGAAGATGCATAGGTCACTTTGAATTATAACATAAAGGAGTAAGATGATTGTAATTTCAAGTTTGTGAGATATCCTTTCCAATTCCAGAGAGATATAAAAGCCAAAAGGCACAAGGTAATTATGGTATTAAGTCGATCCAACAGCTCTGGGTTATGTCAGAACTATAATTCAAAGCAATTTTTTAAAATCTGAATGCAGTAGTGAGCTAACTGTTAGGATATTTTTAACTAATATTTCAGAATCATGCTAAGTTTCCTGTTAAAAATAAGGAAATTTTTCATGTCATAGTATTTGTCACTCTGACTGGAATTTTCTGAATTCAGAGAGTTATATTTCAAATTGTAGATGCCCCATCCCCGGAAGTGTTCAAAGTCAAGCTGGGTGAGGCTTTGGGCAAACTGATCTAGTGAAAAATATTCCTGCCCATGGCAGAGGGGTGCACTTCCAACCCAAACCATTCTGTGATTCTTTGTATGATTGTAAGCCTTGTGTTAGCAGACAAGAAAGCTCATTTAGTAAAAGCAGGCTTGAAGGCCACAGTGTAAGAGAATTTCTCCCCTAGCATTCATCTATATCCATGGAAGTTCTTCCACAGTTCCATGGAAACACACAGTGCAGGCTGCAACAGTGGCTCCTTTGTGCACCTCTCAGAGGAATTCTGACAAAACCAACAGTTAGTTCCTGGCTTTTCTTCTTGCCTTCTGTCATGAGTCATTATGACTTATAAAACCACAACAAAACAACTAACCACAAAGCATCACACACACACACACACACACACACACACACACACAAAACCCAGGAGTATATTTGTGAATAAGTGCTGAATCAAACTGGGAAGATACACAATTAACTAGAATACTTCCCAAATTACAGCATTGATAGTTCTATCTGCCAATCTTCACCTCTATCTGTAAACATGAGCGGGCAGCTATGCTGTTTAAAATTGCATGGAACTTCATGTAACCTACAATTTCTTTCTATTCCTCGATAGAGCACAAATAAAAATAATACTATAATACTTTCATTTACAATAAGCGCTGGGTAAAAAAAAAAAAAGCGTTAAGAAAAAATAATGCTACCTGATTTCTTAATATAAATCCAAATATTAAACATATATAATTTGTTTAAAGTGTTTGGAAAATAATTTTAACAGACATTGCAGAGAGTGGCAGATAATAAGAGAGGGAAGCCAGTAAAAAATTAATGGAAAATGTGTAAAGAGGGATGCATAGAAGAGAGAAAAGAAGTGACAAAACTATTTCAGAAGTAAAGGAAAAATTGCAGAGGAGCAGAGAGTCTGTAACAACACTTTAAAACATACTTAGGGATGTTATCAAAAATAGCAAATATTTATTTACTGCCTTAATAATTAATTTTAGTAACATTCCCTGTTCAACAGAAATGAAATTTATTATTTTAATTACAAAATTTTGCATTTTTTAAAAAATCAACTTGTTTCAGCTGAAACTTACACGTACTCTATACACTTTTCTTGTATGAAAAAAAAATCAGGAAAAAATATTTTCCATCCAGCTATGTTTTCCCAAAGACTTTAATTCAGCCTCACATAAAATACAAGGATGTTGCAATAAAATTGAAGTAAAGCACTGTTTCCAGACTTTTGAAGTAACACAGAATAATTTTAGCATTAGAAAGGAAAATAATCTAAAAGAAAAATAATGAAAGATAAAAGTTTTTATGGTGAATATATTTATAATAAAAGACTGTTATGTTTTTGGCTATGAATGTGTGTTTACTGCACATTTCCATAATAAAACAGATGAGTTATAAACTGCTGTTTATTATTGTATTTAAATTATGTAATCATGCAAAATGGCATTGTTAATGCAACCAAGGAATGAAATGCATCTGTTTAGTAAGTTAACCATTTGAACACAATTCCTTAATGAACTGAATAGCTTTTAAAAAAAAAATATTAGGAGAATATTACAATGCTCACCATAAATAATTCTCAATTAAAAAAAAAATAAAAATAAAAAAAACAAATAAAAAACACCAAAACCATGATGTGCGATTATAGATTGAAATTCAGCCAGAGTGAAACTGTTTACTTCAATACAGTCCCTTGGAATCAAAAGATAAGAGCTACATCTAGCAGTTTTGTATTTTTGAAAAGCTGTTATTGGTTAGGAGACTCCATGTCTTGCTACAGCTTGACTGGACAAATAAGCAGAAGCATTCAAAAAAGGATTTTATCTTTAACAAACTTTGTATTAGACTGTAAATCAACAGTTGCTTCAGAAACTGCATCTAAATTGAGTGCTCAACCAACTGTCTCTTATAAAGCTGTTAGCCTTTAGAATTTCTATCTCTTCAACTGATGGCTGGCATAAACCGGAAAATAGACTCTTGTCAAAACAAGACAGCAAAACAGAGGATAACATGAAAATCCTGAAAGGATTAAGTTGTTACTGAAGATTTGTTGCTCTGAATAGCATGAGTAAGAAGGTCATTACAAGTTTTCCAGATGGTTTTGGTATTCTGACAGGTTTAAGAACAAGGAACCCTCTGCTGATGAAGAAAATGAAAAGAACATTGTCCTCTTCAATCAGTAAGAACTGTGGGTTTACTTTTATTTTACATTCTTTCAAAATACAAGACTTCCTTTCATGGAGACAAAAATGAGTAACCGCAATTTCTTATCATGTATCTGCAGTACATGCATCTACGTCAAACTTGATCTGAACATCAAAAGATTCATGAGGCCGTTTGTGTACTAAACTTACTTTCAATATACTTTTCAAATACTTTTTTAGCTTCTTTTTGACTACATTACTTATATTTTAATGAAAGAGAGTATTTCCAGATCTGTGAAGGTCCTGTACTTAAAACTACACAAAATTTTGCAACAAGATGATGGTTCCACGTCCATGGCCAAATGGTCAAAGGCTAAATAAGACCCCCCATTCTTAGAAAGAGTTACATACATTAATAATATTATTAATCATAACTAATAGTGCCAGTTGACAAGAAATGGAGAGGAGTCCCAAATACTTTAGACAATATGCTCAAACAGCATGATGAACAGACTTTTGCTTTGGTAAATTGTATCAACAAAACCATATGCCATATTAGGAGAATTTAAAGAACGAATACGCATGATTTTTATAAAAAAACTCTGGCAACAAACAAAATTATTCCAAACCATGAAAACCGAAAAAAACCTTCACAGGATAACTCAAGAACTGCTTGAACATCGTGAAAATTTCCACAGAGGCAACAGGATTATCAATTAAAACTTCATGTAAAATATTAAAATAAATAAGAAATAAGAAAGTGTTTATCACATTATGATGCTATTATACTAACATATGGTAAGCCCTCAAATACTGTATTTTCCTTTTTCCAGGATATCCTATCCCTGAAGAAAATAACAGACATACAACATACTCAGACATGATAGGAGAAATATTTAAAGGAATAAATTTACTTCTTAAAAATAGAAGAAAGATTAGGATTAGTTTGTTTTGAAATGAATCAATGACATTTATAAGTGGATATCACAGCTCTTAAACTCAGAATTCATGCTGCCAAAACACTCCACATATTTAAAAAAATCTCAAAACTGGAAAAAAGGACATTTTCCCAAACAAGATACAATAAAAGCAACCTTTGCCTTATTTTTTTTTTTTTGTTTTGTATTCACAGAAATTGATATTGCTGTGCAGCAAGACTCTAATAACATATGGAATAAGATACGCAGAGGGTAGCTAAGGTCTCTTTCACTAATTAAGGATCTTGCTATCAGTGTATCCAAGGTAGAACCTTCACTTCATTGGTTACATAGTTATGCTTCAGTCAACACTGAATTTATTTTTTCTTTCATACATTAGAACTTTTCCGACATTCCTGGTTTTTTCTCCCCACATATTCCCCGAAAAGTACCCTAACTCAAGTTTGGCAAAGAAGCTACATCAGTGAACACCTTGGCAAAAATCTTTACCAGCAAAAAATCATGTAAAATGCTATCTGAAAAGTATGCAACATGACAGAAATGAATGAATTTGCCTGTAGATTTTTATGTTTGTTTGTCTGCTTTCTATAATTGCAAGGGTCATACTTCCATGGAAAGCTGTAAGTTCAGAACACCAGAGGCTCTTTGCTCTTTAGGACCTACTGAGAAAAATGGACAGAAAATGTCATAAGAAGAAATGTAAGTAGCATATGAGAAAAAAAAAAATTGATGTCTTTCAGTTAACGTTTAGCATCCTGGAAAGAAATTGTACAGCTCAGACAAAGATAAAGGCCTGACACAGTTGGGCAGCTATGAAGATACTATATTATTTCCTTGACATAGACATAGACATATAATGAAGGGTAATACTCTTCGGCTGTTGGTCATCCTTATAAGGAAAAGGAATGAAAAAAGAATATGGAACTGGGCTGGGGAGACAAAAAACAACGACGACAACAACAACAAAAACAAACAAACAAACAAACAAACAAAAAGAATTCTTGGCACAATAGAGATCACTATCTACATTTTACTGGAAAGAGAAGTAATTCCAAGAAAGTAGTGTATGTACTGAATATGAACATTGCCTTTGGTTATCATTTGAATATAGCATGAAAATAAATCAAGAAACTAAGGAATGACAGTATTCTAACAGATCTTTAATCATATTTATTCCATTACTGTTTATAAAAAGGTTTATTTTTATTTTTCATTATTTTTTTTTCCTTTAGAGCAATAATAATTTCTCTTTTTTTTTTTTTTTTTTCTTGTCTTTAGCACAATTACAGGAAAATTCAAACTGGTTTCTTGTAACCTAACTATGGCACTGAAAATTAAAAAAAGAACTAGGCAAAGACATCTGAACTCTGAATGCACCAGAACCATTTCAGAGGAGCTACAACTCTATGAAAACAACTCCATATTCGCAAATTTAAGATGAGACCTCTGCTCTGTTTTAAAAGCTGGAGAAAAGCCTCCATCATACTGATGAAAATCTTGATTCCTTAGGACCACCCAGAGCTTAGATTTTGCTTCTAAAAACAGTCAAAAGTGAACAGCCATTCATACACACCAAAAGTATTTCTTTTAGGAATCTATTACTTAGAGTCAAAAAGAGACATTTTTTCACCGTCCATGGAGAAGTTCAAAGCAAGCAATTTAAAGATTATGGACTCTTTTCTTTGCTCTTTAGATACATTCATTTATTAACAGTTTGTACTGTTAGCTGTGATGGAGTTAATTCATAATGACTCATATAGTGTGTGCTTCAGTTTTTTGAACAAAAATAGTGTGGATAACACACCAGTGTTTCAGCTACCACCACAAAGTGCTTGCTCAGTGAGTGATTACAGACATCTACCCAAAGTGTGATGAACAGTGAACAGAAATATGAAAAATCTTTACGCTTTTTTAGAAAAAAACCCCAAAACTTGTTATAAAAATTGTTTCAGCACAACATCAAGCCCTATGGAATAGAAAGAATGCCATTATTTGAGCAATTCAGCTTTAAAAATTCAGAAAAAAATAAATTGTTTACTATTTGAACGTTATTTTTCCATTTAATAATACCAAAATATCCATAATTACAAAATGTCATTTTTAAGTCAAATTACTTTGAAGATTATCTTGATAAATTGAATAATTATAACATTAATCAATAAATAACAATTATTTATTCAGCTTCCAAATAAGAAAAGGAAAGACAGCTTTTAATTCACTGGCAAATTATTTAGTTTAGAATTGATTATGATTGACTACTCTGTTTTAAGACTCAGGACATTGGCCTTTATTGCATCCAGAAACAGATACTTGGCTCAAATACCATGAGCAATGGTTGGTTCCCAAGTGATGTTGTGTGTATGTGAAAGTGTAAATGATATAAGCATTCAAGCTCATTAATCGTTTTGACAGAAAATGCCAAACAAGAGACACAGTAACAATACATAAAGTTTAAATCCAGTATAAGTGGCCAACAAGAATTTCTGCTCTCCATTTGTTTGAATTTCACTATTACAGCATATAAATTAAGCATAAAATTAACAAAGGCTTGATATTTTTTGGAAGGAAATTGTTGATCAAGTCATTCTACTGGAGACTATCTTTCATTTTCAAAGGTGAGGAGAAAACACATTGACTAGAAAATAATTTATTCCCTGTGTTACAGCTTTTCTCTTCCCCCACCAAACAGACAAACATAAACATTATTTTCTATGTCATGACAACTAAATAGCAATTTTATTTCTGTTTATGCTGCTGTGCAAGTTCCTTTTAACTGATAATTTACCAATTTGTTTTCAGTATATAAAAACTTCTAGAAATGTATTACTGAAATTTAACCTGTCTTCACAACTGTGCATGCATTCATTATTATTCTTATGGTTAAAAATGTATCAATCTCAACACAGAAATAACTTTTATTCAGCCATTGCTCTGACTCAGCTTCTAAACCATCTTTTCTTTGGTTGAGCAACATGAATGTTGCTTATGCATATGCTAAATTCATAATTTTTCTTATACCAAGGTAAGTGTATGAATAGTTTGGACATAAAAATTATGATACAGTAACTAACAATAAGAGGAAACATATAATCAATCCATAGTTATTATGCAATCAGCATCTGAAATACAATTTATTATAAATACAATTATAAATATAGATATAGATATAGACATATAGATATAAATACAATTTACTATCAAACAATTTAGTATGAAAAAATATTTCAAATGCACAGTGATACGGATATTTTCATGTGTAAACCCTTCCATATAGTACATACTCTTCAAGAAATTTCAAAAATATATATATTTTCAAAAATATATACTCTTGAATAAATTAAAAATAATAGAGACACTTAAGTAACTATCCTACTTTTTGGAGATCCTCTTTTAAAGCAAATATAATTTAAAACAAATAATTGTGGAAGAAGTCAGATCAAATAACACTCTTTAGCCATTAAGATTCTAGTCAAAGCTACATACATAGATTACCTCTACAGTGAGCGGAGAGTGCTAGGAACCATCAGAAACAGTTATGTCTCAGTTATCTTAGCTATAATTTTAAAATCAGAAAAACTACTCTAAGAATATCCTGAGGATATGGTTCCTGTGTAGGATGCCCAGGTTGACTGTACTCCTATACATGGACCAAGTTAAATAAATCTGGTCTAAGTGCTCTAACATCATTTACAGAGTTTTGTAACCCAGGTATCACCTGGAAGCTTGCATTGGCAAAAAAAAAAAAAAAATCAATTATTAGACAACTGAACAGGTAAATGTAGATTTAAATTTATACCCAGGTTTCCTAAGATATTAATCAAAATAAGAAGACAAAGCACTGTGTCCTTGATCTGAATTGCTTTCAAGTATAGACTGTGAAGTCCACTGATAGTTACAATACTAAATATATTAAGAAAAGGTTAAAAAAAAATTGACTAAGGAGATATGGAGAATATGAAAGTACATTAAAAAGTAAGAGGTGTATTACCATGCTTTTCCATGCTGTAAATCTGCAAGTCCATGGACAATGACTACACATACAAGCAAATGAAAGCAGCTGACCACGTACCCACACACCTTGGAAGAGGTGCACTCCATACTCGTCGTCCACCACCAAGACAAATGACCTCTGAAGCTCCTTCTAAACGATATCCAGATGAACAGGAGAATGTCAGAATATCTCCCACACCAAAATTCAATCCTATTCTGTTACCAAATTGTGGGATCCCAGGATCTTCACAAGGTTCAAGATTATACTCTGAAAATGAGACAGCAAATCAGCTTTTCCAAGTGAAAACAAGATGTTTTCTACCAGTCATATTTTATATTCTTGCAGTCTAGTAATTTCTGTAAATTTCCACCTATCTATCAATACAGACTTCAGACTTAAAAACGAATGCTTAAAATGAATGTTTTAAAACAAACAGTTGTCTTACATCAAAAAATAAGACAAATATATTCACAAAATGATTTATCACTCTTTTAAGAGCCAAAAATATCTCAGGTATATAATACAAATTAAAATAATGTCACAGCAAAAACCCTAAATAACAGACACTGGTTTATTTGGAATTTCACTAACTGATATTGGAATAGTTCTGTTTCCTTCTGTCATTTGATAATGTGTCTTACAGTTTACTGCCATCTTATTTACCCTGTAGCAGAAATGTGTTCTCTGCCTCTATAGAGGCACAAAGATTTACTTGTTTTGAAATTATTGTGCTTAGGAACCAACTTGTATTTAATTCAGTATGTGTAGTCATCAACATCCCTTCAATTTTTAACAGTTATTTTTTTGTTTGGTTTCCTTTATATAAAATACAGGGGAAAAAACCAAACCAAACTAAAACCCAAACTTTTCCAGGAGCCAGGCATTACGGTTATTTTCTTACCAGAGAAAGAAATATTAAATCCTTCATATGATATTGAAAAATCTGAAATAAAGCGCAACTGAGCCCTGAAATTTCCATAGAGACCAGCATTGATTGGTGAAGGAAGCTCTGAGCCAGTCAGACGTGCTAATGGCTGTGTGAAACTCCCATTCTCTGTTATTAGTAAGTAGTCATGGTGATCCTCCAGGTGAAAGGTGTAGAAGGTGAACTGCACTCCTGTTAGAAAAAGTAGAATTAGATTTGCATATCATCCTACTAACATCTGTGTAATTAAGCCAAGGTTAAAATTCACACATTTTGTTATTATATCGTTCAGAAAATTTAGAAAAGTTTTCTCTAAAATTAGTACCTCTCCTGATTTTAGAGTTAAAACATCTTTGCAACAGGTCTTTTTGTTTTGACACCACCTCTGACTTCTGCCTTTAGCTGCAAAGTATGGATGTTTGATTTCTAGAATTCAAAGACACGTGCTTGAATTTTCATGTAAAATCCAATTATGTACAACGTATGTTCAAAAGTACAAACTGGTGGCATGGGAAAGGTAAACCTTCTTTCTTACAGTCACCAGTATCTTTGCATGGCAGCAGTGAAAGGAAAGGTTATAAAATATATGACATTATATTCCAATGGCACATACAGTAACAGCTGCACTTCCACCCAAAAAAGAGAAGGTCTTTTAATAATATGTGGCATACGTCAACAGTATGATTTTTTGCCAGGCATCAGATATAAATCACACATCTAGAAGATACACTCTGGAACACAATTGCAATAGATATACCTAAAAATCAAGACACACTATTAAATCAGTTCTGCATTTCTAAGAGTTAGACCATGATCTCTGGGTAGAATGCGCAGAAAAGCCAAGAAAAAGAAACCAGAGAACCCATTAGCTAGCTGAAGTGATTACTGAGACCTCTAGCGTAATACTCTTTTCAGTTTTGTCTTGTCAGTTACAAACCAATGATTCAGGCTTTAGCAAATATATCTGATCATGTAATACTTATGAAGATCCATTCATGTGATTGCAGATTAACATGGTGGATGAAGACCTTTGGGTACTCTCATGGACAACAGATTTTTAATACAAGACATAATTCAATCAAAAAGCAAACAAATACTTCCCCTTCCTACAGCTCCAATACTGCACCCATCACCCCCACCATCACCACTCCTCCCCTCACCACCAGGCCCTTGCTTCCCAAACAGGATAATAAAATTCAAATTATATCTAAGGTGCTTGACTCAGCTGTCTAAACACAGGAAACTCATGCCGCTTTAGGTGTTGTAGGTTACCTTTTCTAGACTTCATGTGAAGCTTTAGAAGCTCTCAGTACAATTGTCTTGTAGTGTTTTGTTTTTTTACAGTATTCCTGATGTTGTCTGAATGGCATTAAATATTTATGTTAGTGCAACTCAATCACACCTAAGAAATACAGCTGGTAAGGGTATCTGGCATGCAAGGACACTAGGTTTATGAACCTAGTCAAGGATCTTTTGGTACAGGAAGCAAAGACAAGAAATGAGTGACGTAATGAATGGTGTGCACACATGAAAAGGCTTTAATGAACAGAATTTAGTGAAGATACTAACAAAGACCAGAACTCTTCAGTTTCTGACTGATGGGAAATTATATACGGCACTGTAACCTTAAAGTGGTTCAATCAGAACTTAGTAACCGATTATAATGGGGGAAAGCATATTGTCTTGGGTCTCATGAAAATTAGGATACTGTAGAGTATTTGAGGGAATATGTAGGATTATGTAAAACTGAAGATGATTTTTTTTTTTTTAAATGGCAGTTATAGACTGCAAAACTTTTTGTGGTATTTTGAGGGCCAAATGAAGATAAGGGTGGGGATCATGCTAGGTAAGAGAGAAAAAAGTGTGGGAAAAGAGAGAGGGTTATGCCTCTCTCACTAATCCCTGTGACTAACCACTGTAGTCTGTCCTGTTTCATTTTAAAATTCTGCACCTGACCAGTGTGCAAGCATGTCTTTTGTCCAGAGTGTGAGCACATATGTGACCACTAGTGATATGGATTGCCTGGTAAGCAGGATGAGATCAGAGGCCAACTGGAAAAAGGACCATTGGTCACAGGGCAGGAAGCACCTGATAGGAGTGGGATCTAGGGTCCAGCTCCTGGGTCAGGATATGGAACGTTGTAGAAGCACATGCATATACGTGTGTGACTGTGTCACTTCTAGCAAACTCCTCTTCCCATCAACCCAAATAGAGAAACAGTATTTGGCTGCCTGTGGTGTTCATGTCTGTTTCAGTGTTGTTGGTACTTCTGTGTGTGCCAATAAGACACCTGCCTCTGTCCATGTTAGTCTGTGTGACCAGCCATATATGTGCAGGTACATATCGGCATCTTTGGAATACATGCTTAGACTTGCAATCAGCTGGACATAGAGATGGGAGCAATGAGAAAAATCCCTTGGATCTTGGAGACCTCTCTTTATCTACGGAGCTTGCTTAAACAGGATGGGGAACTATTCAGCTTTTTCAAGCAGATACCTCCTTCTCATAACTTGACACACATCACATACTCTCCTAGACCCAGAAAAATGCATCCTGACTTAGTAGCACTGATATAGAAATTACTTGATGAGATTGTATTTTATGCCTAGGAAAAAAAAAATAAAACAATTAATTTGGATTTTAAAAATCCTTAATTTATTAATTTAATGAGAAAAGCCATTCATCTGCTTTGATTGTTCTTTTTATTCTCTCAAATTTTGTAACAAAAAATTGTCAAAAATCTGGCAGAATTTTGGAATTGAGATTGGAACTGAGATTGCATATCTTTTGAGGTAATGTACATAAATTTAGCTTTGGAATTTATAAGCTCTTAAATGTCGGGGACATAATTTTATATAGGACACAGTGTTGATCTCACATGGAAAAAAGGAGCTCTTTAAAAAACCCTGTGAAAGGTACAGAATGAGACTGAAATTCAGGTCATATTTGCTGCGTTTACTGTACTCCAAATTAATGTTGTCCCCTTCTATGCATGCAAGCATACTGCAACAACAAAATCAGATATGCCAAAGCAAATTTTATGGTAGTAACCCAAAACAATGAAATTCCTGTGAATCACAGCTGAGCTTCATTGAATATTGTTCAAACACCAAACTCAAGGTTTAACTCAAGGGAATGTTTCAATCAATTTTCCAGATTGCCATGACATTTCTAAGCAAAACCCAAAAGTATTTCCCAGCAGTAGCAGTACAATTTATTTTTCTTCAGAAATATTCTAATCACATTAATATATGCTGTGTGACAGATTGTGTCTTCTCCAGGGAAGAATTTTAAAAGATATGCTCAGGTAGATTCCTTCTCTTTCTGCCTCATGTGCCCCTTTCTTTATAAGGGGAATATTTAAAATCTGAAATGAAGACAGGAAGACATAACACTCTAAAATGTTGTTTCTCAGTACTACAATCCAGACTGGGGGGGATGAGTAAATTAACTGTTCTATTAATAAATGGTGTAAAACATACCACTGATACTCCACAAATTTAATTTCACCATATATTGAATTGCATGCTAATCACAGACAAAATCCAACAATTATTGTCATGATAAACATTTCCTTTCTTCAGCATAAATAATAGAAATTAGTAGACATATTAGTTATATTTAAAATACATGTTCCATTCTCTAGCTATCAAATTTTCAAAAAATAATCTTAAAAAAAAATATATCTAGTTTTAATGAGCACTGAGGAATCATAATGCTGGTCCACATGAACCTTTCAGAATTCTAAAACTTTAGATTCTCTTGAAGAGTAAAATTAAAACCACATATCTTTATATTGCCCATCATGTTATTTACAAATACGTGTCCAAATACAGAAACTGTTCTTCCTGATGGTACAGCATATCCAGACATAAAATACACAACATAACTAAATCTACACATTTAATTGGCTGCCATTATGTAATAGCAGCAAGGAGTTGTAACATAAAGTCATTCCACCTACTTTAGATACTTTTTCATGTGAGATGACTCATAACCTGAAGATATATGCATTTGTCCTTTAAATACTGAAGTAGCCTCACTCAGACATAGAAGTTTACTGTTAGAAATTTAAAGCTAAATTAAGTAAACCTTCACTTATTGTCAGAAAAGGAGAGCTATCTTCTTTATGCAGTACAATAGGAAGAACATGAAGTTTTAATAGCTTTTGCCAACAAGTACAAAATATGAGTTCATACGCTATTTCCTACTCCCAGAAACTCCTCACTCTGCAGTTGATTCCAGCAGTTATTTCAGCAGCATGAATCAAAATGCCCAAGTTAAATTGCAACATTGCATTCATACTTAATGTTTTTCCTTAAGAACATTTCCATGTGATAATATAAAACTTACAGACTCATAGATCATCTAGGGTGGAAAAGACCTCTGAGATCATTAAGTCCGACCACCTAATCCTGCACTGCCAAATTCACCACTAACACATGTCCTTAAGTGCCACATCTACACATCTTTCAAATACGTCCAGGGATGTCACTTCCCTGAGCAGTCTATTCCAATGCTTAACAACTGCTCCCATGAAGGAAGTTTTTCCTAATGTCCAATCTTTGGCACTTTAATGTCTTTCTTGTAGTGAAGGGCCCTGAACCAAACACAGGATTCAAGGTGTGGACTCACCAGAGCTGTGTACAGGGGGACAATCACTGCCCTGGATCTGCTGGCCGCACTATTTCTAATACAAGCGAGAATGCCATTGGCCTTTTTGGCCGGCAGGGCACACTGCTGGATCATGTTCATTCGGCTGCCCACCAGCACCCCCAAGTCTTTTTCCCACTGAGTAGCTTTCCAGGCGCTCTGCCCCCAGCCTGTGCATTGCATGAAATTGAATCAAACAAGAATGTGACTGTACCAATATATATGTGTGTGTGTATATATATGCACATATATATCAGTGTATATGTGCTTATAAATGTCTATTTTTGTACTGCTGCTGTCTTTCCCTGTATAAGTCTGTAAATTTGTTTTCTCAGGAGATCCATTAGATACAGTGTGGTTTTTTAACAGCCACACATAAAATATCATAATGTTGAGAATTTCAGCTTTTATTAATTCCAGCTTTCAAGTACTGAGGTTTACTGAGGTTTTAAGAAAAAAGATAAATAACTAATAAAATAAAAATCTAGTTCATTTTCTAATAAGAAAAAATACCAAAACACCACAAACATTTTTTTTTCTCATAATCCCATTTTTAATTTAAGAAAAATCAAAATGTTAACAAAATGTCTTTCAAGAAACCTTGTGGCTTAATCTGAGCTCATGCTTACTGCCGAATTCACAAAATTTTCTGTCATGGATTACTCCATGAATTACTTTTACCAATCGCTGCTACTTTTCTTCAATTCTCAGACTATAAAGCTTGGGAAAAGCCATCCAATGGCTTTTCAGACAGGGTGCAAGATAAATGACTACAGGTCTAACAGTTTCTTTACACTTTACATTAGTCATTCCTGCTCATCCAGAAGACCACAAGATTCACAGAATCTTATATTCCTGCAACTCTAAAAGCCATGTATTATACCTAGAGGTAATAAGGGCAAATGTAGCATCTGATGTAGGATTGGTAATTTCAGGACGCTTTTTCACTGTGGATATTTCCAATCAAATTATATTGACACAATGGCATCACTTGGTAGTAAGAGAGACTATGGAACAGCTGGAGCAATAATTTTGAGATATACACTTTAACACTTTAACACTTTAAGGAGTTTTAAATGGAACAACCAGTCAGAGTGATTTAACACCTAGGTGAGGAACTACCACACTATTTTTGCAAGATGGAATAAGGGGATCACAGATGAGCACAGTTCTCTATATCAGAAGTCTTATTTTTATGTTATCAATAACTCTTACTTAGAGGAACACATCATCAGTATACTTAGTCACATTTTTCATACCCTCACAGAGAAAACTGATGAAATTCAAAATTGAACTAGTCTTCTTTCTTCTCCCTTTCATTCTTTTTCCAGTATTCTTTCCAGTGTTACAGTGTAATTCTCCTTTTTGTGTTCTTACCAGCTTGCTCTTTTTGTATTCATTTTCTTTTATGACACCTACCTCTATTTGTCTCCTTCTGTAACATTACATCTTATACTTCTCCAGCTCTTTGCACTCATAGTACAAGAGTATAAGTAAATACTCACATATTTAATATAAAATACCAACAAAAACCTAAAAGTATCACCCATCTCTTCTCATCTAGTACCAAATCCTTTCACCCAAAAGCAACTAGGACACATTATTTCAAGGAAACTTTGCTATTTGGAAATACCAGCTTCCATTTGTGCCCATTTTTTAAGCTCTCAGAGAAGAGTTAAAAGCAGTATTACATCATTTTCCCGAAATCTGCCTCAATGAATAGACCCCTCTTTCTTAAAAGCCTCCTGGCCTTCAGCTTCTGTGATCAGTCATTATATAATTCTTTCTCATTGACTTTCCATTTTGTGGGAAGCACAAGAGCCCAGTCTACGTATGGAATTCTAGGAGCCATTACAATAAAAATAAATGAAACCAAAAATCAGCAATCAGCAATACAGTTCTGAGTGCTTTGCTACTAACCTAGGTCTACATCTATAGCATGGAATACTGAACTTATATATTAAAAAAAAAAAAAAGTGAAAAAAGAGAAGAGGATTTATTTACCTTTTCCATGGGTAACATCCACAGTCCATGTGCAATTCAGCGAATTTGGATATAGATCAGGATAACCTGGGGATAAAATTGTTCCACTAGGTCCTCTAACATCTCCACCACATAAAGCTAAACACAACAAAGAAAATAACAACAACAACAATATTAATAATAATATATAGAAAACTTGCAGAAGGGAGAAAATATAAGAAAACAATTTTTTAAAAAAAATTGACTTTAAAATTACTTAAAAGTAGTTGTTCAAACTATTTAACAATTTCAGCTATAACTACATTTTTACACAATATAAAAAGAGATCAATGAATAAATAAAATGTGTTTAAAAGGCATAAGAAAATTAAAATAAAGCTTCCTTAGCTGTTTTTTAATGTTTTCTGGAGACTCTGGGACAGTCTTAAGGTCAGCAGAGATAAATGGAGAAAACCAAACAACATCACTTGAGCCAAGTGATGTTGGCCAAGGTGGTGGAATTAAAATGGTGAATAGTGGAGTTCGCCATTGAAGAATTCCTTACTTAAAATATTTTTGCAAGGAAGCATAACATGCTTTCTTGTATATGATTATTTGGTATGCATTTATATCTATAATGCAAGTGATAATGACAAGTGCCAACAGAAGAATAAACCTTTCTAAAGATTCAATAGAAACTTCATAGAAATAATTGGTAATTGAGTGATACAAAAATTAAATTACAGCTTGAATTAATACAAAATACAAAAATTTAGTCATCACAATACTGGAAAAAAAATAACTTCACTATTCACCATTATGGTTCAATTGTCTATTTGCAATTCCAGAGCTTTTGAAATAAAAAAAAAATAGTTAAGTAATTTTTAGTAATAGTCTTATACCTTAGAATTATCATATATCAATAACAGTGATTAATACTCAGTACCAAGCACACTATTACATCATAGTTCTCTGAATATAGATTATCTCAGAAGGACATACATTATAAAAGCAATGAGTAGTTCTACTTTTTCTTTTTTTTTATCAGATTACAAACCTCTATTCCTTTTATTTTTCTTAGCCTAATTACATGTATTACCAAAATTATTTTGTAGAAATATTTTAGGATAAAGAAGAACAGAGAATTATCTTATTGTCACCAGTAGGTCAAATAATACAGACTGTTTTAGTAAAACTGCAGTTCTTCATATGAACACTCTTTCCAAAGTATTTAACACACATTCTCCCTTTTCAGCCATAAGTAGTCAAGCCCTCAACCAATGAATGTCCTTTCAGAATTTTTACTGGTGTCAGCCATAGTTTCTTTGAACCCTCACCTTAATTGAAGCCGGTATTCAGCATTCCTTATTTAACAGTAAGATTTTCTCTTCAGCAGGTGTTAAAGTCCTTGAAAGGTAGTTTTAGAGGCACGTGGCAGCTATTTGTCTGTAATTCCAGTTGATACAACTATCAATCCCTCTTCTCCTTGTTGTACAAGCTGTTGTTCCCCTATTTATTGCCTGTGTCTGTGCATCCCAGCGTGCTGCCCCAGCAGTGACGGTGAGGGAAGGAGCCTGGCACACACTGGAGGAGCAATGCCTCCTGCTGACAGATGCTGGGCCACTGCACTAACTGGTTTGACCTGCTCCTATTCCTCCTGCAAAGTCAGAAGCAACTACTAGTGCAACACTCAACGGTATGAATCATAAAGGCAGGAGAAGTTTGGTCTTTCAGTATGTGCTCAAACCCCTACATACTTCCTCAGGAGAAAGGTGTTCTGCAATTTGTTACATATGTAACATATGTACATTATGTACATTATGTTTCTTCTGATATATCCTGATACTTATGGCAATTTCTGATATACATCGGTGGGGTAAATGGTTGGAGTTTATATCCATTTTTGCCTTTCCTATTAATGCTACATGAATATATTGACATGTCATAATTTTCTCCTTGTAGATGTACATTCAAAACTGATTTGAGAAAAAGCCAGAAGCGAGTCAAGAGAATATCCAGAATGTACCTTCTGTCTCACCCTGTACCTAAGCAGACATTTGCCTCAATAAGATACATGCATTTTTCAGACATTTTGATAGCACTGTGGAATGTTTTTTATAAAGATCAATAATTTCTCATAATGAGGTTATGGCACTGCATGCCATCACTCTCTTCAGGACACTGAATGAAAAGTATACATTTAATTAGGGTTGTCTTATAAATCAGAAATGGAACTGCATCCTTTATTCTAGAATTAACACTGCCCTATTTTGCATACAATTTGTTTGATCATTCTATTTTTTTTTTTGTTTTGTTTTGTTTTAAACTTACTTACTTGTCTAGATAGCCTTGATGCTGATTGTCTATTATGCACTTTCTCCTGCCAGCATTCTAGAATTTTTGGCCTAGTTTAAGATGAAAATTTGCAAATCCAGTACCATAGGCTGAAACAGGGCATTCTAGGACCACAATTACCCAATCTCTTTATTGTTACCACAGGCAAATAACTTCCTTCCATATTAATTTTCCTCCTCACTTCTCTGATGAAGAGACAGTAAAGGTAAACACTACCCACTTACCACCTCACCTTGCTATATTTAGATATTAGCAAAACAAAACCATGGCTGTGACAGCATGTTACTGGAGCTTCTGATGGTAACTATCCACTTCATCCATTAAATAAGAAAATACAATCAGTTTTTATAACCATATAAAATAGACCAAACAAAAACTATATTTTACAGTGGGTGTTTGGAAAACCTTTCAGGAATGCAAATGGTGATAAAACATCCGTGACATGCCATCAGGCACTCCATATAACCATGTGCAGATGGCAAAAAAGGCATCAAGGGCCCAGGATTTTAGAAAATAAAGCCAAGTTGACAAATCTGAAACAGAAAATGTGCACTGGCCCTGATAAGATGGCAAACAGCCCAAGCATATAATATCACTACTAGTATCAGACTGTTTTTCAGAGTGCAAAGGAAAACAGAAAGACATGAAAATAAACACAAAACCAGCAAACAGTAAACACACATATTTCCAGGTTCTATAGGAAACCTTTCTTTCACTTATACAGAGATGGAGGCTAGGAAAAAGCAACAGTAGAATGAATTCTTAAGCAAATAACTGAAGCACTATTTTAGAGTTTTTATGTGGAAAATGGAATATTGTGTTGTTAACACACTAATTAATAATTTCTTTTTTATGCAAGCAGAGAAGTTGAATTAATACATGCCTAATTTTTGCCTCAACTACCATGTTTTCCAAATAGGGGGAAAATAATAATAATAATAATAAAGAAAAAGAACAAAAAAAATAAAGAGAACAAAATATAAAAGTATACCTTTCTGTATGGAATACAGATAGGTACATGGAAATCTAAAGTATCTACAGCACTGGGGTGATTAGAAATGATGTGACAATTTAAGAAGCAAGTTTTGGATAACTATGAAAGAAGAACCTAATTTAATAGTGGAGTTCAGTGACTACATCAGTTGTTCAGGTGAAATAAATTCTTACAATGTTGAATTGATTATTTACTCTTTGTTGCAAATTATTTAGCTCAGTAGCATGATCAATCACAGAAAAGAGTGAGAGCAAGCAAACCTAGCTTAGAAAATGACCCTATATAGATTAAAAATAATTTTTGGCCCAAACAAGTTCAGAAGCTTTCATCAGGCTACCCATGAGTTTCTCAGTGGGAGACATGCAGGCCATGTTTCATCCCTGAAATACACAAGTAACTGTAGTGAAAACACTTGACTTGCGTCAATCATAAAATTGTGAAGTTCCATTTCAGGCTATATTTCGTGCTACTATAAAACTGTTATAGGAAATAAACCTTGCAATACTAGAAATAGCCTTATAATTTCTAGCCTACATTTATTCATGGTGCAATTTAATATTTTAATATGTTCTATTCCCTCTTAGGGTCTCACTTTGGAAGGCTGGCAAGCCACATAAGAATCTATGACTTTGGATCAGTTAAATGAGAAAGGTTTTCTTAATCTGCTTCTGTAACATATATTTTCCATCTCTATAACCACTGTATTACCAATTGCAAGTTCTTACCTGTCTGTCTTGTCTTGGCAGCTATACTATAGAAACATTGCTAGGATGCTTCACATTAGATTAGGGCATTTTTGTTCATAGATGTTTGGAGGGGTTTTTTCTTTTACTTTCATATGTCTTCTGTTCCGTTTTTAACATGTGTATTTTACTGAAGAAGTCAGTCTTCACTCTTCCTGCAGGGGTCATCCTGTATAGCTCACTTAAAACGTATTCACAGAAAACCCTCTTAAATCTTGTATTTTATACCATGCAATAAAGCTCAACAACAACTAATTATGTTCTCTGTCACCCAAGGCCTATGAATAAAATTTACTATCTGTGTAAAACTAATGTATTTTGTTGTAACAGAAGTCAGCCTCATAATGATGTAGAGTATAGTGAAAATATGAAGTGTCAAGATATCTGGATGTGAGAAGAAGGGAGTCACTATATCCAAATAGGACAGAACTATTAAGAGAATGTATGAGTTATTTTAGTAAAGCAAGAAGAAATAACACGGATTAAATAGACAAAAATATATACAAATACATCTATACACATATTTCTACAAATGGTGTTCGCTAGTAATGCAATAAATAAAAATAAAACAAAAAAAAAGACAAAAACATAGGGTTTTACCTTTTTAGCCTGATTGAAGGTGGTGATAACTTGGAAATTAACATTTTTCTCATTTTCAATTTATATCACCTATCACTTTCTTATATAAAGATTTTTCAAGAGACTAGCCATGGATCATGAACCACAACTCAGACACTAACATACAATGATGTGTCTCATTTTTTTTAGAAAAGATAAAATACTCATAAGAAGAGAAGCCTTAAAAAAAAAAAACAAAACTTTTTTTTTTTTCCAATAAGTTAGGTTTGTTGTAAGCACTAATAACTGAAAACTATTTGTTTTTCAGAAGAGATGGGAAGAGAAAACACACAATTATAATTGATTAGCAATAAGAATTAGTTTTAGGTTTCAAGTATCATTGCAAAAGACTAATACTATATGCTAGTTCAGAAAGAACCAGAGAGAAACAAAAAGCAAAACCTATTTATACGCAAATGTGTTTGTGTATATAGATAACTCTAAATAAATATATATATGCACAAACACAGAGAGGTCTCATTACATTCATTTGCTTAATTAACTCTAACTTCCACCTGAAAATGTAACTTTAAGGTGATTTTCATTTATTGTGCAATTTGATAATAAAAGTGACACATAAAATGTAGTTTCAAATTATTGAAACAGCGAGTTAGATTTTGAATCTTATATATTGTGCTTCATAGACCAAGAAACTTCAGCATTTGTCTTCCCTAATTTCAGAAGATGCAATCTTAAAATGGGATGCAGCTCAGTAGTGGTAAATTAACAATATGGACATCAAATTACCATAATCAGCTTCCACAAAGAAACCTTCGACTTGAGTTATGATACACAAGAGATTATCTTAATAGAAACTGGTGTAGCCTAGATTACTCACACTATAAACTTGCACTTTTATCTTCTTATTTAAATCTGATTAGACCAAGATATGCTATCCATTTCTAGCTCTGGCCTCTACCACACTGAATATTTGCAGCAGGTTTTTTAACAACTGCATTGTAATGGAAGTATTATTTTTATCTTAGAGATGTCAACAGGAATGGCATAACACCTCTGCTATATTTCCTGAATATGTCCATTATGGTACTGCGTAAGTCATATTTTCTCATTCAATTGGACATCCAGGGGTTTTCAATACAAACATTAAATGTTTTCTATCTTGCTTCAACATTTTTCCTTCTATTTATTAATTTTCTTAGGTAAATGAAGATCAGGTGGAATGGCAATATTTATTTTTAATCCAAATAATGAATAAGAATTATTATCTATTAGAATTCATGTTATGATGAAGAGAATAAAGAGAACTTTAAACTCTTAATTAGGTATCTAACTTTTACATTAATTTTCCTGTAATTTTTAATGGGATTAATACAATAATTCATATGCTATGTAGAATAGGTTTCCTCACATATATTCAAAGTTTAAAAGCAAAATTGTCTTATAATAATCAAATAGAAAGGACACGATAAGACAGAACTTTTAGTGAAGCACTGGAAAGTAATTATAGTTGATGAATTCAGGGCTTTCCAGATATATAGGTACACAGCGTATCATATGTAGTTGTAAGATAAGAATGGTATAAATGTAGTACAAGCAATATTTTCTCTGCAGAGCTCAAAACCATCTATTTTATCTCCTTTTTTTTGGTGATGTTTATCTGTGCAACATCCAAAAACATCATGAAAAACTTAGTTTACACTACTTCAAAGAATAGATTTCCAGTCAACACCATCTACTACTTCAGAAGGAACTTGTTCTAAGTCTAAATTTTTTTCTTCTTTACACCCCTCTCCTCACAAACTCACAAACTCATGAGTTGTCATGATCTGTCTGCACAATTATCATGGTGTGTCTCTATCAATATATGATGCAATTCTGAAAAAGCAATGCAATTATCAAAAAGAGCAATCAGAAGAGAATTCTGCTGCTCAGAAACCATCAGAGTAACATACTGAATGAGCAGTAGCAGCGACTGATGTGTTTATTAGTGGCATGATTAATACAAAGCCACACTTGCAGTTTATGCAAAGAACAGCACACTTAGCAAATGCCCTTTTTACCCTGGGAGTGGAAGAACTCTGGATCCTATTTAAAACATTCCCCCAGAGAAGAAAATCAGCAATGAAATTAAAATTAGTTCAACCATTAATTGATTAAATTTGGTAGAATAAATGTACTTAATCCTACCTTCAGAGCATATTTATCTAATGGACAATGTGCACTGGAGGAAAAAAAAAAACCTCATTTAATTAATGAATTGCATGCTAGTTCAGCACCTTTAAGAAGAAATTTATCACAATATGTAAGCTTATTTCACAAAGGAGCACAGTATTCACAGGGAGTGTGTTAATACTTCTTGTTTTACCTAGTTACCAATGAGTGCCTATCACCATGAGAAAATACATCTTAATTTTGGCCTAGTCAGCAAAACATAGTCCCCTTGACTGCAAACTGTGGTAACCCTGTAATTCTTCATTCCAAAACCTGACTGAGACGTAGAATCTTTCAGGAGATGAGCTTTCATAACTACAGAGTGCCATTTTCAGGAAATTCATGCCCCTACCACTACAAGTTTTGAGTATCATCATATATTGACAATTTCAATTTACTGAAGTATAAAAACCCAAAGCATTTCCTACCTACACAAACTGAAAGCCAAGAAAATACTTACAGTTTTTTAAAGAAATAAATACATTGAAAATGAATAGATTTCCTTATGGAAAATCACACATAGTTCAGTGAGCTTCTTCATCAGTCTCCATTCAGATTCATATTTTTCTTTCTATATGAGTGTCCTGAGACACTAAGAACTGTTTTAGCAAAATATACTATTGTGTAGCTGATAAAAGATCAGAAGACATTTTTTGTTAACTACTACCCCAGATTTAAATGGTTCTATTATACCTGACAACATTTTTATCATCACAAAAATGTATGCTATGCTCCAAGCAAGAAAATTATTTCAAGTAAACATCTCAAATAACACAGCTTAATGAACATTACAATCTACTTTCTTAATACTACATATAATTGATACTACTCTAACTGGGATAACTTTAAAACGAGCAATTCAGATTAAAAGAGATGACTGAAAATATTAGATAATTTTTCAAGCAGAAGTTTTAATGATACGGTTTGAGACCGATTACTTCATCTCACTTTTGTCTGGTTTAATAATCATACACTTAACGATCAGATATAATGTGGCTCTAACAAACTCCTACAGTGATTGAAAGGTGTCAAGTTCTGTTAACAAGCTACGAACACAGTGATCAACACCAAACAAGAGAAAATGCAGGTCTTCAGTCAGGTATAAATAAACTTCATTTCATGCTTTATGTCCATAGATGGATACCCAAACACAAATATTTGTAGTTTGTAATGAGTGATTTACAAGCAGATATACATTAACCTTAGAATCAGTTAGCTCACAGTAATATATATTCAGATTACCTTCAGTAATCCACAGAGCTAAATAACTACATATCATTCTCTACTTTAATGGCTATACGTCTCATCGCAGAATTATATAACATTTATTTCCTCTAATGAGTCTTTCTTTCATTTTTTTCCCTAAAAGTAGAGGTTTTTGAAGCTGCACATTTAACTCATTTTGACTAATCATAGTTTGGCAAAATTTGTACATTTTGTGGCACCCTGTACTTAATCCATTTATCCTTACCATCACATGTTGGGAGTGGGTGACTCCACCAGTGATTTTTTTCACACAGCAAAGGCTCCTCATGACTCAGCCTATAACCTGGATCACAACTAAATGAGACAGTGGAACCTATAGAGAAGTCATGTCCATAACGACGTCCATGCACTGGTATGCCAGGATCCAAGCATGAGTAAGTATTAACAGTTACACCTAGATTAAAAAAAAAAAAAAAAAAAAAAAAGCAAGTTAAAC
>JAWWEW010000078.1:134881281-134919018 GCA_035583185.1 Anabacerthia variegaticeps
GTTTTGGTGAGTTGAAAGCAGTTTTCTCTTTGTGTCAGTGTATTTATTGTAATATCTTTCATTCAATTGTAACTCTGTCTTATAATCTCTCTTGTGGTGGGTCCATTTCTCCTGCTGGTTTACCTTTAAACCAGCACACCCTCGGATACATCTCATCAGGTCCCATTAACTTGTACACCTTCAGGTTCCTTAGATGGTCTTTAACCTGGGTCCTCTCCTATGGTGGGTGGCACTTCATTCTCCCAGTCCATGTTCCTATTCTGTGAGGTGTGTGGTGTGGCTAGAGCACCTGCCAGTGAAGCACAAGGCAAAAAGATTTTTGAGTACCTTAGCCTTCTCCTTGTTGGTTGCAGTCAGGTGTCTTGTTTTACTCATTGCAGGTACAGTTTTTTCCATGTACCTTTGTTTTCCTATGAACCTGAAGAAATCTGCATTGATATTATTCATTCCCTAGTCAAGTTCATCTCCAGCTGTGCCTGGGCTTAATTGATCCCCTCTCTGAGATCTCCCGGATGGGACCTGAGAAGGTCTCCAGGCTCCTGTTCAAGAGAGGCCTAGCTCTGAGCTAAGACCAGGTTGCTCAGGTGTTTATCCAGTTGTGTCTAAAAAAAACCTTCCAGGATGAAGACTGTTATGGTAAATCCATTCCACTTATTGACTGTCTGCATGGTAAAAAAAATAGTTTTTCCTTATCTCCAGTCTTGATATGACTTATGTCCATTGTACCCCCAGCCTTCCATCATGTACCAATGCCAAGATCCTGGCTCTGTCTTACCTCCTCATAGATACTGACAAGCTGATATTAGACCCTACTTCTGCAGGTCTCCAGCACAGTATGACCCATTTGCTACTATCCTCTATCCGATCATCCAGGCTGTTGTGTTTTTTGGGTTTTTTTTGCCTGTGAAGAAGTAATATTTGGGTTGGGGACCTTGGTTGTTTGTTTTGTTGGGGATTTTTGTGTGGTTGGTTTTGTTTCAGTGTTTTGTTTTGCTTTGTTACCTCTGAAAAACTTTTGTATTCAAATCAAGACATATTTACATATTCAACTCTAGATTAGTGGGCAGAGTAAAAATCTTTGGTAAGGCTGAGTTAGGCAACATCCATTGCTGTCCCGTTATCCAGTGACCGAGTAACTTATAAAGGAACAATCAGCTTGGTCAGGTGTGGTTTAGCATTGATAAACTGGCTTTTCACAATCACTTTCTTCACATGCCAGAGAAGGGCTTCCAAAAAGACTTGATCTGTGATTTCCCCAAGAATGGAAATAAAGGTCAGCCTGCAATTGCATAGGTCAAGCTTTTTGTCATAAAACTTTTTTCCAGTCTTTGTGTATCTTTCCTAAACTTGACAAACCACCAAAGATGATAAGAAAGTGGCCTTGGAAGGAGATTTACCAGTAGTTTTAGCACCCTTGAGTGCAGTCTGTTATGCATTTGAAACTTGTAAAGAAAATATTGTGCTCAAGATAAACTTAGGAATGCAGTTATCATCTACAAATACAGGAAATATGGTAAGTAAGTAATGGAAATTCAGATCAATTTTTTTCTTTATCTAGTCCAACGATCAGAAATTACACTCATGAGAGATAGTAACTGTAAAAAGGATATAAATCTTAAACATAAAATTAATTTGCCACATGTGATAATAGCAACAAATATACCTATATGGTTCTCTTTAAAGGTCTTGCAACTAACTTTTTTACAATTCCATAGATGGTAGTTTGGTATAAATAAAACATGACAAGAAGCAAAAAAAGAACACTGCATTTTAACAAGGAAATGAAAAGGAGCTGAAGATTTTTTTTAAAAGAAGATTTCAAAGAGAGGCTTTATTATTCTGTTTGGTTAGAGAAAAAACAAAAACAACAAAAAAAATCATCTAATAATAAGCACAAACCCCCTGAACTTTTCTTATTACTTTATTTGTATTTTTCCAAACAATTCTAGGAAAAAAAGAATTAGTAATTTTTAAAAAGATAAGCCACATTAAAACTCTCCTGAGATCACAGACTTCTGTTAAAATTTATAGTCATCCTGAAGAAACAACCTAAGATATACCAAAGAACACGCAAACACACTTCTCTTATCTTCAGTCTTGGTGAGACTGTTAATGTCAAACCTACAGAACTATTCAGTTAACAGCCAAAGAAATAGAAAGTTTTCCTAGGCTGTCCTAGTAGATTAATACTATTCTACGTGTCTAAGTCACTTCCTATTTCATTTAGGAAAACAAGTGCATTCTATAAGCTAGTGTTCCAACAAGTGATTACATCAAGTAACTTACTGCAATTTTCTCAAACAATATATGCTGGACAGTAAATGTATTTATACCTACTTAAATTTAGTCTCCTTTGGGGCTACTGTTCTTAAGTATCTAGGCCAATGGCTCTCTCTGATTTTTATTTCATCGTGAAAAATGAGAGGTTCCTTTTTTTTTGTCAAATTTGAAAAGATATATAGCTGAGCTATTCCTATTAGACTTAATGGAACTGTTTCTGCATGCAAAAAAATTATTAGGTAGACTATTGTGATTTACAGGAGCTAGCTGGAAAAATAAAAAAGAATCCTTTATCCTATGTGATGACTGTATCTGAGAGATTGTGTCTATAGCTTTATATTGAACTTGCTCTCATAAACAAAATTAAGTTGAACAAAATGTTATATGAATAACAGGTTTAAATGAAATAAACCATCCCTAAACCTCACTAGTATCCATTTACATTTATAACAAATATTTCCTTCACTATTTTAAATCTTTCCTGCTTCCATTGCTTGCAACACTCTTATATACTCTGTAAATACTGTATTAGCAATAGTTCATCTCTGAATTTGAAACAGAATCCTTTTGCAATTACTTATTTCTCCACAGCAGCAGAAAGGATAGGGTTTTTTTGGTTCTGTTTTTGGGGTTTTTTTTAATTTCTTTGGGATTTCGTTGATGATGTTTGGCTTTTTTTTTATTGAAGTGCAAATAGCTTTTAGACTGTTCAGAGAATGTCAACAAACTTCCTTTAAAACAGAGAGGAAACAAACATGTTTTCTCCTGGGCATTTGTCAGATAATCACATCTTAAATGACATGATTTTAGGAAATACCACTAATTCATATTTGTTTGATTTCACTAAGGGGTAAGTTATATTCACATTTTTTACTGCTAGCTCTACAGCTTGTGTTTCAGCCTCCCTGCAATGCATATTTTTTTCAAAAACTACTAAGAACTTAGGTTCAGAGCCTGACAGAGCCTCTCTTCTTGATAAACTCATACTAGTCCTTCCCTATAACTAATTAATTTATGTAAATAAAAATTTACATTAGTTTTAAGATTAGCAGGAAAAAAAAGGTAAATTTTCAGATGGCTCAATTATTAATGCCACAATTCAAATTTTAAAAGCTCCCACAACTACAAAATTGGAAATTTAAGTGTGTTAGCACCAAATAGTGAAGAGAAGTAGAAGGCATATGGGCTGCTCTTCTGGAATATAACTCAAATTCCTACCAATAAAACTGTGTAAGAGACCACTGCTTAATGTTTTAGTTGGACTAAAATGTCACTAATTATAATACCTTTTTTCCTATAATGTACATGTAAAAAAAAGTTGCAATTCACAGCAGAAATTGTTATCAAGTATATTTTAGTGGAAACACTATTTCTACAGGATATTGCATTGTATAAGCATGCGGAATGTTTATTATATATAATGGGTACCTTGAAAAGTCAAAAGTAAATTTTTGTATTTTATTTTACATTTCAGTTTCTTTGTAGATTACATATTGATTTTTGTTCTCTTTTATGTTTTAGTCTGCTTTTTGAGATTTGCACTTCATTTTAGCTACAAGAAGATATGGCCACGATGGATATTTCTTTTCCTGTGGTCACTAACACTGACTTATAAATCTGTAATAAAAAAAGGTGAATATTGCTATTTATGTCTAAGGGAGGGCAAAAAACAGTAAAAGGAGGCATGATTTCTGGTGATGCTAGAGATCTATCATTTTTTTGAAGACTAACTCCTATTGAGACTATTTTGGATACTCACTTTGGGAACAATATACAGATTGGTAGTTTGTGGCTGCACAGCACTAAATTAAGTTAGTAATTGCCAAAGTATTTTCTAGCAAGAAATATCTAGAAAACATATCAAACTAAGTGGAAAACAAAAGAATAATATAAAGAAAATTAAGGTTACTGTCTTATTTTCTTTTAAATTATCCTTATGTTATTTTTGAATATTGCTCTCAAAGGTTTTGCAGATTTCTACCCAGTGATGCACTGAAGGAAGAGCCCAAGGCTACAGAAGACACTAGTATGAGGATAGCAAGACAGGAATATTCTTTTTCTCTTACCCTCTGTCTTTGTGAAGGACAGGCCCATTTTGGAGGTGACTAAATGGGGCCTTGGGGAAAAGAAATGGTCACTTACTACACAAATGCATTTTGACAGACTCACACTGCAGTTAAGGCTTGCAGAGGTAACTTGTGTCTTTTCCCCTCTGTAACTCAAGGGAAAATAGAAGATAAGAATGTGGTTCTTAAAAGGAAAGCAAATTTGAAAGAAGATACATCACTGGTGCACAGTGGAAAAGTACAATATTGAAGACTTGTTATCATTTCAGCAGATATTTAAAATCTTTAATCCTTCAGAGAAACACCAGGCAAAGATCAATCATGCTTTACTTTAGCAACATTTTAGAATAATGCCCATTATTTGTTTTACTGACCGTATCAATGGAAATATGACATACAACTAGATTTGTTTAGTCATTAGTAAAATAGCATTTGAATTCATTATGTACTATTTCTTGAAACAAAGAATACTGGGTTAACTAAATAGTAGTATGTGAAAAGAAGCAGTTTAAGCATATGATTCAAAAAGGATGAAGCTGGCTGTTTGATATTTGAATTTGTTATGGCAAAGCTACAGACATTGAGCATCATCTACTGACACACTTTTTTTTATTTCACAAGATAATGCGGAAAAATCTATATAATCCCCCTTTGAAACACTAGGGCATGTACAATTTATATACCCATTACTGAATACATAGATCTGACTTTGTGAAATTGCTGTGCCAGTGTTCCTAATACAGGATTTGCTTAATCAAAAAGTTGGGAAAACAAGCCATTAAATATTTTAGAAAATCCCAGAATGACAGAATGGGTAAAGCTGGAATGGACCTCAGTGGGTCATCTGTCCAGCTTCCCTGCTCAGGCAGGGTCATCCTAGAGCACACTGCACAGGATTGTGTCCAGACAGTTCTTGAATATCTCCGGTAAGGGAAACAATTTGTATAACCTTTGCTTGCAAAGGCCAAGGAACCAGTGATACTATAATCATCTGTATTGGGTTTGTGTGGTAAGGTTTTGCTAGTGGAGGGGCTACGGGGTGATTCTGTGAAAAGCTGCTAAAAGCTTCCCTCATGCCTGACGAAGGCAGTGCCCACTGACTACAAGACAGACCTGTTGCTGGCCAAGGATGAGCCCATCAGCCACAGTGGTAGCACCTCTGGGATAATGTGTTTAAGAATGGGGGGCGGGGGGGGAAGCTCAACAAAATGCAGTTGGAGAGAGAAGTGAGAGTATGGGAGAGAAAATGCTCTGCCTGTCCAAGGTCCATGAGGAAGGAGGAGAAGAATGTGCTTCATACACGACAGCAGGGATTCCTACCCTGCACACCCTGCAGTCTGTGGTGCAGACCATGGTGAAGCAGCTGTGCCCCACAGTACATAGAGGTCCACAGTGGAGCCCCTGGAGCACCTGCAGCCACCTGGAGGCCTGAAGGAGGCTGTGATCCTGTGGGAAGACCATACTGGAGCAGGTTCTTGGCAGGACCTGTGGCCCCATGGAGAGAGGACCCCACTCTGGAGCAGGTTTGCTAGCACCACTTGTGACCTCCCAGGAGACCACTGCTGGAGCACTCTGTTCCTGAAGGACTCCACCCCCTGGAAAGTACCCATGATGGAGCAGTTTGAGAAGAACTGTAGACTGTAGGAAGAACCATTTTGGAGAAGATGAAAGACTGTCTCTCACGGGAGGGACTCCATGCAGGAGCAGGGGAAAACTATGAGGAGTTCTCCCCTTGAAGAGGAAGAACAGCAGAGACAATACTTGATGAACTGACCACAGTTTCCATTCCCTGTTGCACTGCACCATGTGCAGGCAGGAGGGAGAGAATTCTGGAGTAAAGTTAAACCCAATAAGAAGGAAGAGGTGGGGAGTAGGTATTTAAAGATTTAGGGTTTTATTTCTTTTTGTCCTGCTTCGATTTTGACTGGCAAATTAAATTAATTTCTCCAAGTGAAGTCTGTTTAGCCCATGATAGTAACTGGTAATCTGCCCTCAACTTTACCAATAACGATTTTTTGTTATATTTAATCTCCACTGTCCTGGAGTGGACTGAGAGAACTACTTTGGTGAGGACCTGACATCCAGCCAGGGTCAATCCACCACATCTCTTTTAGCTTGAAAATTAGAACTTAAATCATAAGGAGAAAATGCACTGAAAAAGCGGGAAGCAGGAAAATAAAAATTAGTAACTTATTAATCAAGAACATACATATTTCTCAGCGTTAATCAGGATGATAAATAATGTAAACAACAGGCAAATTTGCCATATGTCTTCATAGTATATATACTCAAGAAACATAATCTTGAAGATACATAGCAGACAAGCAGTTTTGGACCAATTTCAGTGATCTTAAAATATTCTTACCAATTTACATTGAACTGGATTGGAGACTGGTTACATTTATTTTTAATAAGGTTTAGGTATTGCTATTATCAGTTAAACAAAATAGAAATTTGAATCACCTAACAGATAATGCCTTCTCCTAAATATTATAAGGTTTATATGTATCTTCAAACAGAAGCAATAGTTTTATCTATTACCTGTTACTGTTAAAGCATGAGTATTTTTATCAACAAATTATTGGAATTTATTTCCCAATGAAGCGTCTAGTGAAATGTGTTTTCAGTTACATTTTAAAGGTTATCAGTACCTTTATTTCATACTAATGAACAGATTTTTATCTACAGAATTCATGACTCAGGAAGTCCAAATACACATAAAAAAATTTGCACCTTATCCACTCACTGAGACTTAACCAATTACCCAGAGCAACTGGTGTGATCTTAGTCTCAATTCTGACCACAATAGGTTTTGGGTTTTGTTGGGGTTTTTTTGTTTGTTTGTTACATTGGTTTTTGTTTGCTTGTTGTTTGTTTGGTTTGTTTTTTTGATTATTGTTTGTTTGGGGTTTTGGGAGGTTTTTGGTTTTTTTGGTTTCTTTTTGGTTTGGTTTGTGGTTGTTTTTTTTTTGGGGGGGAGGGTTGTTTGTTTTTTTTTTTGTGTGGTTTTTTTTTTTTTTTTTTTTTGGGGGGGGAGGGGTGTTTGTTGTTTTTTTGGTGTGGTTTTTTTTTTGTTTGTTTTTGGGGGCTTTTTTCCCCCTTGTGTGCCTAAAAGATAGAAAAGAAAAATCTCCTCTAACATGTGGTGTGGCTATTTTTCTAGCATTTAGCAAATGTGAGGATAGGGAATGAATCTTGCACTGATTTCAAATAAAAACAGTATGGAACAATGCCTGTAGCAAAACTCTGAGAACTTGCACTCCATAGGACCTGCTGCTGTGCCTGACTGCTCCAGGTGAGACACCCATTACAGGGTTTTGTAGCACCTTCTTTGTGCTCCATTACAGAGGAAACAGGTATGTAAAGGGAGGAGAGGAGAGGAGGAGGAGGATTTACGCATACAGTCTTGTCCCTGTATGAATTCACTAGATGTTTAGTCTAGTTATGTATTATACAGAACTGTCATTCAAGGGTATAGAGTCAGTTAGTGAAATTCTATGGACAGAAAAAAAAAATAGAAAAGAAAAGCTGATCTTTCCCTACCATGTGGGGGGTGATAACCTCCTGCACCCTTGCTGAATTTTGCCAATTGTCAGGTTACTTCTCATTTCCTGATCATATAAATTGATGAGCCAGAATGTGAACATTTCACAAAGAAAAAAAAAAAGATAATTAATTGACAGAGGATTATTAGTCTAAGGTTAGTTAAGGGAAAGTCAGATGAGGTTCCTCGGAGAATGACATGGGAAAACAATATCAGACATAATTAAAAGTAATATTTTATGTATATCACAGGCTCATTTCTAGTATAAAGAAAAAAACAGTTTCACCATTCTCCATGACAGTAGATTTTTCAGCAGGATAGCAATTATATCAGCATGATTTTTATTGCATAATTCATCTTTTCTACTATCAGCATAAAATATTTCCTAATTATGTTCTCTTATGTATTTTTAGGTACTTACAGACTTTATGTGTATGCATAATTCCTTCTTTCCCTATTCAGGACCATGTTCTCTATCTTAAAGTTGAGTTATTTACTACTCAGCCAGCAATAACCTGGCCCGGCTAATGAATGAGCCCTCTGGGGCTTTACATAATAACTGCATCTCCAATAAAATAAGTTACTCTCTTAATTTAGGTTTAGAAAATAAACTGTTATGTAGAACTCTATCCACACAAAACAATTTAAAAGCACCATGGGACTTCTCATTCATGTAAAAGTTCACAAAAACTGGGTACTCCTTAAATTTCAGTTGAAATACTGCTAAATCCCAATATTTTGTTAATTCCAGATTTGCTTGCTTTTAATCTATTACACCTTTCCTCTTCAGCTAATTTTCCTCTATCAAGACTCTAAAGAATGGATCTGAAGGAGGTATGTTACATTCCTTTCATTAACGCAGCTACTTCAGCCTGGAGAAACTATATTTGGAGTTTGTGACCTAATTCAGGATGGCTTTTCCTTCATGTACCTGACTTCAGCTGACTAAAGATGGATCACTGAATAATTTGAGGAAAGCTTCATGTAACTTTTTTTTTTTTTTAAAGGTTAACATATAAATTGACATTCTGGAGTGGTATATCAGCACATATTTAAAAAATGAAAGTACTTTTGTTAAAGACAGAAAACATCTATGAATTTCAGCAGCTGTCACTTAATATAACATTTAATAGGAAACAACAACAATGTTAGCTTTCATTAGGGAACTACAGATACTAGGCACTAGCAAGGAAGAATAAATGGAAAAATAATACCAAGGAATCTTATCTAAATCTGCAATCATTTACATGAGCAGTTTGAGTGCAAATATACAGAATATCCTTTAAACCAGCAGTTCCTGCTTGACTTGTCGAAAGGAAATAACAATGCGAATGGGTAGTCACCATATGCAGAAAGGCCTGTAATAGATTTCAAGGTAGTGTTAAGCCTAAAATCCATTTAATAGCAGTTACATAAATTCTATAACTACTGTGCCTGAATCATCTTTATTTAAATGAATGGGGCTTTTCCCATTTTAAAATAAGAATGATTTTCCTCCATATACTGTATAATTTGATTCCAATGAGAAAAATAAAAGCATGTTTTTAATCATCATAATGAAATCGAAGCTGTAGAGAGTGTGGTCTTTTGATGTTTACAACCTATTCTATGTTATGATAAAAACAGGCAATACACTATTTTAATAATATGAGCAGTAACAGGAATCCCATTTGTGTCAGTGATGATTTGACTAATCATCTTTAGAAAATCTTCAGGAAAATAGAATGTTTCAATAGATTAAAACGCTTCATCTCCATCTGTCAGTATGCTTATGAAGGTCATATAAATGAAAATTAACTGATTCAGGGGAATTTTTCTCGCACAATGGCAGTCAAACAGAGTTGTACAGATAATTTTGACCCTTTTGTTATGAATAGAGCTTTATTTTTCTTCTTTAATGACAAATGTGGGCAGATAGAAGTCCAAACTCAAGACTGTTGAAGCTATCACTAAGACTGCATCACTCGACACAAACGGAGTTTGTCTGTGACAACTGTGAATCTATTTGCAGCTAGTACATCTGCATCTGTAGAACCATTCAAATCTGTCAATGTCTTACAATATCAAGGCACACGTTTTCAACCTGCACCAGCTCTGCAACTCTTCTTTAATGACATTGGATGGTGCCCTGAGAAACTTGATCTACTGGGTGGCATCCCTGGTCATGGTGGGGTGGTTGGCACCAGATGATCTTTAAGGTCCCTTCCAACTGAAACCATTCTATGATACTATGAAAATCTTGCATTTAGAGGAAATACCTCAAAGCACTTGAAGATGCAATAACTTTTATTGAAATTGTGCATACATGACTTGACAGCCCATCTAAAAGAATTCAAGGAAATGAAAATGTGAATAGCCTGCTGGCCATAAAAATTACTTTAAGCTCCCTATTACCATTTTCATTTACTTATGAAAGTAGGATACACATGATGAAATGAAAAAGTGAAGCTGAATAGCACTTAGAAATCTGTTCTCTTTCTCAGAAGCTTGGATGATATTGAAGTAGTGATAAATATTCCAAGCAGAGTCGAGAGAGCAACTATAACTTCTTATTTACTCTTTCTGATTCAAGAGAAATAGCATGACTACCTGACAAGGTATCCTAACAATCTCAAACAACTTGTGCTGTTTCTGCTAAAACACTGAGAGTACATTATGAGTTTTCCCAACAAAGTAGCAGGAGATAATTATAGATTTATTATTCCAAGTCATGTGCTGGTGAATATAATACATCTGACCTCAATAAATCAACGAACTTAGAACAAAACAGCAATTATCCAGCAATTACCCTCATTGTCAGAACTGGATGTTCAACCCAAAGCTGATAAAAATTGTTGTTTACTTTTCAGTCTCATGCAAGACCTAGTGACTGTACCGTCATTACAATCTGCTCCTTTATCATATTTAGGGAAAGTATTTAACTGGCATTGTAGGACAATTTAATTATGAAACGCTTGATTTTTGCCTTACCATAAAAGGTCAGAAGTAGTATTTCTGTCACTACCTCATCTGCTACTGTATAGTTCCAATCTTGCAAGCATTGTATTCAAAAGAGCCCATTGTTAGATAGCTAACAAAGATTCAGAGTTCATAGCCTTAGAACTGGACAGTTTTCTGAAAATGAGAGTTGTTCCAGCAGCAGGTCACTATGCTACTCTCAAGCTAATGCAGAACTTGAAAGCCTCACAAGTGATTTGAAAGAAAGCTTAGAAAATGAAAATTCATCAGGAACAGCTTGAAAGACATTCACTGCAATTTGGCATTCTACATTGTCATCGGCTTCTTGTTAAATTACATCTAGGAATTTCTTCCTCTACTAGAAAATAACAGGAAGTCAAGAAACATTCTAAAGTTAGAGATTATTTTTAAAATGTCTCAAATTATTAATACAGGTGAATAATATTTCTTTTCAACCTTAAAACTTAGTTACAATGGAGTTAGGCTGCTGAAGGACAGCATTGAAACCTTAGGTAAAGCAGTAAAAGAATGATAACACTAAGCAAAATTAAATACGTGTATTTTAGGATAAAATATTTATGTCGATGCCCACAGCACCAGGTAAAATAAAGATAGTTGAATTTTATGCCAAAATAATACAAAGGTTGTCAAGCAAGTTTTAGGATAAGTTTCTCTGATGTTCACTAAGTGTTACAAAACTGTAAAGAGCGTTTTAATTTTTTTTTTTTTCCAGAAAAATTTGAGTAACATCATTACACCTGCAGTGATTAATAATCAGCAGCAGTATTCTTTGGGTTTTTCCCAATTTTGTAAGACGTGCGTCAGAAAATTTTTTGCTTCCCCCATAAGTTCACACTTTTCAGAACAATGACATTTTTCCCTGTATCGTTCTTTTCTAGGAAGAAATTAAATTCCCTCTTAGCTATCACTTTGATGCACTTACACAAAGATAATTGTCTAAAAATGTAACTTGGGAACAAGCTATTTTCTAATGCAGCAGAATAAACTACTCCCAGTTTTGACACGGAAAAGTCTCTGGAGAAAACAGTGCAAGACAGACACTCCACACCAACAAGAAGCAGTGTAGAGTGCATTTGGCCTGCCTGGAACTGAAACACCTTTCCCATAGCAGACCTCTTAGGGCTGTGTTTTCATTGGTAGCTGAAACATACTGATGACACACCACGGTTTTGGCTCCTGTTGAGAAGTCCTGGTACAGCATCAAGGCTGTCTCTCCAACCAAAGCGAAGTTGGGGAATTCAACTCACCAGATGTTAACTATGAATATGTCACAGCTGGTACAAACAGGTCCAGAAGATTCCTAAAACACTGGTTGATCACTTCTTGGTACAGGTACTAAGAGAAATGACTAAGAAAGGTGTCCTCTTTAATTTATTTCTTATTAACAGAGAGGGGCTTGTGGGAGAAGTGGTGGCAACAGTGAAGCAATTGGGCTTAAAATTTGTGGTGGCAACAAAACTTTTCTGGACATGAGGAGAGCAGATGCTTTTGAAGGTGCTGGGATTCACCAGTGCTGGTCATTTTTTAAGTGCCACCTCCTAAGAGCACAGGAACAGGCAATTCCAAAATACTGGAAGTCAAGCAGGAAAGGCAGAAGGCAGGCTTGGTGGGACAGGGACCATCTTCTAGAGGTTAGGTGAAAAAAGAAAGTGTATGGCCAGCCGAGGCAAGGTTGGGTGACATGGGAGGAATACAGAGATGTTGCTCACCACTGTAGGAAGAAAATTCATATGCTCAATTAGAGTTGAAGCTGTCCAGTACTATGGGGAATAGGACAGAGCTTTTTTAAATGCTTCCATAGAAAAAGGCAGAGCAAAAAGATCATCATTCCCTTACAGAAGGAGGATGGTCACCTCACAAACAGGGACATAGAGAAGGCAGAGATACTAAATGCTTCCTTTGCCTTAGCCTTAAACACTGATTATGGGCTATGAGTTTCCATTGCTCTGAGCTGGAGGTACATGACAGCAATGATCTGCTGCTGCAGATCCATATAAGTCTGTGGGACCTGATGGGATTCATCTGAGAATACTCAAAGAACTGACTGATGTCATGGTGAAACCTCTCTCAATGATTTTTGAATGGTCTTGGGAATCTGGAGAGGTCCCAGCTGACCGGAAGCTGGCTAATTCATCCAAATTTTCAAGAAGGGCAAGAAGGGATGAACCTGGAAACTACAGGCTTGTCAGTTCATTTCAGTGACTGGTAAACCTAAGGAGAAGACTATTCTGGGAGTTATTGAGAAGCACCTGAAGGACACCAAAATTTGGAGGAGCTGTCAAGTTAATATGATGTGTTACTCCTTGCTCCTGCAAGCTTAGTCTGAGAAAGAAGCATATAGGCAAGCTAACAGATACCTGCAACACAAAAAAGTCAGAATCCCTTTGTCCCAAAGGGATACTGCTAGGCAGGCAGATCAATAGTTGTTGAATTGTTGGCAATTAGGTGTTAAATCTGTATAATCAAAAAAAAAACTCTGAAAGGGTTATTGTAGGGAAAATGTTGATGGACTAAATTTATTTATAGGAGTTGCTCAAATACTATTTTTTGTGTGAACACAGTTTTTATTTATGTCGGTGCAAAATTTGGACTGTGTATAAATTGGCATGATGTCAATTTTTGAGAATCAACATAGAAGAGAAACTAACTAGTAAAATGTCATCTGAGATACCTGGAGAAAAGAGCATGCTGTTACAGTTAAAGATGTCATTCGAAGAATCTAAGAAGCTGCAGGCTGTGATGTGATAGAAATGCTTATACCGTTAAATGGAACATAACAATTAATATATAGGTCCAGAGAGACTGAAAAACCACAATTTTAACACTTGGCCACCTCTCATGGGAATTTCATTTATGGAGTGTCTAGGCTGAGATCTGGTACCTGAAAAGTAAAAAGGTGAAAGCAATAAAAAAACCCAGGAAAATAAATGAGAGATGCAATACCTCACCAAATGTTGCAATCTGGTTAGCAGCAATGAAGACTGAGTTGTGCATCATGCAATAAGAAAAGACAACAGTAGTTTTGCCACTAATTCTGATTTATTATTACCCCATTTTCTCCACATATAACACCAGGATAATAATGATTTTTTTTTCTTTCTTGAAGTAGGGAAAAAAAGGATTACAATCTTTGTTATGATTAGAAAATAAGGTCATATGCACCCTAAAACTGATAGAGGATCATTGTGTACTTCTTGCAGGCTTTAAAGAGTGTGCAATAAATAAGGCAAAGGCCAACACTTGGATGATGAAATTAAAAGTATTAAATAGCTGCTATATATTCAAGGCAACATTCTCTCAATGCAATGAACAAGGCAGGGAGCCTAAGGAAAATACTGTGTGACAGTGTAATTAATGAGTATGTTAATGGATCTGTGCACAGAGGCTGAATTATGCTTTCACTAGTAACTTACATTGTGACACTTCTTAATTTTTGAAAAAATTGTCTTTACAAAAATACTACCCTCTAAAAAAATCTACTCCACAGTTCTTGAATTTGACCTACTCTACAACTAGGTTAAGCTAAAGGCAGAAACACAACATAGTGTTTAGATAAGCTTTTCACCTCCATCATACGATGTTTCTTTAGCAGTTTTTGAAAATGAACTACTGCAGCACAGATTGAACCACAGATCCAATGTTAAACAAGTTGTGGAGAAATCCTGATTCCAGCAGAGTGGAAAAGGACCAATGGGACCTGTGCAGGTGTGTCTCTCAAACACCATCCAGATGTCAAAATAACAGAATATTTCATAGACTAAACAGGTTTCTGATTCATGTTTTCCTTTTTACATAAATTACTCTGACTTATAAAATAGTCTTGGGTATATGAGTTAGCTCCTTACTAAAATGAAGAGGTCATTTCAAATACCTCAAAGACGTAATTATGAACTCAGCCAGAATTTAAAATATTGAGTACATTTGAACTTTATTTTTCTAGACAGAAATACTTAAAAAAAACCCCAAAACATGAAAGAGTTACTTTTATATGAGAAACTAATCTAAACATTTCTAAATCTTAAGAGAATGAGCACACAGCCAGTCCCACCCACATTTAAAAGTAGATGGTTTCTTGGTGACAGTTATCTAATCAACAAATCATCTTGCCTTCAAAACATTGCTATTCAATTAATTTTAAGTATGCTTATGCTAGTATAACAGGTATTAGTTACTCATCTAGTTAAACCCTACAAAGGAACAAAACTCAAATAAAATCAGGCTTTTGGGTTTTCATATGCTTTTTTTATAGTCAAGTTTTTCTTTTTTTGTCAGAGCATCCCAATTTTGCCAAAAAGGTTGTCAGGCAAGATTATTACCATGCCTAACACCTATCAATGAGCCACCAGAGTTTTTAACTTCTCCATGTTTCCATGGAAGCTAAGTAGATTACATGATCACCTTTTAAGCAGGATCTGTTAGGTACTTCAGAAATCATGCAGCCTGAAAATCTTCTTCATTTGCTAGAAGAACTGCACAACCATGGATCATACATTTTTCAAAAGCAAAAACTAATTCAAAATCATGTGCTTAATTTTTTGAGAGACCACATAGCAAGAAGATCCACTGGAATTAAAGTAGGGATCAGGAAAAACTAAAATAAGCTCTACATCATCCCTGCAATTTCAAGGTCAGGTCATTAACATTTACAACAGTCATGGAGTCATCACAAGGAAATTACAAGCAGAGAATGGCCTCAATGATAAAGTAGAGAAAAGCATATAAAACAATGAATTCCAAGAAAGAGCATGCCTTCCTCTTCACCTTCTAATCAAAACTACTCCCTTCATAACTACCAGGAAAGATATTTAAATTCAGATAAGTTAGATTCCCTTGCATTCCTTGGAATTCTTTTAAATGATTTTACTTTTTCTATCAGTTGCAAACACACGCACAGCAAGTCTAAACCAAAATAACAGATTTAAAACCAGCCAGAAACCATGTAAGTGATAAGCAGAGTATTGCACTTAGGTTATGCTCTATAACATTCTATTACAATGAGTTTTGTTTAGAGACAGCTCCCTACAATTTCCAGATATAGAAGCTAAACTGGGATTCCTAAGTCTCATTGACTTAAATTCATAGATTGAAGAGGCTGAATGAAAATTTGGCTCACTATGAGTTTAGAGACTATTTCCATTGTCATCTAATGGAAACCTGAAAATGAACTGAAGAAATATAAAGGTGACAGAAGACATAATAATATCATAAGTTAGTCCTCAATGTCACTTACAAATTTTGCAAGACATAATTCCACTCCCTATGTGAAGACAAGATATGTATTTTAATGAAGCTAGCAAAAGAAGTAAAAAATGTCCTTTGTTCAAGGGAACCTCTATGGACAAAGAGGGATTAAATTTGGGAATCTTTGAGTTCTACAGCTGGAAACTGTTTTGCCTACTGGATGACTGATAAGTATTAGAAAAAAAGTGCAAGTTGAATAAATTCTAGCAGATGCAAGTTACTCAACAGCAAGTTTAGCAAGTCTTGCTGACCACAATATGTTCCTACTCATTTATTTAATTTCATAAATGTGAGTGTTAAATCAAACTCATGATGGCAGTATTGAACAGGCCAAACTTTCACTTGAAAAATCTGACTAATGCAAATGACAATGGAATCTCCAAGATTTGGAACCACTTAGCAAGAAAAATAAATGTTCACTTCATCAATAGTCAGCTCACTGCCATGACTGAAAGTAGTGGTGTAAGTGGTGCTTGAAGTAGGAAAGTAATAAAAACGAGATAACACTGGAAATCATGAAAAATGAGAAATCTAAAGAGTGACATTTATTCTTGGATCCTTTCAGAAGATATCTCATGGGACGTTACCCACACTTAAATACTTCACTAAAACTCCCAGTCAATTTCAGTTCTGCAAGACAGGTGGACATGGAGCACTTCTCTGCATAACACACTTTGTGATCGGCTTTTGACTGCTAATTCATCTTGTCTCTAACATTTTCCATTCCACATCCACAATATGATTTGGAGAGGTTGTCCTTTAGGATGGGGTGCCACCCCTGCATCTGAAGATGACAGCTCTATGAAACTGCTCAAGTCTAAATTTGATTGTTCACACTAACTCCATTACTTTAGGAGGAGCTGACTTTCCTCTATACTGACCCTCACTTGCTACCAACCATTTTAATGACATTAATGTAATTTGAAATTAAGTCAAATGTCATAATTTCTAGAAAACTTTATATCTGCCACTAAACATATAATTTCAAAGAAAAATTTTTAAGACTCATAAGTGGCCATAAAAAGCTGAAAAAAAGCTAAGAAAAACCCAACAAACCAGCTACCCCATTTCTCCTTTAGTCAAGTGACTGAAGCTCTAATCCCATAGGGAAACAGTGTATATACATGTTTTTCACTGAAGAAAATAAACTTGGATACAAAGCAAATTTTTGCTTGAAATACACTAAGCAATCTGCTCATTAAAAGAGGTTTCTGTGGCAACAAAACTATCATTGAACCACATTAATTTCTTAAGTACATCAAGTATATTACTGGTAGTTCAGTAATGGTGGAAGAGGCACTGGAGTGATGTGAAAT
This sequence comes from Anabacerthia variegaticeps, assembly GCA_035583185.1. Classification (NCBI taxonomy): domain Eukaryota; kingdom Metazoa; phylum Chordata; class Aves; order Passeriformes; family Furnariidae; genus Anabacerthia; species Anabacerthia variegaticeps. The sequence continues at coordinate 134,898,708 of JAWWEW010000078.1, forward strand.
TGAAGCTGCACTGGGCCCAGATCACTCAATATTTCTGTGATTCCTCTTCACTATCACCTTGGGGCACAACACAGTACCAATGTCTTTGTAATGTTCTTTACCTCCGTGCAGTGAATCAATCTAGGGTTCAATTCTACCACACCCTTGAATTAAGACAATTTTATAAAAGGAGTCTTACTTGGCATGTTCCAGAAAAATAAATCAATAAAATAGAACTACTAAATGTGTCAGCAAACAACAAGAAACCTACAATAAACATGGCTTTTCAAAAGCATCATAACTGAAAAGAAAGTGGGGAAATGAACATTTTTATAAACAGATTGACATCATAGGTGATAATACGTACATTCCTTGGCACAGAGGTAGTAGATTTAGATATACTTATTTTGACTGCATTAAAGATTGAGAACTAGAGATAGCAATGCTGACTTTATGACCAAATAATCTTTGGGCATAAATCCATCCAGAATCCAATTGATACACTATCTTAGGCAACAAAAGTCTCAGTGTTAAATAGCCCAATTTGTGCAAAGAACAACTTTGTTTGCTTTTTGTTTGTTTTTTTTTTGTTTGTTTTGTTTTTTTTCTTTTTAAGTTAATGACTATGTCTGGATTTCCTCCCCACACCTTGCTGAATTAAAAATTTATCTACATCACCATATTTAAAAATAAAGATGCAATTTTAAAACATCTTCAATAGCATATCTAATACCCTTTCAGGGAAAAGAATGGAAAATATTTATGAGGGAAAAAAGAAACAGAAAAAAAAAGGACAAAAATGCGTCCATGATATTTCTGAATAATTTCTACTTATTTTGAGGAAAATACCAAGTAAGATGCTGTGTTGAGATACTAAGTTTCTTCAGTAGTATTGGATTCACTGGAAACAGGAGGCTTACAGACCATAAGGAAGACCACAGAACGATGATTCTTTTGTTCAGGTTAACTCTGGCTTGCTAACCACAAAGACAAAAGCAATTTGCTAGTTTTGTGTTGGCTCTCTATAGACTACCCACACAAAGCTTAACATTAATGGATTATAATTCTTTGTACCTTTTCAGCTTTCTAGTTTTATTAGAATAATACTTACAGGAAAGCATTCACTCCAGAACCTACCTAACAGATTGTTCTATTTTAGCAGACATGCTTATAAAAAAAGAGGTCATGTGGAGGAAGAACCGCACTTGGTATTGGTGAGCCCACACCCTAAGTACTGTATTCAGTTTGGGGCTCCTCACTTTAAAAAGAACATTGAGGTACTGCAGTGTGTCTAGTGAAGGGCAACAAGGGCAACTTGTGAAGGGTCTAGAAAACATGGCTTATCAGGAACAGCTGAGGGAGATGGGTTTGTTCTGTCTCCAGAAGAGGAAGCTCAGGGGGACCTCATTGCTTTCTACAACTACATGAAAGGAGGTTGTCTTGAGGTAGAGGATGGGCTCTTCTGCTGTGCCTGCAGTGAGAGGACAAGAGAAAAAGGCCTTAAAATGAGACAAGGGAGATTCAGATTGGATATTAAAAAAAAAAAAAAAAAAAATAAAAAATCCACTCTCTGGACAGTCAGGCACTGGAATGGGTTGCCCAGGGAGGTGCTGGAGTCACCACCCGTGGGGGTATTCAAGAGTTGTCTGAATCTGGTGCTGGGTGATGTATTCAGTGGTTTAGGGAATACAGTGGTAGTGCTGGGTTGATGGATGGATTGGTTGATCTCGAAAGTCTTTTCCAATTCTGATGTTTCTATTCTAAGAAAATGCTGTCCTGGCATGGAAAGTAATAACTAGGCACTACTTAGAGAACAGAGAGAACAAAACTTTTAAAAATTGACTACACACCAAAAAATTCATTACTTTAATTATGGTTCACGTGTCTAGCCAGGTGTCCTAAATATTGTCATTGTTAGATTATTGCAAAAGAAATAAATGAACTATAGAATTATGAGGAAAAGATTTCCAGGCACCGGTTAGCTGAGTAATAAGGCCATGTAAAAGCCAATTAATTTTATAATCCTTAATAACTGGCTGAAGAGTTTAAAACTGGCAAACTTCCAGTCACTACTCTATATCTTTATCTGATTGTTTCTAACCTACAGCTGCATTTTGGATAAGTAAACAGAAAAAAAAAAATACTTGTAGAAAACCCCACAAAACAAAACCACAGTTTTAAATACTCCTAAAAACAGGAGGGGGGAGGAAAAGCAAGCAGATTGAAAAAGGAATTGACAATCTTTTTTCAACTCCCTGCTGGGTAATATGAGCATATCACCAATAGGTGTAGGACCTAAAATTGTTGAAAGTGAATAAAATTTGACCCACCATCTGTTTTTCTTAAAAACAGACAATTAGCAATTTAATTGATTTGGCACACTATATATTACAGTACATATGTCACACTAGATGAAGTGATTTGGTTTCTACAAAGTTGTAGAAAAGGTGCCTTGAAGCTTTTGGATTATTTTTATTTCTTGGTGTTGTATTTTAGAGACACTTTTTTATTTTGATAAAAAAGCCATGCCCAGGGCTTAAATTCTGTCATGTGCAGCTTTTAGTCTTTTTAAAAGCAATGCTAAAGTAGGAAATAATGCACCATACTGCTATGCCAAATGTTATTTATTACACTGTGTCCGTGCTTTCATTTTATGAAGCCTGCGGCTGGACTGTCAGATTACAGGTGTCCTTTAGGTTGCTATAAAAAGTTAACAGTAGTAATTGCCATGCTAACAGGATACACGGTATCTTCTTACCATCCAAGTGTAAGGCATTTCCCCTTTTTTACAGGTACACTAACACAATGCACATTTTCAGGATTATTTTCCATTTAATTTATCTGTTTCTTACTACACATTTATGGGGTTAAGCATATGGACATATGGAGTCTGGGGGAAAAATAAGCAATTTGAGGGAAAAAAATATTAGCAATGTAATTTGGAATAAACAATTTGCAAAAAAGGAAGATTTAGATATTCATAGTGGTTTCTATCATCATATATGAAGGTATTTTTTAACTTAAATATCATCTACAGTAGTCATGTAGAGCGCAACCATAAGTTATGCTCCATTTTTTTTCATACTTTTAACAGTTAAGCTTATTATATAATTTATTAATGCAGCTATGTGCATTACCTACAGCTATTACATTTGTACCTGTTTTAAATTTTTTTATATAGATAAATGATGGCTGTATGTAATAAATAATAAATTGGTGACAGCCTCTAGGACTTACCAACAAGAAAGTAACTTTTTGTTTTTCCCTAAATTCAGCCAAAATTTTAGACTGAAAGCTGTCTATTAATTTTGTCTTTCATTATTACTGACAATGGTATTACCAAAAAAAAAGTTTAAGTTTTTATATAAGTCAGTACTTTTCACACAGTCAAGCATAATTTTGCCCCCTTTGAAACTCCTTATTGTTAATGCGATAATTTTCTCTATTTACTGTGAACCTGGTCTATAAAAATAGTAATTTTTTTCTGTAATTATAGTGACCTTTACCACTTGTCTGGCCTCTCCCTTATCCATAACTCATGACATGTGAAATAGAAATATCGATTATGTCTTTTATCCCTTCAGACTGAATAAAGAATGAATTTAACATCATTTGTTTTCCACATAACTAATTCAGACACTTATACATTACAAAACCTTGAATAAAGATTTATATATGGTCTATTTATTAGCATCACATAAGCGATAGCCTGGAGAGAATCACAGGTTCTGACCGCAAGACTAGGAAAACATGTTAAGTCTCATTTTAGGCAAGTTATATAGTGCAGTAAATACAATTTCTACCCCATTAACATTAAATGGCCACAAGCATTCCAGTGATCAGCCATGGCAGGATTCAGTGTTTGGCTGGACTTGCCTTGGCCAGAGCTGCTTTTAGCTGGTTTGAGCCCAAATAGCAGCTGTTTGGTAAAGGTGTGACCTTTTACTTACCATGTCTGAGATTAAGTTCTGTGCCCATCATATGTAGGGAAGCTTTGACTAATGGGGTACCACTGTGTAATATTCAAATATTCATTTCGCATTCATGGAAATGAGTGTGGGTGTATTCTGCAAGTTCAAAACAGTAACTGGGAAGAAAAAAAAGAAAAAAAAAAAACAATACACAAAACACAAAAAAGCCCTCAACCACAAACAACTGACTGTTAGAAGTATGTAAGGATAATTTCCTAAGAAGACTCAAAGGAGAAGGGAGTTCCACTAGGACCATTATAATCTTCCAAGCACTGACCTCAGGATGCTGATAAATTGTAGTACATCCCTCCCCAGTGCCCTCTGAAAGAGGAAGGCAGGTGAAAATGTCAGGGCACAAAGAGCCACTGGAGAGGTGAGCATCATTTCAGCAAAAGGAAGCAGATATTAGTAAGGTTATGTGCCAACTTATCTGTATTGTTAATAAGGTTCCTCTGTGTTAATTAGACAATCTGAATGCTAGACTTAAAATGTGAATTAGACAAAGAAATGAATTTACCAACAGATTCCACTGAAGCACAAGCTGCTCTTGTAGCCCTTCCTTTGGCTATGTCTGGATGACACAGCTCTCATCATCCTAGTTTCTTCAGATCACCTCTCCAAAATGCTTCCTCTCAGAGAGGAATAATTTTTGGATTTGAAGAAGACTTTAGGGATGAGGTGTTCAAAATTTCACCAAGCACATATTTTTGAAGTTCCTTCTTTAAATTTGGAACAAATTCATTTTGCATTCCTATTTACAAGAATTCAGTTGAGCCTTAAATAACATCAGCAACAGATCTTCCAAATTCCATTATCATTAAATGCCAACTAAAATCACCTTCTCAGGTTGACTTGTGAACTCATTTGTTTAATTTCATGTAATTAATTTCATCAGGTTAACTTCTGTATTTGCTCAGTAATTTACATTAAATACTTAAAAAAAGTTTTCATAATATCTCTTTAATTACAGTTTAATTAAGATAATTGTTATGATATCTATTTTGTAAAGTTCATTCTCTTCTTAAATTGGTCTCTGTAACAACCCAAACAGTTAAAATTAAGTCTTACGTGACTAACAAACACAATAATCAAGATTTGTTAGTTTACAGGCACATGCTCACATTTCTATATTTTCCCAAGTAATTTAGAGTGCAGACTTAATTGATATTCTTCCCTACGATCTTATAAGGTGTTTGTTCAATTTTGTTAATCCTAAAAAAAAATCAAACTGAAAACCACAAAAAAACCCCAAAAAACCCCTACTATCTAATGCCTCTGCAGTTCCATTTAAAATTAAAAAAAAAAAAAAAAAAATAATTTGCAAAAAAAATTAGAACAATTACCTTAATTGTATTTCTGTATCATTGAAGTTTCTTGAAACAATTTAAACTTCCAAGACATGGCAATCTCAAGTGCTTCTCTCCTAAGTTCCAGTTATAAATAGTTTAAAACTGTGTCCCCAGACTCAGCTTAGCTGAGAAGTCACCAGTGGCCTTCTTTCTTTAGCTGTCTCCATCACCCCTCAATCAGCATTAACAAAGTTTTCACCAACAACTTCATTCAGTTTTACCTTCATGATGCACTTGTATGTTCATGTGTACTGTTCCAGGAACTGGCTCCCAGTTGCTCACTATCTACAAGCTGGCCAAAATGGCACACTGGTCAATCTGACAAATAATTGAAATTGCATATACATGTAATTCTTCTAGACTGTCCAACTGGAAAAATATGTATGTATATGCAGTTTGGGGTTTTTTTAGAATATTGAAAGGTGTTCCCACATGACGGAGTCTCTACGGTAAAGGGAAAATATAATACTTTGGTTCTTACAAACCATAAAGGAACAGGTATTTTCCTGGTAGTCCTTGATGTGTCAAAGCTAAACCACAGAAAATTGTATCCAAGGGACACTGGACTGATAGAAAATGTTTTTATTACCAGACTTAAGACAAGAAATTTAGAACCACAAAAGATTATAGAGGAATGACATTAAAAAAAAAAAAAAAAAAAAGTGCACTTCAAAATCCTCATTTTTTTCTACTTGAAAAAAAAAAAAAAAAACCCAAAACGTTTTTTTTCCCAGGTTATTTTCAGAATTATATAATCTATAAATTTTGACAATTCTATTGAATAGAAAGGAACTATCATGGAAAGCATACGGAAATAGTTTTTTACCATCCCATAATTTTTGTTTTCCCCATATAAAGAAGCAAGAAATATGACTCTTGCATTTTTATTCTTTTTTTTCATAACACAATCATAGATTCACAGAAAAATTCCATTTGGAAGGGGCCTCTGGAGATCATCTAGCCCAATCCACCTTCTGAACAGGGTCATCTAGAGCTGTTTGCCCAGGATCATGTCCGGTCAAGTTTTGAATGATCTCCAAAGATGGATTCTCTGCAATCTCTCTGGGCAATCTGTTTTGGTCTTTGACCATCCTCACAATAAGAGTGTTGTCTTAGATCTAGATGAAATTTCATATATTTCAATTTGTGTCAATTGCTTCTTCTGGTTACTGCTGAGAAGAGTCTGATACCATCTTCTTCATTCATTCATATCAGGAATTATTTATTCACATTAATAAGTTGCTCCTATGCACTGTCCTGTCCTGTCTGAAGAGCTCAAGTGATCTCATTCTCTTCTCTTATAAGAGATGTTCCAGCATTTTAATAATCTTTGTCACCCTGTGACTTGCTCCACTAAGTTAATACATTTCTGATAGTGGATAGCTTAAAGGGAGTAACAGAAAGTTACAGATTTCCTCCCTATTGTAGATGTGAATGTTCAGAAACCATGCAATACTACACAAGTATTGGACGGGCAGAGAAAACTTCAACTGCTTTTGTATATAAAAGTAAACAGAGTATATTATACATGTGGGTATATTTCATTAGTTGTTTTCATCAGAGGGCAATGGTTTATAATTATTATTTTTATCATCATTATAAAAAGTCATAATTCACTAAATTGTTCTTTAATTCTCACAAGTGGCCTATTTAAAGAATGTGTCATAATTAACATTAAAATTCACATTAAAAATTATTCTGTCAGGTAATATCAAATTCTGACTTTATTATAGTCTCAGTCTAGCAATGTCAATTCCTAAATCCTCAAGTGCAGAAGCTTAGAGATTCTAAAAAATAAATTTAATTCAGAATATTCACTGTATTTTCAGAGTAAATGGGACCAAAGACTGCATCAGAAGGACTAAATTTCACAGCATGTTTTCTGTAAAATCATTACATTTTCTTGTCATATGAGCTTGGAACTTCCTAAGGGGCTTCTTTGCCACTCACTTTCTCAAGTATTTGATCAGATTTCATAAATGTTCCTGGAGCTACAAGGAACTTTAGATCATCATCAGCTTAGCCAAAGTTCACTTTTTACAGGACTTGCAAGAGTTTTAATATGCAAAATATTTCAGCCTACAGCAGGGGAGAGCAAAAAAGAAAAGGAGAAGAGGATGAGAGGGAGATGGAAAGAGAAAGGGAGAGGAAGAGAGGAAGAGAGCAAAGAACAGAAGAAGGTGCCCCTTTTGTGTCTTTTTGTGTAAATGAAAGGACTTTTCTACATCTGGAGAATCTGGAGAGTTGCAAACAAGAGAAGATATGACCAGATATTAAACACAGAAAATGTAGTTGTAATAATAATAATAATAACCCTTTGTATTTTGAGTTGTTTAGAGAAAATAAGGGAAAGACTCAGTGGTTAGACATCTTAACATAACATTGGAGCACTTGCCAGTCTACACAATGTTTTGTTTTCTGATAAAATTAAATCTTTTAGCATTTTGCACGTGCTGCTAGTGGCTAAATAACCAAACAATTAAGATTAACATTGAAGCCAAAGCCAGTTGTCATTCTCTTCTTTCATTTAAAAAAAAAAAAAAAAAGTCCAAATTTAGAATTCAAGGAGAAAGATAATAGTCTACTTTTTGATGTGACAACACAGAGATAAAGGCTTCCTCTCTCGTGATTGGATTTTTCCCTTAGTTTTAAGGAATCCAAACTTACATTATACATCTCACCTTAAATAACAGATTTGTGGCAGCTTGGGGATCTACAATGTGTTATTCTAGCATTTTTCAAATGTCACGACTTTTTTTTATGCACAGAAATACAAACCACGCAGGACTGAAAGAAAGGGGAAAGAATAAAAGAAAAGAAGCCACAACTTTCTGGCAGCTGTTCTGAGAGAGAATACAAATGGCTGTTCAAAAGTATAAGCCATAACATAAGATTATTATGGATTTTTAATTGAAGGATGCAAGCTTTTATTGCTATTCCATATGCATCCCTAATAGGTGTACTAAAATGCATGTACTCAGTGCTCTATTTCATATGTATAATTGTTATAAGCATAAACAAAAATTTGTATTTTAAACATAATGTTGTAAAGGGATGTTTAATATATATTTCATATAACAAATAAGAATTATCAGTATACATGAGCCTAAACTAAAGTTTTAATTTAAAAGCTTTCTTAGTATGGTCTTTAGTATAATTTTCCATAAGACACAAATTAATATAAAAAACTCCATAAAAACCAAAAAAAAACCCCAACCAACCAACCAAAAAAAAAATAACTATAGAAATAATTTAAAAAAGGCACATCAAGCAGAAATCCACATGATTTTCTCTGTGCCATAGAAACTAGCTTTTAGTAAACTGTTGCTTCAGCACCAGCAAAATATGATGAGGTTCAATCATACCAAAAGGTTTGCAGTAACACCAGTTAAAATGAAAGTACAGATTCATCAGTTAATAAAAACAATTAATTAATTTAATGCAAGGTAATGATTAATGCACTATCTGTGCACTGTCTTTGGAAGTAAGCATCATATGCAATAGTTTTGGCTGGGATAGGGTTAACTTTCTTTACAGAGCCCTTACAGAAATTAATTATTGACTTGGAGGAAAATGAAGGGGTAAAAAAAGAAGTATTCTCAGGGCATATGCTTGGCAATATGGAAAACTCAGAAGTCTAAGTTAGAGAAGTGCAAAATCTCAACCAGTTATGCGGATTCTTTGGAGTGCTTCAGCTGCAAACACTTTGAAAAACCTACACATATACATACATACATACATTTTAAATTTATGTTCTCACTGTATTTTAAATATAGTGCTGACCTGCTTGTAGCTATCCTACATACTGAAATATACAAATCAAAACAACTAGCTTCACTCTTGATCCAAACAAGTAAAATAAATCTTTAGCCCTCTATTTCATGCAATGCCATCAGATGAAGAAATTAAGAAACCACTATGCCATGATGTGACATCAGCAAACAGATGGAAATCTTATGTCTACCACCCATTCACAGGCTGATGTAGCAGGAAATGCATCCCAGTGTTTTGAAAGCAGACATCTTCAGAGACTGCCACACACAGACCTTCACCACTGCAAGAAACTTCGTGCAATGCAGCCAGGAGGGGGACCTCCACTGACTCAAATTCAAGTGTGGTAAAAGGAGACTAATCAAGCATGGCAAACTCTCAGTGTAAAATATGTGGAAAAAAGAAACAGGTTTGGACTTGAGAAGCATGGCCAGTTGGTGGACAACACAAAAATTATGTGTTGTAAATAATGAGGTAGATTCACTTAGAGATAGAAAAGATATTACTTTAACCTAACTCCCACAATTTTAACTTAACTCCCACAAATAAATGAGAAGCTTTGGGTGTATTTTTTACCCCCAAATCAGAGGTAAGTAGTCTCTTGTAACATATATGCTTAATGCATTAGACAACAAAACCAACTGACTTAAATGCACACACAAATGCTGGGAGGACAAATCAGAGTAACAGCCATTTAGCCCAGTGTCCTGGTTTAAGCAGTAGAGAATACTTAGGGACACAGCAGAACAAGACCTTTCCACAGGTAATGTATTCATATTGCCAAGCAGACTTAGGTCAGGGCAGAGAAAATCTTTCTTCTCTTCTTTATGGATAACACTATCACAAAAGGTTGGATTGCTAAATGCTTTTAATTAAATGTTGTAAAGCAGAAAGAATGACCTACAGTTTTATTGAACAAAATTAAAAAGTCATGGGAGTCACCTTCACACAACAACTTGTCTGACCAGTTCTCCATTGACAAGAGGGGAGTTATAAAAAAATGATCCTAAGTCACATGCCATGAATATAATCACCTCCCTTTTAACCAAACAAAACTATTAAGTAGAAATATGAATATTAAATTATCTTGTTGAATACAAATAGCCTCATTTTTAAATCAACTTTGCAACTATTAAACAACACTAACATGCAGAGAATCACAGAATAGTTAAGGTTGGAAGAGATCTCTGGAGATGATCTAGTCCAACCTCCTTCGCAGCTCAGCTGTGCTCTGACTCAGCTCTGACTCCATGCAGCTTGGCTGGGCTCGGTTCTCTCGGGCCTGGGGCTCTGTACAGCTCGGCAGGGCTTGGCTCCGTGGTGGTTCCCATGCAGGGGCTGTTCCCAAGCACGCAGCGAGCACAGAAAGAGCAGCGGCAGTCAAAGAGTTAATTTCACTTTCATTTCTCTCGCACTGCAGTGGGGATGTCTCCCCGGGGGTGGCTCCAGCCCCCTTGAGCCACCCCACCCCAACAGTTACACTTTTGTTGGATGCAGAAACAGTTACAAGTTCTCTTCCTGAGTTTATCAACGAGGATTTTGTGAGTGTTGAAAGCCTTGCTGAAGTCCAGGTAGACAATATCCACTGCTCTGCCCTCATTCACCTGGGTAGTTGTTTCATTGTAGAAGACAATCAGGTTGGTCAAGCCTGATTTACCTTCAGTGAATACATGCTATTTTTGATCACCTTCTTGTCATCCATATGGATAAACATGGCCTCCAGAATGAGCACTCATGGATGCATCCTGTCAGAGCCCATGGACTTGTGGATGTCAGGTTTGCTTAGATGTTCTCTAATCCAATCCTCCTTAACCAATGCAAAGTCTTCTTTCCAAGACCCCTTTACCCCCGTCTCCTGTGTCAGAGATCCCTGAGGACTGGTCTTGTTGGTGAAGACTGATGTAAAGAAGACATTTGATAACTCTCTGCATCCTCTGTTATCAAGTTCCCCCATCTGTTTACTAATGGGCCCACATTATCCTTTGTTGTCCTTATGTTATTGCCGTATTTGAAGAAACCCTTCTTGTCCTGGACATTGTTGGCCAGATTTAATTCCAGATGGGCTCTGGCCTTTCTTGTCTCTGTATTCATGCCAAGTGGCCTGACCCTGCTCCCATCTCCTCTGAATTTCCTGATTATGCTGGAGAAATAACAGGAGTTCTCTATTCATCTATGCAGGTCCCTTGCCCCTTTTGCCCAATTTCTTGCTTGTTGGGATACATAATTCTTGAGGATGGTTGGAAATGATCCTTGGATATCAACCTTTGGACCTCTGTTCCCTGCAGGGTCTGTTTCCATATTATTCTTCCAAGAAGACCTCTGAAGAGGCTAAAATCAGGTCTCCTGACTCTCCATGGCTATAATCATATTTGCTGCTCTGCTTCTTCCTCAACCAATACTGAACTCCACAATCTCATGGTTGCTACAGCCAAGGCTGACCTCAACCTTCCCAACTCCAACAGGACCTTTCCTGTTTGTTAGTATGAGGCTGAGCAGTACACCATTACTGGAGGGATCCTCCTGTACCCATGTCAGAATGCTGTCATCAGTACTTTCCAGGAACCTCCCAGACAGTTTATGTTTCACTATGTTGCTTTTCCAGTAGATGTCAGGGGAGTTAAAGTTATTGTTTGACAATATATTGGTAGGTATGATGGAAAAATAAAGACAGTGAAATAACAGAACTTGGCGATGATACTAGATTACACAAAACAAGGAGATCTATCAGTTTTGAAGAAATAAAGGTTCTGCAAAACTGAGTAAGCAGAAAAAGGGGTGATTAAATATATTGTATTTTCTAGGAAAATAATAAAATGGCATCAGATGAAGCTAGTAGAACTACAGTGAACAAAAGGAAATACTTCTTCATTGAAATGTCCTTGCCATAAAATATTCAAAAGACTAAAAAGGTATGTGGGCTTGAGAGGAAAACAGTCATGGATGAAAAAAATCCATCAAGTTTTACTTACTCTAAATACACTGGATTTAGGAAGTCTCTATGAACTGTTAGAGAGCAGACACTTCTTCAAAACATTTTGAAGAAGTATCATTATATTGTTGCTTGCTCTGTTTTCTTTATCTCATAACCAGTCAAATGAATCTGTATTACAATTCTGTACAGCTGTTCTCATATCCTTACAATCTAGGGATTATAAAGAGGAAATTTTGCATTGAATATATTGTTTGGGAGTTAGATAAAAATATTATTGACATATTTGGATAATACTGTCTGAATACAGCCAGAAAAAAGGTTACAGTTAATTCTGGCCAACAAAGCAGGAAGAACACAAGAGTAAGATGCAGCGCCAAGTATCATCTTGGTAGTAAGTTAACAAGAAAGGTGCCCTAAGTTTCTGCAAAGGATGCCCTTTTGCTCAATATGCTCAAGAGAAATCTGAAATAGAAATTATCTTGAATTACAAAACTTATCAATAACACACTATCAGCAGAAATGGAATCAGAACAAAGGAAGTTGTGCTGTATTAGTAAACTGTTGCTTAGTGGGGTTGCACAAAAAGAAGGTTTCAAATATTTTAAAATAAAAAGCAGCGTTTGCATTTATTTGTACTAATCATGACACTCACAGAGATTAAAATAATTGGAAGGGATTTTTGACATTAATGTGACTCTCTACTTGTCATTCTTTCTGCAAAATAAAGTTAGGATGTAGAACAAACAGAATTGGGGGTATTGGAATCCAATTAAATTATTGCTATGATCCTGTCTAGTTACTGCACCACAAAACACACACAAAGAGAACAAACATATGATGACAAACAGAGAGGATAGCAGGTACAAAGGCTACAGAAATCATAACAGTGAAAACACAAGAGAATATATACTGGAATTGATAAACTGAACAGTTCAGAAAGGAGAAATTTGTCATAGATTTAATTTCTTATTATGATGTCCAGAAAGTACAAAAGCTTCACTTCCCCCTTTCTACTAAAAGGAGGACTACATAGTATTTAACTAAAAAAGCAGATCAACCATCTTGTGAAACCCAAAGCTACACAATGAAGCTGTCTACAGTGAGATCACTGAGAACTTTTGGTTTGTTTTTGTTTTTGTTTTTTTTTTAAATTATCCTATAATATTAACAGCAAGAATTAAAGCTCTGTTTTCTTGGTAGAATTAACATGAAGACATATGTTTCATAGGTAAGCTCCTCTCACAACTTGTCAAGATGAGACCTTTCTGAAGCCTGTGTTATGGCAAATGTATCTTACTTCACACATACATCTGAAATTCATGTTTCCAGACATAGAGGACTAACAATGGATTGAACTATCTACCTAATTCAGATCATTCAGTATCCTGTCACCAGTAGAAAAGCAAAGGCTGTTAGGCAGTTAGTCATGGAAAAATATCTCTGTGCCATCTGGGACAAAAACCCTCAGATGTGTCTGCAACTCAGTGCTTACTGCTAGGAAAATAGGATGAAAATGCGGATCACGAACTCCAGAAGGCTACCCCAGGCTGCCACAGCGGTTGAAGCAAGATGAAAGTCATGCTTTAAGCAAAAAGAAGTCTTTTGAAATACTGGGTGTCAGAGTGTAAATCCCATATCCTAAAATTAGATCATCAATGCAGAAAATTGAATAAGCAAGTCTACTTTGCTTCAAATTCACTTTTTACCTACACTGCTATCTAACTTGGCATTTTAAACAATCCCCTTCTACAACTTATCATTACACTCCAGTCAATGTAACCTTCTTCAACTTTATTTTCTTACAGAATTAAAATTAGAGGATGTCTGATTTATTATTATACAGATTTTGTCCTGGTAGGGGGCAGAAATATCAGAAGGTTTTAAAAAGTGTGTAGCCAGTTATTTAGGTAAAAATACAACAGAGACACTACACAAAAACCATTCCCTCAGATTTGGCTACAGCTCAGAAACCAAAGGTGTGATATCAGGACCCAACAGAACTAGACTGCCCTGAGGATAATTTCCTCTGTTTCAGAGAACTGAAATCTGACCTAAACAGAAGTCCAGCTTTCCCATGTGATGCTAATACAGGGTAGTTTTGTACTGTGTTTATATTACTGATTTAATTACTTAAAATACTTTTTTTTCTATTAATCTCCACCATGATCATTTACATTATTATTTAACCCCACAAATTCAGGCATAGAGTTGTTTTGAAAAAGTGTATAAGAAGTATTTAACCTTGCACATTTGTCCAAAGTTACAAGATGAAGCTAGTGTATATGAAACCTGTTGCATTTTAAATTCTCACATATAGTTTTCCAAGAACTGTAACGCTCCATTTCTAGATTCTCAAGGGTTTTTGTGAATTTAAATAAATTTACAATTCTCCAAAATCTTATTTCACAAAAATGGGTTTCTAGACTTTAAAGGCTATGCCATGGTTTTATTTGTCTTGTATTTTTTATGTTGTCTTGTATTGTGTGTAGCTGGTTTTTATTCAATGATAGATGAAGACCATTCCATTCCAGTCTTTGAATATGTTGGAGATTGTTTCTCTACTACTGTTTAGGTAGGTACTTCTTTTCTCTACACCACGGCTTTGGGGATAGAAGTGCTAGTATAAGAATATGGCACCATTTCCTGAAATATTGAATGATCTGAAGTATTCATGTAACACGTCAACAGTAATTAAAAAAAAACCACACCAAAATTATGATTTGAAAATAATTCACTTAAAATTCACTTAAAATTTCAGATTTCTGAATAATCCACGTTTTTACTTAATAAAACTACACATACATTTGAACCATAAAAAACCCCCAAACCAAAACATAACCAAACCAAACAAAAAACCCCAACAAAACAAACCAAACAAGCCCCAAACTAATCAAACAAACTCAATGAGATAACAGGTAAAATATATCTCTAGTGAGGTAGTGCTTGTATTTCTGTCCTGCTTAATCCTTATATTTATTATTCTACTTTCCTAATCAGTTTTGTTCTACGGGATACTGGAAAAGGAATTTAAAAAAAAACAAACCCAAAAATGAAAATTTATTTACTTTAAACTATTCTCTCCAATACTTATATCTATTTTTTATGATTAAATAATGATTGTGGGATCTAGCTATTAAAACCATAAAACAACTCCATATATAACATCTTAATGTAGAAGTAGACAAATATTTTTATTATTTCACAAAAATTGACTAGATTCTCTCAAATGGCAAATACATAAATGAGAATAAACTGTTAGTTCCTGTAACCCTGTAACAACACATATTTAAAGGAATTGCTCATCTGAAAACTGACAAATTCAGAGCTATTTAAAATATTTTTTTTGTCCATTTCTATTATTAAAAATGATATGGCATATTCAATTCTATCCTAGTCAGAAAGGAAGTGACCTTCTATCTTGCATCTTGAGCAAGTACACCATTTTGGGTAAAGGGCACTGGGTAATGACATCCCATAACCTTTTGTTCCTCCCATCATATTCCATGTAGGACTTGGAGCAATCTATTTTTTCAAAAAATGCCTGCTAAATGTCAATTAGATTGAGGAATGTCTTAATGAATTTTGATGGGATGAGGCACATACATCTCTACCACCTCTAGTTAGCTGAGTCTCAGAAGCACTGAAGCAGATATTTAGGCATCAAAAGCATTTAGTGGTAAATTATTTTAGCTGTTGGTAAGTACTGTTACTGAGTACAATATCAAGTAATTAACTCCAACATAAGCAGGTCTGTAAATTGAAATAATAAAATATGCAGTACCTATACTACTTGTAAGCATTCGATTGTGTTTTAGTGGTTTTACCTTGGAAAAGCTTTACAAGGCCCCGATAAATGTCCATTAGGAGCACAGAAGGAATGCTATTCCTGATTCTATTAAATTGCATCTTATGAGTTACTTCAAACAAGTGTAATTTATATCTTTCAAGATTGCTCCATGATGAGCAATCTTTCTAAAGAAGATCAGAAGAAGATTCAGTTCAAAAATCAAACTGTTGGATCTAATCTTAAACACTAATGTAATTGCACCTTTTCTGTAAGGAGAAGCTTATAAGACCCAAACATATAATACATATATATCTATAAATAGACACAGTTAGGTGTCTTACTGGATAGTGGAATTTGTGAGGTGGAAGGGGACAAGTTAAAGGAACAGAATTTGATCTAATCAAGAGATGTACAAACAAGTTTGGCATACATCCTTAATAATTCATTAAATCAATTAAAATAAAATGTTTTATGACCCTGACTCCTAGAGATCATATTTTTAAGTAATTCTGATGTCTTTGAAAAGACAAAATTCTTTGGAATTTTTGATTCTATTAAAGAATTCAGGGTTAGATCATAGCGATGAATGCACTGTTCTAATGTAAATACTCAGTAGAGCTCATTGAACTTTCTCTCAACTTCCAATTCATAAATTCCAAAACTTAAATTTCAAAATAGTTGCTAATCCAAAATACTACCTGTTTATATATTCTGTTTTCAGAGCCTGCCATCATTACCAGAAAGAAACTAAACACAAAGGAAAAACAACCACAAGAACAGGAACAGCAACCCTTTCAAACCTGACTTGCTCTTGCAACACTTCCCATTTTGTTTTGTGAACATTGCCCGATATTTCCCTAATAAACATCCTCTCAGCGATCAAAGCAAAGGCAACTTACATTAAAAGAAAAATATTCCATACTCTAGATTGGGGTTGAGTGAGTGGGGAGAGGGACCCACAAAATAAACCCAGAACAAAACAAAGAAAAAAAAACCAACAAAAACAAAACAAAAAACCAAACAACCCCCACCACAGAGTACCCACCCATTGAACACATGTTGCATTCAAGTGCTACGTAGTGAACTAGTGTGAAGCGTCATTGTAGGGCAAGAAAGAAATACAGACACAATATCTAGGCATGCAATCACAAAGTTGATTATATAGAGATGCTGTTGTGAATGTTCAGCCCTTCTGTACCCTTCTGTACCTATTCATATTCAATTAATTTTACTCTTGCAGAACTATAGCTTCTAAGAATAAATGTAACTCATGAATAAAACAAGACATAGCAGTACATTATAAGAATAGACAATAATCCTCTGCCTTCTGCAAAGTAAAATTGTTGCAAGTAAAATTAATCTTACCAGAAAAGAATCATGTAAACAATAGAATCAACAACATAAGCTGTCCAAATTATTTAGAGTTCAGATCTAAAACTCTTCCTTTTTCACTCAGCTATATTTCAAGTTTTGCTCTACTAAAAAATTCTTAAACTTGTTTATACTAATCATTTTTCTTGCCCCTTTCAACAGCTGGAATGTGGAAAATTCTTAATAACTACCATACAACAGAGTACTAAGGTCTTTCTATCAGTCTACAAGATCTGACTATCAAGAGTGCACAAATGCACTCATGCCATATTACGATGGAGATTAATAGACATGGGCAGCCAAAGAAAAGCCAGGGACAGAGAAAAAGCCAGCAAGTCATATTGTGCAGGTTTCCCCCCAATACACTTATTCACTCCATCTTCCCATCCTCAGCAACATCAGCTCCATTTCTAATACAAGCAGTCACTAGTTTAACTTTTGTCTTTCCTCTTTCCCTTTCCGCTGAATAATTTTGATGAATAACCACACTTTCCAGTATCTGGTTTCAGTGGTAGGCAGAAACGATGCAATTAAAAAAAAACAACAACAACAACAACAACAAAAACCTCTTGCAAAAAATACATACACCAATGTTAAATGTAACATAAAAATAATAAATATAATTCTAATAATATAGAACTGCATATATATGTATATAGATCTGTATTTTAACTTTAGGTTGACTTTGCTTTTGTGCTCTATAAAAATTGTATGTTCTGCCTGAAGTCTCAAATGACAACACCTGTTTTATATTGTGCATTATGCACTTTAAGACCATAAAGAACAACATTATTAGGCAAGTTTCTCTTGACTCAAAACTCAGCAGAAAGATGAACTCTTCACTTGCAATGTTTTGGGGTTTCTTTCTGTTGTGATAGGCATAATGGATTTTCAAAATAATGTAGTAAGTTTTCATTTGTTTTACACATTGTTTTTAAAATATTCATATATGTATTTTAATATTCATATTTTTTCAATAGTAAATAACAGAAAATACAGGTAAAACTACATGCCAAAACCCAAATGCTGTAAGAACTCCCCAAATAAGTGTGGAGTTTCACGTGCTCTAAGAGAACAAATTTTTATCTTTTTTTTTTTTTCCATTTCAGCTTGCATTTTTCTGTTTTTAAAACTGAAAGAACTGCAAATAGAATGCATCCCCTAATATAAAAGGAAAACATTTCAAAATAGTCACTTAATTTTTCGTACACTATTATATTTGCTGCCAATGATATATCGTTACCTTTGTAGTTAACCTTGAAACCAATTGATCCCACACTTTCATCCGTTTGAAGGTGCAACCACATCTGATTGCTCATGCTCACAATTAAGTCTGGTACAAAGCTCCCAGTCAACCTATAGATTACAAAAGAAAAAAAAATAATAATTAAGTAACTAGACTTTTTTTTGTCTTTTTGTAAGGAATCTAAATAAGCATTAAGCATGTTTTTAAGTTTGTTTTTACATTTATCGTATTCATGTCACACTAAATTAATTATCTACTGGTAGGCTATTAAAGACTGCCCTTTAGTTATCAATTACTGCAGATTTGATAGGAGTCTATGAACACATGTAACTACAGCTCATGTTGTCTTGAAGTATTCCATCTCTGTTTCACTTGCTGGTCCAGAAAGACGAGCAACTTCCTTAATCCTGAACCGTCTCTGGCAGTCCTGTGTGCGTGATTCAGGTACATGCAAGCATATCAAAGGCACTGGAAGCCCATAATAAGGCTTTACTCTGATTCTTTGATTTCTCTGGTACACAACTACCCACTTTGGAATACACACCTTGCATATTTAAAAGGAAGATGTTATTCTTGAACAGCAGCACTATTATGATGGTCTGTGTGTTCCCTGCACTCTCTTACCTCCCCTCATCACCTCTACCACAACAATGGAAGAAGAGCCTGACATTTACTCCTTCACTAAGAAAAATAATAAATGTCACAACTTTAAAACCTTCTAATGTTGCAGGATACTGATTAATTAGAAAGAACTAAACTTGATTTTTCTTTTCTTTTTTTTTTACACTTTTCATATGGTTTGCAAATATGCGCAAGTCAGTGCAACCCCAAATATTGATTCTGTTTGCTGGATGAAATAGTAAGATAGCAAAAAGGAAATGCTGGGAAAGCTGTAGTTTTATGTCATATTGCTTTTATTTTCACAAAACTGTCTCAAATTTTGTAAGAGTTTATAATCTGAAACAGATTGCTGAAAAGTTCCAAAACATTTCCCATTTTTGTAAAACGGATCACAAACACAGGACTGTGTAAGAGAGAAAACTGTTCATTTTTTTTTGCAGTTCTAACCATTCTTTAAAGCTAGCTGAAACTTCAAATGGACTATTTTAAATATATTTTGCAGTTAATTTTAGTTCTTCCCTCTGGTCTTTTTTAGCTTGTTTCTGTATGAAATACTCTGCTGTGGGAGAAATTCATGTCTGTTTCCCACATCTGTGTTCACAGATGGAGCTACTACAAAGACTCTTGCCAGAATGAACAAGTAAATGCCTGGCCAAAATGTATTAACTGCTCATTCCTGCACTAAGGGAAAGTGTCTTCACTGAGTTCAGTCTTTGCCAAATTAGTAGATTAACAGGATGTTCCTCAGAAACAACACTGATGTAATGGCTAGCAGTGTTTTGTAATTGTCACTGGTGACTGACAGTACAGTTTTTGAATATGAAGGACATTGAGAATATTAATATCTCTATTATGTCAGGCAGAATAATTCCTATAATAAACACCCATCAAAACTGTTAGCATTTCTATTTTCTGAAATGGATTATAAATACATATATTTAAATGGATGATTTTAACAAACAATACTTTCCAAGTAAATGGTACATGAGGAAAAAATATAATTTGAAAATGTATGTAAAAAAAAAAAAAAAAAAAGACTTGTTCCTCTTTGTTTTAAGTCCTTAGGGATCCCTGTAAAATATTTGAAAAGGGGTCACAGAGCAATAAGATTCATAAAAAAGCAGCATTATGTGAAGGAAATTATTTAAAATAATAATGCAATTCTGCAGTTGTGAATTATTTCCTTCCTTCCTTCCTTCCCTTCCTTCCTTTCCTTCCTTCCTTCCTCCTTTGCTCCCTTCCTTCCTTCCTCCCTCCCTCCCCCCCTCCCTTCTCTCCCTCCTC
>JAWWEW010000078.1:134948114-134985182 GCA_035583185.1 Anabacerthia variegaticeps
AAAATTTACTCTTTAATAGTTTCAAAAAATGCCTTCTTGTTCTTGATAATTACTACCTGTAAATGTGTTCACAGCAACCTACCGTTGGTCTCGGCACATCTACCTAGCCTGTCCAGATCTCTCTGCAGATCCTTTCTACCACAAGACAATTAAACTGGAATATAGTAATATGTAGAAAAATGTGTAGAAATATGAGAAATAATTCCTTCTCTCCACTGAGAACTGGGAAAGTCCCTTTTAAAATGCTAAGCAGTTTTTGAAACTGCTTTTAAAGAAAGACAAGGATCTATTGCAAAATGATGAAAAATGCTGGAGGTCTATAAATATGATGCATGAGGATGGACTCAATTCTGTTGGTTAGTTTAACGTAGATCCTGTATTCTTGAAGTATGAAATAAGCCACTGAAAAGACAAATTAAAAACCTGCCCTTTATGTAGAAGCACCTATTGAAAGACGTTGTTTAATACAGCTACAAAGCTTCGCATTTGAATTAGAAAATCTGCTACTTGCAAGGCTAATGAAGCACTGGAGTGCTCGAGTAAGATCTAAGAGCACTTCTCTCAGAAACACATAATGTTAGACAAGCACCTTCTGGGAATAAATACAGCTGGAGCAATAAGGAAATGGAGCTGGCCCGTTAGAACAACTTTCATCCCTATTTATCAGTGATGGATCTAAGTGTGTGCATACATTGTTAGTCCAGATACATGGCTGCATTTCAGGGAGAAGTGAAGCAAGAGCAGATTTTTCAAACATGTACTATAGCTAAGTAAAGGTATTTATAAAAGCAAAATCTAAAATTCATAATGTACATTTCACTTGTTTATCCATTTGTAAATTGATGTTTGCAAACTACCAAATGAAAGATGCTGAATCCAATTCATGGCTGTTTTGAAAATCACTTTAGTTGGTGAAATGAACTGACCAAAAATAACAATACAAACCAAAAAACCCTGTGTTCCTAATTGGTCCTAATTCACATACATAGTATCACTTGATTCTTTTTCTACTAAGAATCCAGATTACTTCGTAATATGATAGTTAATTAGATGATCATGATTTAGACCATAAATCCTGTATCTCCTCTAGTTTCTCAGTTACAAATAATTGTTTCTTTCTACAGATTAGATGAGCTTTTTCAAAATACTGTATTTGTTGCTGACTTGCCAGCAGACTTATAAAGGCAGCATTCATAAATGTTTCACAGGACAGCGTCTAAAAAACAAGCAAGCATAAAACAGACGTGGCAGGCGTGAAAATAAAAAGGCTGATGAGCCAAATGTGAATAGATCTATCTGATTCATTTCCTGAGACATAAATGAGAGGAAGAGATTTATCAACTTCCAAATAGTTTCATAAAGTTGATAATTGTCTGTTTAAGGAAGCTGGATTTGTAATAATGGCATTGCCCTGTAGGAGAATACTGAATATCATGGCAAAAAAATAAGTAGGTTTCAATTCTGAATGGTTTAAACCTTCTCTCTTGAATCACAGTGAAGTTGATGTAAAGCAGCTATGGTGCTACAGGTATATATATTAAGCATTTCTTAGGATACAAAAGATCTAAAATTTGAAGAAATTTTGATCTTTTAGAAAACAGATTTCAGTCATAACTCAAAGTGAAATGAATGTTGAGCAAAGATTCTCATGACCTTTCTTTTAACTTTTTTTTCCTCTTTCTCAGAAAGGATTGGAAGACATTGTCCTTCTGTACTCCAACAATGGTATGCTACCAGATTTGCACGAGGCCAATTAAATTGGAACAAATTTTTAGACTTTTATGATATATCGACCTTGAAAATATCCACCTAAAAAACCTTCACAAGTGTCTGAGGGGATGAATCAAATTTAAAATTCCAGTAAAAGGCAGAACTTGAAGAGTTAGTTTTCAGCTGCTGTTTATGTTAACCTATTTGCTTGCCTGCAACAAAGCCATTTCCTCACAGCTCCAAATTTTAACTTCTTTTCAATGTCGCTTGCCTGTAAATCACAATGGGGCAAATACCTTGATTTTCTGCCATATATTTTTACCAGATTCATATATCCAAGCAATTGCTATTTTCTTCAGGCGTTAAGGGAATTATTAAATTTTAAGTTAGACTTTAAAAAAGTAATATGAAAAAGGAAGAATAGTTATTGGTAAACTACAAGGGGATTCAACTGCAATTTAATCTGGTCAGGATGTCTGACATAACTTTACCATTTTCTCACAGTCTCTTCTAGAAGTCAAAACATTCAGAATTCAGCCAAAACTCAAGAGAAGAATTTCCCTGGAAATGAGTTTTAAGGTCTAAAAGATGCTGATCATCTAGATTGTTTGCTTACATTTTGGAAGTGATGTATCAGTTTTCCTTCTCAAAGGCCTACTATATTTTTCCTGTAGAAATGCTTCAAAGTTTTACCAGGTTCACGTTCATGAATATGATCTTATGCCAGTTCCAGCTGGCGTTGCATGGTAACTCCTAAAGAGCTAGTCTTTCATTTTTGGCAGGCTGTTATTCTCAGTCACTCCTATGCTATATGAGGACAAGTCCGGAGGTTTTATGATGTCAAATCAAATGCGTCTAAGAGAATTGGAAAGCTCCTATTAGAACCTTGACCAATTGCAGTATATTAATGCAACTAATTACTGATACTCACAAACCACTTTTGAAAAACATATCATTACTGCAGGATTTTTGATGTGTGCACAATATAATTTATATAAGTGAGTGAAAAAAATTGCAAGTTATTCTAAAGATGTTCTATCTAAACAGAGATGAATGGTTCACATTATTCTTGATACCTAATTGCTATAGTGGAGAGAATCTGGGGTAGTCACAATACATAGCTTTGGGCACCTAAGGTGGGAAATAGGATCCTTGATTTATCAGCTGTGTCTGACAATCTCTTCCAGTGAGCTCTCCACTGACAAGACAGTAGAGAGCTCTGTGTGTGAACACCCTTCTACAAGTATACAACACCCAGCTGGTTACACTGGAAGATTAGGAGACTACCATCCTAAAATATGTATCTAATTTAGGATATGTGAATGCACTGAAAAACTAATAGATAAAACCTTGCTAGATTTAGTATAAAAAAGGTTTCATTTATGTGCATTACATATTTGATTCTGCTATATATGTGCATATCACTGTGTATAATTTCTATAAATTATATATAGATATTGTACACAGTAGTGGGATATAAAATGTTAAGATTATGTATATTTATATATGTACAACTAAACTTTAACTTGTTTATGTCATATGCAATTCTTGGAGCCTATGCTGGTGTGCTCCATTGTAAACCTATTTCTGTAGCTGTAATACTTATTCTGTTTTAATTAATCTGAGATTTGTGTAACTGATAATTCCAGCCTACATCTAACACTTCATTCTTATCTCAATCCCATTTAGACTGTCCTGGTATTTTAATACAATATAAAAATCACCTGTGTACTTTTCCAGCTCTTGTGTATTTCTACTACACCCCATCTGGATACCAGCCCTCAGATTTTGTTGCCCTCTTGCATCGTTCAGAAACATCTTACAGTTATTTCTAGACATTAGTATAAGTATCCATCAGCTTGAGTTACAAGATAAATGTCCCTTCTGCTTCCCATACCAAAATATTTTTTTGAACATATTATACTCTTCAATATTAGGTTTTGTGGTTACGCCAATTTTTGTGTGTAAGTCCACACTAATATTTTTATTATATATAAAAATATACCATATTTTATTTATTTTAAAATACAGACAAATACTCTAATTCCTTGATTCAGGTATTCATAATACTACTTGCCATTGTATTTGGTCATCAAATATATCCAGCAAAATTACTTCGTGCTTTTCTTCTCTTACTAAATTTTTGGCCCTTTACCTATGCCATCAGGGTTAAAAGCAGGTATAGACTAACTTCTCCTTTCCTTATTAATCCTAAATTCAAGAATTTCCCATCTGCTTTAAAATATGTAATGAAGATGCTTCATGAACTACTGATTTTATATTAAATCACTGCAATTTGAAATCCATCTTGGTAAGTCTTAATATTTAGCATGTGATAGATTTTCATCAGCTCCTTGTGAAGCAAATTTCATAATAACAGTTCCCAAGTAAAATAAGCATACCAAAATACAAAACGCATGTTAAACAAAACATCCTAGGCATGTCCTTTTTTTTTTTTTTTTTTTAATAAGAAAGTAGGGACACTGGGATTAAAACTTTAGGAATTTACAAAATATTAATTTCGTGGGATTGGCTATCAAACAATAGATAGATACAAAATGGAAAAAGCACTGTAAGGGCAACAATTCCTCTTTACCTTTACACACAGGTCTATGATCACTCCATGCGGCAAAAACTTCAGCTATCCTCTGGCAGGTGATACTTTTGGAACCTTGAAGTACATAATCTTCATCACAGGAGAATTGTACTGTTGCTCCCAAGCTAAAACCAAACAATGACATAAAAAGAAGCATTTTTTACAAATAGATAGAAGTCCATTTTTTCCATTCTTTTAGATATGACTGTCCTGACAAACAATGCAAACGTGTAATCAGGTAATTTATGCTCTCAGCAGTAAAAGGCTGAAGGTTGTGTACCAGCAAGACAGTGCTCAGTGTTCAGTCCTCTCTGGCCTCACTTTGGCCAGAGCTGGTTTACTTCTTTTAAACAGTTGTTTGGAGGTCAAGTGAATGAATGGGATAAAGAAGATCTGCAGAGTTCACAAAAAAAAACAGAGAAAAGTGAAAAACTTAAAAAAATTAAAAAGTAACAAAAATATAAAGGCACTAGCAATGTAAGGCTGAAAAACTTGTATATGAGACTGAGGAGCAAGAGCTACAAGGCACATCACAGAGTTGGAGGCAATTTCAAAATTGTGAAACACAAAAATTATCTATCACTAATGTTAAAAATTATGCACAGCAACTACTATACTGTTAGGAAAGTTCAAAAGGTAGCAACTGGGAAGACATGAATATCTTTCTCAAGATTAGATTTTCACAATAATCTATCTGCTTTAGAAAGCCATGTTGAGAAAATAAGAACCTTTTTGATTGTTAAAAAAAAAAAAAAAAAAAAGAAGTATCTGAGGAAAAATAACATGGAAATATATTTCCTTTAACTGACCATAAACTGATTTAAAGAGGAAATACTGAGCAGGAATTAAACCGTTTAGGAATTACATTGAAATCATGGTAACAAAACTAGCTGGCAAAAATTCCTGAAGTCTGAATGATTATGGAGACTACAAGTATGATAATTATTTTTATCAACCCCAAAAGTATAAACACCACTCACAATATGAAGTCCATTTTACTTGTCCAAAGAAATTTTGATATTAAACTGATATTTGATATATATTACTGTAAGTGTGCTGGACTCTTAAACAGAGTGAGATCGGAGAATTTACAAATCAGTGACATATATGCCATGTGAGTTAGACCTACTAAAGTTAGTTAGATAAGCAAATGATAAAACATCAGTCTAAGAAAGAAAATGGAAGAGACAGAGATGACCTAAAAAGACACTATAATAATAGAGTTTGTTAAAAAAAAAAAAAAAAATCTGTCTCTCAGTAACTTAAAAGATTAGTCAAGATTACCATTTTTGAACATTTTGCTGTCATGATCTATCTTCTATCTATATATTCTTTTAGAAATGGAAAAACAGTAATTCTTTCAAAATTGTGTAATAGGAGAGATCCTTGTTTCTGATGCTTATATTTTTTCTCCAACGTCTTTAATCTGTGACATACAAGAGTTCAGTTCAAAATCCATCTTTCTCTAAAAGAAGTTTGATAACATGGAAGTTTGATTACAAAAGGGTAAAGTCTCACTTTCCTCTATAGGAGAGTGCTTGAGGCGTGTGAGGGACACATGATGAAGATTCCAAGATTATAAAAGGTGAAACTCAGTTTTTTCTCTAGAGCACTAGTCCATGGGTTTGATGAGGGTTTGTATGGTGTGGTGACAGCAGCGATTTCAGTAATTTTTTTTTTTTTTCATTTTCTTTGTCTTTGACAGAATCCCAAGTAATTCGAGGATAGTGTTATAGGACAAAGAAGGATTCTTGAGAGGATAGAATCGATGATATCTATTGCATATCCAGAAGTACTGCAGGAGGACACATGAGAGATTTGGTCACAGCCTGCTGGTATTTTACAAAACTAAAAATTGTGAAGTAAGAAAATCAGATCATGGAAGCTGGTCTTAGGGAACTTATTCCTGGAGTAGTCTGCCTCTGAATTATGGGCAGGTATTATTTCAGAGAAAACTGGTAGACTATTCCAAAAACAGAATGTTGGAACAAGTGACCAAAAATAGTGTGGAAAAATAAAGGCAGTTTGATTTCCTGACTTACTTGTGGCCCAAACTGCTTAAAAGATGATGCCTCTTAAAAATGTGGCTATATCTACTTTGTAAATCACAGAACTGAAGCATTATATAGCTACAAAGTTTTTCATTTTTCTACATTATATAGTAATATATTCATCACCCAAAAAAAAAAAATAAATAAAAATCTAAAGGACAGCAAGAAAATCTCTTATAAATTTCAAAAGCAAAATACATTCAGCAAAAGAAGTTGTGTATGGATGAATCCAAAGGCCAGACTGGGCTCATTTAGTCCAGTATGCTAACAACTGAAAGTGACGAAAAGTGAATGCTTATAGAAAATCTTTAGAATACAGCGAACACTTATAGTTCATCTTCTGATCATTACCATATTTCAATCATTTATGATTAATGAACTTTCTGAACCAGAGCTACTAATTTAGTAGTCCTTGGGTCACTAAATTAGACTCTTTGGATGAGCCTCTAGCTAGAGCTAAGACTAGTAAGGCACATTAATATGGAAAAGAGTATATATATATATATATATATAAGAGTATATATATGGGTATATTAGTCGCAAAAGAAAATTCATGTACAATGTGAGTTCATTAATAAATGGATGAGGCAACCTTGTGGTGCTGAAATCCAATATGGAAAAGGCAGAAGTACTAAATGTCTTTTCTGCATCAATTTCTACAGCACAGGTGCTCCAGGCATCTGCACGTAGATTTGTGAGGAAAAGGGAAAGCCAATACCAGGGAGCAATACATTAAAGAAGATGGCAGTATTCAAAGGCAGGAAGCCGGAGAACTTTCACCAAAGGGTGCTGAAAAACACGACTGCATCTGTGCAAGGTCAGTATAATCTATGAAAATTTATTGTGATGAGAAGTTCCTGGTGACTGTAGAAAGGCTACCATTACATGAACTTTTAAGTAAGGCAAGGAGAAGCTGGGAACCTTACAGGAATCTCTGGAAAGAACATGTTCTCTAGGAAAGCATGAACAGGAAATTAAATGCACTTATGCAGATTTACCAAAGATGAATCATAATTGAGATAAGCTTGCTTGTCCTCTATGCCAAAATGACTGGCTACATGGACCACTGGTAGATGTGTGTTGAGTGTAACAGTGCTCAACATCAGCACCTCTTTCTTGCAACAGTAATTTTTGAGAGCTGACAAAATATGTGCTGAATAGATATATATTCAAAATTGGCCTGGCAGCTGACTCAAAGGGGAGGAATCAAGGCTTCAGATTCAGCTGGTGGCCCATAATAAGCTGAGCCTTAGGAAATCAATATGGGGTCTTATGCTGTTTTATATTTTCATCCTCAGTCTTGACAGTGAGACAGAATTTATGGATCCATGGATGTATGGAACATACAAAAGCAAGAAAAGTAGGTGACACCCTGAACAGCAGAGCTTCAATCCAGACACTTGACAAAGTTCAGCACTGGGCCAACAGAAATCTCATGAAACTCAACAAGTAGAGGTACAAAGTTCTGCACTATTGATCACTAATTTTTTCTCATCCTGAATGAAACAAGCTATATACTCAACTGCATTACAAGTGGTGGAAGCAGATCAAGTGAAATTATTACTCAGCTGGTGAGGCTGTATCTGAAATATCAAGCCCAATATTTGGCCTCCCACTTCAAGAGAGAGACTGGTAAGAACTCTAGAGTTTGCAGGTTAGTCAGAGACTTAGAGCACATGACATACATTAAAAGGCAAAGCAGCTAGACTTAATCAGTCTGACAAGGAGAAAGATAAGGTACTATCTAATAGCAGACCTTAACTACTTCCAGAACTATTAAAAAGCCAAACTTTTCTAAATGTGGCAGATACTATACAAGGGACAGTTTTGAAGATTCAGATTTTACTTTACAAGAAACTTCTTTCAAGAAAGCAGGGCACAGCTGGAACAGCATGTTTCTAGACTCTTGTAGAATCTTCAATCTTTCAAAGCTTGTATGGTCAGACAGTTGTGCTTGACAAAGAAACTACTTAACAGTTGAAAAATGATACATGCACTGATCCCCTACAAATTAACCTCATATCTCATGCTGCAAATCGAGTTTTGTTAAAGTTTCAAAAAGTTTGACTTGAAGTGTCAGTCTAGAATCTCACCCTGCATATCTGCAGAGAAGGGTATGTGAGTCAGAGAAGATTTAAGGAAAATTGTGAAACTTCTATCCAATCTAGTCAATCGATGTTCACTTCAAGGTCATTCATCCAAAGAAAATAACTACAAATTAATTTATAATATAAAATGAAAGAAGGTATTTTCTTTAGTTATACTGTAAGTCAACCCATTGGTAAAATAAATTTTCCTTAATATAAATTTCATATTCTTCCTTCTCTCAATGGAATATGTATTTTAAAGATTACAATAGCATTTTTGTGAGTGTCTAATAGCATTCACTGCTTTGTTGTGATCCAAGTTTGATCAGAATCTCATTTTTAAATACTAGTTGGATCACACTACAGAGGTAGAGGAATAGAGATGGGCTCATTTATTCACTTCACCAAGACAGAACTTTGGAATGGTGGTGGAGGAACATCTTTGCCTCGTAATAAAACACCTGTCCAAGTATAATTCAGTCAGGATATGTTTACTCCACTAGAAAAAAAAAAAATAAAAAAGCAACAATTATGACATGAAAACCTTCTCCATTTATTACATCTTTCTTATATTTTCAATAGTGGCATTGATTCTAAAATTGGACACGTGGAAAAGATGTGTATTTTACTGTATGACAGGTAAAGTAAAATCAGAAATTCTAGCAGAATACTCACCAGTACATCTAAAATTTTAAGAAACTTCCAGGGAGGGGAAGTTTTCTTTCTGGGGTAAAATATTTTTCTCAGTACTGGAAAAGCTGGCAGCTATAAGTCTTTTTGACTTTATTCAAGTTGCAAAACCTGCTATACTCTAATAGACATCTATCATCAGAAACAAAGCCTTTAAAAATTCAAAATATATCCATGGGAAATTTTCACATTACATATTTTTATAAGAATATTCATATTGGGAAAAAATAGCCAAAATGTAGTTCCAGGTCCCAAAGAATATCATGAAATGCTGCAGCTTGAGAGTTTGCATTACAGGTTTTTTAAGTCTGTATAAGAACCATGTAAGAACAAATGAACATGCTGAGAGCAGGTAGTGTTTATAATCAGGAGTGAAATTGCAATGAAATTGTTCCAAACTTACACCTTCACATATGAAGAAAGCTAAAGAGAAGTGACAAGAGCGTGCTCTCCTCTAAGATAGATTAAACTGTACTGAAATTAGATTTTGATTGGTCTTAATAAAGATAGAACTGAACCCTTCTTCAAAATAGTGTGTTTTGTTTTAAAATGAAGCTATTGTAATTGGAATTTTCACTTCCTTTTCAGAAAGGGAAAAAAAAGGACAAGCTTAAAGTAAAGCCAATTCCTTCATTACAGAGAGAGTGACTTCAAGAAGGGAAAGGCAAAAGTGTGCTATTTTTTCTGTCAGATACAACCTGGAAACGATTTTCTATAGTAGTGGATGTTTTCAAGCAAATGTAAATGTATTATTTATTTATTTTAAAGCATTTGGAACATTCTTACTTTGGAATTTTATGAAGCAATTGAGCAACCATTATGATAGTAGCAACAGTTGAAATCAGGTTAATTTAGAAAGGAATTTTAATGAGTCTGCTGAAAATTTTCAGTCTGTTTTTGTTGCCTTTAAGATCTTTTTTCAAGGTATGTTTTCAACTTGAGATAAATGTTCATGTTTTACTAATGTGCACCAATGCTGATCTTTACAATACAAATCTCAACATTCGCATTCATAAGACATTTAACAAGCCTTAGATAGGAAACCACTTTATCCCTAACAAGGAAGGCAAGTAAGAAGTAAGAGAAAGATAACCAAAGGAGTAATTGTTACCTTTTTCAAGGCCTGTTAACAAAGTGGATAGAAATTGTGCACATATCTGTATATCTCTTCCCACTATTTTCAAATAAAATGTTTTTGCATTATAAACAGTGGAAAGAATGAACCTGCCTACTAAAGAGGTGTTGCTAATGGGATTTATTCAAAGAAGACTATCAAGAACAGATTGTTTTTATCTTAAAAGAAACCAAACCATTACAATTCAAATATTTAGTTGCAAGAATTTAGTTGGGGACAGCATTTGAGCATAAATTTGAGATGGCACTGAGGCTGTTGAGAAGCCTGTGCTTTCAGAAACTATTACTGCTCTGCAATCTGTTAGAGAAACCTTGAAGCAAGGCTGCTCTTAAAATCAGGAGTGTTTTAGACTTTTTTTCTAGAATCTTCCGTAAATAATAAGAGGATCAGTTAAGTGCTAATTTGTTGAGATTTTGTAGTTCGTTTTGCTTTGTTTCTTACTTTCTAAAAAAAGTGGTTCCATACTAGTGTCAAGAAGTGATCAAAATAAAGATAAATTAGAAAAAAAGAAAAAAAAACAGAGCCTTTTGATCTGAAAACATATCCTTTGGTGGAAGGTAAAAAATACTTCCTTACCAAAATAAACATTCCTGCTACCAAGAATTATACCTCATAAGACTGAGAGCATAATAATATATCTGCTGCATTGTCTGTTTATTATGTTTTGAACCAAAGCTTATTTACTTTTGTCTTTGTTCACCAAAAAATTAATTAAACTGAACACATCCTTTCACTTTCACTGTTTTCACTTCCAGTGGATACTGCATGTGTAAGCCATGCTCTTTCATTTATATTAGAAATGTTCTAGTTAATTATTTTTTCCATTATGATGGGATTAGATTTATCATACATTTAAGCATTAAATATCACATTCATGAGAGTTGATAGAAAAGCTGATCTTTCCTCACAGTTTTTTTTTTAATTTTTTTTTCCCAAAGAGAAAAAAAATCACCAAGATTAGCCAGAAATTAGGGAAAAGTAAAACTAAAATCGATATTGACTCTGATACTTGCATGTTTTGTATATTATTGTTCAGTAATTTGAATGCCTTTTCTTTTCATTTTCTCATAAATTAATTTGAAATAGGAAAGCCTGATAGTCACATCATCACAGTGTATAGTGAACACTAATGCTAAATTAAAACCTAACAATTTGGTTAGTAAGATAAGGGCATGATCACAGAATCACAGAATATGCCA
This sequence comes from Anabacerthia variegaticeps, assembly GCA_035583185.1. NCBI lineage: Eukaryota > Metazoa > Chordata > Aves > Passeriformes > Furnariidae > Anabacerthia > Anabacerthia variegaticeps. The sequence continues at coordinate 134,959,583 of JAWWEW010000078.1, forward strand.
AGTTGCAAGGGACCCACAAGGATCATGAGTCCAGCTCCTGGCCCTGCACAGGACCATCCCCAAGAGTCACACCAAGTGCCTGAGTGTCATCCATATATTTCTTGAACTCTGTCAGGCTTGGTGCTGTGACCACTTCCCTGGAGAGCTTGTTCCAGTGCCCAACCACCCTCTGAGGGAAGATGCTTTTTCTAATATCCTACCTAACCCTCCCCTGACACAACTTCAGGCCGTTCCCTCAGGTCCTGTCACTGGTCACTACAGAGAAGAGATCAGTGCCTGCCGCTCCTCTTCCTCTAATGAGGAAGTTGTAACTGCAATGAGGTCTCCCCTCAGTTGCCTCTTCTCCATCTGAACAGACCAAATGCTCTCAGCCACTCCTCACAGGGCTTCCCCTCGGGGCCCTTCATCATCTTTGTTTTCCTCCTTTAGACACTTTGGGATAACTTAATGTCTTTCTTATATTGTGGTGCCCAAAACTGCCATAATATTCAAGGTGAGGCCACACCAGTGCACCAACAGGGCAGTCATCATCATATCTTCTTCGAGGTGCTGCCCCTCACGTAAGTTTAACTAGAATAATCCTGGCAAGTACATCTTTCAGTGATCACATGCAGAGATACCAACAGAAAAGGACTGGCAGTTTCTCTGTCAAAGGCTTTCACTCTCAACGTATATTTTTGAAGTTAAAATACAAAACACTGGTCTAAATAAAAGCATGAGAATCAAATACAGTTAGGTTTTTTTTCTTTTGAAAATATTGAGGATTTTTTTTGCCAGCTAGCATCAGAAATGACACTTTTATAAAATTTGTTGTAAAGCTTTCTCTGATGCACATTAAACTTTTTCTTATCACAAAACTAGAGAAATAGGGAGACTATAATAACTAAGAAATTATAAGTGACTGCTAGCTAGCACATTTACTTAGGATACCATTGTAAATTTTATGTTTTGCTTGATTATGAGGAGAAAAGACAAAACAAAACACAAAGAGAAAAGTACAATAAATTATGTAAAAGAATTATCATCATTTCATAATATTTTTGTACATCTCTCGTACTACTCTAACAGTTATCTTCGAATATTTAGAAGTGTGATTTGTGATATGTAAAATACAAAATATGTAATAAGAAACCTGAATGTCATAAACCCAATTAATTTAAAAAATTATCAATCTCCCTTTTACTTCCTTTTTACTTTCCTTACCTAGGTATTTCGAAGAGATTTGTAAACATAATGATAATGTGAAATTAGCATATCATATGAAACAAGAAAGTAGCTTCAGATTGATTCTTTCTATACAGTGTCTATAAATCAAATACAAAATAATATGAATAATAACATGTTTAAAAGAAATGTTCAACAACTGAAAATGAAGCAAGTCAAAAACTCAGATAGAAAAGAGATTAAAATGAATTCAAACATTTTCAAAAGGTGATTATGTATGTGTCGCTCTACTCATCAATCACTGTTGATATTGAAATTAGGAGTCATATTTGTTCACTGAGAAAAAGACAATAGAATGTTTTGAAAGAATATTGAAAACCTTTTTTTCTTTACAAGACAAGGAACTTGAAAGACAACTGAGAATAGAGAATATATACGAAATGACGAAAAAAGTAGTATGCACTAAGGGTGTTAAGCCACTCTGAGGACTACTAGGGAAATGTATCAAACTTCTGGGTTCCTGAAAAACATACTGTAGACAATGCAGTATTCTCTATTATTTCTTCTCTCAGAGTCTTCTATGAGGTTTTATTGTTTTCAGTTGTGTTGCATTCAGTTTTGCTTTGTCCTTCCCAAAAATCTCCAGTGCTACATGTATGCTCAATATTTGTAAATCTAATACAGTATTTACATGAGAAAATTACTTTAACTTACCTTCAATCCAATTTTTGCCAGATTATCGGAGATATATTCTCTTTTCCAAGTAGACAGTCTATCTTCTTTGTATACTAAGTACAGGCTATACTGCATTACATTTTACACATTCTTGTTCACGAATTCTAGTTCACTTTTACTGAGGTCAGTTTTGAAAGAGTACCCAACAGCAGTAATACATTTTTAGCAGATACATTTTCCAGGTTCAGTATTAGAGAAATTATACAATGGTAGGGTTTATATTTTACCTAAAATCTGAGCCTATCCGTTTTCCATTTTCTGGTTCTCCAGGATCTGGACACAAATTGGACGCCTGTTTAATACCTCCCTCATTTACTGAAAAAAAAAAAACAAAAACAAAAAACAAAATAAAATAAACAACAAAAAAAGAAGAGATAAAATAATATAGTTTTCAGAAAATACAGAGTTAAGCAATTAACAAATATAAAAAAGTATATTCTTTCCATTTTAGGTCTTTTAAAATGGATTTTTTTACAGAATATGATCACCAATATAAACTAATTTCAACAAATAAGTTTGTCCTCCCTATAATAAGCAAAGCATACATTTTCTGATTTTCTTTTCCAAAACAAGATGTATTAATAAACTATTTTGTTTGTTTGTAATATTATTGAATCCATATGGAAATTTTATTTTTATTCCTTTAGGAATATTAACATTTAAAGGAGTGTTCATCAGGTTTAGAGACGTAAGATTTTATTCCAAATATACGCTAATAAATGTCATCTCCACTAAGAGCTGACCTTTTCTCCTTGAATTATAATAAAACTTGAATGCATAAGCTCCTGCTGAGAGAATTGTCCTTAATCAGTATTGAAAATATATATATTCCCAAAATATGGTGATCTGAAGGTAAACTCAAAATGCCAGTTTGATTTGCATACATTTTTCTTACAACAAACTAAAACAGATCTTCAGAGAGAAACTTCCTGTGAATCATTCTGTGTGGTTTTCCAGAAATTTATATGTAGCAAACTAACCCTCAGCATATCCCTCAGCATATTCAACTACCTCTTCACATACTTTTTGTTTTTCTTTGCGTTACATACTTGTAATTTTAACAGCTTGCAAAAATACATCTTACAAAAATAATTTTAAGTCAAAATAATTCTATTAACTATTGTATTTAATTTTTGAAGTTCAATGACCCAGGAGGTAGCAGAGTTCCAAAAAAACCCACAAACAAACAAACACACAAAAAAAAGAAAAATGGCAAAGGAAGTTAGTCTGCTATTACTTGGTAAATTCATGGCCTGACAGAATAATCATTGGGGGGGGAAAAAAAAATCCAAACAAAAAGAAAAAAAAATACTAAGAGGATATCATGTATGAAATACATGAAGCCAAGAGATTTACACTAAGCACAAAGATTTTAACCTTTATTCATCTTTTACTGATGAACTAGGCAAAAGGATTTGCAGTATTAGATTTTTAGTTTCCTTTAAGGAAATAGTTTGTATATAATTAGGGAACTGCATTGCACTGTAAATGGAACGTACGTGGATAAAAAATGTATATTCTAACTATACTTCTAAACAGTGTTCATTAAATCTCAGCTTTTAATGAAGAAGAATAAAATTCAGAACACTTGGGAGTGTTCTTCCTGCCTTGAAATGTCTTCTTACACGTACAGAAAGGGAAGAGCTGGTTTAGTAACCCTGAGGATGCCAAAGGCCAAATGCAAATGTTGCATAGGTTTCAAAAGAACATCAGCACGCTGCTCTGAAAACCTACCAAGCTCAGCCCTTGTCAGCTGGATCCACAGTATTCACTCTCCTCTGTCCCAGAATACCTATAACATGATCAAGGTTGCTCTAATAGCAAACTAAGACAATCTCTGTTCATCTGGATGTCTGTGTTCAAGGTACTTCTGGGCCAGGAGGACTCTTCCTGGTTCAGGTTTCAGCCTTTTTCTCTGCCAGTACTTATACATGTGATGAAAGCATATTAGCTATAAAAAACCAAGTTTATGCTAGTGTTGGAATATATACTGGAATATATATGGAATATATGGAATATATTTCTGACAGCTACAATTCCATAAACTGCATGTCACAAGGCTATCTGATGGAAGAGCATTTAGAATTAACTCTCTCTTTGAAATATCTGGGTACTTCATAATAAAACATGAGAAATCCAGAATCATCATAAGTGGCCTGTATATATATATATATATATATATATATATAAGACATTAAAAATCTTCTGACATTAAATATATATTAAAACTATAGTCAGGAAATTATTCATAATGCCTGATAATTATATTCCAGATTATAGAGGCGCCGTTTGGCCATGCATCATATATCAATGCACATAGAAGACAAGCTTTACCATAAAAAATAAAGTAAAAATATTATTTAAACAGACTTATTTCTGTTTAATATAATTTATATTTTAATAGTTCAAATAACTTTTTTTTTGTACATTATGTTTCCCCATATACAGGTAATAGAACAAATAAATATAAATATAAATAAGAATATTCTACTAGATTTCAAGGCACGAGAACTATTATACACTTAAATTTATACCAAAAATAGAAGCTTGAAAATCCTATTTTTTTTATATCTTTTGTATACAGTTTCATCCCTAGAAATACTCTACAACATATTTTAAATGATAAGATATGGATTTGTTAATATTCATAAATAAAAATACACAGGCTTATGTTAAAGAAAATCAATAAAACAATTAAATTTTAAAAACCCAAACATATACTGCAGTAAAAATACAGAAGAAAATGTTATAGGTAGAAGCCAGTAAACAAATTTCTGATTTGGTTCCAATTCTAAAACACATTTATACAATTTTAAAACCAATCTGATTTCTCTTACATACTTACTGAAAAATAGCTGCTCATTTAATGATTTTTATGTTGATGTTACTTTTACAGATATAATGCTTTACTTTTCAGTCTACAGCTCCATGTAATTCCACAGATATCTGTTTTACACCCCAGATGCTTACATGACCATAAGAAATGAAACGGTTCGCTGTAGCAAATTAAAGGCATCTAGGGAAAGCATTCATTCATGGTCTGGTCAAGAAACTGGGAGCAAGAAATTTCAGAGTTCTAATCCTTATTGAATGAAATCCCCCAGTGAAGTAATTTGTTAAAGTTAACGCTTCTAAAATAAAGTTGATGCATACTTGTTTCGAAGTGTATCATATCAAATATCACCAGTCTGGCTTTCCTCTGTGCAAATCACCTATTAGTATTGAATGCTATATAAGTGATGCATTGAAAAAAAAGATGTAAAATAATCAAAGGACATACAGATGAGAATGCTAGATGAAAATTTCTACAGACATTGCTAATACAAGGCATAATGTAAATAGATCACTTATCTTATTTCCACTAACAGTTGAATGACAGACACTGTTTTTTTTTAAAGGACCTTATCTGTCATTGTAATGCAAGTACAGACTCAGCTGAGACCACACTGAGAAAATGATCTAGTCAAGAGCCAAACACATAACCATCTTATGAAAGACTGTCTCTTCAATTCCTCAGCTACCAAAGTGACTAGGTAACCAAATGCTAGATTACAAAGTAAAATCTTAGTTATCTATTTAAGACAAGATTATGATCACTAAAGTTACAAATCACCAAAATTCACCTTCACTTATTAGTGATGCATATAGATAATCTATTCTGCATAATCAATTAAAAAAGATGAAAAAGTTTTCAGCTTTACATAAAATATAATAATGCATGAAATTATATAAAGACCTTCAAAATATAGTGATAAATTTCACCACTAATTTCATAACAATCAACTTTGGATATCACAAGTGTCTTCTACTTCATTATAACTATGGAATTCCTATTACAGTTATATAGAAGAAAATACAATGGTTAGTGCAAAATAAATGTATAGGGAAACAAATCTCTTTTATCATCCATTGTATTATTCTCATTTGTAACTATAAAATCACAGACGGGCCATGAGACAGAGACATCAGTGATGTACTTTATAAACACTACTGTAATTATCTTACTATTATTTGTTGTATAATCACTTTATTTTCCATTCACCTAATACGAATGAAAAGAGTATTTGTTTTTAAATATCTTGATCCAAAGTTTTCAAATAAGCCAGAAGTGCCTTACAGAACTATTTAGGTGATGCAGTTTACAAGTTGAGTATGGCAATACGTTACATTACAAAAATGGAACAGAAGTGTGTTTTGCTTTATTTTTCTAACTTGGTAAATTTTAAAGGGTCTTGCTGCTTGAAGACATATTTCTATATATATAAAGAAAAAAAAAAAAGAAATCGTATCTGACTTGTTGACAGTTTAAAATCTAACACCAAAAATTAAAGCCTATGCTAATGTGTCCTGCTAAATTCTGGAAACTGAATTCATCATTGACACTTTTTAACAAAAAAATCAGTGCAAACATGTCCAGCCCAAGGTGCTTCAAAAACAAGTTCTTTCACTCCTGTGAAGAATAATGAAATGTAGTATAATCAGACAAAGTCTAAACATTTAGTCCAGTTCATTTAATGATATATATAATTAAAATGTGGTTCTATTCCAAAAAGGAACTCTATAAAAATGGCACATTATTTTGCAGAAGTATCCTTTTAATGTATTGAGAGATACAGTTATTTAATTTGTGCTAGCAAGTCACCTGACTCCCCCTTATGATTTAACAAAGAATTGGCCCACTGAGATGTCGAGCTCTTTCAGTTTCTAATTTCTGTAATTAAAATTGAATGCACCAAACATCTCCAGAATTTTTAAAACTACAGCTAGTTAAATGCTTAAAAATGTCAAACTAATAAATTAAAAAAAAAAAAATAAATCAAAAAGTAACCTCATATGTGCCTCTTGAAAAAAATATGTGGTTGTACATTTGCAAATGAGGATAGGCTATGGTTTGCACAGGCTTCTGGTGCTAATGTTCAATTAATATAACAGATCTCCTGTTCACAGTTAAGTCTACAGCTGACACCTAAGAGGCTGAATATTTATTTCCTTGAAAACACTGTAAATTCAGTTTGAAATTACTGACGAAATGATATGTCCTTCTACTATGCCAGATTTATAGAAAGACTGCCTTTAGAGTAGAACCATATTTAAAACTTCACCATGCAGACTGGAGAAACCAGTTCTATTAGAAATACATAAATAATTTTGAAAACACACAAACAACACAGCACAAACTTCACTCTTGCACTAGGAAAAAGTAACAAAAAAGGAGTGCACTCACAGATAGAAAACTTGTTGCTGTTGTCTTTCCCTGGAAACAATTTAAATCCTCTAGATTTAAAATCTATGGCCTTTTTCACTAGTTAAAAAACAAACAAACAAACAAACAAAAACACATATCAGGCAATGCAGTCTAAAATATTTCATTTCATTTGACATATTTTATCATGGAAGTATATACAAATTAGAGAACTGCCTACCTAACAAGATCAGATTATGCACCTTTGGTGGGAAACAAAAACAAACAAAAAAAAACAAAAAACAAAAAAAAAAAAAAAAAACAAAAAAAAAAAAATTGAGACCAATTTGTACACCTGACAAAGGAAAGAAATGAGATTTATAACTTATTTTTTCTCCTGCATAACTAAGAAAAAAAAAGTATGGACCAAAGTGTTTATTTCCACGCACCATATAATTGTGTAAAACATTGTCACACATTTATGGAACCTGGAAAATGAATAGAATTACAAATAGGTTTGCTCTAAAACAGTGGTTTCTTCTGTGTTGAGAAAAAGTAGGTACTTATCCCCTGTTTTCTCTGTTAAGGGAAAAAACAAAACATAGAAAGAAAAAAGATATTTGAGTACAGAAAATAAAATACAATCTATTGTCCTGTTGTTGGTTCTGCAGATGCTCTTCTTTCTAGTTTAAAAACTGTTATTTTCAAAGTGTGATATAGATGGTAGCTGGGCCCCACCTCTCCCCCAAGCCCACAGCTCATCTGTTTCTGTAAAAGTCCTTATTTTGGGCTGGTTTTATGATAAAGACAGTTATTTCAGGAAAACCTTGTGGTCTCAACATACATTTGAAGGAAAACAACTAATGAAAAGAGCATAAACCCAAAGCTTAACAAATATCAGCAATGTAAGCAAGAATAAAGCAAAAGCACTACAAGAAACTTTCCTTTTCAGCCATTAAACTAAGTGCTTCTTTTCTCCAATAGAGTTGGCCTGTGAGCTATGAACCATACACTGAAATGGACCTCCTGAAATATTTTAAGTCTAGGTTAATTTTAGGTATAATATACTTTACTGGCTTTATAGAATATCTCTATATTTAAAAACTATGTGGAAGAGGATGTTTTACGTTGGCTACAAACAAATACTGCTGATGAAGCATAGATTAAAGGAATTAGATCTACGAGAGGTTAACATGTGGAGATAGACTGTACATCATCAAAGAATTTTTCATACCCATTAACTTCTTACAGAAAATCGATGGATTTCAAAGAACTCTTACATGAGGCATAAATACCAAAGCAGAAAAATATTATTGATATCTTTTTATAAATAAGTTAATCATTACCACACACGAGAGCAGAACAAGATTCCAGAGAAATCGCATACTACTGAGAAAGACAGCTAATAAGATAGATACAGGATGTTCTAATAAATGTTTTTACACTTCTGATGAAAGAGATCATACTTTCTTATAAATACAGAGATGTTATTATCTTGAGAGGCAAAATGTAAACTTTCTTGTCATAATGTAACTTTGATAATGGTTTTGAGAAAAACATTATTTGCAGAAGCAGAACTTATCTGTTGCACAAAATACTAGGGGATTTTTGTGGGTTTTTTTGTTTGTTTGTTTGTTTTTTAATCCTTAGTAGCAGAAGCCCTTGTCCCTCTCCATATTAACTGAAGTCCAGTCGAAGTCATAGGCCCAGGAACTGTACCTTCACACAGTAGAGCTATACTGGAATAACAGTAATGTTCTCTTGTCATTGTCTGAACTTGTTAAAATGCTATTTCTATGTTCATTATGAATGTTGGAGTATAGCTGTAGCCTTCTTTTGGCTTTTTTTGAGGATCAGTGTAAAATAACTCCTCATGAATCAAAAGATATGCTTAGTTGCTCTTGCAGCATCTAAGTAAAATGGAATCAAAAGATATGCTTAGTTGCTCTTGCAGCATCTAAGTAAAATGGGAGTGGGCTTGAATGCATGATCACAGGTGCTGGGATGGGTTTAAATGCACTCACAAGAGAGATGTATTCCTTTCAGAAACCATCATAAGATGGAAAAAGGAAGTCTGCCCTGTGGGGTTTTTTTGTTTGCTTCTACTCAAACACCTCAATGGCATATCCATTGTTTATCTAGACAAGAAGAGCTCACAAGATTTAAGGTAAAACTAAAAATAGTTACAAAAGTGTCTTGGTGAAGATATTTCAACCAATCAAAGATTTTAATAATAATTTGCATCACTTTGCAAAGGCTATTATATACCACTAGAAAGTAAACAATTCCAGTTTCTGAAGCAACTTTACACTACAAGAGAAGAATGTTACTTTTAGTGGGGGTTTGTAACGTTGATCAATTGATCAGTAGTTTCTGAATACACTGTGAAGGAGTAGTTGTAAAAACTCATTTTGGTCCAAACATGCCCTCACTAAACTATGTGTTGGGCTGCATATGCATATACATAACTAAAAACAATCCCATCATAAAATAAAAAAATAAAAATCACCTACCCATTAAATACTTGGCAAAATAAATATTATTTCACATGTCATACACATGCCAGTAAGTACAGAGAGTGGATTTCACTTTTCAGAAATCTCAGAGGAGGGACTCATGACAGAAAACAGTGTAGCAGCACACAGCTAAGCTAGTCCACAAAGAGATACCGACACTTTAAGAGCTCAGTTCATCTGGCCTTAAGATACCTACTTTGGGATAAGATGAGTTTTTATGTCCATTTCTCTTAAAGCAAACTGTTAAGATGTAATAATGCTACAAATAGGTGAATATGAACAGACTGTGATGTTCTCATACCTCTGAACATCCAAGAGCCAAGAAAACAGATGACACCAACAAGGTAGGGTCCTCCTGTGGAGGCATACCGATGTAATAGGAAGGTAGGGATAAATTCTCCAATAATTTGGAGAATAATATAGCATAACTTAGACTAATTGTGAACCCAAAGCTTCCTTTACGCCCTATTCTTCATTTCACTTCATAATCAATCCAAAAATAAAACTGAACATTTATATCAAGAACATCAAAATGTTCAGAGACCAAGCTCAGTTAAATTCTATTTCCAATATCTTCAGTACACTTAAATAACATTAATTACATGATTGCAAAGACCATATCTGACATAACCAGCTGTCCAGTGTTATAATGCAAGGAGAGGTTTAAAATTTTTAACACTAAACACGTATGTCTTCTAGGGTGTTTGGTTTGTTTGTTTTAAATCTATAGGTAGAGTCAGCAAGTTTGTTTCTTTTTAGTGTTTATTTTTGGAGGAGAAGGAAATCTGGTGAACATCCCCTATCCAAATACGTCTCTGAATGTAGTTTTCATTATGTGACCTGATGAAACATAAACAGTAGCACCAGAACTGTGTGACACCAAATCAGAGACTATGTCAAAAAGCCCTGAAAACCCGGAAATAATTTAGGCATCCACCTTTGCACTTATGTTCAACACTGCTCATGCCTTTTTCCAGTGGAAGTAACTTTAATAGAAATAGAAAATCATAGAATCATATAATGGTTTGGGTTGGAAGGGACCTCAAAGACCATTTCATTCCAATCCCTCCTGCCATGGACACCTTCCACTAAAACAGGATACTGAAAGCCTCATCCAACCTCGTCCTAAAGACTTCCAGGGATGGAGCATCCACAGCTTTTGTGAGAAACGTATTCAAGCACCTCACAACCCTCATAGTAAAGAATTTCTTCCTAATCTCCAACATAAATCTATCCTCCTTCATCTTAAAGCCATTCTCCCTTGTTCCGTCACTGCATGCCCTTGTAAAAAGTCCTTCCTCATCTCTCTTATAGGCCTCCTTGAGGTACTTGAAGGTGCTCCAAGGCCTCCCCAAAGCCTTCACTTCTTCAGACTAAACCACCCTAGCTCTCTCTCTCTCTAACTTTTTCTAAGATTAGAAGGCCCAATGTTTTCTGCAAACAAGAAAAGTGGAACTGAATGCTTTATTGAGGAGGGAAGGATACAAACGGCCCCAGTAATGAAAAAAGTTCAGGTAAGAATTTTTGCATGATAGATGTGTGTGTTAATATTCAGTCAATAGGTAAACCAGAGTCATGTACACTTTTCAAGTAGCCACTTTATATGTAAAGTGAAATGTGTTCAGAATTATTTGGTTGCAATTTTTGACCAAAATGGTCTCTCATGTAAGATAAGGGAGATTCAAACACTTACAGGCAAACTTCTAGAATATATGAAAAGTAAAATATTTTCTTAATTTTTTTTTATTTTTAATAAAAAGGCTATGCAAATATATATATTCAAGCATAAATACGGCATACAAACTTGTGAGAGAGGACTAATCCAGACAATTACCACATTTTATAATTCAGGGTAGGTATTGCATTAAAAAGAAGGACCTCATGTAAGTTTTAAACGTGTATACCAAAAAGAAATATAGGTGTATAATTTGACTAACAACCTTGAGTTCAGCAAGCTCTCATACACTAGAAACAGAATTAATTTTGAATGAAAAAAAGATTGTTCAGTTGACATAGTTCTGGCTTCATTGAAAAAGTGTATCATGAGGGCTACATGAGACATAAATTCAAGAAGTAAAATTTTCTTCTACAATATAGAAGCATCGAGGTATACAGCCATGTGAAGGATATTTAAAACAATGCCAACGCAAAAATTCATGTCTTTATTTTGGTTATGCACTAACATCTGTGTAAAGAATTGTTTGGCTTGTCATGTCTGCATTTTGTAAATTTTAAAATCAAGTAAAAATTATATTTAAAATCCTGAGGACTAAAACACCACTGTTCTAAGCAAAACAGACACTTGGGTTGCATTACTATAAGAAATTCTACAGAGTATTAACCATGGAAACTTGGCCTCATCTGACCTTATATACTTATTTCCTTAGGTGTAATTCAGAGTAGTTCAATCACTGAAACAGCCTGTCCCTTCTCCAGAACTATTCTCACTTTATATTCACTACCACTCAGCTAATGGAGATGGTGAACAACATCATAACATCAAAGCCATTATTTCAAGATTGTATGTACAGCCCTACTTAAATGACATCTGCAGAAATATAATACTATCTGAAAAAAGGCTTATTTGACCGTGCCTAAGCTTTTTTTTTTTTTTTTTTTTTTTTTTGCATATACATAAAGGCTCATAGACCATATTTTTAGAAAATTTGTAATATCTCTGAAAATAAAAGGAATTTTTTTTTACCCCCTCACAATCTTTGTATTCGTGTTTCTCATCTTTGACATTTACTTAAAATCAGCAGGAAAGGACTCTCTTAGACAATATCTGGAAAAAAAAAAAGAAAAAAGCACCCTCCAGACTACTTTTTTTTTTCTTTTTTTCAAAGAAGGATGAGTGAGAAAAGTTAACCTTTCCTATGAATTTGCACTTTCAAAATTCTTTACACCACGCTGCTATTATTTACAAAACATAAATCAATACCATTTTTGTACTTTGCATCAGATCCAGATTATAGGGATACAAGTTGACAATAAAAACAGTTGCAGATTCAGAACTGCATGATCTTCATCACTAAGTATTTTTTTGCTGTCCTTAAATTATCTGAGAAACAAAGAGTAGTTAAATCATTAACATCTTTCTGAAGTGAGAGGAAACATTTGTTTGGAATACTGTGTGGAACTGATTTTGACTTGTGCAGAACTGGTAATTCACTAATTACTTAAAAACTGTAATATGTTATGATGGCAGATTTTAGTTGCAGCAACTGCTATTTCTAATGACAGAAACAAGAGTCTGATATACTCTGGACTTTCAACATTTGCTGCTCATGTGCAGATATGCCAAACAAATTATGCATGATACTTCCGTTTCATCTTTTGCAAATGTCTAATTCATTGTATTTCCACTAGAAATTGATCTACATGCACAGCACATCCACAGCCTGAATGCAATGAACTTACTATTCACGTAAACGTCGTCCATTTTTTTTTTTGCATGCACGTCATTTTCACTACACATGTGATGCATCTAATTATCCAGAATTTCCAAACTCTAACAATACAAGTGTTAGATATCCAGATATCTTAGAGATCACCGCTTCAAGGGATTGCACAAACGGGATGGGAATAGGAGGGATGAGATAGCAACCAATTTAGTTTTTATATAATGGCACTTAAGGCTTCAGAAATTTATATTAAAAATCTTTAAACCTAGTTATCACCCAAATAAAATTCACTGTAACCAACACACTCACTAATGTAGCACTATCTTCTAAAACCTTTCTGCACTTTGAAAGTCAGCATTAGAGGACATGAATTTTCATCAGTTTTTGTAGTACAGCATGAACTGCATAGGGTAATGATTTCTGAAATATGAAGAGTCATTCAGAAGATGAACAGACTACAGAGTGAAGAACCATCCACGTTTCATAATACTCCCTTTTTCACTTTTTCCATGAGCTGATCTTAGTTTCTCTTTTACTATCCACTCTCTCTGCACATCTCCCCACATGCCCCTGCCCCTTTCAACTCTAAAGTACCCTGATCAAAGCAGATTGTAAAGAACATTTATATTTCAAATTACTGCAACTACTTTATTACTACACTGAATTACTAAACTGTATTACTAATTCAAAATTGCAGAATTAAAGTATTGCTAGTACAGGCAAAATTACATGTATTTCAAATTTCTCTAATTTAGAAAAATAATTATTTAAAAGGATGCAAGTATGGTTAATATTTATATTTTAATATTAATTTATAATTGCACTAATATGAAATTGCTTTTTACATTCTAACTACAATACATCTAATTCATACCAACATATTGTTGTCAAAAGAAGAAAACTTGATATACTGAGGGAAAGTAATGACAAAACAAATCAGAAGAGTAATATCAATTGTAGAAGTAAACATGGGCAGTGTAATGAAGAACACTTAAGGACTGCAGGACTTGCAAGATAAATAAATAGGAGGAAAAGTTTTGGAGAATAAAATTGACAGATAACTATGAAAGGCAAAAATTCTATTAAAACATTAACATAACTCATTTACTGAAATCAGTATGACTGATTTTCTTTTTCCCTTTCTTCTTTGTAATCACTCCAGACTGGACTATTGGACATTATTATTCTCTAATAAAAATCTTGAAATTAACAAACCATGGGTTATAGAGTTAATCCACCAAATAGAACATATATATGTGATTTGTTGCATATATTAAATGGATATTTTCAAAAGTATTATGAAATATTAAACAAATATAATTCAGGGATTAAGTGTCTGAGTGCTAGATTGCATCTGTGTTATGCTTATTTCTTTAAACATTTAAAATTATTGTAAAAAAATCCTATTAGAATTACACACTCTTCTTATACACAAATATACTTTGAAATATGGAACATATATAGTCTTACTGCAGATTACTTTTACTTTCTTCAGACTCCTATCTTTGTAGTTCTTTGTTTCACTAACAAAAAAAACAGCCCATAAAAAAACCCAAAACCGAAACAAAAAACAACCAAACAAAAAACCAAACAACCCTCCACCAAAGCCCATACAAAAATCACCTGAGGATATAAGCACATTCATTACCTACTTGACTTAAAAAATATCTAACAGCTCTTCAGAAACCCTCTCCTTTCTTATTTCCCCTTTCTTGTTCCTGCTTCTAAGTAAACCTCTAAATAAATGTGATATATGTAAGAATATTCTAACAAATCCTTAAATTTTTATATTGAGTAATCCCAAAGTAGTGATCTATCATACTGAAACTTTTTTTAAAAAAATTAAAATCAAGATAATTAATTACTTTCTCCTTTTGTTTTCAAAAGTTTCATTACCATTTGATTTTATTTCCTGTAACAAATCTTAAATTCCTCTTGCCTGCTATCATCATAAATTCTCCTGTAAGACACAGGAAAAAGAAATGATGATTTAATGGAGAACACCCACTAGCAACATTTTTGCTTCCTGATTGTTTTTGTCCTGGCTATTACTAAGGTACTACACAAAGCCGTATATCAAAAAACATACTGTAAGCTGGGATAGACAAGTGTTCTTAAAGAATAAAGGGGAAAGGACAAAGTATGAAGTAAAGGCTTTATAAGACAGTAATAAAAAATAGAGCTGAATGGAGATATCAGTTAGATTAATAATATTTCACAAATAGCTAAGTAAAATCATCAAAACATATATATATATTTCAATTCCCAACCTGAGCATATATAGTTAAAAATTTGCAAATTTAGTGACATTTCTGCTCCTTAGAAAGAGAAGTTTGGAGCTCTGAAATTTGTAGGAATCCAAAGCTCTCTTAAAATAACTAGGATTTAACATTTTAAGGAAAGCATTGAGTGACTTTTGAACTGCTAGATGATGACTGGAATCATCCATTAGGACTTCCTGGTGCTATTTAAGCTTAACTTTAATAAGCAATTTTTTGCCTCCAACCACTGTACCTCTTTTTCAGATTTTTTTTCCTAAATTTAATTTATGAATTATGAACTGCATTAGAGGTCTTTTTACACTGCTTGTACCTGGTACTGATTTGTTTCTTTACTTTAGAAATACTTTTACAATGGATACTGTCTTAGAATGCAAGACTTTGTATTTCATATTAAAATCAATTAAGTCTTAAAAATAATTTCAATTATTTCCACTTTGTGACTTTCTTGGTGTATATAATTACATACATGCTGAGAGTGTAAATATTCTTTATGAATATTCAGTTCCTTAGGGAAAGAAAAAGCACAATACTTTAATTCTTCATTTTTCAATACAAGAAATGAAACCATTGTTCAATTGCCCCTGCTGATCGTGACTGCTGCATAAAAAGATTTTAACTAAACTTTATGGCTCTTCCTTGAGAAAAGGATGGCTACTATATAAGTGCTTATTCTGAGTTGGTCTTTTGTGATAGCAGTTGTTATTTATTTATAGGGTATAAGACCAGGCTCATTACAATCAAGAACAGAATACCAGTGACTTGACTGGATATACTTCATTTTCAATACACTTCATACTACCTCAGGAGAACTGAGGAGTTTTTTAAAAAAAATTTACACTCACTTTTTAAAAACTATTTAAACTCACTTTACAGTCTTTTTAAACCCTTAAACAGAAAAAACAAAAAACAAACAAACAAAAAAAAAAAACCACAATCAAACCAAAACCAAAATCAAAACAAACACCCTCCCAAAAAAAAAAAAAAACAAAACACAAACAACACCCCCCTAAAAATAACTAACCCACAAAACTTAAAAAAAAAATACAAATTCAACCAAACAAAACCCCAACAACAACAACAAACCCAAGGAGAAATATCATGTCTATATCATGTTCCTAGCATGCTTAATTTCCTTCCTAGCTTGGCATCTGAAAAACACAGATCATACTAGAAACTGATTGTAGTGTCTACAAGATTTTTTACTGAATGCTAGACATCTGAAGCTCCTATATTTAACTGAATGAAAGTGCTCAGGGGTCTCCTTTTTTTGCCCCTACATCTGAATAAAGGAGGAGAGAAATTTTCCTGAGTTTGACCATTCAGTTTCACTAGAACTAAGGACACAAAGGTGCTGTGTTTTAATTTCAACTATCCTATCTAAAGAGAGTTTTTTGTAGCCTATCAAGGTGCATCTTGAAAGTAAGTTTCTTGTCCTTCACCTGCTCCAGTCTTCTACAAGAAGATTTTATTGCTTCCATAATCAGAACTCTTCTTGTTCATCTCCTTAGTGTATCTTAGTATAATTATCTTATATTATATTATATAATATTATCTTAGATAATATGTCTTTATATATTATATACTGACTTGTCATTATTTAAGTTCTCCACATACCAGCATTCACTTCTTGAAAATGTATTTTTTTGTAAGGTGGGACGATCAGGAAAATCTAATACTAGTATAGTACTTTTATTCACCTGATTCAGTCTGCATTCTTCTTGATGAAGAAACCATAATCATGTACATTATTCCTCATGGGATCTCAGTACTGCCTTATAGAATGATACTTGCACTTCCCTATCTCTAATGAAAATATTTCGCCAAATGCACTGAGGTTTTCTTTTTTCCCCTCTTAAATAATCAGAGCACAGTCATCTCCTCATCTGTGATTTCCAACTAGTAAGCTTAGAGAAGAAATTCTTCAGACAGCCTTTGACACAATCGAAAATTATTGTTGAGGTATTGTTGAGATAGTAAGTCTGGTACAGTAATTCACATGTAGCAGTTTAATTTTGGATATATATAAACCTCTAGTTCTCTCTTCACATCTCATTCATGCATACACTTCAAAAAATATATTTACAAAAAAAACCAGTATTGTTATCTTCTACTCATTCTGAAAGGCCTTATTCATAGAACAATCCCACAGAAGCCAACAGTATTAATCTTTCTCTGTAGTTATGATTTTGCATCAGTGTTAATGTAAAACCGCACTATTCTGATCTTACTAGTAATATTTTCAAAAAAGCCTACAATGAGGACTATATGTACAAAATATTTTTACAATTTTAAATATCCACACACATATATAATAATTTTTAGTAAATTATGTTTAGTATATTCAATTTTATCTTATCAAGCATTAATTAATTTGCACAATTTGGGAGTGTAATTCTTAAATTACAATCAGGAACTTAACAAAAAATGCACTTCCAAAGTGACATTTAATTTTAATATCTATTAAATAGAGAAATAATTTTGAAAGCAATTTATATAAAATTCTTAAGTAGCTCACATATAGTTCCACAGTAATTGAATGAGCAGAGAAAGACAAGTAGTTTTAAGACTTGTGTGCACATTTCATTGTCAAAGAGAGGTTTAAATACTTGAATCATAACATACAGGAAACTCTGTAGAAACACCTGTGGAATATCCCTCCATAATGGAAATTCCTTCAAGTCGATTACAATGATCTCACATTCACAAAAATTCCTTCAAAATATGTTTCTGCCTTTTTAATATGAAATATTTTATGGAAGACAATTACAGTTTATTTACTGAGTGTCGTTTGATAAATTCTAATAACTATTATATTATCAAATATTGGTGTTTGCCAAGCAAAAATGGTAAGTTTATTCTCAGTATATGAATACTACTTTAATAGTAGGCACACATATACTGTTCTGTTAGTATGACACAATAAAAAAAAAAATGAAGATTTTGTAACAAGAATGTTAGCAAAATCAAGGCTTTAAATGTCACGAGCGAATGAAATGCACACAGAAATAAGTCTGAGCTTTCTTCTCCAGTACGGTCTATATAATTCTGAGTTACATGTATGTGGGCTGTCATGCCGTTTAGTACCTGTGATACTACTATAATATGTGACAAATAAGCACTATAACATTACTGTAGCAATATCTTGATCTCTAAATTATTCTTTCTTTCTTCATAATCTAATGTTTAGCACTTTAATATGACAAAGTAATTTAGAAGCATGTGCCTTACCTATATCTTGTATAAAGAATAGGTCAGGGAAGACAGGGACACTGAGCAAACAGTAAAGTGGACACTGCAGTGGAATGATTCCAAGAAGAAAATGGGAAAAACTGCCTTCATATCACAATTACAGCCAAATTTAACTGCCAAATTAATACACTCACACATCTTTAAATTAGAAGGTATTATTACAGGCCTTCAGGTACTCCCTCTTAACTGAAAGTAAGCCTGCTTTTTTTATTGACCAAAGTTGTTCTGAAATGAATGCATATCCAGACAACCAGTACAAACCAAATTGTTGACTAATTTATACCAGTCAATAACCAGAAAGTACTTCAGATTTGTACTGAAATTAATAGAAATGAAATATAAACAGATGTTTAGTGATTTATATTTCATATGCAAACCAAACACAGTGTTTGGGTTTTTTAGTTATTCTATTTAAATTACATATTTTAAATTTCTGAAGAACTGCAGCTCTGCTCTTTCAAAAGATGTTAGTAAATGAAGCTACAATAACTAATAGTATGTGACTATGCAGCAGGACAATGAATTCCAGCCTATAGAAGTCTTAAAAAAATATCAGTCATAAAATGAGATTTCTGCAAATTGTTTTTGAAATAAAAGATGTTTCTCCTCCATAATGTCTTATTTGTGTTTATAAATTCTTCATGTACAACTGAATAACATAAAAAAATTTAAAATGTATAATAAATTATATTCAGCAGCTACCCTGCAAAATTAAACTGATCCTTCTCTGAACTTGTGTATGTTTAAAAAAAAAAAATCACTTGGCATTTTTTTTTTGAATGTCTGCTGATTAAACTGTGACATTCCAGCATTACTTTTTCTCAGACTCGTGTTTCAGATATCAACATTTACCTTTTAACACAGCAAACAATGCTTGGCTTATACTCCAGATGTTGCCTGGTATTAATACTTTAGAATACAGATTAAATTATCTGAATACAGGAACATAGAAAATCTTTAGCTTTACCACTTTAATACATGCAACTGAATTTCCTAGTGTTCTAAACATTGCTTCGATCATTGATTTCATATTTGATAAAATGAAAATGTACAGGTGTTTTAAAAGGCTGAAATTTTGCTGAAGATTTAGGCAGAAGCAAGATGAATATGACTGCATCACCCAGTAGTTTAGAACAGCAGCTATTTATAAAGTACATTTTTATGCTATAGTTAATTATGTTTAAACACATATGCAGAATAGATTAATATCCTAATCTAAATTCTCTAAATTTTTATTGGATATCACTTACACTAAGCTTTATCGTGAAATATAATGATATAAACTATAAAGTGGCATCAAAAGGAAATTCCTTATCTTTCCCTTTTGTTGTTTTATAAATCAAATAAATTTAAATTACCAAGACAATATTAATTCCATTTTTCCATCTGGCTGCCCCACTAAAACACAAATTTAGGCAGATTTAATCCCTTTCCCATTTGGTTCAATTACATTTCATTAATGGATACCTGAACTTTCACTTTTAACTTATACAAAATATTTTTCATAACTACATGGGCACAAGTAAAATAATATCCAATACCTCTATGAGTAACAACTGCAAGTTCTTTAGTTCTTTCTATCTGCTCAGCATTTCTTGGCCGTCTTCTTGGACTTTGTAAATTTGCTTGATGAAGAGAGAGTGCTTCGTTGTAAGTGGCCGACTCCAGAATTGCTTTTCTTATATTCATAGCTTGCACTTGTTGTTCTCCAGGAGGTTGTCTATGGGTGGTCACTGCACTGGATACAGCAACATCAGCAGATGTGCTAGCAACAGTAATGGAACCAGTAGTGGCCGCAATATGCTCCTCTAACTCACCAGTGGAGGCAGTTTTGATGAAAGAAGAACCTGTGGGACACACAGTAGCACTGGATGCTAACTTTTTCTTTTTAATTGTGTTTTTCTGATCAATCTAAGAGATTAAATTTCCGTCTGTTTAACATAGTAAAGACAACTGACATGAAAAGAGGAAGGTCGATATACTTTATTTAAAAATCTGAAGCAATCAGAACATTGTTTAATGCTAGTGAACATCTTGTAATTATAGTGATATTGCATGTTAAGTTTTAAATGTCCTCAAAACTTATTCTATAAACTTTTGCACCAGTCATAATGACAGCACATAATTTTCACCTCTGCAAACTCAATCGTGAAATCAGCATGGCTAGAGCAAAATATACAGCTATATCATTAAAAGGGCCCCCATATGCAGAAAAGTGATAACCATCCCACTGAGGAGTGAAACAGCAGCATTACACAGTAACCTAGGCAGCAGGCAAAGCTTCCGTACTCCAGCTGTTAATAAGGCTGCCAAATACGTTCATTCTTTTCATCAAAGCTTGACAGGGCTCTAAAAGCCCATTTAGACTTGGCACAAGGCTAAGGATAGATGGATAATAAAAGGTACACATTTAAAAAAAAATATCTCTGCATAATTGTTTATACTTAAGATTGTACAGAGGCTTCATGTGTAATTCTCTTCTTGCTCTCTGATTTCTGTAATATGCCAGATTATTTTTCTCAAAACCCCCACTTCCAAAATGTTTGATAAGCTAAAAAACTGTCCATTCACTGCTTGTGAAAACATTAAGTTAGCACTTCTAACTTTTCTAGTACTTAAAATATATAATCCATGTGGGATTTTTCAATATTTTATTAACATTTTCATTCTTCCCCATTCCCCATATTGGGCTGCAAATTTTTGGAAGCCAAGTCTCTCACCTGTGAGCATTTAGAAATCTAACACAGTAGAAACTCCATCTTGACTGGAACGAATAAATGACTGGACAAAGCATAACAAAATTCACCTTAAAAATTAGCATAAACAAACTTGATGTAGCATGAACTGTACTATGTTATCATAGTATCTTTAAAATACGGATTTTTATTCCATAAAAATGATTAGGGGCTCTTGAACAGTCATTCAAACAATAGTAATCCACACTCCTGAGCTGTCCTCTCACACAGTCTCTGAGACTTCTCCTTTAGGTGTAGTGGGGGATGTCAGAATGAAAAGAAGTTTTCACAGTTAGAAAAACCTATACTCTAGAAAATGGGAATAAGATTCCCAGAGGAACTAAGCAGTATATATAATTTTTCATGCACAAAGTATATCAGACCTCTGATCAGAATTCTCAAATGTTCTGTATAAATAAATGGAGCAGATCCTCACGTCAAAAACCCTCAGTCTTGCTAATACAGTGTTTTTAGTTTATTGCAGAATTTCCAGCTAAAAATGTTTTATTTCGTTGTACTATTAATAAATACTATCACAACAGGATACTTTAGTGTTATACAGAGAACAAATAAAGCTGCTGTGGGTACATATTATTTTTGCTATCTTACATTTAATGTTCTAAAATCTATTGTGCAGTACAGCACTTCTAAATCAGACAGTAGTGGTTTCCTCTGCAAAACTAAAAAGCCTTAAAAGCACCATGTAAGAATCCAGGTTTATGTGCCAGAGACCAAACAAACAAAAAAAAAAAAAAAAAACCTACTTACTGTCCTATGATGACAGTGATATTAAAGAACTAAAATAGATCTAGACATGTTTTATGCTTTATTTCAGAATAAACGAAGGAAATTGTCACAATGCATAGCAAAAGACTAGACTACTTATGATTCAGTATACAATAAATTTTGACAGATCGATATCAAGTTTAAAACACAGAAAATATGAATGCATGGCTAAGAGATATTTTAGAACATAAAAATGTTGATTGAAACAAAGAAAACTTAAAGTATGTTACATAACTACTATTAAAGCAAAATCTATGTGGACGCATCTTTATCTTGCAAGAAAATGTACAAGAACAAGCTTCTTTCAATATCAAGCTCAAAGCAAAATTATATTCAGAATCTTAGTCAATCTTAGTCAAACAGCACATTCTATCCTATTGATTTAAAGAGGTACAGAACTTTAAATGAAAACAAAAGAAAGTTATTCTCAAAAGAAAAAAAAAACACGAAACCAAGAAAAATGAAACTTAATTAAAGCTACAAAGCTTATACATTGAAAATTACTACTTTGGTACAGAGGCAACTTTCAAGCAGAACACCTTACTTTTTAGGCTTCCATGTCCATTTCCACTACAGAAAAGAATCCATGAAGAAGATGAGTAAAGTTAACATTGCGGTTTAAATTACATGGAGGATTTTCCAGAGAAAATTAATGTTATGTATAAACAATCTCATAAGTATCAGCTACTGCATGGAACAGATCCATTGATATTTCTCTAAATATTATTTGTAATCTGTAAAAGCATGAACTTTGGTGTCTTAGTATTTTATGAAAGCAGTTTAGACCAATTGAAACACTTATGCTGTATGGGCATTGTAACACCCTCTCCACTTCAGTCATTTGCAGTCATATCTGACATTTCAGTTTGCCAAAGGGATTATTTTAAGAATTATATTTTCCTATATGAAAAAAACAAAAACAAAAAAAACCCCTCGCATATTATTTTACTTTAATATTCTGATTTAAAAAAAAAAAAAAAAAAGAAAAAGAAAAAAAGCCAGCAATGAGAGAAGGAAGAAAGGCTCTGCTTTTGGGGAAAAGCTTAAACCAACAATTTGCAGTCAGCTGAAGTCAATTCAGAGGTAGGTCACTTCGAATTCACAATCAGCAGCTGAGAAAATTTGAGACTTTAGGAGCTGCCAAGGTGCATCATACAAAGATGCAGTAAGGACATGGGGGTAAGAAAGAGTAATTGTTGCTCAGGGCAAAGAAAGAGCACCTGACTAACTCAACTGAGTCCTACTAGACTGGACAAGCATTGCCCTAAGTGAGCTGTTGTGGAAGGAGAATAGATTAAAGTCAGTAAAACTGAGGAGTTTTCATGTGTTAAATTAGCCTGCTTACAGAAGGAAAGATTTGAAGTGGTATTTACACATAAATATTTGTAGAAGTAGTAAAACTATGTAGAAGTGGAAAGAGATGAAGCTGATGATGAACAGAGCAATTCAGTCCAGAAAACTAGTCTGAACAAAACACTACTCCAAAGTGGTGTAACTGCTAAAACTTAGATAATGCAAACATATGGGAGACCCATAAGCCTTTCTATTTATATAGGAGTGGAAGTTGTTCTTAATTCCAGGATCATTTTTAGTAAAGGAAGGAGGCAAGAGCCTTTGACATTTGCCTGAAACAAAGCTCTAAAAATAGATCATGAATCTGTGCTAGATGCACACAGTTTGCATATGCAATATACTAGAAGTATACACAGGGTTCCTGTTGTAAACATGATAGCAAAGGAAATTTACCCCAGAAGTTCTCATTTAAATTAATCTAATGGACTAACTTGTTACAATTCCTGGGGGAATAATCTAGGGAGATAATACATACCTTTGCCCACTCTGCAGAAGCACTCACCAGAAAAAAAATTAAGGCAAAAAATGGTGTCTAATAAAGTGAAAATGCTTGTTGTAAATGATTTTATTATATTTCCTTTTAGAAGACTATGACTTGGGAAAGCTTTCCTATTCTCTTCCTGTCTTCTCAAGGTTGAAAAAGCTCAGCTTCCTCATCCTTTCCTCACCAGGCAAATGTTTCAGCCTCCAATCATCTTGGTGGCCCTCCACTGAACTTTCCTCCGTGAAAAACTCATCTTTCCCTAACATGGGGACCAAAACTCGATGCATTATTCCAGCTATGGTCACAGGAGTGGTGAGTAAAGGACAATGATCCTTCCTTTTAGTCTACACTAGCCACATTTATAATTCAGGATGCTGTTGGCCTTCTTTGCTGCCAGGGCACACTGCTGGGGCGTGCTCAGCTTGCTGTCTGCTGTTACACACAGGGTCTATAAAACAGAGCTCCTTTCTATCAGATGATCCTGTTGCCAGGGGGTTTTCCTACCTGAGTGCAGGACTTTACACTGGCCCTTGTTAAGTTTCATAGGATTCCTGTGGCTCATTCCTCCAGCTTGTCTGTGTCCCTGGAGCCACCCTGTCCTCAACTATACTGACTGTTGGTTCTTGACTTTAATGATGGACATTTTGGTGTCACGTGCAAACCTAATGAGCCTGCACTCTGCCCTTGATTCAAGCTCACTGATAAATACATTGAACAGAACTTGAACCAGAACAGACCCCTGCACTTGTAGTACTCCACTTGTTACTGGACTAGGTAAAGAGTCTGACTCACTTATGGCTGTTTTCTAAATTTAAATTTTTTAACTACAGTGGTGAAGGAACAGATGAAAACAAGCAAATTGTTCATAAGACCAAATAAATGGGATCTAAGGCTACTGTCCAGCAATATTCTAATTCATTAGAATTAATTTTGCTGATTAATTCCTAAGAACCAGGGAAAATGTGAAAGCAAATAGGGATATTCACTATCTATTTAGGATGAATTTAAGAAACAAGGCTCTATTAATCCTTGTGACAAATATCCACCCACAGATTTCCCAAACAAAGATAAAGGTCTTTAATGCAGATGACCCTAAATGGAACTCAGACTATAGTAAAGTGCTAACGAGGTGTCTGGCATGAGGTCAGCCTGGGTCTTTTCCTGTGTATCTTATTAGCAAGTAAGCCAGTCTATCGTTTTGCAGTGGGTAATTCAGAAAGAAGTGTAGAGCATCTTAAGCAAAAAATAAAATGCATATCTTATTACATAGAAAAAGAGGTGGTTGCAATTATATAAAGAATTTAAAAATTAGTAATAGCTATATTCCACCTTCATTCTTCTTTCAGATGTTCAGGGACTTTTAGGCAAGATTTACTTATCTTTCTTAAAACCTTCCTATACTTACCTGACTTTGGAATGACCAGTGCATCCTGTTAAGACGAAGCTTTTTTTTTTCCCCCAATCTTAATTAACTGTTCTCTTTGATGTTCTCTGTCATTAAATATCTGATGCTTGCAAAAGAGTTCCAATAAAGTTACAAAGCTAATTAGAAGAATGTATTCTGGATCTGTAAAGGCATTTTCAAATTAGTGTGGTTAAAACAGCTTATTTGACTCTTTTAACATGTTCTCAATATGTTGGAAATGGAGTTTTACTGAAGCCAAAGGAATTGAATGGGGGGGGGTGGGGGGGGTGGTGTTAGTTCAGTTT